>CM024959.1:3791079-4513579 GCA_014282245.1 Rhododendron simsii | reverse complement strand
TTGGGACATGGAGGACCCAAATCGTACAATACAGATACTAATCGTGAATTTCACTTTTGTATGTACAGATTCTTGGATAGAGCAGCAATTATCCCATCAAAGGAGTACACTATGCAAGCCAAGGAATGTCACAATCCTTGGAGGATTTGCCCAGTGACGCAAGTTGAAGAAGTGAAATGCATACTTAGACTCCTACCAATTTGGCTCTGCACAATTCTGTATTCAGTAGTCTTCACCCAAATGGCCTCTCTCTTTGTGGAGCAAGGCGCAGCAATGAAAACTACCATTTCGAGTTTCCACGTTCCTCCGGCGAGCATGTCCAGCTTTGACATCCTCAGCGTTGTGACTTTTATCTTCGTTTACAGGCAAGTTCGATGATTTCGTTGACTAGACAAGAAAGAGTACATCACGTTAATAAGGACAATGGGTGGACTTTAAACTTGCTTCCTTTGAGGAATGAAAAAATTCACTTAAGATATAGTTTTAGAATGATAGCAAAATTGGATTTTATGTAGTTTAAAGCTGTTGATCAAGTTAGATTGATTTGGTAAACTTTTGCTCCTAATAAACAGATGTTTTGGCTCCACTCTTGTTACAGGCGAGTTCTCGACCCCCTGGTTGCCAGTCTACGAAAGTCTAGCCATAGAGGCCTCACCAAGCTACAAAGAATGGGGGTCGGTCTAATCATAGCGATAGTGGCTGTGGTTGCAGCAGGGATGGTGGAGCATTACAGGCTAAAACATCTACAGAAGACTTGCACCAACTGTGACGGTTCAAGTTCCTTGAGCATTTTCTGGCAAGTCCCACAATACGTGCTCATTGGAGCATCCGAGGTTTTCATGTACGTCGGGCAGCTGGAGTTCTTCAATGCGCAGGCACCGGATGGATTGAAGAGCTTTGGGAGTGCACTATGCATGACTTCAATTTCACTGGGGAACTACGTGAGTAGTTTGCTGGTGAGCGTAGTGATGAAGATCTCTACTAGAGATGAGATGCCCGGTTGGATCCCAGGCAACCTTAACAGAGGCCATTTGGACAATTTCTACTTCCTCTTGGCAGCCTTGACAACAGCTGATCTTGTGGTCTATGTTATATGCGCAAAATGGTACAAGTATATCAAGTTTGAAGGTATCAATAGTGCAGACAACAATGGAGAATTCAGGGTGTAGCTATTGGGGCTCACACATATGCTTTTGATTGTGAAGGAGAGAGGAAAAATAAATGGGGAAGGGAGAGAGAGTACTTTGCAAATGCAGTGTTCATGCCTCTACGTTGAGCATGGCGTTGTTGCAAAACTAAAGAAAGGGCGATGTTAGCCTATATGTTTGTACATGGAGCTTCTGGTATCACAATCTATAAAACCAATGTTGAATATCCGATTTGATTTAGGAATCTTTCTTATAAACTGGCCCATCGGATGAACTCTTTTCGGGCCGTCTGTTTGACAGGCCAACAAAATGAACTGCTCATTGTTTGTACGGGAAGCAGCAAAAAAGCCATTTAGAGACGAATGGAATTCAACCTTTGTTTGAAAATTTAACGAGCTTAAAAAATGTATCCTGGCATGTCTCATACTAACTATGATTTCAAGTCCCAATCCAAAGGTAGGTTTAGGGCTATGACAGCTATCGTTCAAAAACTCGCAACACCTAATTTGGTCGCAACAGTGATGATAATGATATAACATTGACAGATCATGGGTAATGTGAATTCAAAGCATAGTAATTTGGATATACAACAGTTGCATACCTGGAATGGACCCTTTCCCCTTGTTAGAACTTAGGTCGCAAAGACACAAGATCTCTGATTCGGCGATTCCTATTCGTCTCCAAAAAAGTTTTTGTACCAACGCGATGAAGTCCAGCTGTCATCGGAAGAGCACAATTTATGGAACTTGTGATTATGATGGCAGAGGAAAAACGAACCGCGTTTCACCTCATATTCTGACAAATCAACGCCGCTTATAATACTCTGACAACAAGGATCAACGTTCTTGTATGAAGTACTCTTTGCCTTTTCTCCATCATACACAAGGTCGAAACCCACCTCCTTTACTTGAAAAAATCCTTTCTCAAGCACTAAAATATCCACTTCATCGCCCACTTCCAACTGATTCCCAATCTTCCAATGACTTAACCACAACATACTATCATCAATTCCGGGCATGCCCATGAACGTTGGGCTGTAGAACCATTTCAGATTCTTGGTTTTATTACTGACTCTAATGTGTAACTCATTCAACCATGTGGTGCGGACATCATGGGCACTTCCATCGATTGTGTAGTATGCTGTGTAGTATGCATACAAGATACAGATATTAAAGCCTAGGATCCTTAGATTAGGAAGCGGAAGTGGAGGCATCTGCATAGATATCAAGGGTCCTATGCTCTTAGTGCTGAGCCAATCGGGAACCTCACTCCCTGGAATGTAAGTGCTGAAAATACTGCATTCATAGAGTCCCTGAACCATGCAATCACAAGTTTTCTTTAGTTACAATACAGAAGGGCGGGCACGCCACGCCACGCCACGCCACACAGTGTTTCCCAAGGGTTCTAGTTTGAACAAACCCTGAACTTCAACTAATTTGTAGCATTCACAATTCCACAGATCCAGTGACCTTAACAGATTTGGAAGATTAGTTACCCTTTCCAGTGACCAACATTTGTCCAATATCAAATCTGTTAAGGTTGTTGGAAGCTCCGAAAGTGATTGGAGCCTTGTGCAATCATTTAGCCTAAGAGACTGGAGCCAACTAAGACCTTTTATACTTCCCGGTAGGCTACAAAATGGATTTGTTGATACATTCAGTTTTCGCAACACAGATAGGCTTCCGAAATCCTCAGGAATAGCAGAGTCTGACAGATTGCAGT
The DNA here is from genome assembly GCA_014282245.1 of Rhododendron simsii. NCBI lineage: Eukaryota > Viridiplantae > Streptophyta > Magnoliopsida > Ericales > Ericaceae > Rhododendron > Rhododendron simsii. The sequence goes on along the minus strand of CM024959.1, from coordinate 4,510,709 downwards.
TTGCGAGACTTAAGTTTGTTAACGATTGTGACAAAGAAGCCAATGAGAAGTTTATGGGGTTTGGACATTTTCTTGGTTTTGATATTGAAGACCAAAAGACAAAACCCCATGGTTTCACCTCACTTGGGGCAGAAGTCGCTTGAGCTATTGCAGTTCCATCTGCATGAAGCAGCTTCAAAGATTTCATCATGCGTAGGCCCGTAGGCAGCTCATTGAGCCTTGAGCAACCAGAGACAATGACTTCTAGACGTTTAAGAAGACAGATTCTTCTTGGAAGTTTCCTCAGATTTCTGCAGCCTCTTAAATTCAGCAAAACAAGTCTCCCCAATACCCCGATGGATTCATGAACCTCACTTAAATTTATGCAGGATTTAAGAATCAACCTCTCAAGATTAGGGATTTGTGAGAAGTTAGGCGTACCGATAAGCCCATGTGAATGACGGAGATTGAGGATTTTCAATAACTCCAGTAACTGTAAACAAATACAAAAGAAAGTAGTCACTTCCAATTTTTTTCTCAAGCCTAGAAAAGGATTCATATATTTTAAAAAATATGATACCTTGGTTCCCTTCCAAAATTGTTGCAGGCTGCTATTGTGCATGTCGAGCAATCAGGCTCTCCATAGGAAATGCACTGGGTATGGATTTAAAAGTGGAACCACGCCAATACAACCATCTTAACCTCTTCGGAAATTCTTCAAAAGCTCCTGTTAGCTGTATATTACTGAGCTGCAGTAGCCTTAACTTGTGCATCCTGGTGAACATATCAGTTCGTAGGACTACATCACACGGTGTGGAAGATGATTCTGATAATGCATGATTCAAAGGGAGCCAAGAGAGGTAGCCGAGACGACGTCTCTTCACTGCATTGTTCTCGTCCACCACACTCCATTTGTCAGCAGCATCTCCAGAATTACGTCTCTTTGATTTTTTCACAGTAAAGAATGACACCACTGGTATATCTTCATCTATCCAATTGAGGGTGAGGCCTTCTATTGTTTCCGTACCCTGTTTGGGGAAACCAAAAAAAAAAAACCATTGTATAACAAGAACAACTAGAAAAATAAAAAAACATATGACATCATAGTCCTTACTGTTTTTTCAGTTAATACATTCATCGAATCCTTTGCCCACCACAATCTGCTGCGTTTCCCAAGGTCACTAGGTGATTCTTGTCGTACAATTTCTCTTCCCATGTCTTTAAGTATTTGATGCATTATCAGCTTGTTGGATTCATCAATAGTCAAGAGACGTCTATCAACAAGATTTCGAATCCCAACTTCTGTGTAGAAATCGCAACCATCCAGTATCGTACTAGCGTAGGTTTTACTCTTTCCAACAAAGAAACAGGCAATATCAAGAAATAGAGCTTTATCATGGTCATCCTCTAAGGTTTCATAACTAATTTTAAGTTTTTTAGCGATCACTGAATTGGGTATCGCTTCCAGTCTCCTTAATGTACTTTCCCACACTTCTACTTTTCTACCAAATAAATAACCACCCAAAACTTCAAGAGCTAAAGGAACCCCATCACAATAGTGTACAACCCTTTCTGAAAGCTCCAAGTAACCTTCCTTGGGATATTTTTGTTCAAAGGCATGCAAACTGAAAAGGAATAGTGATTCATACTTGCTTAATTTCTTAACATTATGCACCTTATATAACTTGTGTGTCTTAAGCAATTGCACGCACCTTGTTGTTATCATGATTTTGCTTCCTGGATGGAACCAATCTCGCATTATGCCGAAAGCATTTAATTGGTCCACGTCATCTACATCATCAAGAACAACTAGTACTCTTTTACAACAAATGATATCTCTAATCTTGGTGATTCCTTCATCAACACAGCCAATTTTTGCCTTTCTTCCCTTGATAATGTTGGAAATTAGTTGTTTTTGCAACGAAACCAAACCATTAGGTTTTCCTGCTGCTTCGCGAACGTCCGCAAGAAAGCTGCAGCTACCATGAAACCTTTCAAAGTTTAGGTTATAAACAGTCTTGGCTATAGTAGTCTTTCCTATTCCAGCCATCCCACATATCATCATTGTGCTAACATCATTTGACTCATCTTGTAACCATAAATTGATGTCTTTCACATGAGAATCCAATGCAATTTGGTATCTGGGAACATTTAGTGCTATGCGATTCAACTTTCTCCCAATCACTCTAACAATGTGCTGAATAAACTTTGACTCATGCCTGCAAAAGTAAACTACTATGTCTTGATATATAGCAAAGGAAAAAGAATCATCTCAAGATGCAAGAACATGTAGCGATGCTCCGTCTGCAAATTGAACAGGCATGTTCATGACAAGTAGTTCTTCTTGTTTATATTGGTAATTGTCTCACATCGGTTAATTATCTCCTCCAAAACTAGTATATGAGCCTAGGCAGCCTTTCCACTCTTTGCCAATTGGTTTGGAGTTGGATACTTTAACATGGTATCAGAGCTAGGTTTTTGGAGACTTTTGGACAAGACTCTATGTCATTAATGGTTGGTTCTCCCTATGTTTTTCGTTAATGGTTGATTGTTTGTTGTCGTATGTGTTGAATCGTTTGTTTACCTCACCACGTTCGGGGGGGGGGGTGTTGTTGGAGCTTGTCCTAGAGAGAGAGAGAGAGTGTGTGTGTGTGGCAGGAACAGAAATTGCAACCTCCGAAACGAAGAATCTGCCCAAGCTCATACACTAGTTTTAGAGGAGATAATTAACTAATGTGGGACGATTCCCAACACTCCCTCGCATGTGCGACACCCAACTCACACATGGAGAGGTCAACAAAGGATCTGGAACAAACAGATCACAATGAAACAAAGTGCAACTATGGCACAAACAAAGGAGAAAAACCTTAAAAAATCTAGTTTTGATACTATGTTAAAACATCCTACCCTAAACTAATTTTGGCAAAAAGTGGAGAGGCTGCCCAGGCTCATATACTAGTTTTGGAGGAGATAATTAACCGATGTGAGACAATTCTCAACAGTTTACAACCATAATCATACTCAAAGTTGAACAACATATATTTGTATGTTCTAATTTTTTTTTTTTTTTTTGTGTGTCAATTCTATTCTGTCACAGTGCGGCTTTTCTTTCAAACCATTCATGTACTATACTTCTTAAAAATTTTCGCTTTTTGTTCTACATTGTAGAAATCCTTTAAACTCCTGCTCCAATGATATACTTCTTAAAATTTCGCTTTTCGTTCTACATTGTAGAAATCCTTTAAACTCCTGCTCCAATGATCATGTTTGCATCTAGGTTTTCAGTTATTCCATGTAGTATTTGCAATCTCAAAATTCTTTCAATTGCAAGTACAATAAACTATTTTATATGTCAAGTTCCAAATTTCAACATAATACAAAACTTCACTCCATTACTGAAAGAAAAAGGCAGCTTTGACTACTACACCTACACAATTTGTTGTACTATTCAATCTCATTCAGAGGTAAACCTTTTGATAGGGAACTCACTTCTGAAAACTATTATTACCTCCAAAAATTGATTCCTATGAAGAACAATATCCTGTAGCACGAAACCATGAAATTATACATGTCAAAATTGCACAAAAGCTACTGCTACTAGCCTCTTCTAAAGATATATAAAAGCTGCAAATTACAAATTCTAGGCATATTCTTTGGTGCAACGGGTTTAGTTTTGCCATTTTGTGATCACATGTAGAGAACTCAGAGTGCTTTTATGTTATTGTGGCAATTTTTTACTTCCTTAGTTTGTGCCCCTTACGGAATTCCAGAAATCTTAATAAATAGAACAAGAATGTGGCATCTAGCTAGGCACTTGTCCATGAAAGGGGAAAAAATTGCATCTGATGTTGGGAAGCTGCAAACCACTTTTTGCCTAAGAAAGAAATTGAGAAAATTACCGATCTTCCACGACCTCCCCTTCCATATCCCCTACTTCTCTGAGAGCAGCCTTCCACCTCTCGTTCTTGGCCATCCCCTCTTTCTTCCTTTCACCTATTTCAGCCTTGAAGTGCTCTTCATGTCTCGTGAATGCTGTTGCAAAACTTCCGGTCTGGTTTCTAACTTCGGATGGATGCACATGGTAGAATACAGGCAGAATTATATGACCAACAGTCTTCTTGCGTTCAAGGATTTTCAAAAGTTCATCTAGACACAAGCTTGAAGATGCATAGTCTTTTGAGAAGATGATAACTGAAACCTTTGACTCTTGAATTGCCTTATCCAATCCTAACTCAATATCTTCTCCGATCTCAAGTTCGTCATCATTCCTGAATGTGCGAAATCCTGCATACATCATAGCTGTGTGGAGGTGATCAGTGAAGGTCTTCTGGGCGTCTTTGCCTCTGAAACTCAAGAACACATAATAAGAACACCGAGACATCAGTGTCGGGGATTCTTGGAATCTCACACTCACAGCCATTGGATAAATGAGGAATATATGGGGTCTGCGATGGCACAAGGGGCAACCTTATAACATATCATGAAACAAGTAATGAACCAAAATACTGAAGAATAACAATAAATAAAATCTCAAACAAAATCTAAAACTACGACATGAAAATGCTTATACAGGAGATTCTACTCAGGGCTGGTGGCAAGTTTAAGCTATTCAAAGACAACTCGCTTCAGAAAGGTTATAACCCTTAAAATCGGTGTAGGTAGAAGTTATTTATCTAGTCTTACTTAGATATTTCCAGTTGCTCCTTGCTCAACTCTTGTTTTTGTTTAGCTAATTACCAATGCCGTGAATGATTCCATATTTCCATGTATAGAACAACCTACGGAACACTTGGAGAAATGTAGGAGCTGACAGTGTCTGTCCCATACTCAATGTCATGCCCAACCTATGATGCACCGACACGGACACCGACACCGATACGGACACGAAACCGACACCGGGACACGGGAATTCTAAAAAAATGGGGACACGGACACGGCGGGGGACACGCCACGTGTATAATTAATTACGTAATTATTTATATATATATATATAAATAAATAATTAATTATAGTTTAGCACCCAGAAATTTTAAAAAATTCATAATTTGGCCCCAAATTTTATTTTAAAAATTACAGTTTGACCCCCAATTTTTTCAAAAATTACAGTTTGGTCCCTAAATTTTTAAAAAAAATTACAGTTTGGCCCCAGCCGTGTCCCCGCGGTGTCCCCGCGGTGTCCCCGTCAAAAATTCAAATTAAATTATGGGGACACGCCACGTGGCGTGTCCCGTACGTATCTCACGGTGTCCCCGTGTCTGACACTGCGATACCTCGACTTTTAGAGGTGTTGGTGCTTCATAGTGCCCAACTTTTTAAGTTAAATGCCCTTGTTCTAGTTTGGCACATGGTTTCATCTTGAAATACATAATGATGACATAGCGACCGCTGGCAAAGCCAGCAACCAGCACACCCCTTAAGCAGCCAGGAATGGAGTTTGAGCCTGCGATTTTCAAAGATTACTGTTGTGGGGTTAACTGTATGGAACTAATAGATAGTCATTCATACCCTTCTAGTTTAGCACAAGAAACAAAACCAAAGTGTTCCTATGCTGGGACATACTTTCAAAGATCACTATATAAACCTCTTTAAGCAATCATGATCCTCAGTCAATGTTGGCAACAAGACTATTAGTAAGCTTATTCATCAATTCGTGTTTTGTTCAGGTTTTCCCTTTGATGTTTTCGTGGAACTCCCATCTGTGAAGGTTATTCTCCATTCATTTTTTATTAGTATTCAGTTCTTGAAAGAACAATACCAGTATCCCTTCTTGAGTTTTATATGTTCTGATCCGGGTTTTGCAGAGTTGAAAAAAACAGTTGCTAATGTCTTGCTCTTTGAGGCTTGGGTTTCTTTCTTTTCCCTGAAGCCTCACAGAAAACCAACAAATGAAAAACATAATTCAACCCTGAGGATTGGAGATTACTCCAGGGAAATGGAAGAGTGCCTTCCAAGTTCCAAAGGCATGGTTTATCCCCAGCCCCAGGGCTCATGTTTTATTTATGTGTAATAGGCTTTGATACTTCAACCGTTAGTGCTATACTATTGTGCTTATGCCACTTGCTGCCTTGAATTCACAAATATTCAAAAGCAATGTTCTAAAAATCGCTATGCTCTAGTCAAGCGAAAAAGGGGCGTCTGGTGCCAAGGCGGGAATTATGCACCGACTAATCGGCTGCCTAATCTAGATGTTGGACCACCGCCTAGCGCCTAGGCGGGGAAGGCCTAGGCAGCCGGCTGACTTTTTGAACACTTATCAAAAGTTGTCTAAACTGAAATACTGTAATACTATAAAGATCCAATTATGTTGGATATATGATCAAAAAAATATATATTATGTTGGATATGACCAAATAGTTCTGCATATTCTAATGTACTACGGATAAGATTATTTAAGAATATTTCTTCCACTGGTAGTTGTGGACAAAGTAATAAGAATCTCTTTTATTAATGTTCCCGAGATGCTAAGTGATTAATTTATTAAGTTGACCAGCACGTTTATCCCCTTTTGACAGTTTAAACATCTGGCTTTACATTCTTAAAAATTTTGGTTGCACGTGTTGCTAATGTATCTATATATAGGAATTGGATATCTTTCTTTGAATTTTGAGACCCCCATGAATGATATGCAGAAAAAAACTGAATTTTAGTCCTGAGGTTATTGTAATGATGATCATGAGTACTTTTCGGACTCCAATCATTTCGAAATAGGGTAGCTTTTATGTTGAAATTTTAGTTCGTGAAAAATATAGATCCCTATATTAGGGTTCGCTTTAGGTCCATCTAGAAAACTAAGGGCCAGCCCTAATTTCTAATCATATCGAAATCCCATATCATAATTCCATCAAATTTAGACATTCCTAATCACATTCAATCAGATATGCGTTTTACTCACACAGAGAGAGAGAGAGAGAGAACAAGTACTCCACCACACTTCATATAATTGGCAAGGAGGAGTTCGAATGAGGGAAAAGGCTTACCTTACTTTACAAAAAGAAATGATGCCAGTAGGGCCCTTGATCACATGGATTGAGTTATGATAATTTCAAGAATTTCCCCACTCTCCTCCTTTTTCTTCTCATTTACAGGTTTTCTTCACCCACATGTAGCAATGAAAATCTTGCCCCTGTTTGTAGAATTTGACGTGAATCACACACTCGGATATCTCATCTGTGGCATGACCGGGGGTTCAGTTTATATCCAGTTTTATTATGGTCTAATCCGGTCCAATTTTGGGCCGTTGTGGGCCCAGGAGGGACTCACAATAATGATCGGAATCGTTCATTTTGTAGAGCTCGTTCAATATGTCATCCATACTAAAAATTAGTTTGATTGAACATCAATATGTACATGAACGAAACAGATTTGTACAAGAAAAAAAAAGCGATGACAAAAATTAAGTTGAATTTAATAATTGTCCATTTTTTTCCTATAAAAATCTGTTTTGTTCATGTACCTATTGATAATCGATCAAGCTAATTTTTGGCGTGGATGACATATTAGACGAGTTTTACAAAAGGAACGATTCCGATTATTGTTGTGGGCTCAGGAGAGACCCACAATGGCCCAAAATTGAACTGGACTGGACTAAATAAAACTGGACATGAACTGAACCCGATGCGTGGTACATCTTTATCTCAATATATCCTTGCTATAGGGTCTCGTACAATGTGTCAATGTATTTCTCATTATGTGTGTGTTCATAATTTTTCATAATTGGAGTATCTTGTCTCTCTCGTTTCAGCCGTCAATTGATGAGGTTTATACGGAGTATCTATTTTATTCCATGACAAAAAGAAGAGTAGGTTTATTGTGGTTCTAACATGTTTGGATGTTGAGCTTTTGATGCAGCTTTCTGCAGACAGCTTTCTTGTTAGGGATAGATTTTGGGTTTTTTCATGAAACCACCAAATGGGGAGATTGTAAGGTCAAAAAAATCAAGCTCCTTTCCTTTGTATTGGTAATTTTATTGACAAAACATGCATTTTCTGTATCCCATTTATCAAGTTGTATTTTATTTTACTTATCATTTGAGAGAGTCTATTTAGGGATTATATGAAAATGAATCATTTTGAACATGTATTAAGTGCTTGAGTGCAGTAATATAGTTGTGTTGTGGTCAGGGTGTCACACCCCAAAACGAAAAGTGACCGGCCATGATTCACAAGACTTAAATCCGCAGATTATGCAGCCTAAAAATAAAAATAAATTAAATTACAGAGCTATGGATTAAGCAATCAAGAATCTTTTTTTATTCGAACAATACCAACCAAAAAGGTTCAATAAAAAACATGAGGCTCAAACATCCCATAAACCAAATAATACCAATGGACCAACCATGATATAAAGGAATCCAAATATCTGACAAAATGTTTCAAATGCGGAAGTAATGAATAAAATTAAATTAGGATGAGATACCCTATGGAGGTCAACCAAAATAAATCCCCGAGATGCTGCAAGAGTCCCTACCTAACCCCCAACTTGTCTGAAAAAGAAGTTGGATAAAAATCCGTCAGTTGACGAGCTTAGTGAATGACAAGGCATGTATATCTAAATAAAGTTCTAAAACAAGGGATCAAAATAGTTTACCATGTCAACATAGATTTGGCATACAGGTGAACAACAAAATAATCAATTAATCCAATAAACGATTCATCGGATAAGTATTAATGGTGATCACAATACAATCTCCAACAACAATGGGGAACCACAACCAAAATCAATAGTACCAAGTGCCAGTGAATAAAATATCTCAAAAATTGTTTCCAATATCGAATATTAGAGTCACCACGAGTAGGCAGTCCAAGAAACTCTTCTCTAACAACAATTCGGTCAATAACAACCGTTGAGCATTAGGGTCATCGACCTAGTCTGGTCTTTTCCCTGATGGCTAGAGTCACCGGCACGCATAGAATTAATTTCCCTAGACTTCTAAAATATGTTCCCATCGATATCCAAAAAGTTCTCACCAAAAGATTATTCGAACAACAAATGATTTCACCAATATTGCATGCCAATTTAATATAATCAAATATAAACAATAAGTGTTTCCAATTTCAATCATAAATTTTCCGAAATAACAATTTAAGGGACACAGGAAAGTTCGAAAGTATGTAACATGCTTAACTACTCACCCGGGCCAAAAAATAATGCAACTCGAATTACGCAAAATGAGGTAACTTGAACAAAATAATCATATATATATACGAATAATACGATCACTAACTGCAAATAAATTTAACCTTCCTATAACAATTTAAGACTATCTAGAGAGAACTAAACCCAAAACTAAAATAGCCCTAAGCCACCAAAACTACAAAACCCAACTCCATACACCAAATCAAAGAGCACACACTCCACCTTTTTGGGTTTCCCACGCCCACCACCTGTCCTTATTTCGAAATACCCAAAGCACTGGCCACATTTATATACTATAGGAAACTAAATTATGTGAACACTATAAGCAGAAGAATATGAGTTCCCACATGACAACACCTCCCACTTGTCCATCTCTTTCCCCTGACTCTCACCAATACATCCAATAACATATACTTAACTAAATAAATAAAAAATTCTAGGTCGTAACACAGGGACATCAAGAAGTATCAAGCCAATATCGTTTAATTTCCAGCCAGTGGCTTGAGCCACTATCGAGCCAGTGTCCAGCAAGCGAACCTGTTTGGAAGTTGCTGGACGATAGGCTCGAGCCTGTTCTGTGCGATTCAACAGCTATATAAGGAGGAGCCATACTTTTATTTGGAGCAAAGAAACTTTTAAGAGAGACTCTTGCTTTGCATCTTGGAGTACATGTTATGACATGATCTATGGATCATTGAGCGCAAAATCCATCTCTAAGAGGTTTCAATATTCTTTTTATCATATTTGAGAAAAACTCTAAGGATGATTCTTAGGCAATACAAAGTCCTTCGGCGAATTCCTGGAGGCAAACAGAAGGCTTGTGGATTTAAGGCAGCAGAAGTCAAACACTACGTGCAGTGAACGAGGGTTCCACATTGGTGAGAATTCATAATCGTGAGTAAGTTTGTTTGTAACTACTCATTGAGTATAGTGCTTTGATTCATTCCCATGGTTTTTATCCTTTCAGGGATATTCCACACATTTCTTTGGGTTATCTATTGGTTGCTTTCGTTTGCATGATTTGATCGGTATATTGATTAGTGGATTTCCAATTGAGAGTTCATACATAGCAAATTTTTATATACCTAGGCGAACTAGAATTTTTGATCACCTACAAATCTTGAGCGAGTCCATAAATTATGAGTTTTGTTTCAAATCTTGAATTACCTAACTACTCGTTTCCATTACCAAAAAGATTAGTTAGAGTGCCATGTGTCGCTCCCACATTCGTTCTCACTAATGCCTTGTTCTCTTCCATTTTCAAAAAGCATTTGTCAAAAAATTCCCCCTAGATTCTCCCTACTTCTAACATTTCTCTCTCTATCTCTCTCCACTTATTATCCCTACTATTTTTTAAAAAAATTTTCAAATAACAAACCAAACACAACATAAAACATTGTGGCATGTCAATACCGCTCCAAGACATGAGACACTATTGTAGCATGTTGTGCCTCCACAACATGATTCATCTTGAGTTCAAAAATTTGATCCTAACCTTTCACATTGTAGAGCTCAATAGAATATTCGTGCAAAAATATTCAGTCGATCAGATATCGCTAATTACATGAGAGAATAAAAAAAAATTTAGGTCCAATCCCATCATTACTTTTTTTTAAGAACAATGTACATATGCTTGTGAGATACCAAGGTCCAATCAACTTGATTCTTAGCAAGCATGTTTTTCTCATCGATTTCTCCAAGGTAAACAGTTTAGATCCAATTTTTGAAAGGTTAAATTTACCTACATAATTTTTTATCACAACTCTAAACACAATTGCGTTTAGAGTTGTCGTCTAGAGTTGTGTATGTTTGCTCTTTTCTGAATGGAAATGAACACGCCTGCTTCCAACCCCTTGCCATGCCAAGCCTAAAATCATCGTTGGTTCCCAAGCCTATAATTTCTCTTTTCCATTTGTCCGCTGTGTTTTGTCTACCCGAAAGGAAATTCAATAACTAAATTTTTTTATTAATCTTTGAAGAAGATTACACACATTAAACGGATCTCGGGTATATTGGCGAAACACCACCCAAGAACCAACACCAAAAGATGGCAAGAGACCATCCGCACCAACACACCTGAAACCATGAAAACACACCTAAAGCACCACAAAAGCCATAGATACAGCCTAAAAATCAGCGAAAAATCAAAACCCAACACCCACACACCCAACGAAAAGAACATGACCCAACACCTACAACCACACCCGAAAGCCTGATAGCTTTCAGTTTAGACAACAATAAAAAGCATAAGAGAGATGCATCATCTCCTTATGATGTATCCATCCCTTTGTTTTCCAGCTTACCTTTCCAATCTTATTTTGTGACAACCACTCTGTATCCAGTCCGCACACGCTCTTCGCGGAATTGCTTACCTAGACCCAAGTGGTTCATCAACAACCAAACAAAAGTAAGAAGCTCACCTCCCTGGCTCGGCTGATGTGCGTGGGCAGTCCCTTTAGAATGGAATGCAGCATAAGTAAGCAATTCCATCCATACCCCGCTCATTACACTCCACCGCTTATCTGCATTGAATCCTGACAACTGCTTCGCAAGTATACATGCATCAAACAGCACAGATTCGCTCGCATCTCCCTTCAAAGTAGCTGGTTTAATATCAGTATTCACAGAAAGAATCGCTTGACAGGCTTGATCATGGTGTTTGATTGATCTTTTGTGAAAGAATCTCTCAGCCTCTAGGGAGGTGTCCTGAAAGATTTTTACCGAGTTACCGGCAGATGGAGTTATCATGGTAGGCTTTGCTAGAAAAAGATATAGCAGGTACTCTGAAATATCCTTACAGAACCGACGGTCGCTAATCGAAGCATCATTATCGCAATCTTTGGCGTTATAGCAAACAAGGTCGGTAGCAATGTGCCATAGCAAGAAGCTACGTCCATACTCAACCTCTCCAAGGCTCCATTTGAGTTTACTATAACAAGATCTTTGCATGAGAATCCAATCTCCCCTTTGTGAACATATCTTTGTTGCAATTTCTACGTTTTGCGCTAGCTCTGATCTCGTTTTCAACTCTGTATAAATCTTGTCCTTCAAAGACTCCGAGACGATCTCTGAGGTGACTTTTCTTGCGAGTTTCCAAGCCTCTAGAGCAGGCCCAATGAATAGAAACTCAGCTATAAAACCGATTTGACGTGGGGTTCTGTGACGAAGATAATAGCAAATGAAATTACACTTTGAGAAAGATTCTTTCCACTTGCGCATGTTGACCATAGCATTAGCTATAGGTTTCACCCAGTTGTAGTAATTGAATGCAATTACATTCCGGCCTGACAATAGGACCATTAGGAGAGAGACAATCTCGAGGATTAAAGCTCCAAAGACCAAGGCATAGCTGATGCCGATAGCAATTAATAACGACTCATATTTGCGGTGCTGTAGATGGTATTTCCTATGTACACGACGGACCCTCTCTGGATTGTTCCGTTGATAGTACAAGACAGATGCAGCAGTGATTAACAAGAAGGTCATAATACGTGCTACTGGGTTGCCATCGAGATGTGGTGTTCCAGTCTTGGTATGGAGATCCTTATGTAGGAAACTAAGTTCAATTTCTGCCAACTTAAAAGCATCACGGCTACATCTTTTGAGAAAGAAATCGCGAGTGAACTGACGTTGCTCGTGGCTGTAATGCAGGACTCCGAAAAAGAGTCCTTTGAAGTTGTTGTAGAAGCAAAGGGCAAATTGCAGCAATGACTTTTCGTCCAGTTGGTCATTGGTAGTATCGAATTCTAATTCAACATACCGTAGACTTGGAGAATGAGGCTTGAATTTCTTCGGAGGTAACTGCACACTCTCCACTTTGGTGGGGAGGTTGGCCTCTCCCATTGCCCGTTGTGCATCAGAAAGTTTTTCAAAGTCAGGCCCGGCTTGCAGCTTTGGTCGAGTGGCGCTGGATTCTTTCAAGCCTCCAGAGCGAGCTAAATATAGAGAATGTACTCGCTCCATATATCTTATTGTTCCCGCCAAGAAGACCAGATGTGAAGCGAAAGTGAATCTGCCATTGGCAAATCGGATGAAAATAAGGATAGTTGACACGGTTTGCGAAATCAGCCGAATCATTTGCTGAAGCCACATGTTATTTTCTTCAGCAGAAAAAGATGTAACATTATCAGGGCCACCGAGGTGGAGCAGAAGAAATGGTGCCCAAAATGTCAAGTACGTACTGATAACCTTGTAGTGGTATGCATCAGGACTACAACCTTTATTAGTATTTCGGGAATCCACATGATAAGGCTCTTCATTTGAGGTTTCACAAACTCCTTTGCTGAGTCTGACAGAGATGAGTCCGATTGTATATGGAGCGACCCAGTCGGCGAGGAAGTAAGCTGAAGAGATGAGTGTCACCAGCCAAGACTTGTTTGTGCGTCTTCTTTCGGATGCACATGAGAACAAGAAGCACTGAAGCAACAGACTCAAGAGAACAAACGCCTGAATATCCCGTACGTTCCAAAATAGTTCGTCAGAGATATTCATTTCGCCAATTTTCTTCTACCCACAGTACGTACTATGGAATTCAATTCAGCAAGATATATAGTGGGGTAGTATTACTGAGAGCGAGAGTACCCTACTACCGTTAGTATGTGGAGTAGTCTGGCTAGGGTTTATTTACCTTTTTGGTCCCCAAAGTATTAAAGAGTGACCAATATTTTCGTCCCCAATCTAAATATTTGTTCAATTTCGTCCACAACGTTTAAAATATGTATCAATTTGGTCATCACCCCTAATTCTGTCCCTCTTGTCCTTTGAAATGGAGGGTAGTAGTAGGAAGACTTCCGACCACACGGCGTTTTATTGAAAAAGAAAGGAGTACTTTCCACATAAAGAAGTACTCCTAGAGTCCTCGTATAGTAATAAAAGAATTAGGGGTGTTCTAGATTCTCAAAAAAAATATTTTTTGAAAAAAAATGTAATTTTAAACTTAAAAATTACGTGTTTATGTAAATAATTTTTTTATTAATATGAATCAAACATGATAGATCTCATTGAGATCTTTTTTACGGTGCAAAAAAAATTTAATTTTCATTATATTTAAGTTTAAAAATTAAAAAAAAACTTTTAGAGAAAAGAAGGTAAACTGGAACGCAGCGCAGATCCCCCTTTCAAAGACAAAAAAGAATACAACCAAAGACCAAAAGTGACGTCGTACGTTCCCTCATACCGTTGTGTTGGTTGTGCTCTTAATTATGACCGTCTAGATGTGTTTGAACAGTCTAGATCTTAAAGAACTCTTACAAGAAAAAGTTTAACTTTTTTGGTAAAGAGTTTGAGCGGATCCTGCCATTTATTACAGCAATGGATGGATAAAGATTGGTTGTGTGTTGTGTTTTACACAATCGTTATGTATGTAACACTCTTGCATAAATTGAGAAGTGGAATGTGATATCATCGAGTGATTTTTCAGTGCCGAGCGGGTATATTCTACGTGGTATCCGTTCGGCGCATCTGAGTTGTCCGATACATTTTTGGACAGCTTGAATTGAAACATTCTCTCCTCTTATCTCAACATTTTCTCTCTCCTTTTTCTCTCTTCAAATCTGAATTGTTCAAACATGCAATGGACGGCTCAAGTACTCGAACGGACACCACGTGATACGCGCTTGCCAGTGAAATTTTTTCCGATATCATCATCCACTCCACCTTTTTTATGCCAGCTGATCTTTGTCGGATATAAAATAATAGTCCCTCCGTTCCTTATTTAGAGTCCAATATTTTATTTTGGGTTGTTCCTTAATAAGTCCATTTTGTAAAGTTAGGAGGATAAAAGTTGGTGTATTGCCTTTTTTGTCCCTGAAAGTATATTTCATTTTGAAAAGTTAGTGAGTAAAAGTGTAATGATGATAAGTATGTAGGGAAAGTGAAGAAAAAATTAATGTGAAAGATATAATGATGATATCTTTTTAATAAGTTGGAGTTATGAAACAGGACACTTAAAAAGGGACGGAAGGAGTATATCATTAAGGATGATATGATCGATGAGGCGCTTTAAGTAAGTAACTAAATTAAAGGGTGGTTCGTATTTTTCTCTTTTTGAAAACTGATATTAACTAGCAATTCACCATAACGTAACTGGGATTGAAAATAAGTACTAATAAATAAGTTATGAAAAATGATTTTAAAAAAATACAAATTATGAAAGACAGAGACCAAACGGGAGTGTCTACTCACCTTTTCCACGTACACAAACACATGGAATCTTGGACGGATGAGTGGCCTGCAAAGATGTCTTTCATATTGTCTCTACCAAAAAAAGATTAGGAGATCAACTTGTCTTCTTTACCTTCGAAGAAAACCTTTATGTCTTGTTCCTCTGCTAGCTTTTATAGTTGTATTCACCTGGCTCTTATCATTTCTAACAATAATAGAGAACTGTCATTTTAACTCATGTTTTCCATTTTTACTATTCTTATTTTTCATTGGGTGGTCTTAAAGTTCACTCTAATATAAAGTCATGGAGACAGGGTCACAGGAAAGCAACGGTGAGATGAGAATGAAGAGGAAAGAGGAGAGAGAGAATGGGGCACTCATGTTTGAGCGGATCAGTTAAAATGTGCGGAACTGGTGGAGTCCAATAAATTTGGTTGATTATGATCTAACAATTAAAGAAAGATTGTGTTTGTGTACCAAAAAAAGAAGGAAAGATTGTGCTCTCCTTCTTTTCCTTCCTCACATCATCTCGCTTTTAATCAAGATAAGGTCTTCTTCTTCTTCTTTTTTTGCGGTCAATGTCACAACTTACTCCATTATTTTTTCTTTTCTTTTCTTTTTTTGTCAAACGGAAAATTACTCCATTATCTTTTCACCTCAAGAGTATACTAAACTTTTTTTTTGCCCCCCTAATGCTAATTGTTGTTGGAGTAGTAAGTTAGCTTCCTGCTAAAAAATAGAAATTGATCATCTCGAACTCATGATCCCTTATGAATGAAACCCATAAGAATACATAGGCCATTGGCCCAAAGCCTTGGTTCCAGCTATGCCAATTTGATAGGTGTAACTTTCTTTTCTTTTCTTTTCTTTTTTTCACGGGATTGGTGTAACTTCGAACTTTGATTTAAACGATTTGGCAATTAGAAAAACATGATACCATCCCGTAAAATATTTGTATCGTGCCTTTTGAGATCGAGAGATCTACTAGGATGTTCCTTTTCGAATTTTGTATGTGAATAGTTATATGGAGTAATTGGGTAACTACATATATAGTATGGCCAGACTCACACCCTGCCCATCATACTATTAATCACTAGCTAGTAAACTCCTGTATGATTGTGAACGTGAACAGACAAAGGCAGGAGCACGTGTGTTGGGTATAATTAAATAATCAACTTTCTTTCTATTTAAGCACACAAGAAGACAAAGGGAAACGCGTATTTCTGTGTGCTTTTTATCTCTTTTTTAACACATATTTACACACTTGTTATTGTCAGCTTATTAGGCTGATTTTAGAATTATCCTTAAAACAAATATACAGAAGAAGAAGCATAAAAGTAGCGCTCCCCACATTGTTTTGTCGGAGTAAGTTCTTTTTTTTTTTAATTAAACTCCTTTTAAAAAAGTACTATAATTTCAAATGAAAACACGTGAATTAGAAAACTTCTTTTCACTGCTGGAAGTCTTAACTTTTAAATTTTTTTTTTTTTATAATTAGACTTTAAAAGAGGTTGATCATCATCTTTGATTATCCAAAAGTGTGGTCATCACCAAAAGTGTCATGCATGCACTAGTAACGTACACTTCCGATGGAGTAAATAATTGAGAGTGGAAAAGAAGTAAACTTATGATGTGGATTTTTTTTTTGGGTAAACTACGATCGAGTGCGCATTAAAGAGTAGTTCACATTTATATATTGGGTACTAAATCCCGTGAACAATTTCACCCATCTGCATGCCCTTTGACAAGTTTTTATTTTGTTCCAACGGAGCTTCTCGCGGAGATCATAAAATTAATTGACTATCTATATATCCGCAGGAGAATTACTATCTTTTAGCCAAATTACATTAATCATGTATGGGTTGCTTACGTAAGGAATTCAATGATAAAGTTTAATTCCCTCTCTCTCACACACACACATGTTGGTACGTTGAGGAATGGATTGAGGAGGTGATCAAGGGAATTGACTCCGGCGAAGACTTGATCAAGTACCACATGTGATGACATCACTCAACGTCTAGCTCTTATACCATTTTAGTTTTGTCTGGAGGGTAGGGTTGTAAACGAACCGAGCAGCTCACGTGCTCGGTTTGGTTCGACTCGTTAAGGCTCGACTCAGCTCATTTAGTAAACACAACTTTCTTGTGAACTTAAATGTTTGTGACCACGACTTCAGCTATACAAGTAAAACATTATAAGCCGCATTACCATGGCGCGACTTAAAAAGCTTTAAGGTGTATCTCGATCCGGACAAAAACCCAACTTCAACAACATTCGTTTGGAAAATAAGTTAAGTAGTTTAAAAAGGCTCAATTCGAAGATTTGAAGCTCTGGATCGAGGTACTCTCGTCAGTTGCTCTGAGTACGTACCATATATACAAAATACAGAAGAGATTCAATTCATTAATTCTAACAAATTGATAATTGTCATTACTAATTACATAACAAACTGATTAACTAAACAGCTTTACAGGAATATTGACATGAACAAAGCTGCATGCAACAACATGCATGATTCCTTATTCTCCTTATGTTTAGAATCTCCGCACTCCCTCAAAGCGAAAGGACGAGAGCTGAGGGCAATCCACTTTCTCCAAGAACACCAAGCTTGGAAATAATGTACCTACTTCTTCCCAATCCATCTTCAGTTCTTTCAACAACTTAAGACGTAAAATCTTGACCATCCATGGTGGTGAGTCTGGTGACTCAGAAACCTCTGCTTGTATAATAATTTGCATATGCAAAAGCTTTCCACCCTTGATGAAGAGTTTCTTCAAGCTGTTGAGTTCACTTGGCTTTATCCAACTGGGCATCGACGACAAAGGCCAACACCTCAAGTCTAATTTCTCTAAGCTAGCAGGAAGCGATGGGTACGCCACACTCGTGCCGTTGAGCTTCTTGATTGGCTCTGAATGGGGAACAGGAATTGGCGCAATCCACGATATTGCTAATATTCGCAATGATTGAAACTCTGATAAGCAGTTTAGCTCTCCATTTTCTCCAGTGGTCTCTTTGTAAGCATAGAGGCTGCGTTTCCTCAACTTCTCCAACTTCACCAAATCACCGAGAGTGCACTGCTTAGTGCCCTTCCTTGAGCAATCTCCTCCCAATCTCCTGCAGCAGTGGATTGGAGGAATTCCTCTCCCATCCACAAGTAAGTGGGGACCTTTTTCCTGATCAGAGAATTTTCCGGGAAAAATGAGAAATACAACAAGCTCTGTTGCTGTTGGGGTTTGAGGGCATCATAACGTTCTTTAAAAATGACAAAGGCTTCAGTCTCTGGGAAATTTTCACTGCATTTTAGAATCGAGGCTGCATTTTTGGATATGGGAAGGTGAGAATTGTCGGAAGATTTAGGAGCTAAAGAGGTTTCAAGAGGCAGAGAAATGTGGGATTTCAATCCCAATACCATCTTATGGACGTTAGGAATTTCTTCAACAGAGTTTGTTTCTTCACTGCAGACAGCTTCCCAATTGTAGAGCATCAACTTTTTGGTAAGAGTGTTGAGGCGGTCTTCCCATTCTTTGAGTCTTTCAAGGGTTTTCTTGATGTCCGAAAGATCTCCGTCAATTTTACCATACGTCTCCTGAAGTGGAGAGGGATCAACACTCTCGGACAAACAAAGACGAGGATTGCATTTGGACAGGTAATGAATCAGAGTAGGGATTACCACGTCGTTGATCTTGTGGATTGGCATGATTTGGTCTGTCTGCAGGCAAGAAAGGAATTCAAGACATGTACGATCAGGTGGTGTGAGACTAGATGAGGAACTGGGTTTGGGAAGGAAAGGAAGTGGTGGCTGTTGTGGAGGATGAAATTGTTCGGGGGAAAGAGATGAAGAGGATGCCATTGAGTTGGTCTAAAGTTCAAGAACAGAGCAGTAGTAGAAAGGAGAAATGGACGAGTCTATCTATGGCGGATTGGATTCATTCACTACTACAAAAGGAGAAATGCACAAGTCTATCTATAGTGGATTCATTTTACTACAGCCACTCCCCACCATTTATTGTGTCTGTTTGGCATTTTAGTTTTGTTTTTCAATCATTACCATATTTCTTTCTTCAATCATTATCCTACTTCTCCAATTACTCCATATTACTTTGTCATCCCTCTCAATCTTTCTCTACTCATTATTCTATTTCTCTCTCCACTCACTATCAAAACTAAACTAAACTAAAATGCCATACAAACAGAGGGATGATGTCATGTTTTGCTCAAGGGTGAACAATTTGGTTCGAGCGGTGAGGAGGTGCCGGCTTATTCACTTTGGTTTCACGTAGGGGGTGTTTCCACTAAACTAATGGACTAAAGCTCATGTTTTCATCAATTTCTAGGCATTTCATTCTTCTCACATGCATGAACTAAAATACTCCTTTATTTAGCAGGCTTGGCTATTATTAGTCTAAAGATAATATTTTTTTTTATAGTGAAAATGCAACTTTGAAGTGGGGAAGAATTGTGCAGTATTCCAGTTTAGACTTCGCAGTGCTGGATGTGTGTAATCATTTTTTCAAATTTCTCCATTGACCTTTTCCCCAGATTTTCTCAGCATTCTATGATGGTTGCAGCATCTGCTAACTCTTTAAACCCAGTGTTTATATAGAAGTCCAATTTGTTTATAGTGGAAGCTTTGCATTACTATACCGTCATTTATGTTGTTCATAGGATCATTTTATTTGCTTTCTCATTAAGCTGATAGTGCAAAAGATGCCACCGCTCTGCCCAAGTCATAGCTTACATGTCTATAAACATTTGGACTCTCTTACCAAAAAAAAGAAAACCATTTAGACTCTGCTTTTTTTTTTTTTTTCTCTCGAGCCTTAGAGATTGACTTTTGTATTGATTGTCTCCGTACGCCTGTATTAGGTGTTTAAGATAAAAATGTGAAGAGAACAATACAAAGTCCATTGCCTTCGGGGCATAACTGTACCTCATGCAGTCAGTTGGACATCTTCCATTGGTGCACCTGGTGTATATGATATCATGACGAAATTTGATGAATGAACGGAAGACCTTCCAGTTGTTTGAGGCTTCATAATCGTAAGTAATTTTGCGTGTGACTATACATTGAGTATAGTATTTTGCTTCCTTCCTGCGATTTGTATCCTCTCAATGGTTTTCCACGTATATCTTTGTGTTATCTATTTGGTTGCTTTCGTTTGTATGATTGATCAGTATATTGATTAGTGGGTTTCCAATTGGAGCTCATACATAGCAAATCTTTATATACCCAGGCGAACTAGGGTTTTTTACCTGTAAATCTTGAGTGATTCCATAGATTATGAGATTTGTTTTAAATCTTGAATTACCTAACTACTTGTTTCAATTACCAAGAGTATCATGTGTTGTTCTCATGGTCCTCCTCACTAAAGGACCATTTGCATATATAAGATATGGATATCTGCATCTAATATTAGATTTAACCAAAATCTTCAATGTCAATACCGCCCATGATGTGGAGACAGTATTGTAGCATGTTGTGCCTTCACAACATGATTCATCCTGTGCTCAAAAATTTGATCCTAACCGTTCTCGTTGTAGAGCTCAACCAGAATATTCGTGCAAAAAAAATAAATAAATAAAGCCGATCAGATATCGCTAATTACATGAGAGAATAAAAAAAAAATTGAGGTCCAATCCCATCATTTTTTGTTCACTTATCTTAATAACAATGTACTTATGTCCTTGAGATACCAAGGTCTGATGGACTTGATTCTTTGCAAGCATGTTCTTCTCGTCTGATTCGTACAAGGTAAATAGCTAAGATCAAATTTTTGGAAGGTTAAATTTACCTACAAAACTCTCGACCACAACTCTGGACACAACTGCGTCTGGAGTTGTGGGCGACAGTTGTGTATGTAGCATTCCTCTTTTCTCTTTTCTGAATGGGAATGAACACGCCTGCTCCCAACCGCTTGCCATGCCAAGCCTAAAATCATCGTTCCTTCCCAAGCCTATAATTTCTCTTTTCCACTTGTCTTCTGCGTTTTGTCTACCCAAAAGGAAATTCAATAACACAAAAAGAGGTGAAAACGAAATTCAATACATTGATCACGATACAAAACATGGATAGCTATCTCTAGCATGAGATTTTGACCAAGAGACACTACAGACTACAGAGAAACCAAGGCAAACTTGTTTTCTTCATTTTAGCAAAGAAGCACAAACAAATAAAATGCCTGAGAGCTTTCAGTTTAGACAACAATATAAAGCATGAGAGATCCTGCGTCAAAATATGATGTATCCATCCCTTTGTTTTCCAGCTTACCTTTCCAATCTTATTTTTCAACAACCATTTTGAATCCAGTCCACGCTCTTCGCGGAATTGCTTACCTAGACCCAAGTGGTTCATCAATAACCAAACAAAAGTAAGAAGCTCACCTCCCTGGCTCAGCTAATGTGCGTGGTCGGTCCCTTTAGAATGGAATGCAGCATAAGTAAGCAATTCCATCCATACTCCGCTCATTAGACTCCACTGCTTATTTGCATTGAAATCCGGCAATGGCTTCGCAAGTTTACATGCATCAAATAGCACAGATTCGCTCACATCTCCTTTCAAAATAGCTGGTTTAAGATCAGTATTCACAGAAAGAATCGCTTGATGTACAGGCTTGGTCTGGTCTGTTATGGATCTTTTGCAAAATAATCTTTTAGCCTCCAGAGAGATGTCGTGAAATATTTTTACCGAGTTACCAACAGCTGGAGCTATCTGTTGGAGATTTTCAAAATAAATTGGTTTTTAGTTTGGAATTATTGGAATTTTTGTGAAAGGTTGCTACACCTTTTCACATGAGTTGTGACTTTATGTGAATGGTTGTAACACCCATTAAATTAGGGTGTGTTCATTTGGGAAAGGATGTGAAACATGGGGGTGCTTCCAAGAGGCATGATTGTTTAAAGGGGCATGTTTCTTTCTATTAATTGTCTTGGAAAGACATGATCCTTCCTAACTGGTGTCTTCAAAGGACATGACCATTCCTTATGGTTGTTTACTAGAGACACAACCTTTCTTACAAGGGTGCTTGTAAGTCTATAAATAAGCCATTTGTAAAGTCATTCAAGGGACAGAAAATTCCATACAGAATTGCTCTCTTTCTCTCTACACATTCTCCTCCTAGAAATGGAAATAGAATATCAGTTCTTGGTTTTACATTTGCTTAGCGGATATTCTGTCTGTCTTCGTTTGTGCAAACGCAAACAGAAAGAACCTAGAGTTTGGATTCGATTTATCTTGAAGGCGGATTTGTTGAAACCCGGTGCACACCTTCTGGTGGGGGCAAATACTGTCTTTAGGAAAGCGTTATCCAACGTGACTCGAATGCTTCTACCGTCCCAAGTTTAAAGAGACGATGCCGTCACTTTCATCATCAAGACGACCGGATTTCCAACAATCTAAAGACAGTATTTTTGCAAAGATGAAAGTGGATAGATTAGGGTATGGGTCCTCAAGACAAAGACGGATAGATGCGATTGGAGGCTTAAAAGGCAAAAGGGTTAATAATAATTAACTTCTGGGGCTGCGGTTTTCAGTGAGCCGTAAATTCTTACTAGTTTTCCTCAAGGTGAAAGGTACACTATAATCTCATTTTTGTCATGCCTCTGGGCTATAGTTTTTTTTTTTTTTGGATTGCAAACTCATAGTTTCATCAGTACGTGGGAAAATTGTCAAGGAAGACAATTTTGGCATTGTGATTACGGTTTAATTAATAATCCAATGACTTGGCGGTGATGTGTCACTTACAAAGGAACCGCGGGGCGTACGTGAGACGGGGAAGTCATATGTACAGGATGGTGTGCCGGTTAGGATGGTTCGATCATTGTCGTTGATCATGATCGGACAATCCACGTACAGTATTGGTGCTGGTCCATGAATTCGTTTGGGTGAAACGAGTGGGTGTGGACGGTTACGGCATTGGTTTGAATTAGTAAAATGCAATATGCATATTATAGTTCTTAAGTTAATAAGAAATTTGAGTTTGTGTTTCGGAATTGATTTTTTAAATCAATTAGAAGCCAGCCTATGGGGTAGTAATGAACAAGTTCTCTATTGTTTTTAATATGTTGGCTGCAGTGCATATGTATGCATGTGTATCAAGAGGATAAAGTGTGTTGACTTTAACTTTTTGACCATATCTTTGAGTTTGTCCTCTTTTACACTCAGTGCATTTATATATATATATATATATATATATATATATATATATATATTTGTGGCCATATATATGATGTTGCTATGATTTTTGAGTGCCTAATTAATTAGTATTTGATCTACCGATTCATGTGAAAAGGTGGCTTCGACCGTTATTTGAAGTGAGCACCGTTTGGAGGTGTTCCCTTGGTTGTTGCTTTGAAACGTTAGTTTTTAAACGGTCGCTTTGTGTTTGCTATAACTACCTTGGCAACTTTTCGGAACAGTTGTTTTTCCTCCTATTTAAGTAGAGCACTGTTGCTTCAATCTGTCTAAAGAACATAGCATTCTATAACAGTCCGAAGAAAGCATACTATATCAGACCACTTCGTTATCCATTTTCTTCGGTTTATCGGTTGTGTTACAATTTTGGAGCGCATTCTTTTTGTCAAAATGCCTTCTGAAATCCCTTTGAACGTCATACGCCTTTCGGCTCCTTTTCTTCCGTCGTTTAACATCGTTTTGGGAGACTCTTCAACACCTCCAAGTACCGAGGATATTCTTTGGTTTAAAGAATGGAAAGAGGTCTTTGCGAGGCAAGGCCTCTTGGATGAGAGTCAACCGGTGATGATTGATATCTCTTCTGATGAAGAGGACTCTTTTGTGGTAGAACATTCAGTCCAAAATGTTGCGGCTAATCCGGTTAAGGAAATATCAGAACATGGGTCTCAGGAAATTGGAAAGGATTCATCCGCGTATGATGATTTTCATAGTCCAAAGGAGATGGCTCCATTGGAAAATATGGAGGATTCCGATGAATCTACCGCAGCAATAGGAGGTTCGCCTAACGGTATGAACCGTGAATTGTCACCTCCGCCGGCATTTGAAGGAGTGAGCGAGAGTGTTTATACTTCGACTCCTTTGCGTCAATTGCAGATGATGGAAATGGCGCGAAAGAAATGTCATGATGTTTTTGGTCACAAAGGGCCAATAATTATTCGCACAGCGCGCAAGAGCGTTCCCTGTCCTGGATCTTTAAAGAAGATCAAATTTTCGGTCGATTAGGGTGTTATAATATGTGTTATCATATTGATTTTGATTTATGTGCATGTCCACATGCTAAGTAGGTTTTATCTACAGTTCTTTTATTTTTGGAGATGTATGTTGTGTACTCTTGTGCTTTAATAAAGGATGTTTAGTAATTTCATAATTATGGACACTTGGTGGTTAATATACTGCATTGTCTCTTAACACGATTCAGTTGGCTCTTGCCCACCCGCCGAATCATGTTTGACGTTTGAATTGGCATGCAGTAGGGATGCTCTTATTGGCTTGTTAGTATTATTAATGTTGTTGTGAATGTGAGGATGACACATGGGTAGACAAATGGTTTTGTCTCCGTTTCAAAACATATTTATTAACAGTCGGAAACGGTGTGATTGTCTGAACAATCACGGCTATTGCTACTTTTTATGTAGTTGTCAATCGGTAACTAACTGTTTGAGTTCGTTGTGGTTCAAACTTTGATAGTTTCGGGATTGATTATTCGTGAAGTATTGTAGAGACCCGGATTTCTATTTTTTTAGGCCGTGATTAATTTTTTTTTTTCCTTTGTTAGCGTGCGGCCCATCGAGATACACGGTACGGATATCCGGTGTGACGTCTTCGTGGAAGGATATAAGGGTAATTGTGCAAGAGGTGCACGTGTGAGTGTGTGGTGTGAGAAGTAGGGGATTACTCCCCAACTCTTTTATTTCTCCAGGAGGAGAATAACCTCATTCTCTCCCTTTCTCACTCTCGGCTCTCTCTCCTCCACTCCATCCGAAACTTTTTCTCTTCTCTTCTCTCTTCGATTTCATCCACCTAGGGTGTGATTCCGGACAAGGCCCGAGTATTAAAGTTGCTATTCGGAGTACGGGCTTTCCGAATATCCAAGAAAAATCATGATCGGACTGCGTGGGAGCTCGGTTGACTTGGTCAAAGGCTCGGGTTTTGCTCAAAACCCATGAGATAGGGATTTCTTACTCTTGTTATGCGTTTATACGGTGTTTATGTACCTAGATCGTGCATTGTTTCGTTGTTTGAAGTTGTTCTTCCCATTTCTGAAATTCTGCAGAAAACGGGTCACTGTTTATGGGGTTTTTCATTGTCTTAAACTCTGAATTGAATTTTGGTTTCTTCATATGAAATAGAGTAGGCTTAGAGCCCGTTCTAATGCCACTTGATTCACTCGAAACCGTTGAGAATTGAATTAATGGTGGATTTTAGAAAACTGGTCTGTAATCTGTCTCGTTTTCTGGGTTTCAGCCCACTTCGAACGGCCATAACTTCCCCGTCCGATGTCCAATTTATGAAAACTTTATATCGATTCGAAGGTCTTGAAGTTAGCTTTCGTTTGCCACTGGAATCGCCTTAAAAACCTTAGTACACAGAAAGTTATGACTGTTGGAATGGAGGTGTGTCAGTCTGCCAACTTCAAAGGTTGTTCTCGTTCCGTTGTAATGGCTCCCTATGTTAATAGAACATGTTTAAGTCACTTTCGGACATGATTTCTCTTGTCCTAGTAACTCGTTGTTTGACCTTGTCTCTTGACACCCGTTAGTGTATATTATTAATGTCGTTTGAGTAGGGAATGTATCGTAAGATTAATAGGAGTACCGTGGGCTATAAGGGGCAATGTGGTGACTATTATGGATAGACATGAGCTCGTCTAATAAACCAAAGGATAGTATTGTGGCCCGTATCATCATGCTTCATCTTGTTGATCCTCTTAGGTTCCTTTGGCACTCGTTCTAAAAGATTCTCGTTTCGAAACTAGTCGGTGGTGTCGTGGGATCGTTGTGGGTCCGGTACGTATCATAGGGCGATGTAATAGATTCAGAGGAACAACGTGGACTTAAAGTATTTATCAATGTGCAATGGAGTGTACGTAAAGGGTTTATATGATTGTTTATGTATAATGGGAAATCAGGTAGTGTAGTTTGTCTCCATGTGTACGTGGTATGTATTTGAATTGTTCTAAATGGTAGAATTATGGAATTTGGAATGTAAGTTCCTTACACGACATTTGTAAAAAAAGAAGAAGATACACTTGAGTTTGTAAATGACGCGCGAACAATCGAGGCCCAACCTTCTAGGTGGGTGCTTGGCAGGGGATATCAGGGTCCCATAATTAGCCTGGCAGGAGCTAATGCTCATATTAAACACTCAAGACCCAACCTTCTAGGTGGGTGCTTGGCAGGGGATATCAGGGTCCCATAATTAGCCTGGCAGGAGCTAATGCTCATACTGAACACTCAAGGCCCAACCTTCTAGGTGGGTACTTGGCAGGGGATATCGGGGTCCCATAATTAGCCCAGCAGGAGATTCGGCTCAAGACACACACGAAGAGATGACATTGGACATACGAAGGGTGGGAATGGTTCTAGTGTGAGTCAATGGATTTGGGTATTCACGCTCGGATTACGGAGTTTGACCCGTATTGGATTGGTTTTGGTTTTCACAAGTCATTTTGGAGTAAAAATGAAAGTTTTTAAGGGAAAGAGAGTTGATATTCCGTAATGTGAAATTGTGATAGATTGTGGTGTTTACGCATGTAGTAATTGAGGTGGTTGAGAACCTATTGTAAGTTTGTTTGGTTTGATGTGAGCTTAGTATAGTTTTGAGTTTGACATGAGTCTAACAGGAATCACGATAGGATGCTTAGAACATAGAAGTCGATATCCATTTGTCCATTGTGGTGAATCCCTGTTGTTCGTGTTGTTCATTGAAACTTATTCATCTCTGGTGCATAATTCATCTCATTTTCGTATAGCTTGTTTAAAGATTTCTCTACTGGGCGCGTGTTTGCTCAAACCTATTATCATTTCAGGTACAACACTGGGTTAGTGACATGAAGTGCATGGAGTGCATCTTTGCATTGAAAGGGGTTTTCAGGAGCTAAATATATATTTGTAAATCAAATTGTATCGTAATGTACTGGAATGTCTTAATTTGAAACGTTGTATTTGAGGACAAAATTGAGGATTCGGGAACATTATTGTATTTTGGGGTATTGGCTATACTATTGTGAGGATTTATACTTCAAATGGTATTGTTATTTATGTTTAAAATCGAGGGCGTGACAAGTATTAATTAGAATTTATCTAATTGTTGTATTACTCCTTTAATATCTATGGAGATATTGTTCCAATGCTTGTGTCAGATCTTTGATGAGATTTGATGGAATAGTGTACTTTTCGGTTATTTTGGTTCATGTGAATCGGTGACTTCTATTGATATTTTAATAATATTTAAATTGTTGCACCATTTGAATGGTTTCGGTTTTGGACCATTGTGGAGGAGTTAACTGCCATGCGTGGTGACCATGCATATGCAACGGTTTTAAATAAAATGTTTCGTTTATATGCATGGGTATAAGGTTTTATTCATGGAAAGTTTTGGATAGATTTTTATAGCCAAGATTTATGTGGCATGTCAAAGGTGACTCTTGACATGGTTTTTGTGTCATGGTAGTATTTCGGTAACACGGAAATGTGTTATGTGGCTCTTGATGAGCGGTGTTTGACGGCCTTGATAGAATCGTGTTTGGGAAAGTACAAGGTTACAGTATTGTTGGACACGTGGTCGGTGGTTAACCAAATCAGTGGCTATTTAAATTATCTCGAATGTTTTTGCTTTACGCAAATGCTAGATATGTGGTTTTCATATCTTTGATTTGGATGACATTTTCAAATTGAACATACCATCACAAGTTCGTAAGTTTATATGCATGTTCTTTGCATAAGGTAATCAAAATGGTGGGTGTTTTGAATTCATTACATGAATGGGTTTGTGTTTATGGAAATAAAAACGGACGGTGTGGCTCTTCTTTGGCCTTTACCAAGATACACTTTAATATATACATGTAACAGTATATATGTGGAGGTTAAGGATTTAACCAGGGGGTGTAACCCAAAAGGTGTAGCTCTTGGTCTTAGACTAAAAGGTGTGACCATTGGAGGATAACCAAGGGATGTGGTGTTTGGATTAAAATGAAGAGTCATGTTTATTCCAAGAAGTATGAAATATGGTTTTCATTGGAAGGAATGTTGATTATGTGGCCTTTCGGTCAGATGTTCTCCTATGTATATTGGAGGTTAAACAAAGATATGGAGTGGAATTACAAATTCCTATTATCTTGGTTGCATAGTTGTTCCAAACAATTATGGCCCACAAGTTAACAAAATCCAAATTAGTTTATTTGGTGGAGTTGGTTTATATGCTTGTAATTGGTATTCGTCAGTTATGATGGATACAAAGGCGCCTGATATAATTTAAGCATGGAAACCATAGATAAATAGTAAGTCTATTTTGTACGTGTGAGGATTCTCTCTTGGATTAAAGTGAGGATTTTACGTTGAGATGGAGTGACATGGTATTTTGTGATCACGGATATGTTTCTCAGTAAGTCACTTAAGAAAGAGGGTTAATGGTTATGACTGTGGTGGTAGTCCGGACAAGTTAATCACGTCATAAACTATGGTGATATGGCTATGGAAAAAATATTGCTTTCACAGCAATAGGTTTATTTATTCTTGCAAGAGATTTGGTGTGGAAGACATCAAAGGGGATGAGACTTTTGCCCACTTAATTTGATCACTCTTGGTGGAAACTCAACTCAACCGGTTGATGCTCTCAATCTCTTGAGTTCAATGAGAAACTACATCATATGTCATGATTCTAAGCACTCAAAATTTTATTTTATTCATCCCAAGGTAGAGTGCTTGGAACTTGTAATGTGTAAACAAATGAGGATGAGCTACTTAGCTCTTAATAGATTTTAGGTGCTATTGTTACAGGGGCACCGGTAAGAATCTACCTATGTGAGTGTGGAAGTGGTGCCGCTTTCTATAGGTCAAAGGGGCTAGACCTTAAAGCGCTCATGAAATCAAGATAAAGACCCAAGGCCAATTCACGGGTCAACCGATTGGGATATCTGCATTATTTGGAGGATTGTGTGTGAGACATGTCCGGTTGGTCACTAAAGGACAACTAGTTCAAAGATACGTCTGCTATGCTGCCCTGACTAGCTTTGACATGGTTCACTAAGTGGATGGTTGAAGTCGTGAGACACTATTCATGTATGCACAAACCTTTTGTGAGAACCAAGAACTCTTATTCTTTATTTCGAAAATGGTGGGGGATTGTTGGAGATTTTCAAAATAAATTGGTTTTTAGTTTGGAATTATTGGAATTTTTGTGAAAGGTTGCTACACCTTTTCACATGAGTTGTGACTTTATGTGAATGGTTGTAACACTCATTAAATTAGGGTGTGTTCGTTTGGGAAAGGATGTGAAACATGGGAGTGCCTCCAAGAGGCATGATTGTTTAAAGGGTGCCTATCAATAGGCATGTTTCTTTCTATTAATTGTCTTGGAAAGACATGATCCTTCCTAACTGGTATCTTCAAACGACATGACCATTCCTTATGGTTGTTTACTAGAGATACAACCTTTCTTACAAGGGTGCTTGTAAGTCTATAAATAAGCCATTTGTAAAGTCATTCAAGGGACAGAAAATTCCATACAGAATTGCTCTCTTTCTCTCTACACATTCTCCTCCTAGAAATGGAAATAGAATATCAGTTCTTGGCTTTACATTTGCTTAGCGGATATTCTGTCTGTCTTCTTTTGTGCAAACGCAAACAGAAAGAACCTAGAGTTTGGATTCGATTTATCTTGAAGGCGGATTTGTTGTAACCCGGTGCACACCTTCTGGTGGGGGCAAATACTGTCTTTAGGAAAGCGTTATCCAACGTGACTCGAATGCTTCTACCGTCCCAAGTTTAAAGAGACGATGCCATCACTTTCATCATCAAGACGACCGGATTTCCAACACTATCATGGTAGGCTTTGCCCGAAAAAGATATAGCAGGTACTCTTAAATATCCATACAGAATCGGCAGTCGCTATTCCAAACATCGTTATCGCAATCTTTGGTTTTACAGCAAACAAGATCAGTAGCAATGTGCCATAGCAATTAGCAACGTCCATACTCAACCTCTCCAAGGCTCCATTTGAGTTTCCTATAACAAGATCTTTGCACGAGAATCCAATCTCCCCTTTGTGAACATATCTTTGTTGCAATTTCTATGTTCTACGCTAGCTTTGATCTTGTTCTCAGCTCTGTATAAATCTTGTCCTTCAAAGACTCCGAGACGGGCTCTGTGATGACTGTTCTTTCGAGTTTCCAAGCCCCTAGAGCACGCCCAATGAATAGAAACTTTGCTATAAAACTGATTTGGCGTGGGGTTCCATGACGATGATAGGCAGCTAATTTTGCCACTCCCCTATTTGTTAACACTATCATTTTTATTATATGAATTTACAAAAATACCCTTATACTTTATGATACCAAATAAAGTGCATTGATGTTTTAGTAAATTCACCGAATAAAGTGTAGAGTGTTTTAGTAAATTCATCTAATACAATGCAACAAATGTTTTTGCACTCCCCCGAAGATAATAGCAAATGAGATTGCACTTTGAGAAAGATTCTTTCCACTTGCGTATGTTGACCATAGCTAGCTATGGGTTTTACCCAGTTGTAGTAATTGAATGCAATTACATTTCTGCCTGAAAATAGGACCATTAGGAGAGAGACAATCTCGAGGATTAAAGCTCCAAAGACCAAGGCATAGCTGATGCCGACATCAATTAATGGTTACCCATGCTTGTTTTGATGACAGTATGACCACAATACAAAACAGAACCTCTCTGCATCGATCGTTGTCTCTATAGAATTGGAAAGCTGCGGCACTGATAACAACAAAGTCATCATACACGCTACTGGGTTGCCATCGAGACGTGGTGTTCCAGTCTTGGTATGGAGATCCTTGTGTATGAAACGAAGTTCAATTTCTGCCAACTTAAAAGCATCATGGCTACTTCTTTTGGGAAAGAAATTGCAAGTGAACTGACGTTGCTCGTGACTGTAACTGACGCCTCCAAAAAAGAGTCCCTTGAAGGTGTTGTAGAAGCAAAGGGCAAGTTGCAGCAATGACTTTTCGTCCAGAAGTTGGTCATTATCGAATACTAATTCCACATCCCGTAGACTTGGAGACTGAGGGTTGAATTTCTTCGGAGGAAACTGCACACTCTTCACTGTGGTGGGGAGGTTGGCCTCTCTCATTGCCCGTTGTGCCTCAGAAAGTTTTACAAAGTCAGGCCGGGCTTGCAGCTTTTACTCGAGTGGCGCTGGATTCTTTCAAGCCTCGAGAGCGAGCTAAATATAGAGAATGTACTAACTCCATACATCTTATTGTTCCTGCCAAAAAATCCAGTTGTGAAGCCAAATTCTAATCCGCTGTAGGAGGCAAATCGGATGAAAATAAGGAAAACTTATTTAAATTTAATGAACAATGGGACTTATTCGTGTAGGACCCTGGTGTGGTCTGTGCACAATATGTGCATCATCTGTGCGCATTGGGTTTAAAAACTACAAAAACGATTCCTTCAAATGCCAAATAGGTCAAAAAAAGATAAATTTGGTGAAAAAAATTAGAAGAGTGGCGCTGGAGCGGTGAACCCTGTTTATAAATAGTCGTACGTGTACCCCCAAGGCCCAAAGTCCTATAACTGCCACTCTCTTTCATCTCCTCTGTTTTATTTCGATCCTAACTTCAGAGAATCAGAGCCTTCTCCCTAAGACACATAATTCTAGGGAGAGAGAGAGAGTCAGATGTCAAGCTCAAAAACCGCTGAAGAGGCAGAGGAGGAAGAGCAATGTAGGAGGCGGGGTGAAGAATAGGAGGATTAGTCAAGAGCAAATGACTCGGCTGGAATTTAGTTTCGGAGAGAGTTCAAAATTGGACTTTGAGAGGAAGCGTCGGCTAGCTTACGAGCTCAGTCTGGATCCGCAGCAAGTAGAAGTTTGGTTCCAGAACCGAAGGGCTCGGGGAAAGAGCCTTGGACGAACAATATGTCAAGCTCAAGATGGAGCACAACTCCACTGTCGCCGAGAAGTACCGCCTTGAAATAAAGGTAAGTATATAGAGACACTAGTAAAGATAAAAGCCGCAATTAATTACAAATTCTAAGCATAGTCTTTGGTGCAACGGATTTAGTTTTGCCTTTATTTTTTTTATCACATGTAGAGAACTCAGAGTGCTTTTATGATATTGTGGCAATTTTGAAGAAACAAGTGAAAAATAAAATCCGACCAGCCCATGATGAGCAATTTTTGAGTGTTAATTATATTTACTTCCTTAGTTTGTGCCCCTTAGGTTGTGTTTGGATAGCAGGTATTTTAGGGAGGAATGAGAATTTGATTCTGGAACTCCCAATCTAGGAGGAGTGGGAATGGGAATTTGATGGCAGGTAACTTTGTTTGTGCTCTTCATGTCTCGTGAATGCTGTTGCAAAACTTCCGGTCTAGTTTCTAACTTCGGATGGATGTACATGGTAGAATACAGGCAGAATTATATGACCAACAGTCTTCTTGCGTTCAAGGATTTTGAAAAGTTCATCTAGACACCAGTCCTTTGAGAAGATAATAACTGAAACCTTTGACTCTTGAATTGCCTTATCCAATCCTAACTCAATAACTTCTCCGATCTCAAGTTCGTCATCATCCCTGAATGTGAGAAATCCTGCATACATCATAGCTGTGTGGAGGTGATTAGTGAAGGTCTTTCGGGCGTCTTTGCCTTTGAAACTCAAGAACACATGATAAGATCACCGAGGTATCAGTGTTGGGGATTCTTGGAATCTCACACTCACAGCAGCCATTGGATAAATGAGGAATATATGGGGTCTGCGATAGCACAGGGGCAACCTTATAACATATCAGGAAACAAGTAATGAACCAAAATACTCAAGAATAACTATAAATAAAATCTAAAACTACGACATGAAATGCTTATACAGAAGATTCTACTAAGGGCTGGTGGCAAGTTTAAACTGTTCAAAGACAACTCGCTTCAGAAAGGTCATAACCCTTAAACTCGGTGTAGGTAGAAGTTATTTATCTAGTCTTACTTAAATATTTCCAGTTGTTCCTCGCTCAACTCTTGTTTTAATTTGTTTAGCTAATTACCAATGCCGTGAATGATTCCATGTACAGAACAACCTACGGAACACTTGGAGAAACGTAGGAGCTGGTAGTGGCTGTCCCATACTCAATGTCATGCCCAACTTTTTAAGTTAAATCCCCTTGTTCTAGTTTGGCACATGGTTTCATCTTGAAATACATAATGATGACATTGCGACCGCTAGCAAAGCCAGCAGCCAGGAATGGAGTTTGAGCCTGCGATTTTCAAAGATTACTGTTGTGGGGTTAACTGTATGGAACTAATAGATAATCATTCATACCCTTCTAGTTTAGCACAAGAAACAAAACCAAAGTGTTCCTATGCTGGGACATAGTTTCAAATATCACTATATAAACCTCTTAAAGCAAATCATGATCCTTAGTCAATACGAGTATCAGTTCTTGAAAGAACAATACGAGTATCCCTTCTTGAGTTTTATATGTTTTCATCCGGGTTTTCCAGGGTTGAAAAAAACAGTTGCTAACGTCTTGCTCTTAAAGGCTCGGGTTTCTTTCTTTTCCCTGAAGCCTCAGAGATAACTCCAGCGAAATGGAAGAGTGCCTTCCAAGTTCCACAGGCATGGTTTATCCCCAGCCCCAGGCTCATGTTTTATTTATGTGTAATAGGCTTTGATACTTCAACCGTTAGTGCTATACTATTGTGCTTATGCCACTTGCTGCCTTGCATTCACAAATATTTAAAAGAAATGTTCTAAAAATCGCTATGCTCTAGTCGAGCAAAAAAAGGGTGCCTCGAGCCTAGGCAAGAATTATGCACCCACTAATCGGCTGCCTAATCTAGATGTTGGACCACCGCCTAACACCTAGATCGGCAAGGCCTAGGCAGCCGGCTGACTTGTTGAACACTTATCAAAAGTTGTCTAAACTGAAGTACTGTAATACTATAAAGATCCAATTATGTTGGATATATGATCAAAAAAAAATATTATGTTGGATATGACCAAATAGTTCTGCATATTCTAATTCTGCATATTCTAATGTACTACGGATAAGATTATTTAAGAATATTTCTTCCCCTGGTAGTTGTAAACAAACTAATAAGAATCTCTTTATTAATGTTCCCGAGATGCTCAGTGATTAATTTATTAAGTTGACCAGCACGTTTATCCCCTTTTTACAGTTAAACATCTGGCTATACATTCTTAAAAATTTTGGTTGCACGTGTTGCTAATGTATCAGTATATAGGAATTAGATATCTCTTTCTTTGAATTTTGAGACCCCCATGAATGATTTGCAGAAAAAAACTGAATTTTAGTTCTGGGGTTATTGTAATGATGATGATGAGTACTTTTTGGACTCCAATCATTTCGAAATAGGGTAGCTTTTATGTTGAAATTTTAGTTCGTGAAAAATATAGATCCCCATATTAGGGTTCGCTTTAGGTTCATCCAGAAAACTAAGGGCCAGCCCTGATTTCTAATCATATCAAATCCCATCTCATAATTCCATCAAATTTAGACATTCCTAATCACGCTCAATCAGATATGCGTTTTACTCAGAGAGAGAGAGAGAGAGAGAGAGAGAGAGAACAAGTACACCATCACACTTTACAAAAAGGAGTGATGCCAGTACGGCCCTTGATCACATGGATTGAGTTAAGAAATGATATTCATGAATTTCCCCACCCTCCTCCTCCTTTTCTTCTCATTTACAGGTTTTCTTGACCCACATGTAGCAATGAAAATCTTGCCCCTGTTTGTAGAATTTGACGTGAATCACACACTCATATATATAACCTGTGGCATGACCGGGGTTCAGTTCATGTTCAGTTTTATTATGGTTCAGTCCGGTTCAGTTTTGGGCTATTCATCAATAACAATGATCAGAATTGTTCATTTTGTAGAGCTCATTCATTATGTCATCCACACTAAAAATTAGTTTGATCGAACAACAATATGTACATGAACAAAACAGATTTGTACAAGAAAAAAGCGATGACAAAAATGAAGTTGAAATTAGTAATTGCCCATTTTTTTCCTATACAAATCTGTTTCGTTCATGTACTTGTTGATGTTCGATCAAGCTAATTTTTGGCGAGGATGACATATTCGACGGGTTTTACAAAATGAACAATTTTGCTCATTGTTGTGGGCCCGAGAGAGGCCTACAACAGCCCAAAATTGAACTGAAATGGACCATAATAAACTTGGACATGAACCGAACCCGATGCGTGGTACATCTTTATCTCAATATATCCTTGCTATAGGATCTCGTACAATGTGTCAATGTATTTCTCATTATGTGTGTGTTCATAATTTTTCATAATTGGAGTATCCTCGTTTCAGCCATCAAGTGATGAGGTTATATCTATTCTATTCCATGACAAAAAGAAGAGTAGGTTTATTGTGGTTCTAACATGCATGTTTGGATGTTGAGCTTTTGATGCAGCTTTCTGCAGACAGCTCTCTTGTTAGGGATAGATTTTCGTTTGAGTGGGTTTCGTCATGAAATCACCAAAGGGGATATTGTAAGGTCAAAAAAGTCGAGCTCTTTTGTATTGGAAATTTCATTGACAAAACATGCATTCCCTGTATTCCATTTAGGGAGGCTTAAATATCCATCCTCAAACTCCATCACACGTAAGTATTCATCCCGGTCGTTTTGAACAGTTATGTTTTCGTCCTTTTAAAAGGTGAATTATCTATCTTACCCTTTTAATAAGATATTCATAAATGTGTGTTTATATTACCTTCCTAGATTAGTGGAAATATTCAATCATTTCCTAATTTAGTGGGATTCAACCCTCCCTATTTTATAGAGGATTTCAAAATATAAAAAATTCATAATAACCAAATCCCACCAATTTACTTTCGAAACTATTTTTATTTTTTCCTATCTACAATGTATTATCATAAAACCTTTTGGAACAAGGTGGAATCAACCATGTTTTTCATGGATTATTATTACAAAATTACCATAAAAAACATTTCGGAACATAAATAATATTCAAACAGACCATGTTTTTCATGAATTAATTATGCAAAATCACTATAAACATATAAAAAAAATCTTCCAACTAGGATTGATTATAATTCATCATGAAATATGCTTGATAAAATACCTCACGACGAAATACACCATGAAACCTTCCATGGAGTAGAATACACTATGAAATTCGTTTGCAATACACCATGAAATATGCTTGAAAAATACACCACCTCACGACGAAATACACCATGAAACCTTCCATGGAGTATAATACACTATGAAATTCGTTCACAATACACCATGAAATATGCTTGAAAAAATACACCACCTCACGACGAAATACACCATGAAACCTTACATGAGTAGAATACACTATGAAATTCGTTCGCAATACACCATGAAATATGCTTGAAAAAATACACCACCACCAATACACACCATGAAGTCTGCTTTAAAAAATACACCAATTTTTCTTCTCCTCGGATCCAACAAGGCTACCACGCATGAACCTACAAACATGAAATACTTCATGTACAATGAACTGTAAAGGCTAGGAATCAAAAAAAATTTACTTCATTTTAGTCTATTTATCCTACTCCAATCATCAACGCCAAACAAATCAAGGGGAAACAAAAGGGGCTTCAGACTTACGAAAGCCATGCATTTTGGTTTTGTCCCCTCCTTCTCCACTGCTTGATTTAGCTTCGAAGGACTGGTCCAACCTCTTGCCGTTCTTCTTCTACGGACGTCACAACCAGGGAGGACTGGTGTGGATTTTGCCGTTTAAGGTTTTAGCCAACCAGGAAGATGAAATTTCAAATGGGGTGTTTCCGTTGCAAATGAAGAGCTCGATCGAAATCTTGGTCAAGATCTTCAGGATTGAATGGTGAAATATACGAGGACCAGATGAGGGGTGGAGGTCGTCGGAGGGCTCGCTGTTTTCGCCGATCGCCCAGCTCGAAAACAAAAATATTTTCGGGGGTGGGGGTTGCTGTAAATGGTTTTGCCGAAATTTGTGGGATTTGTTGGGGGTGATTATCCTAAAATTCAGCTAGGGGACCTTCAAGATTATGTTTTAGTCCCAAAAATCTCTGCCTATATATACATATATTATAATATTATATATATAATAGTCAATGTATCTATATAATAAAGGGCAATTCTAGAATTATTTTAAAGAGGGGATGGAAAAATAACGGTTCAAAATGACCTGGATGGATACTTACATAGGATGAGATTGAAGGATGAATATTTAAAAACTCCTTCCATTTATCGAATTGTATTTTATTTTACTTATTATTTGAGAGAGTCTATTTAGGGATTATGTCAAAATGAATCATTTTGAACATGTGTTAAGTGCTTGAGTGCAGTAATATAGTTGTACTAGCGAATGCCTGTGCCTAAACAAACTAAACTTTGGTATATATAGAGGATAATTCGAGGTGCAAATAATATTCAAGTTTTATGCAAAATTTTAAAATCTATAAATCACCCAACACACGTAACAAAAATTAACTATGTCAAATCAAATATATTCTTGTAAAACTTAACCTAACAAATAAAATGTCATTATGGAATTTTCAACGTCTTAACAAAGTTCTTATCATGACGACTTTCCTACATAAATAAGATTAAGAATTATTAAATTCATCGCAAATAAATATGAACTGGCAATTAAGTCAAAATGACAACTTATCACCCCTTCAATAATTTAAATCGTTTTATTACCTTTGAAAATGTCACCCCTACAATAATTTAATTCAATACAGTTAAGGCCCCGTTCCGCATACCGATGCAACAACGTGAGTGTGTCTAGTGCATGCCCATACTTGAAGGCATGGCTCGAACGCGCAAATTGTAAGAAGTAGGGAGGGAGAGTGAGAAAGAGAAAATAAAACCTGGTAATTTTCACAACTAAATTGCTATTCAATGATGTGAATACCTTTGCTTGAGTTTGTGGTTTGAAGGAGGAAAATGGTTAATCTGTGTGTGCTAGAGAGGAGGAAGAGAAGAAAGAACTCGTATATTTGGGAAGATATTTATTGGAAACGTAATCATGATATAAGATTGGAAATCATGGGATTTAGATTAAGAGTCCTATTATGATTAGGGAATGAAACTGATTAGTGATAGTGATTGAAGGATTTGGGATCTGGTGGGGTTTCAAAATAAAGTCCTACAAGAAATAAGGAAACAGAATTAGTTTGAAATTAAGATTTTTGATTTACCAGTTTGATTTGAAGAGTTTAAATGATATACTCATTCATGTTTAAACCATCCATTTTTAAATGATATACTTAATCACGGAACCATCCATTTTTTATCAACATGGTTTGCTCCGTTTATTCCGATATTTTCATCTGCAAAAAAAAACCCAATATGAATAAAAATCGTTCAAGAAAAAAGTTGAACTCCTTCGATGTTTGAATCCCTTGCATGAGGTCTGAAAAAAATCGTTCAAGAATCTCCCAATTTTCAGCAAAATAAACCCAATATGAGTAAAAGGTGTTCAAGAAAACAATCGTGACATGCTTGAGAACTACTAAAAAAATTCTTCGATGTTTGAATCCCTTGCATGATAACTGAAAAAAATTGTTCTATTGGTAAGCCGACGGAAGGACTACGTTGAAACAAAATTGAAAGTGCAAGATTCGAATAGATGGAAATGAAATTACAGAGAACGTGGACCTTCTAAAGAACGTTTCCGAAACTTTCGTAATTGTGGTAACAATCTTTCCCACCAATCACCCAAGATCTCAATTTCAATCTTAGTTCAAAATTGCACGTTTCCTTTAGTTTTGTAGATTTGGTAAATGTGGTAATATTATTTCCCGAAATCACAGGGAACCAATCACCAAAAATCTCTCATTACCCATTCCGAATATACCTCTAATCCGAGGGTCAAAAATACACGAACAAAATTCAAAAGGCACGGACCAGTTCGGTTTGGACCGGTTTCACGGTCCTCGATTTTTCTTAGACAGCCCTACAAATTTTGGAGATAATTTTGGCTGATTATAGATTACCATCATGTGTATTCAATTTTGGCTTGATTATACAGTACCATAGTTAGCCACTAATTTCGGCTGAAAAGGAATTATTGAACCGGCATAATTTTCCACTAATTTCGATTGAAAATGCATGATTGAACGGGCATAACATCAGATTTCCGGAATATTATTAGTCATAAAAGAGAGTTAGGATTAAGAGTAGAATTAGTCAATAAAAGAAAGGCATGATTGATTTAATTTCCGGAATATAGCATTTGGATTATGAATCTCGGCCAAGTTAATTTGTTCGAAATTAAGGAAGGTTTCCTTTCATCCTTCATTCTTTCCATCCTTTCCAAATATATTGTTAGCCCTCCTACCCATAGATCTTAGCAGTTGAAAAAATGTGTACTCATCCTAGGGTCCAAAATATAAGAGAAAAAATAGGGGATTTGAAAACTTCCTAGTTAGCCACTAATTTCGGCTGAAAGGGAATTATTGAACCGGCATAATTTTTCACTAATTTCGGTTGAAAATGCATGATTGAACGGGCATAACATCAGATTTCCGGAATATTATTAGTCATAAAAGAGAGTTAGGATTAAGAGTAGAATTAGTCAATAAAAGAAAGGCATGATTGATTTAATTTCCGGAATATAGCATTTGGATTATGAATCTCGGCCAAGTTAATTTGTTCGAAATTAAGGAAGGTTTCCTTTCATCCTTCATTCTTTCCATCCTTTCCAAATATATTGTTAGCCCTCCTACCCATAGATCTTAGCCGTTGAAAAAATTTGTACTCATCCTAGGGTCCAAAATATAAGAGAAAAAATAGGGGATTTGAAAACTTCTCTGTCATATTATATAGATTGTGGTCGGGGTGTCACGCCCCAAATTGAAAAGTGACCGGCTATGATCCACAAGACTTAAACCCTTAGATTATGCAGCCTAAAAATAATAATAATAATAAATTAAATTACAGAGTTATGGATTAAGCAATCAAGAATCTTTTTTTTTTTCAAAACAATACCAGCCAAATAGGTTCGGTCAAAAACACGAGGCATAAACATCCCATGAACCAAATAATACCAATGGACCAACCATAATAAAAAGGAATCCAAATATCTGGCAAAATATTTCAAATGCGGAAGCGATGAATAAAATTAAATTAGGATGAGACACCCTAAGGAGGTCAACCAAAATAAATCCCCGAGGTGCCGCCAGAGTCCCTGCCAAACCCCCAACTTGTTTGAAAAAGAAGTTGGATAAAAATCCATCAGTTGACGAGTTCAATGAGTGACAAGGCATGTATATTAGAATAAAATTCTAAAACAGAGATCAAAATAGTATACCATGTCAACATAGATTTGGCATACATGTGAACAACAAAATAATCAATTTTTTTTGGTCAGCAAATGAAACTTTTTATTGATTTCGAAGGGGTACATCGATTACACTCTTGACGTTAGAACACAACTACTACAGAGAGTTACACTCTGGCACTATATCCAACCAAGGTTGGATAAGAACACCTCACTTACTTACTTAACCACTTCACAACTTCACTTTTCGAATCCCATCCAAATACCCTCTGAAATCCTCCACTGTGTAAATCTTGATGTCAAACTTAGCCTTCATCCACATGGCTACTCTGGTTTTGATCAAATCTACCACTTTTGAAGCCTGTGTTGTTGTACCGTTATAGATACAACCATTCCTCATTAGCCAAATAGACCAGAGCGTTGCAAAAAAGTATACCTCCCAGATATGTTTCTCCAAGTTTCAAAATTTATTCCCAAACCACCAAAGTGCTACCTCTGCTAATGAACTTGGACTAACCCACTGAATATTCCACCATTTCATAATTTTTGACCATACCAGCCACGAAAAATGGCAGTGTAAGAGCAAGTGTTGAGGCGTTTCCACATGAAGAGTACATAAGGGGCATACCGCCAAGTGAGCCTCGGAGATTAAATTCCTATGATCAACAAGGACCGATATTGTTGCAACTTTATCTTGTATGGCCATCCATGAGAAAATTTCCACTTTAAGGGGGCTTAAATTTCTCCACAAAGAGCCCAGTAGAGTATGTCGTGACTGCGTTTGGTTTTCCCACTCTCGATATACAAATTTGACAGAGAAAGCTTTGTTTGTTGTCCAAATCCACTGCATGAAATCAGATTTTGAAGGATCCAATGTCACACCATTCAATCTTTGCTTCAAATCCTCATATAGTTGGAGTTCCTGAACCCGCAATAATCCCCTAAACTCCAGATTCCAGTCACCACTGTCCCCACCTGCCCAAATATCACTTAGCACCTCATTTTGTTAAGTAGATCGACTGTATAGTTTCGGAAATTTATCTTTTAAGCGCAGCATCACCCAACCAAGTATGCTCCCAAAAGAGTGTGTCTCAGCCTGAGTTTACCTGCAGCTTGAATCCCTCTTGAATCGAAAATCCAAGGATTGAATCATTATCCCCAACTGAGCAAATACCCTTCCACACATTAGAGATCAAGCCAGAGCCTGGAGAATATGGGAGCTAGCTCTTCCGGTCCAGATTATATTTCCCTGTAACAACCTTGACCCACAGAGAGTTTTTATCATTGCTATATCTCCACCACCACTTAGCAAGTAAGGCCAAATTCTGTTGTAACAATCTCTTGATTCCTAAGCCCCCACTTTCCTTCTTCATAGTGATCCTCTCCCAACTACCATGTGCATTTTCTTCTTGTCTAGAGTATCCCCCAAAAAAATTGTCTTTGTAATTTTTCCAACAACTTTGTAACTTCCACAGGCATCTTGAATAGAGACATGTAGTAAATTGGCAAAGTGCTAGAGTTATGGTTGATAAGCATGAGACTACCCCCGGTAGATATGGTCTTTGTCCGCCAACTACTAAGCTTCTTTTGAGTCCGTTCAATAACAGGCTCCCACGTTTTGGTCCTCTACGGATTAGCACCCAGCAGAAGCCCAAGATATTTTATGGGTAGAAACTCCACTCGACACCCCATGACCTGTGCAAGTGCTTCAATATCCTCTTGTTGAACATTTACACCACAAAGAGAACTCTTAGAATAATTGATCTTTAGGCCAGACATCAGTTGAAAACACCTAAGAATTCTCTTAACATTCCCCATTTCCTCCAAATCATTATTGCAAAAAAAAGATTGTATCATCGGCAAACTGGAGGTGAGAGATAGTCACCCCATTGGTCCCCAACTTCACGCCTTTAATGATGTTTTTCGCCCGATCGAGCTCTTTCCAACAAAATGTTGAGTGCTTCCACTACTACATTAAACAAGGAGGGGGATAAAGGGTCCCCCTGTCTCAACCCTTTTTGTGTTCGAAACTCTTGCGTGGCTGACCCGTTGATCAAGATGGACATCAAAACTAGAGGTGTAGTGTGTGCACTTTGATTTGGTGTATGGAGTAGGCTTTTTTAGTTTTGGTGGCTTAGAGCTATTTTAGTTTTTAGTTCATGAGTTCTCTCTAGGTAGTCTTAAATTGTTATAGGAAGGTTAAATTTATTTGTAGTTAGTGATCGTATATGATTATTTTGTTCAATTTAGCTCGTTTTGCGTAATTTGAGTTGCATTACTTTTTGGCCCAGATGAGTGGTTAAGCATGTTACGTGCTTTTGAACTTCCCCGTGTCCCTTAAATTGTTGTTTCGGAAAATCTAAAGTGTTAGCCAATAGGCTTAAAGATCAACTCCCTCTTATCATTGGCGAAACTCAAGCCGCGTTTGGTGGGGGAAAACAAATTTGGATGGAGTTCTAATTGCTAATGAAGTTATTCATAGTTGGAAGCATTCTGCTCACGGTGGGTTAATTCTTAAATTGGATTTTGAAAAACCTTATGACTGCGTTAACTGGGGCTTTTTGCTGGATAAGCTCAAGAAGGTAGGTTTTGGGGAAAGATGGTGCGGGTGGGTTAGGGAATGTTGTTCCACTGCGCCCATTGAGGCAGCAGCCCCTAACCAGTAATGAAACGGCAGCGTTTTGGGGTGAAAAAAAAACCCTCACCACCTATTTGCAATCCTATAGAGAGCAGAAACATGATTTTGAGATCTCCAAAGACAAAATTTGATTATGCCTCTTTAGAATAATATGATCAAAATAATAAAATCTTCACATCCGTTCAAACGAATTAAAAATTGGAGTACTTAATTTTTTAACCATATTTTTTAATATATAAACTGTCTCAAAAAATTAAGTGCTCAAATTTTCACTCTGTTTGAATCAATGTAAAAATCTTGTTATTCTAATCATATTATTCTAAACGGTCGTAATTCATTTTTATCTCTAAAGCTCTCATATTAAGATGTGCTCTTTATTTAGGACCCTGTGGAGCAGAAATGTGATTATGAGAGCCCTATCAACAAAAATTAATTATGACCCTTTAGAATAATATGATAAGAATAATAAGATCTTTGCATTGATTTAAACGGAGTGAAAATTTGAGCACTTAATTTTTTTAGACCGTTTATATATTAAAAAATATGGTTAAAAAATTAAGTATTCCAATTTTTAGTCCATTTGAACGGGTGTGAAGATCTTATTATTTTGATCATATTATTCTAAAGAGGTATAATCAAATTTTATTTTTAGAGCTCTCAAAATCATGTTTTTGCTCCATAAGATTGCAAATAGGTGGTGAGGATTTTTTTTTTTTGCCCAGAACGCTGCCGTTTCATTACTGGGTAGGGGCTGCTGTCTCAATCGGCGCAGCAGAGCCCCCGGAAAGAGGTTTCCCACGCCCACCACCTGTCCTTATTTCGAAATACCCAAAGCACAGCGCAGGCCACATTTATGTACTATAGGAAACTAAATTATGTGAACACTATAAGCAGAAGAATATGAGTTCCCACATGACAACACCAGATCACCACTTAATCCACCATGCACGACACACCTCCCACTTGTCCATCTCTTCCCCCCTAACTCTCACCAATACACCCAATAAAATAAACTTAACTAAGTAAATAAAAAATGCTAGGCTGTAACATAGGGACATCAAGAAGTATCATGCCAATATCGTTTAATTTCCAGCAAGTGGCTTGAGCCACTATCGAGCCAGTGTCCAGCCCGCGAATCTGTTTGGAAGTTGCTGGACGATAGGCTCGAGCCAGTTCTGTGCGATATATTCAACAGCTATATATATAAAGAGGAGCCATACTTTTATTTGGAGGAAAGAAACTTTTAAGAGGGACTCTTGCTTTGCATCTTGGAGTACACGTGATGACATGATCTATGGATCATTGAGCGCGAATTTAAATCCATCTCTAAGATGTTTTAACATTCTTTTTATCATATTTAAGAAAAGCTCTAAGGAGGGTTCTTAGGCAATACAAAGTCCTTCGGCGG
Source organism: Rhododendron simsii (assembly GCA_014282245.1). Taxonomy (NCBI): domain Eukaryota; kingdom Viridiplantae; phylum Streptophyta; class Magnoliopsida; order Ericales; family Ericaceae; genus Rhododendron; species Rhododendron simsii. The sequence continues at coordinate 4,465,926 of CM024959.1, read as the reverse complement.
ATTCCTAGAGGCAAACAAAAGACTTGTGGATTCAAGGCAACGGAAGTGAAACACTGAGTGCGGTGAACGAAGATTCCACAAGTCGAACTTAGCTAGGGCGATTGGTGAGGATTCATAATCGTGAGTAAGTTTGTTTGTAACTACACATTGAGTATAGTGCTTTGATTCATTCCCATGGTTTTTACCCTTTCAGGGATTTTCCACGTATAGTTTTGTGTTATCTATTGGTTGCTTTTGTTTGCATGATCGATTTGATCGGTATAGTGGATTTCAGATTGAGAGTTCATAGATAGCAAATTTTTATATACCTAGGCGAACTAGGGTTTTTGATCACCGGCAAATCTTGAGCGAGTCCATACATTATGGGATTTGTTTTAAATCTTGAATTACCAAACTACTCGTTACCATTACCAAAAAGATTAGTTAGAGTGCCATGTGTCCTCCCACATTCCTTCTCACTAAAACATCATTTGCTTTAATATAAAAGATAAGATATGGATATTTGCATCTAATATTAGATTTAACCAAATTCTTCAATGTCAATAGCGCCCCAAGACATGAAGACACTTTTGTAGCATGTTGTGCCTCCACAACATGAATCATCCTGAGTTCAAAAATTTGATCCTAACCGTTCACGTTGTAGAGCTCAATAGAATATTCGGGCAAAAAAATCAAGTCGATCAAATATCACTAATTACATGAGAGAATAAAAAAAAATTTGAGGTCCAATCCCATCATTACTTTTTTTAAGAACAATGTACATATGTGCGTGAGATACCAAGATCCAATCGACTTGATTCTTTGCAAGCATATTTTTCTCGTCGATCACAACTCTGGACACAATTGCGTCTGGAGTTGTCGTCAAGAGTTGTGTATGTACTAAGTAGCATTCCTCTTTTCTCTTTTCTGAATGGGAATGAACACGCCTGCTCCCATCCCCTTGCCATGCCAAGCCTAAAATCATTGCTTCCCAAGCCTAAAATTTCTCTTTTCCATTTGTCCGCTGTGTTTTGTCTACCCAAAAGGAAATTCAATAACATGAACAAAGGGTGAAAACAAAATTCAATACCTTGATCACGATACAAAACATGGATGGGCTATCTCTAGCATGAGATTTTGACCCAAATTTTTTCTTTATTTATTTTGATTGAAATTATAAATACTATTTTTTTTTATTAATCTTTGAAGAAGATTACACACATTAAATGGATCTCGGGCACAGCGGCGAAACGCCACCCAAAAACCAACACCAAAAGATGGCAAGATACCATCCGCACCAACACACCTGAAACAATGGAAACACACCTAAAGCACCACAACCAAATCACCACAAAAGCCATAGATACAGCCTAAAAACCAGAGAAAAACCAAAACCCAGCACCCACACCCGACGAAAAGAACATGACCCAACACCTACAACCACTCCCGAAAGCCTGAGAGCTTTCAGTTTGGACAACAATAAAAAGCATAAGAGAGATGCATCATCTCCTGTGCTCAAGATGATGTATCCATCCCCTTGTTTTCCAGCTTACATTTCCAATCTTATTTTTGGACAACCACTCTGTATCCAGTCCGTGAACGCTCTTCGCGGAATTGCTTACCTAGACCCAAGTGGTTCATCAATAACCAAACAAAAGTAAAAAGCTCACCTCCCTTGCTCGGCTGATGCGCGTGGTCAGTCCCTTTAGAATGGAATGCAGCATAAGTAAGCAATTCCATCCATACCCCGCTCATTAGACTCCACTGCTTATCTGCATTGTATTCTGACAACTGCTTCGCTAGTATACATGCATCAAACAGCACAGATTCGCTCGCATCTCCTTTCAGAATAGCTGGTTTAAAATCGGTATTCACAGAAATAATCTCTTTCAAGGCTTGGTCATGGTCTGTTATTGATCTTTTGCGAAATAATCTCTTGGCCTCCAGGGAGGTGTCCTGAAAGATTTTTACCGAGTTACCAGCAGCTGGAGCTATCATGGTAGGCTTTGCCAGAAAAAGATATAGCAGGTACTCTGAAATATCCTTACAGAATTGGCGGTCGCTATTCAAAGTATCTTTATCGCAATCTTTGGTTTTATAGCAAACAAGATCAGTAGCAATGTGCCATAGCAACAAGCTACGTCCGTACTCAACCTCTCCAAGGCTCCATTTGAGTTTCCTATAACAAGATCTTTGCATGAGCATCCAATCTCCCCTTTGTGAGCATATCTTTGTTGCAATTTCTACATTTTGCGCTAGCTCTGATCTCGTTCTCAGCTCAGTATAAATCTTGTCCTTCAAAGACTCCGAGACGGTCTCTGAGGTGACTGTTCTTTTGAGTTTCCAAACCTCTAGAGCAGGCCCAATGAATAGAAACTCTGCTATAAAACTGATTTGGCGTGGGGTTCCATGACGAAGATTATAGCAAATGAGATTGCACTTTGAGAAAGATTCTTTCCACTTGCGCATGTTGACCACAGCATTTGCTATAGGTTTTACCCAGTTGTAGTAATTGAATGCAATTACATTCCGGCCTGACAATAGGACTATTAAGAGAGAGACAATCTCGAGGATTAAAGCTCCAATGACCAAGGCATAGCTGATGCCGATATCAACTAGTAACCACTCATACCTTTTTCGTCTGTAGAATAACGTCCATACACGACGGACCAGCTCTGGATCGTCCCATTGACAGTAAATGACAGATGCAGCAGTGATTAATGACAAGGTCATAACACGCACTACTGGGTTGCCATCGAGATGTGGTGTTCCAGTCTTGGTATGGAGATCCTTGTGTATGAAACTAAGTTCAATTTCTGCCAACTTAAAAGCATCACGGCTACTTCTTCTGAGAAAGAAATCGCGAGTAAACTGCCGTTGCTCGTGGCTGTAACTGACTCCTTCGAAAAAGAGTCCCTTGAAGTTGTTGTAGAAGCAAAGGGCAAGTTGCAGCAATGACTTTTCGTCCAGAAGTTGGTCATTATCGAATACTAATTCCACATCCCATAGACTCGGAGACTGAGGCTTGAATTTCTTCGGAGGTAACTGCACACTCTCCACTGTGGTGGGGAGGTTGGCCTCTCTCATTGTCCGTTGTGCCTTGGAAAGTTTTACAAAGTCAGGCCCAGCGTGCAGCTTTACTCGAGTGGCGCTTGATTCTTTCAAGCCTCCAGAGCGAGCTAAATACAGAGAATGTACTCTCTCAATACATCTTATTGTTCCTGCCAAAAAAACCAGTTGTGAAGCCAAATTGAATCCACCGTAGGAGGCAAATCGGATGAAAATAAGGACAGTTGACACGATTTGCGAAATCAACCGAACCAACTGCTGAAGCCACATATTATTTTCCTCAGCGGAAAGAGATGTAACATTATCAGGACCACCGAGGTGGAGCAGGAGAAATGGTGCCCAAAATCTCAAATACCTACTGGTAACATAATATTGCAATGCATCAGGACTACAGTCTTTATTACTATTTCGGTTCACATAATAAGACTCTGCTCTATCTGGGGTTTCACAAACTCCTTTGCTGAGTCTGACAGAGATGAGTCCGATTGTATATGGAGCAACCCAGTCTGCGAGAAAGTAAGCTGAAGAGATGAGTGTCACCAGCCAATTCTTGTTTGTGCGTCTTCTTTCAGATGCACATGAGAATAAGAAGCACTGAAGCAGCATACTCAAGAGAACAAACGCCTGAATATCCTGTACGTTCCAAAGTAGTTCCTCGTTGGATAAGGGAGAGGGATTGCGATAGGGATTGGGTTCTGGACTTGGAGTTGGGGAAAAATCAGAGATCTTCATTTCTGTATTGTATCGCCCACACACACCCAGCTACCCTTCTGTTTTCTCTTCTACCCACAGTATGGAATTCAATTCAGCAAGATACTACTCATATTATTGAGAGAGTACCCTTTTACCGTTAATATGTTTTGTGGAGTAGTCTAGCTAGTAACCATTGTTTAGTGGCCCAAAAAAGTTTAGGTACACAATAATTCAAACACAACATCATTTACAATCCCTCACATATCTGTGGGCTCCGCATATATGGGAGAGCAAAAATGCTACTCGTACAATCGTTGTGTTGGTTGTGCACCTAATTCTGGTTGTTCAGATGTGTTTGGACGGTCTAGATTTTAAAAAAAATTCTTCCGGGAAAAAGTTTGAGCGAATCCTAACCAATGATTACAATACTAGACGGATGGAGACTGGTTGTTTGTTGTGTTTTGCACAACCGTTGTATGTGAAGCACTTTTGAAGTGAGAGTAGCGTGTGGGCTCCACATGTATGTGAGGGATGTTGTGTTTGAATTATTATGTATGTAGCATTATTTAGTGCCAATTGACAGAACAAAAATGATATGATCCATAACACCAAACCGTCTAGATTATTTTATGGGCAGTTTATATTGTTTCATGAATTCAGTATCATGGACTGTACTGGCCTATGGACGGAAAGTGAAGACCTGGTGGCGTCTCTCTTCTCCCTTTTTGTTGTCGGTAGTTGGGTAGCCCGGGCTCCTTTTTTTTTTTTTTTTTCCTTTTGATATTCATGCTCCCACTAATCACGATTAATTTCCCTTTCTCCCTTTTCCTTTGGGTTACGATTTTTACCATCCCCCCCGCCCCTTTTTTTTTTTTTTTTTGTCTTCTTGTGATGTATTAGTAAAATGTTGATCTTTGAATTGTAAAAGAGTATACAAATGAAAGGGTAATTACTTAAATTTACATCAAAAGAGAATAAAAAAAAAAGTTTGAAAATTAATTACTTTTTTTTTTTTTGGTTTGACAGTGCATCCACTGCTTTACGGAATAAGGGGCCTCTAATGAGTGGGACACAACAACCGTGTTATGACTTTAAATGAAATGTAAAACAAAATGCAAGAGGGAAATGAAGACTGAAACCATTAATTGTGGCGGTATTCAAATATGTTTATCAGACATGGTCATCATAACATTACAAGATTGAAAATAAGTACCGAATAAGTTATGCGAAATGATTAAAAAAATACCAATTTTGAAACACAGAGACCAAATGGGAGTCGTCCACTCACCCTTTCCATACAGACACATGGAATCTTGGATGGATGAAAGGTGTGCGAAAATGCCTTTCATATCGTCTTTGTCAAAAAGGAGATTAGGAGATCAACTTTATGTCTTCTTTCCCTTCAAATAAAATCTTTCTTGTTCCTCTGCTTTTATAATTGTATTCACCTTGCTCTATCATTTCTACCAATAATTGAGAACTGTCATTTTAGCTCATGTTTTCCATTTTTACTAGTCGTATTCTTCATTGGGTGGTCTTAAAGTTTACTCTAATATAAAGTAGTGGAGTCGTCGCTGTGTTAGAGACTTGTTTTGTTGATCTGTTAACATATTGTTTCTCCAATTTATTCAACTTGCCCTATGTACATTAGAAGTTATTTCACCTATTGTTAGTTTCATAGTAGATTCTTTTATTGTTGTACAGGTCAGGTTTTTAAGCGGTCTTGCGAGATCAATCCCTGTCAAGCTCAACTATATTTCTCAATCAATTCATTTTACCATTGGCCATCTCCACATTCAAAGAGTGTTTTAGATAAATTTCACCTCATTTGTTTAGCACGTATAGTATATGGGCTAGCTTATTTGTGTATATCAACTTGTTTCTAGAAAACCAATTCGATAGTCCAATAATAGAGATTCGAATTAAAGCTGGGACAAAAGCCCCCATAGGCATTGACTCCACAGGAGTTACTAGCACTCAAGATTTTTTGAACATGATATCTAAGACTCGACAAAGTCCTAAGCCTTAATCACCCGACAAACGACTTTGATTATTCACTTGTGTGATAAGTTTAAAAACATGTCCCCCAAATTTTCAAGTGCACCAAAGTTCATCCATTTGGTCTACAGACCTACATGCATGGTTTATAAATGCTTTTCTAGCCTTTTTGTAATTCAACTATAACCACCAAACCAACTCCTTTTCGTGTAAAACCCAAATCAGGCTTACATCTTTGGCATGAATACTCGAGAATCAATTCAAAACTTGAGCGCGGATCATAGAGTAAAGAACTCTTTTAAACACTTAATTTGTAAGAATGATACAATATTAATTTGAAGAACTCTTTTAAACACTTAATTTGTAAGAATGATACAATATTAATTTGTGTATATGCCGCGCGTAAATGGTCATGAATTTGAGCCTAACCATAATGTCACCTTCCATAATTAGGTAAGAATTTAACAAGTGAAGACCAAGATCATTTATGAAAGACGAGGAGTCGTCCTCTCACCCTTTCCATATAAAATTGCAAATCTTGGATGGATGAGTGTCTTTATATCAAAAAGGAGATTAGATATATCCAACTTTATGCCTTCTTTCCCTTCAAAAAAACATCATTATGTCTTATTAATTCCCCTGCTTTTTGTCATATTCATCTTTCACTGTGTCATTTCTAATAATGGTAGTGAACTGTTATTTTCACTCATGTTTTTCAATTTCACTATTCTTATTCTTCATTGGGTGGTCTTAAAGTTCACTCCACTAAAAATTTCAGGAGCCGTGTTAGAGACTTGTTTTGTTTGTTTGCTAACATCGTTTCTCCAAGTTATTCAGCTTGTTTTACGTAGTTTAGAAGTGACTTCATTTGTTATACTAGTTTTGCTAGTTTCGTGTAAGGATTCATTTATTAGTGTGTAGCATGCATATTGAAGTAGGTTTTTAAGTGGAATTGTGAGACAAATCCCCATCAGCTAAATCTGTTTCTCCATTGATTCATGTCGATCACTGGTTAACTCTACATTTGGAGACTGACTCTATAATTTGATAGCACTTAAGATGTTTTGAATTGGAGACCTTAAAAGGAGATAAAACCATAAGTCCTAAGCCTTAACTACCCGACCAACTACTTGGATTATTCACGTGTGCGATGATTGTTAATTAAAAGACAGATTTTCAAGTGCACCAAAGTCAATCCGTTATTCCGTTTAGTCTAGAGACATACGTACGTGGTTAATAAAGTGTAAGTTTGATTTATGAAATGCAACTATAATGCTTTTCTAGGCTTTTGTAATTCATCTATAACCAATAAACCAACTCCTCGTTTTGTAAAACGCAGATCAGGCTTGTATCGTTGAGTCTGATTTTGTTCACCCTCACCAAATGAGGGTTAACATTACCTTCAAATTCATTAGTTGTTTTGAGCTTATAGGCCTGGTCTAGTTTAAACTATAGTTGGCATTAAGATCTATTTATATGGGAATTTGTCCCCTGCGAATCTAAACTGATTTCCTTGCCTACTTTTGGACTATTCGTTTCGTCCATCAACCTTGCCTAGCCGGAATTGCCGGATATCGTTAATTACATCCATATTCCAGTATCACAGTGACAGTGGCTTGGTGTGTGGGGGAGATTTAGTAATAAATTCACTCAGTGCCGGCCCCGGTATTTGGGTTGCCCTAGCCCAACATCATGCTTTGTTGCCCACATATTGTAAAGTCATACAAAATAATAATAAAAAATTCAAGAACCAAAAAAAAAGTTACATTATTTTTTAGCTTGAATTACATCAAGAAAATCAACATTAAAATGTAAATTCCGTTTATAGTGTTTTATGATTAGCACGATCCGATTTAAGAAAATAACTTTTTCTAACATTTTTTGAAGCAAATTTTTAATTGAGTCATCGAAGTTTACTTATCTAAAAACTCAGGGCCCATTTTGCTATCTTTTGTTTTTTAGGTTTTATTGTTGACATATGTGAAGAGAATGACTTGTCTTGAAAAGCATAAGAAGTTAAAAAAGCCCCAAAATGTCCAAAAATATTCTTAGTGGAATTGCGTCTCATTTACAATTGAGATCATTGCCAATCTCTTTAATTTTATATTGCGAAATGGTAGCTCGAAGATAAAAATAAAAACCGTGTTAACTTGCTCTATTTATTTAGCTATGACTTTTTTAAAAATCAAATGTAAGAATATATCATTTATAAAATTATCGTTGGGAGGGGCAAAAAAAGAGGTAGAACAAAAATTGTGGATTGGAGGAAACAAAAAGAGAGAGAAAAAGAATGGAAGAAAATAAGAACCGGGCTGCCTGGGAATCGAACTCGAGAGCCACGGCATCTATACCAATAGCAGTGACCATTACAGCAAGCGAATGGTTGTGCTACAATGGGAAACTCTTCTAATTTATAATCTAACTCGAAAACTTTTTTTTTTGGGTTGCCCCAGCCCGAGGGGTTGCCCAAGACCGAGGGCTTGCGGGGCTTACCCAGGGGCCAGCATTCACTATAGACATTTAATTATTGAGAGTGTTTGGGCCAGTTTATGTACATATTAACTTGTCTCTAGAGAACCAATTCCACCGTCCAGTAACCATTTCCTTATATACCACATAACTTTCCTCTAAGTTCCCGATGTGGGACAATACAATAAGGTTTCATTTTTTCGATCGACTTGAATTTTGGTATGGGTGTAATACTCGTCAAATTCTAGAATATCAATTGTTCGGATCTGATTTTTGGTACATGGGATGGATTGGTTAGATTAAAGGAAGAAGAATATCAATGAAGAAGATGAGGGGGCTTTAAGCCTAGTAGCAGACTGCTACGCCATTCAATGACCACGTTTTTGGAGAAAAATGGTGCTTTTCAATTTTGCTGCTAAGGCAGTGTTTGGGGAGGCTGAGTCAACATAGAACACTCGTTATTTATTGTTCATTTTGTGGGGCCCATTACTAGTCTTTTAAAATGATTTAAATCGTAAGTTATCCTTAAAATGTTTTTTTGGGTTCTTGAAAAAAATTAGCTCAATCCAATATCGTTAGGACTGTTTTAGAATTCGTAGGGCGCCCAAGAATTCTGAAACACTCTACGAAGTCTGAAACAGCCTTATCGATATCAGATTTTGTTAATTTTTTTCAAGAACCCATAAAAAAAATATTTTAAGAATAACTTGCGGTTTGAATAATTTTTGTAAGACTCGTAATGGACCCCACAAAATCAACAATAAATAACAAGTGTTCTATGTCGACTCATTGCCTCCCCAAACACTGCCTTAGCAGCAAAATTGAAAAGCACAATTTCCCCCCAAAACGTGGTCGTTGAATGGCATAGCAGTCTGCTATTGTGCTCCCAACTCCTTAATTGATGACATCGACAGCTGTGCGCCGCCCTATATGTGCACTACAGCACTCCGTTGGGGTCAGGGCTTTATTTTTTTTCTTCTTTTGACTCATGCTCCCACTAACTAGGATTTTCCATTTTCCCGTTTTCTTTCTTTTGGTAATTATTTTCACGTTCTTTTTTTCATAACTATTTTTTTTTGGATTTTTGTGATATTTATTAAATGTTGTCCTTTCTAGTGTGAAAAAGTATATAAATGAATGGATAATTTTGTAACTTTACATCAAAAGAGGATAAAAAAAGAAGAGTGGTTATAAAAAAAGAAAAGTTTGTAAATCAATTACCTTTTCTTTTTGGTTTGACAGTGCATCCGCTGCATAATGGAATAAGGGGCCTCTCTAATGAGTGAGACACAACAATCATATTGAGACTTTAAATGAAATGTAAAATGAAATGCAAGGGGAGGGGAGGGAAATGAAGACTGGGCCCATTAGTTATGGCGGTATTTAAATATGGTCATCAGACATGGGTCACCATAACATTACTGAATTGTTTACCAAAAATTAAAAAAAAAAATTGACATTACTGTATTGAAAATAAGTATTAAATAAGTTTATGCAAAATAATAAAAAGAAATACAAGTTATGAAAGACAAAGACCAAACAACAAGAGTCGTCCACTCACTTTATCCATACAAACACATAGAATCTTGGATGGATGAAAGGTCTGCGAAAGTGTCTTTCATATTGTCTTTATCAAAAGGAGATTAGGAGATCTTTCCCTTCAAAGAAAACCTCTATGTCTTGTCCCTCTGCTTTTATAATTGTATTCATCTTGCTCTATCATTTCTAACAATAATTGAGGACTGTCATTTTAACTCATGTTTTCCATTTTTTACTATTCTTATTCTTCATTGGGTGGTCTTAAAGTTCACTTTAATATAAAGTCATGGAGACGGGAAAGCAACGGTGAGATAAGAATGAAGAGGAAAGAGGAGAGAGAAAAGGGGCACTCATTTTTGAGTGGACCAATTGAAATGTGTGGGACTCACAATAGGTGGGGTTCAATAAATTTGGTTATTTAGGAGTATGATCTAACAATTAAGATTGTGCTCATATATGCCAAAAAAAGAAGAAGGAAAGATTGTGCTCTCCTTCTTCCTTTCTCACATCATCCCGCTTTTAATCAGGATAAGGTCTTCTTCTTTCTTTTCTTTTTTTGCAGTCAATGTCACAACTTACTCCATTATCTTTTTCTTTTTTCTTTTTTTTGTCAAACGGAAAATTACTCCATTCTAGAGTATACTAAACTTTTTTTTCCCCCTAATGCTAAGTTGTTGGAGTAGTAAGTTAGCTTACTACTAAAAAATAAAAATTGACCATCTCGAACTCATGACCCCTTATGAATGAAACCCATAAGAATATATAGGCCGTTGGCCTAAAGCCTTGGTTCCAGCTATGCCAATTTGACTGGTGTAACTTTCTTTTTCTTTTTCTTTTTCTTTTTCTTTTTCTTTTTCTTTTTTTTTTTTCACGGGATTGGTGTACGTAACTTCGAACTTTGACTTATATAGCAAAAAGCGATTTGGCAATTCGAAAAACATGATACCATCCCGCAAAATATTTGTATCGTGCCATTTGAGATCGATCTAATATGATGTTCCTTTTCGAATTTTGTATGTGAATAGTTATATGGAGTAATTGGGTAACTACATATATAGTACGGAGACTCGCACCCTACCCATCATACTATTAATCACTAGCTAGTAAACTCCTGTATGATTGTGAATGTGAACAGACAAAGGCTGAAGCCCGTGTGTTGGTTATAATTAAAACAAATGTCTTTGTCTTTATTAAAGCACACAAGAAGACAAGGAAAATACGTATTCCTATGTGCTTTTTACTCCTTTTTTTAACACACGTTCACACACTTGATATTGTTAGTCTATTTGGCTGATTTTAAAATTTTCCTTAAAACAAATATACGGAAGAAGAAGAACAAGTAGCAGCATAAAAGTAGCGCTCCCCGCATTGTTTTTGTCTAAGTTTTTTTTTTATAACTAAACTCCTTTTTAACAAGTACTATAATTTCGAATGAAAACACGTGAATTAGAAAACTTCTTTTCATTGCCGGAAGTCTTAAATTTTTAAAAAAATTATTTTATAATTAGACTTTAAAGAGGTTGATCATCATCGTCTTTGAATATCCAATGTCGACACATAGAAAGACTACTGACCATGAACACTGAAAAAGAGAGGAGTACGTGCTTTCCATATAAAGTGGAGTGGCAAACAAAAGAGCAAAGGCCAAAAGTGTGGTCATCACCAAAAGTGGCATGCACTAGTAACGTACACTTCCGATCGAGTAAATAATTGAGAGTGGAAAAGAAGTAAACTTATGATGTGGATGTTTTTTTTGGTAAACTACGATCGAGTGCGCATTAAAGAGTAGTTCACATTTATTGGGTACTAAATCCGTTTGAACAATTTCACCCATCTGTATGCCCTTTGATAAGTTTTTAATTGACTATCTATAGATCCGTAGGTGAAGTATCTTTTAGCCAAATTACATTAATCATGTTTGGATGCCTTACGTAAGGGATTCAATGATAAAGTTTAACTCTCTCTCTCTCTCTCTCTCTCTCTCTCTCTCTCATTTACAACTTGGTGGTACGTTGAGGTATGGATTGAAGAGGTGAGGAAATTGACTCAGGCGAAGACTTGATCAAGTACTACATGTGATGAGACCACTCAACGTCTAGCTCTTATACCATTTTAGTTTTGTCTGGATGGTTCCAACCTTAAATCAAGTGGCTGAAGTAAGACCACTCAAGACCTAAGTCTAATATCATGTTAATTAGTTTGGAGGGGTCCAACCTAAATCTAATGGAGCATGTGTAAAGTAGGTTCTAGATTATATTAGCGAAATTTGGGCGGCTTGAATGAGCAACATGAGATAATGTTTATGCGATAAACAAAAATATTTCTCAAACAAGTGTTATAATTGATCGAAGCCATGTTTTTGGGACATGACCTTTAAGCTTAAATTCGTGCTTTGGTGACACGACTTCAATGTGAGTGGTATACCACACGAATGCGCTTTTTCTAGGTCCACTTCAGTTGGCGTAAAATCGATGTCTTGCTCAAGTTATGGTTAAGGAAGTAGGTTATTAATTGTCATTATTATGTTATATTTTTTAATTTTACAATTGGCAAAAATATTGACGTTTATGGATGATCCCATGCTTCAAAATTCTAGGAATCGTCACTGGGTAGAGGAAAAGCTGTGAGAAGCAGAAGATGGTGAAGAAAGGGGATGGATAAGGATTTAGGCTATGAGACAAAAAAAAAAAAAAAAAGATTTACGCTGTGAGGAGCCAGAAGATGGTTTCAGAAAGATGGGTTTTCATATGGCTCATTTTTCTTTTGGAAATTGATTTTAGCACTCCAAAAATTGATGGAGAGGCTCCAAAACGACGTCGTTTTGTGTATCAATACAGTGCAGTTTTGGAGCCCCTTCATCAATTTTTTTGGAGTGCCAAAATTTTCTTTTTTCTTTTTGTAGTGTTTGGGGTGAAATACCACTAATGCCCTCCATTTAATTAACAGACAAGAGGGACGGCGTTAGGGGTGGAGACTAAATTGACAGACATTTTAAACGTTGGGGACAAAATTGGACAAATGTTATTAGATTGAAGACAAAATTGGCCGCTTGTTAAATTTTTAGGGACCAAAAAGGTAAATAAACCGTCTAGCTAGTAACCATTGGTTTTTTGCCCAATGTAAATTGACGAAAAGTGAAGACCTGGTGGAGTCTCTCTTTTTTTATTTTTTTTTTCTACTTTTTTTCTTTTTACTTGGAATTCAATTCAGCATGTCTGTTTTTTAATTGCGGCCGGTAGATGGGAGCCAGGGCTTTCCTTCTTTTTTTATTTATTTTTTTTTTTCACTTTGGACTCATGCTCCCACTATCTAGGATTTTCCTTTCTCCCTTTTTAATTTCTTTTGGTAAAATGATTTTCAAACCCCATTATTCATAACTACTTTCCCTTCTTGTGTAGTTATTAAAATATGTCCTTTCAAGTGTAAAAGAGTATACAAAGGAAAGATTAATTTTGTAAATTTACATTAAAAGAAGACAAAAAAAGAAGTGAGATTATAAAAAAGAGAAATGCGCAAATTAATTAGCTTTTTCTTTTTGGTTCGACAGTCCATCCGCTTTACGGAATTAGGAGCCTCTTATGACTGGGATAGAGCGGCCTTGCTGTGACTCTAAATGAAATGTAAATCCCAAAAGAAAAGAAATGCAAGAAGAGTGAAATGAAGATTGGCCCGATTAGTTGATATAATCGCCACCACATAAGGCGCCACTCAAATATTGTCATCAGGCATGATGATTATAGTATTATTGGATTGAAAAAAAAGTACCAAGTAAGTTATGCCAATTAATAAAAAACAAAAACAACATACAAAGTATGAAAGAAAAGGACCAAACGGGAGTCGTCCACCAAACGGGAGTCGTCCCTCATGCACCCTTTCCACAGAACAAAAACACATGGACTCTTGGAAGGATGAGTGGCCTGTGAAAATGCCTTTCATATTGTCCTTATCAAAAAGGGTGAGTGGACAACTCCCATTTGGAGGGTGCGAAAATGCCTTTCACTCCGAGAGTGTTTGGTTATTATGTCTTCTCTTTCCCTTCAAAGAACCGGGCCATGTCTTGTTCCCTCTGCTTTTTTAATTGTATTCATCTTTCACTATCATTCCTAACAATAATAGAGAACTGTCATTTTAACTCATGTTTTCCATTTTTACTAGTATTCTTATTCTTCATTGGGTGGTCTTAAAGTTCACTCTAATATAAAGTCATGGAGCCGTCGTTGTGTTAGAGCTAGACTTGTTTTGTTAACATATTGTTTCTACAAGTTATTCAACTTGTTCTGTGTACATTAGAAGTTATTTCACCTATTATTAGTTACATATTAGATTCTTTTATTACTGTAGTCAGGTTTTTAAGCAGTCTTGCGAGCCGAATCCCTATCAAGCTCAAATTTGTTTCTCAATTAATCGATTCACGTCTATCACTAAATCATTGGCCAACCCCATATTTAGAGAGGGTTTGGTTTTTACTTAGAGCGTCTAGACTAGCTTATGTGCATATCAACTTGTCTCTAGAGAACTAATTCCATCGTTCAGTCATAGAGATTCAAATTAAAGCCGGGACAAAGGCCCCATATGCACTGACTCCACAATGTTAATGACACTTAAGATTTTTTGATGAGATCTTTTTTTTTTTTATCCGTGAATTTGAGATCTAAGAGGGGACAAAACACAAAGTCCCAAGTCCTAAGGCTTAAATCACCCGACAAACGACTTGGATTATTCACGGATGAGTGTTAAAATCTTGTCCCCAAATTTTAGTGCACCAAAGTTCATCCATTTAGTCTAGAGACCTGGTTTTTAAGCATGATCTGGGTTTTCTAGACCCATTGGGGTGGTTTGGCTTTGGCTTTTAGGTGGGCTTCGTCCCAAAGGGAGTCCTTGATTGGCTTCTTGCCAATCGTAGGTTTCGGTCTCGGATTGGGCAGATGATTGTTCTTTGAGTGTGATGTTATTTACTTACTTCTATTAGTCTTGTAATAATTTCAAAATTAATGAAATTATTTTTCCGTTCAAAAAAAAAAAAAGGTTAGGTTTTTAAGCGGTCTTGCGAGCCAAATCCTTTCCAGCTCAAATCTGTTTCTCAATTGATTCATGTCTATCATTGGCCATCTCCTCATTTAGATAGTGTTTTAGATATATTTCACCTCATTAATTTGTTAATTACTTAGAGTATCTGGGCTAGCTTAAAGAGGTTGATCATCTTTGATTATCCAATGACTGACAGAGAAAGACAATTGACCACGCTGATATTTTTTCTTTTTTTTTTTTGACAACCACAAACATAATATGCCCACACTGATATTTGTTGAAAAAGAAAGGAGTGCTTTCCATATAAAGTACTCCCTCCGTTCCAATTTGAGAGTCCATTATTCCTTTTTGGGTTGTTCCAAAATGATAGTCCTTTTCCAAAAATGGAAGGAAAATTTTGGTGATTTTCCAAAAGTGGCCCTCACAATTGAATATAAGTGTTATAAGTAAGTAAAATATAGGGGTAATGGTGGAAATAATAGGTAATATAGGTGTAATCATTGTTGTCCCCTAAAATAGTTGGAATCCCCAAGAGGGACTCTCAATTTGGAACGGAGGGAGTAGTAAACAAAAGACGAAGACCAAAAGTGTGGTCCCTCATCCGTCCATGTACTTTTTAACGTACGCAGCAGCACTCATAAATAATTGAGTGGAATGTGATATATCATCATCCTTCACTCCACTAGTTCATCTCGGAAATTTCCCCAAACAGCTAGGGGAGCGCCACAAAAAATGTACTGTAGTCATAAACTTATGATGTGGATTTTTAATTTTTGGTAAACAACAAGTGCACTAATTAACAAAACTAAGAGTTCACATTTATTGGGTACTTAGTACCTTCGAAGTCGTACCTGTAAAAGGTACTGGCAAGAGTAGAACGCAAGTTTCATATATGTAAAAGGTACTGGCAAGAGTAGAACGCAAGTTGGAACAGATACATAATAATGCAGTATTTTCTCTACTTTAAAAGCCGAGGCATTATCAATACATCCTCAAACTCTCCATCTGCGCACCACTAAATCTTTTTCACATCCGAAAAATTAGTTAAGCTAGAAGTACTATGCAATATGGCAAAATAACAAATGAAATTAAATTTAACGATGTTGTCAACAACTAGATCAATCATACAGGACGTTACAACAAGGTCCAGCTCCGTCGTACGTATACAAGCGGAGACCTTACAAGTTACAAGAGCAAGGATCACAACAGTCAACAGAAGTTTGCATATCTATCTAGTGACTAACGGGGGAGGGTGCAACCTAGTTACCACTTACCAGTACCAGCAAGTCTTAATAATTGGCTATAGTTGTCTTTTCTATTCCAGCCTTCGATCCCACAGATGCCAACATCATTTGAC
Organism: Rhododendron simsii; assembly: GCA_014282245.1. Classification (NCBI taxonomy): domain Eukaryota; kingdom Viridiplantae; phylum Streptophyta; class Magnoliopsida; order Ericales; family Ericaceae; genus Rhododendron; species Rhododendron simsii. The sequence continues at coordinate 4,449,794 of CM024959.1, read as the reverse complement.
TCATCTTGTCACCATAAATTGATGTCTTTCACATAAGAATCCATTGCAATTTGGTATCTGAAACCTGAACAGGCATGTTCATGACAGGTACTCCTCTTATTGTTTACAACAACTAATTAATAATCATACTCAAAGTTGAACTTCATGTATTTGTACGTTCTACGTACTTTTGATTAATTAGTTGATATAATCGCCACCACATAAGGCGGCACCCAAATATTGTCATCAGACATGCATGATCATTATAGTATTATTGGATTGAAAGTAAAGTACCAAAAAAGTTATGCCAAATAATAAAAAATAAAACAACGTACAAAGTATGAAAGACAAGGACCAAACGGGAGTCGTCCACTCATGCACCTTTTCCACACAACACAAACACATGGAATCTTGAAAGGATGAGTGGCCTGTGAAAATGCCTTTCATATTGTCCTTATCAAAAAGGGTGAGTGGACGACTCCCGTTTGGAGAGTGCGAAAATGCCTTTCACTCCTTGAGTGTTGGATTATTATGTCTTCTCATTCCCTTCAAAGAACAGGGCCATGTCTTGTTCCTCTGCTTTTTCAATTGTATTCGTCTTTCACTATCGTTCCTAACAATAATAGAGAACTGTCATTTTAACTCATGTTTTCCATTTTTACTATTTCTTATTCTTCATTGGGTGGTCTTAAAATTCACTCTAACAAAAAATCACGGAGCCGTCGTTGTGTTAGAGACTTGTTTTGTTAACATATTGTTTCTCCAAGTTATTCAACTTGTTCTGTGTACATTAGAAGTTATTTCACCTATTACTTACATATTAGATTCTTTTGTTATTGTAGTCAGGTTTATAAGCGGTTTTGCGAGCCAAATATTCCCTATCAAGCTCAAATTTGTTTCTCAATGGATTCATGTCTATCACTAAATCACTGGCCAACTCCATATTTAGAGAGTGTTTGGTTATTACTTAGAGTGTCTAGAATAGCTTATGTGTGTATCAACTTATCTCTAGAGAACTAATTTCACAGTCCAGCCACAGAGATTTAAATTAAAGCCGAGACAAAGGCCTCATATGCACTGACTCCATAGGAGTACGACTTGGATTATTCACTGATGAGTGTTAAAATCTTGTCCCCAAATTTTAGTGCGCCAAAGTTCATCCATTTAATTAGTCTAGAGACCTACATTGTTAAGAAATTGTAAGCGTTGTTGGAAATATTATAGTAGGATACAATATTTTATTTTATGTGGGAATGTAAATTGAAATGTTTTAGAATCACATCTTTTCAGAGACACCTTGTCGCAGCAGACGGACACGTATGTTAGGAACAAAGTTGTCCCTTTCTCTTGGTAACTTCCAGTTGATCTATAATGTCATCTCCCTAGCTCATTCATTATTTATGGATTCGAAAAGTTATTTTTGTCCCATATTTTCATTGAGTCAAAATTATTCATTTTGAGCTATTACAAAACACTAGAGGTTCAACAGATCCACCGATTGTAGGGGTGTTTGATCAAATAGTATTGGGAGATAGACATCCATACAATTTCTTCACTACAAAGTGTCACACTCACCTTGATCACTATTTTGTTATCATTGATTTTTAGGTCTTGAGTTTTGATTTATTACACTTATATTATTTGATTTTTATCACAAAAGTAAAGGTAAATTTCACTCACCTCTCCTGAGATTTCTGACAAATGTGGAAATGAGGTTCTCATAATTGCACTAACCTCCCTTACGTAACATCTATTCTATCTATCGCTAATAGGTAAAGGGAGAACCCATGTGTGATCACACCCTTTGTTGAAGATGTATGGACTTTTGATTATCCAAAAATATCCTTTAAAATGTAAGCAATCCCTCCCTCTATAAATAGTTTCTATACTTTGTAACTGTAACGGTAAAAGAGGGAATTTATCTCTGAATTGGAACTCCACGTATAATAACTCCAACAATCTTCACCATTTTTGGATTAAAAAAATCTCCACCATTTCTCCTTCAATCTCTACAACCACCAGATCGATCAGAAATGCTGGTGCAAGAATGGCAACCCAATTTGCAGAGACTTTACAGAAGGTAATTTTTGTAGAAGGAATAACTTGCAGAAAACTCTCTCTCTCTCTCTCTCTCTCTCTCTCTCTCTCTCTCTTTCTCTCTCTCTCTCTCTCACAGTTCTCTTCAACATATTTTCCTCTTTTCCTCTTTTGATTTTGCCTTTGTGTACAAGGAATAAAAATTCAAAGGACCAACTTGGCACTTTCAATTCCATACAATGAAAAGAAACCTGCCAAATCCCCTCCTATCTAAGCACTTTCATCAACTTGTCGGAGATGCATCACCAAGCCGCTAAGCAAGAAGCAGGCCATCCATGCAATAAAGATCACGGCGGGAGCCAAAACGCCAGCCGCTCCATCACTAAGTACTTATTTTTTAAGAACTCTTGACAGAGAACATACTTCTTAACCTAGCTAGCTATAATTTCGAATGAAAACACGTGAATTAGAAAACTTCTTTTCATTGCCGGAGTACTAAGTTTAGTTTAAGAGACAGACTTCTTCTTTTTGGTCAAACCGAATAGATTATGTACGTAGTAGTGTTTTAGCATTTTAAGCTAAAAGGAGAAAGTACCAAATACTAGTAGAAATACTTCTTACCGCACGGCGTTTTATTGAAAAAGAAAGGAGTACTTTCCACATAAAGTACGTAGTACTAGTAGTAATAAAAGAATACGGCAGACCCCCGGCCCGGCCCTTTCATAAAGTGGATGCTAGGTAAAAAAAAAAAAAACCTTCCGAAAATAACCCATAAATAATATATTTTAGGTTATTTTCGAATAAATTTTTTTTCAACATAGCATTTCTGTTTCATCAAAGACAAGAAAGAAGACGACCAAAGACCAAAAGTGTGGTCGTCATTCCCTCATGCGTAAATTCACTAGCATAAATTGAAAAGTGGAATGTGATATCATCATCCGGCCACCCCACCTTTTTTATGCCAGATCTTTGCCGGATATAAAAGATTAAGGTCCCGTTCCAGAATGCGTTTAAGTTCTTATTTTTTATCTAATAAGAAGAGTTGTTCCACAAAAAATTGAACAATTACTTATTTTTTGAGAAAATAATTTCAAGCTCAAAAATCATTTGCGTAAATCATGTGCTTACGCAAATAATTTTTCTATCAATATGGATCTTGTTTGATAAATCTTATTGAGATCTTTAATACGGTGCAAAAAAAATTGAAAAATTATTTCTCATTTACGTTATTTTTGAGTTTGAAAATGTGAAATAAGCTGGTTATTTGGATTTTGTGGAACAAACCTTCTTATTTTTCTTTGAGAAGTAACAAAACAAGTACTTATTTTTTAAGAAGGTTTCTGGAATGGAGCCTAAGGATGATCTGATGAGGCACTTGAAGTAACTAATTAAAAGGGCGGATGGTTCGTATATTTTCTTTTTGAAAACTGATTTTAGCGATCTCTATTATAAAACAGAAGAGTGTGGGGACAAGTTGTTGGAACGGCTCAGATTCATTTGATCCAAAAGCTGTAGTGCATCCTCCCGCATCCCGATTAAGTGACCGTAGTTTTCACCTAAATCACACAACTGCCATCCCCTTCCAACCGGGATGCATAGTGCCGTAGACACGAGTTAGCACTAGTCTCTATTATAAAACAGAAGATTGTAAGAACAAGTTTTTACAACGGCTTAGATTTATTTGATCTAAAGATTGATGTGTGCTCTCCAACTCTCTTAAGAAAGTGCCACAATCTTTTAAATATTTCACAAAAATACCATCTTTTATTTTTACCCAGCTTCTGGCATAGTAAAAAAAAAAAAAATTTACGGCTCCTGTCGTTTGGGTCCCCCCCTCCCCCTGCCTCTCTCTCTCTCTCTCTTGCTCCTGTCATCTTTCGGATCCCCGCCAAGGTCTACAAATCCTGTCGGAATCTACGCCAAGAAACATATATTCCTTTGGGATTTTTGATTTATTTCGGCGAAGCTGGTTGAAAAAAGTTGTGTGAAAACTGGGCCAAGAAAGCAAAGGTAATGAGTCTAATAAAGAAACCACTTTTTGAAAGCCGTATGAAGCATTCCTTTGGAATTTTTTTTGGGCGTTTTTGGTGTTTGTTTCTTTCCGGGATGCTAGTAGCTTGTGTTTAAATTTCAATCTAGCTGTTGTTTCAGGTGGAATTTGTGCATGTTCCGAGTGTTTAAGAAATTTGGGTGATTTTTTTGGTGTGGGTGGGTGTGTTGTTAAATATTACACATAATCGAGTTTTGTTATTTTGACTTCTCTTGACGTTTCGTTTTGAATCATAATTTAGTAGTATAGTTCGCGCCCAAATCCATGTGTTTTCAGACCCTTCTTTTTCTTTTTCTTTCTGTTATCATCGGGTTGCCCAAGCCTATATGGGTAGAAATTAATGCAAGTTTTGGCAGAAATTAAACTTCAGAAAAGTAACTCCATGGATACATAATTTTCAGCAAATTGAGCCAATTCCAATCGGGGTGGATAGTGTCATAAGCACGGGTAAGTACTATGCCTCTGATGATCACTTACACTAATTAAGGTATTTCAACCAAAGTTGAGTTCTTTGTAACTTTTTTCGATAGCCTGTTTTTTTCTCATGGTCCGAACTAATTTTTTTTTTACTCTTTTTATGGTTAGTTTATAACGTTTGATAACTATTAGTTATTGAAGTTATATTGAGATTTTTGATTTCTGGATTCTAATATGTTCTTTCATTTCTGCAAATGGCATGGGTTTAATGTATGTGGTGGGAGGTCTATAGTAGTGCTATTTTAACTTTTTTACTTGGTATTTATTGGGATTTTATAAGCAAATTGGTAGTTATTTGTAGCTAGCTTAAAAGTTTAGTTGGGGGAGTCCCGTGAACACAAGTAATTCTCTTTTGTACCACTAAGAAAAGGATCACATACTACACGCTAATGAATTAATTCAGTGTTTGAGCCACTAGCTATTAAGTGTCATAGGCATAGACAATTCCAACCGGGGTGCGTAGTGCCGTAGGCACAGACAATCACTAGTTCACCATAACATAGCTAAATTGAAAATAAGTAATATATAAATAAGTTATTCAAAATGATTAAAAGAAATATTATGAAAGACATGACACCAAACGGGAGTCGTCCACTCACCTTTTCCATACAAAACACATGGAATCTTGGACAGCTGAGAGGCCTGCACATTAGATGTCTTTCGTCTTTTACCAAAAAGGTGATTAGGAGATCAACTTCATTTATATACGTCTTCTTTTCCTTCAGAGATAACCTTTATGTCTTGTTCCTCTGCTTTTATAGTTGTATGTATCCACCTGCCTGTATCATTTCTAACAATAATTGAGAGCTGTCATTAATTTCTACTAATGGTATTGAACTGTTATCATGTTTTTCAATTTCAAATTCTTCAATTTCATTATCCTAATTCTCCGTTGGGTGGTCTTAAAGTTCACGCCGAACACAAAAATATATTAATTTCTGTTTGACAAAAAAAGAATACAAATATGTGCGTGTGTGTGTAAAATCTGAATAATAAGGGAAAAATAGGACATTCATACAATTACATAATGAAAACTTAACTTATAATGATCTGATTGATGAAAATTTAAGTGGAATATGATCTAACAATGAAAGAAAGATTGTGCTCCCCCACCCACCAACAAAAAAAAATGAAGAAAAGATTGTGCTGGATCCCCTTCTTGTGCTCATGCATGTACCAAAAAAAAAGATTGTGCTCTCCTTCTTTTCCTTTCTCACATCATCTCGCTTTCAATCAGGATAAGGACCCTTTTTTCTTTTTTCTTTTGTGGTCAGTGTCACAACTTATTATCTTTTCACTTCAAGAGCTATACTAAACTTTTTTTTCCCTAATGCTAACTGTTGTTGGAGTAGTAAGTTAGCTTACTACTAAAAATAAAAATTGATCACTGCTCTATCATCGCGAACTCATGAACACACCCTTATCAATGTCAATGAAACCCAAAAGAATATTAGGCCATTGGCCTAAAGCCTTGGTTCCAGCTATGCCAATTTGATTGGTGTAACTTTGAACTTTGACATATATAGCAAAACGATCTTGCAATTAGAAAAACATTGAGATATATATATATATATATATATATATACAGAGTAATTTTCAGGTCCACTCGCCCGAATTTTCCATTTCCCTATCGATTTGCGATGACCCGAACCGCTTAATGTAATCATAATGTGATTTTAACGTTCTTCGCGAGAAATCAGCAAAAAAAAATGACCGGGAAGAGTTTGATCTGAGCAGTTTTTTTATTGAACGGTTCAGAAAAAAACTGCTCGGATCAAGCCCTTTCCGGTCATTTTTTTTGCTGATTTATCGCGGGTACCTTTAAAATCACGTTCTGAACACATTGAACGGCTTAGATCATCGTAAATCGATCGGGAAATGGAGCTAAGACACAAATCCGGACCGTAAGAAAATTCAGGCGACCAGACCACAAAAGGTATATATATATATATATATATATATATATATATATATATATATATATATATATCATCCCGTAAAATATTCGTATCGTGCCTTTTGAGATCGATCTACTGTGATGTACCTTTTCAAATTTTGTATGTGAATAGTTGTATAATTGGGTAACTACATAGTATGGGACGACACTCACACCCTACCATCATAATACTATTAATTACCAGTAAACTCACATATCAAAAATGCTAGAAGCACATCGGATGTGGCACATCTCAGCCACACCCCTCTCACATACAGACGAATGTGAACAAACGAAGGCCGAAGCACGTGTGTTGGTTATTTAAACATTAATACTAATTTTAAAACATGAAAGAAGAAGCAGCAGCAGCAGCATAAAAGTAGCGCTCCGATCCCCACATTCTTTTTGCCTTAGTAAGTTTTTTAATTAAACTCCTTAAACTATACTAATTTAGAATCAAAACTTCCACGTGAATTAGAAAACTTCTTCTCACTAGCTACCATCATATTAATTAAATTAGACTTAAAGTGGTTGGTTGATCACCCCCTATGAGAATAACTTATTTCTCATTGTGCTGCAGACACAATGTTTACAGCCAACGAATAAGAGCTTGTAACGTCGTCAAAATGTGAGCACACTAATTTTTGCAGTACAACCGGAAATAAGTTATTTCTGCTAACTTATTTCCGCTTGACGAAGTGGCAAGCTATCATTCGTTAGTTGTAAACATTGTGTCTACAGCACAACCGGAAATAAGTTAATCTTTGCATGGTATCATCCCTAAAAAAAATTACTAAAAAACAGTAATTTTTTTTATTTATAATTAGCCTTAATTTGAGGTTGATCATCTTTGCTTATCCAATGACTGACAATGACATAGAATGACTATTGACCATGCACGCTGATCTATATATACTCCAATTAATTTTTGTTGAAAAAGAAAGGAATGCCTACCATATAGGAGTAATTAATAAAGTACTCCTCCACTAGTAACAAAAGACCAAAAGTGTGCACTTTAACGGACACCTGAGAATAACGTACACTTGTGGAAATTATTGCATTTAGAAAACACCATATCGTTTTTGACGGACTTGTGGAAATTATTAGATCTACAATCTAACAAAGCCTGCAGCCTCTGTCACAATTCTGGAAATTACTCCCTCCATTTCAAATTGTTTGTCAGGTCTGTAAAACAAAGACTAACAAATAATGCACTTCTTTCAAAAAAAACTCAAACATTTTTTATAAATTAAAAGACTCATCGATATCTAGTGAATTGTTGAAAAAAATTTGAATTTTTCTTACAAAAATTTTATTATTTTTACGTCTTCATTTTGCGGACCGAACAAACATTATGGGACAGAGGTAGTACAAGATTACCTCCATCTCGCCCGCCCTTTCAAAACTCAATTTCGTGGGTCTGATAGGATACAAAATAGGGAAATTTTAAAATCAGCTAAATGAACTGACAATAATGAATGTGTGAATGTATATCAAAGAGTATAAAAAGTACACATAAATACGTATTTTTTCTGTCTTCTATTGTACTTTTCGTCAGTCCAGTAGGCTGACAATAGCAAGACCGTACAAAATATAGATTTGAACAGTTTATTTTCTGACACCGCAAAAAAAAAAAAAAAAGAAATTACATCTCAATAAAAAGTAGCTTCATAGTACGTACATAGATAGGAAACAAAACTTCTCATTTTGTTTTGAGGCAAATGTGATTTTAGACATAACATATATTCGATGTGATTTTAGACATAACGTATTTTGGACGGTCGAGATGCGCGCAAAGGCACTACATGTTCGTACCCACCCGGCATTGAAAAATTTCTCCTTGTGCGCTAAGGGCTTGGCAACAGTTAACAACTCTGCAAGCGGAGGAGGGCCTGACTTGCTCAATTAGCAATGTAGGGGTTGTTTGATATCCCATATTCAACACTTAAAATTGAAATAATTAAGTAATAAGTGATTAAGTAGGTTTGATAACCACATTTCACATTACTTAACAGATTAAGTGCCACTTAAAATATAGTGTAAAAAAGTGATAAAAATTAAATAGTTTTGAGCTACTTAATTTTAATTGAATTCTGATATGCTTGCATTCAACTACCACCAATCCACCACCACCGTCGTCATTAAACCACCACCACTCTATCACCACCACCATCACTACTCCACTACCACCACTACCACACTATCACCACCACAACCATGCATTACCACCACAATCATCATAACTCCACCACCACCACCACTCCACCCCCACCACCAACACTCTACCACTACCACCATCACTACTCCACTACCACCACCATGACGCTACCACCATTACTCCGCCGCCACCACCACCATTGCTTCACCACCACCAGCACTACTCCACTACCACCACCACGACATTACCACCACCACTCCACCCCACCCCACCCCTACCACCACCACCAGCACTACTACTCCACCAAGCTACCACCACCACCATCACTCCGCCATCACTACATCTAACACACCACCTTTATCATTACTACCACGCCGCCGTCGCCACCACCACCACCACCACCACAACGCCACCATTGCACCACCATCATTCCACCACCACCATCCCACAACTACCTTCACCACTACCATTCCACCACCACCACCACCACCACCCCCATCACCACCGCCACAATCACCAAAATTAAAGAGAATCAGAATTAAAATTAATTAATTAATTAATTAAAATTAATTAATTAATTTTAATTCAATACTTAATATGTTTATCAAACAGCTTTTCAGCTTAAAAAAAATCAGTATCATCCCAAAAGAATGATGCAGCTGCTCTAAGGCCTTGTTCAATGTGTAATTTGGTCCAAAATTTGAAGTGATTGCAGATTCTCTAAGGCCTTGTTCTAAGGCTTCTATATAACTTTTAGAAAATGTTAAAAGTTTTGTCCTTATTTGATTTTTTTTTTCCCGTTTATAAGTTTTGCGCCAAACTTTTGTGATTTATTGATTGGTCTCGACGAGACGAATCGAAAAAGTAATCTTTTTTTTTAGTTTTCGGATTTGTCTTACCGAGACGAATCAGAAAACTAAAAAATAAGCACAAAACTAACAAACGCAAGAGGGAATGACTTCGGTCTCCCTGGTCATTTTGGGGACACTGTAACTTTTAGCATAACAAAACCATTATGAGCAATACCAAAACTCATTACAAGCATAACAAAATCATAACAAGCCATGACTTGTTTGTTATGCCTTGGTTGGTTTTTTTGACATTCCTTGGTTATGTCTGTTGGGCCCGGAGTGCCCCCATGGATTTGGTTACACAATGCCACTCCCTGCGACCGCTCTAAAAACAGACTTGCGGGTGCGATGTCGAATGCCATAAAAGACTTAATTGAAACCCTTTCTACCACCAATTGGTTTTAGGAGAGATGGTGGAAAAGCGGTCCGACAATGTCTTTTTTGGGTTGCTTATAATGAGTTTTAGTTATGTTCATAAGAATGAAGTTATGCCAAAAATTACGGTATCCCCAAAATGACCGGAGACACCATTGCATCATCCCAAAAGAATTCAAATAAGAACAAAAATAAAAGGGAATGACTTCGGTGTCCCCGGTCATTTTGGGGACACTATATCTTTTGGCATAATAAAACCATTTTGAGTATAACCAAAACCCATTACAAGTATAACAGAACCATAACAAGGCATAACTTATATGTTATGCCTTGATTGGGTTTGGTTATGCCTTGATTAATTTTTTAGATATTTCTTGATTATTCTTTATTTGGGTTCTGTTATGCTTGTAATGTGTTTTAGTTATGCTTATAATAGTGAAATTGTGTCAAAAATTACGGTGTTTCCAAAATAACCGGAGATACCATAGCATCAAAATAAAAAAGTGAAAAAAATTGTTAGTGGGACGGAGTCTAAATCTTTTTCACACCTGAAAAATTAGTTAAGCTACGAGCTATGCAGTCCGGCAAAATAACAAATGAACTTAAATTTAACGTAGTCAACATGCTAGATCATTCATACGGGACCTTACAACTTACAAGAAGGATCACAACAGAAGTTTGCATATCTAGTATGAGAAAAACTTTATTACGGTTGTTTCCGTGAATAGTTGTTTACGGAGGTAAATCTTACGTATCCATTACGACTTTGGACCGTCTGGATTTAAATGCAACCTAATTATAACCACATACCAGCCAGCCTCGTTTGGTTTTCAGCCCACCAAACCCCGCACAATGAGTGACTTACGTGAGCGATATGCAGAACCCAACTTCAACAACATTCGTTTGAAAAATATAGCTTCAAAAAGACTCAATTCGGAGATTTGAAGGTCAGGATCGAGGTACGTACTCTCGTGATCTTGTCAGTTGCTCTGAGAGCCATATACAAAACACACAAGAGATTCTTCATTGATTCCAACCGAGACAGATTGCAGAGTTTATATATTCACCAGACAACCAAACTTAAATCCTAACCATGATTCTACGAAATTGATAATCGTCATTACTTACACAACAAACTGATTAACTAAGGTTATGTTTGGTATCCATTTTATTTTCTGTTTTCTGTTTTTATTTTCAGAATTTTCAAAAGTTAACTTTGAAAGTTTGTTTGGTACACTACTTCCACTTTCAAATTTTGAAAATCACTTTCACTATTTTCACAATTTAAGGTTATGTTTGGTATCCATTTTATTTTCTGTTTTCTGTTTTTATTTTCAGAATTTTCAAAAGTTAACTTTGAAAGTTTGTTTGGTACACTACTTCCACTTTCAAATTTTGAAAATCACTTTCACTATTTTCACAATTTAAGAAAGTAACAAAACTCAACTTTCACTATTTTCAGAAACAAAAAACAGATTGCTCCGCTACAATTCCTTGGAGGTCTTTATTCATTTCCTCTTCCTCTCTCTCTCTCTCAAACCCACGCTATTGAAGATTCTCTCTCATGAATCTCTTTCTTGTACACAAGGTTCATCTGGACTCGGCATGATCGAAATTCATCCTCCCACCTTCTTGAAAAACTTTAACGATATTTCAGCTCCTTCAATTCTCTTCACACCTTGCTCTATCCTTCTTTCTATGGGTGAGTTTTGTCTGTTGATTTTCACATCATTTACGTATTTAATTATTTCTTCTCCGTTCGGTGTACATGCCTGGCCGTTGAGAAATTAAGGAGGAGAAAAAGAAAATCATAGGTTCGTCTCGACGAGAGGAACCGAAAAAGTAAAAAAATTATCTTTTCTAAAAAATTGACTTTTTAAGCTTTTATTTTAACATTTTCCAAAATATTTGTGTAAAAGATATAATTTTTTACTTTTTTAATTCATCTTGTCGAGACGAACCTATATCACATAAAAATTTACCATAAAACTAACAAACGCCAAAAAAAAGAAAAAATTTAAATAAAGATAAAATCAGAGTGGTCCCCGCAAGGCCGGAACGGCCCTCAGTCCGTATGGCACGTGGGTTGTAGATTTCTAAAAGAAGGCAAATTAAGGGGCAGGGATAGGAGAATTTTATTACCAAAGGAGTTCTCCAACAGCTGAGCTATCCTTATTTAAGCAGAGCAGCAGCAGCACCATCTCGGCCTACAGGCTATCACGCACCAGCAGTATTTCGGCTCACAGGAGCAGCGGCAGAGAAGGGGAAACAAAAAAATATATATAGAAAATTGATTTAAAAAAAAAAAAATAGGTTGACACAAACATGTTTTCTGCTTTCACTTTTTTTTTTGGAAAAGTAAAAACTGATTTCAACAAATAAAAAACAGAAAACAGAAAAGTGACAGTGTTACCAAACATAGCCTAAGAAAGTAACAAAACTCAACTTTCACTATTTTCAGAAACAAAAAACAGATTGCTCCGCTACAATTCCTTGGAGGTCTTTATTCATTTCCTCTTCCTCTCTCTCTCTCAAACCCACGCTATTGAAGATTCTCTCTCATGAATCTCTTTCTTGTACACAAGGTTCATCTGGACTCGGCATGATCGAATTGAAATTCATCCTCCCACCTTCTTGAAAAACTTTAACGATATTTCAGCTCCTTCAATTCTCTTCACACCTTGCTCTATCCTTCTTTCTATGGGTGAGTTTTGTCTGTTGATTTTCACATCATTTACGTATTTAATTATTTCTTCTCCGTTCGGTGTACATGCCTGGCCGTTGAGAAATTAAGGAGGAGAAAAAGAAAATCATAGGTTCGTCTCGACGAGAGGAACCGAAAAAGTAAAAAAATTATCTTTTCTAAAAAATTGACTTTTTAAGCTTTTATTTTAACATTTTCCAAAATATTTGTGTAAAAGATATAATTTTTTACTTTTTTAATTCATCTCGTCGAGACGAACCTATATCACATAAAAATTTACCATAAAACTAACAAACGCCAAAAAAAAGAAAAAATTTAAATAAAGATAAAATCAGAGTGGTCCCCGCAAGGCCGGAACGGCCCTCAGTCCGTATGGCACGTGGGTTGTAGATTTCTAAAAGAAGGCAAATTAAGGGGCAGGGATAGGAGAATTTTATTACCAAAGGAGTTCTCCAACAGCTGAGCTATCCTTATTTAAGCAGAGCAGCAGCAGCACCATCTCGGCCTACAGGCTATCACGCACCAGCAGTATTTCGGCTCACAGGAGCAGCGGCAGAGAAGGGGAAACAAAAAAATATATATAGAAAATTGATTTAAAAAAAAAAAAATAGGTTGACACAAACATGTTTTCTGCTTTCACTTTTTTTTTTGGAAAAGTAAAAACTGATTTCAACAAATAAAAAACAGAAAACAGAAAAGTGACAGTGTTACCAAACATAGCCTAAATATGCTTTACAGGATTGACATGAACAAAGCTCCAACAACACAGATTCCTTATTCTCCTTATGTTTATCTACTGGTGCTTCCATTTAAGAATCTCCACACTTCCTCAGACGGAAAGGACGAGAGGTGAGGGCAATCCACTTTCTCCAAGTACACCAAGCTTGGAAACAATGTACCCACTTCTTCCCAATCCATCCTCAGTTCTCTCAAGAACTTGAGGCGTAAAATCTTGACCATCCATTGTGGCAACTTAGACACCTCTGCTTGCATACGCGAAAGCTTTCCTCCCCTGATGTAGAGTTTCTTCAAGCTGTTGAGTTCACATGGCTTTATCCAACTGGGCATCGTCAACAAAGGCCAACACCTCAAGTCTAATTTCTCTAAGCTAGTAGGAAGCGATGGGGACACCACACTCGTGCCGTTGAGCTTCTTGATTGGCTCTGATTGAGGATCAGGAATTGGTGCAATCCACGATATTGATAATATTCGCAAGGATTGAAACTCTGATAAGCAGTTTAGCTCTCCATTTTCTCCAGTGGTCTCTTTGTCGGCATAAAGGCTGAGTTTCCTCAACTTCTCCAACTTCACCAAATCACCGAGAGTGCACTGCTGCGTGCCCTTCCTTGAGCTAGAAATAATGAATCCCTTGAGAACTCGGAGCTCCGAAAGCAAAGCAAGTCCCTTGGGCATTTCGTCCAGTAGGTAACAGCCGGACATGTCCAAGTGCGTTAGCTTTCTGAGCATACCTATCTCCTTGGGCAACTTCTCCAAATCCCGGCAAGATTTCAGGTCCAATATGTTGAGATGGTCTAATTTGGAAATGGAATCTGGAAGCTGTGTGATTCCACAGATCCCATTGAGGCTCAAACACCTCAGGAGTTTTGCATCGTGCAAATATTTTAAGAAATCTGGGTACTCTACTTCAATGTAGTTGTCTGTGGAACTACTGCTCCAATTTCCCAGATGAATCACTGCGATGTCCTTCGTCTTTGATAACCAGCGGCTCGGAAAGTCGAGGCAATTCTCGTTGATATTGAATAAAGTCAGGAGCTTGTCGTGATTTGAGAACTTGGATAGATGTTTTAATGACCCTTCTTTGGTTTTCTCCAACCATGCTCTGCGAGAATTGGCAGTGGGGTTGTTGTCTGAATCGAAATCAAAGAAGCCCTTAGTATGGGCTATTTCGAGCAAAGCTGATCGAATATCTGGCTTTACCGAGCATACATTGAAGTCTCCTTTGACCTTTTCTTCAAAGGGCTCAACGAATCCCATGGCAATTAGCTCTTCAAACAACGGATCAGCAATCTTCTCCCAATCTCCTGCAGCAGGGGATTGGAGGAATTCCTCTCCCATCCACAAGTAAGTGGGGACCTTTTTCCTGATCAGAGAATTTTCCGGGAAAAATGAGAAATACAACAAGCTCTGTTGCTGTTGGGAATTGAGAGCACCATAACGTTTTTTAAAATTGACAGAGGTGTCAGTCTCTGGGAAATTTTCACTGCATTTTAGAATCGAGGCTGCATTTTCGGGTATCGGGAGGTGAGAAATGTCGGAAGATTTAGGAGCTAAAGAGGTTTCAAGAATGTGGGATTTCAATCCCGATACCATCTTATGGACGTTAGGAATTTCTTCAACAGAGTTTGTTTCTTCACTGCAGAGAGCTTCCCAATTGTAGAGCATCAACTTTTTGGTAAGAGTGTTGAGGCTGTCTTCCCATTCTTTGAGTCTTTCAAGGGTTTTCTTGATGTCGGAAAGATCTCCGTCAATTTCATCATACATCTCCTGGAGTGGAGAGGGATCACCACTCTCGGACGAACAAAGACGGGGATTGCATTTGGACAGGTAATGAATGAGAGTTGGGATTACCACGTCGTTGATCTTGTGGATTGGCATGATCTGGTCCGTCTGGAGGCAAGAAAGGAATTCAAGACATTTAAGATCAGGTGGCGTGAGACCAGATGAGGAACTTGGTTTAGGAAGGAAAGGAAGTGGTGACTGTTGTGGTGGATGAACTAGTTCGATGGAAAGAGATGAAGAGGATGCCATGGAGTTGTTCTAAAGTTCAAGAACAGAGGAGTAGTAGAAAGGAAAGGAGAAATGGAGAAGTCTATCTATGGTGGATTGGATTCATTTCACTACTACAAAAGGAGAATTGCACAAGTCTATCTATATAATGGATTCATTTTACTACAGCCACTCCTTACCCTTTGGTTGGAGTCAACGTCTCCGGCCCAAACAGGAAGAAATCAAAAACAGAAAAAGAAAAAAGAAGTATATAGCCATAAAAGGCCATCCACATTTCACACAATAAAGGACAATTATTGGATGTGAAATTGCAGCGAATTTATCTCTCTTCATATCGATTGCTAAGCATACATTTGTAGTACTTTTTACATACGTTCACATTACAGAGTAAATAAAGACTAACAATAATGCACTGTCGTGACATCACAAATATGACGTAAGTAGATGATGTCATTTTTTTCTCAAGGGGGAAGAATTTGGTTCGAGCCGTGAGGAGGTGCCGGCTCATTCAATTCGTTACACTTAAGGGGTTGTTTCCATTAAATTAAATGGACTAAAAGCTCATGTTTTTACGGATTTCTAGTCATTTCACTCTTCTCATATACATGAACTAAAGTGTCCTTTAGCCAAAACAGCTTGAATATTGTCATTAGTCTGAAGTTAAAAAAAAATAGTGAAAATGTACACTTAAAGTGGTGAAGAATCGTGCAGTATTCCAATTTAGACTTCGCAGTGGATGTCTGTAATCATGTATTTGGGAATTCTCCGTTGACCTTTTTCCCAGATTTCCTCATCATTCTAGTTTTTGCTACTTCTGGCGCCGGTTATGTTCTTGGGCTGGTACTATGATGGTTGTAGCATCTGCTAACTCCTTAACTCTGGTTTTTAAAAGTCCAATTCGTTTATAGTGGAAACTTAGCATTACTATACAGTTTTTACATTTCATTTATGTTGTTCATATCATTTTATTTGCTTTCTCATTAAGCTTACAGTGCAAAATATGCCACCGCTCTGCCCAAGGCATAGCTTGCATGTCTATAAACGTTTGGACTCTGCTTGTTGATTTTTCTTGAGCCTTAGACATTGACTTTTGTCTCGATTGACTCTGTACGCCTGCATTAGGTGTTTAAGATAAAAATGTGAAGAGAACAATACAAAGACCACTGCCTTCGGGGAGTAACCGTACCTCATGCAGTCAGCTGGGCATCTTCCAATGGTGCAGCTGGTATTACATTGTTGGCATGCAAGATGACCGAATAATTGCAATGCTTATTATCTTCCCTATCTAGATAAGTTAACTTCTTACGTTTTTGCTATTTGACTAACATTTGATTTCTCTTAGTGTTGTAAAAATTTTCGACACAAAGAGGGACTAAAATATTGCTACATCTATTACAAGGTTTTTACATGCTAACACGTTGGTAGCTGGGCTTGCAACTTCTAATCTGCTTGTATATGCATTTGTGTACGCTTCTTTAAAAGCAGATACATCCTGATTTTTGTTGAAGTGGGTTACAAAGAGAATGGGCATCAGCTTAAAAATGCTTAGCTCAGATTCCATTTCTCCATCAAAATAGGAAGTTTATCTTTACGGAACCTCATCCTCTTGGTAGTATCTTGTTGCCTGGTTTTTTAGTTGCTCTGCCACTTACCAATTTTTTAGCACACATAATCAGAATGCACAACACCGCTATGTAGCCGTTGACTTTATCTTCGATGCCTCCTACAGTCCTACTTATGTTTCAATTTTCTTTGTTTTCATCGGGTGGGTTGCAGCTTCTGGCCTGGTTCACTTAGGGCAAGTACCTCATTTGATGGCCCCGGCATCAAGGGCGGAGCCAGGATTTTCGTCCAGTGGGGTCGAAAATTGAACTATGTATGATTCAGAGTGCAAGAACGATGTTTTGAGAATTTTTGTGGGTAGAAATTCTATTTTGACTCCTCTTTTTCTAAGTACAAAACCCTTATATATGGGTTGGGGCGAAAATGAATTTTAAAGGGGGGTCAAATGAGTAAAAATTGGATAAAAATTATACCAATTTCTAACAAAATTTGGGAGGCAGCGGGGTCGGCCGCCCCCCCTTGTCCCTTGCTCCCTCCGCCCCTGCCCGGCATACTTATGTCACAAGGATTATGCTGCCAGGGTATGTAATATGTGTTTCTGCATTTGAAGTTTGAATATGTCCTTCCTTTGTTGTTATCCTGGTTGCGGAAGCCACATTCCCATTGTTTTGGAGTTGGTGTCATGGGTTATTATTCCACATTTCAACTTAGATTTACGGATAGCTAATTGAATATCGTGCACTGGTACTTGCTAAACTATCTGGTGCCTTGTATTCCTGTTTGCGTAACTCTAACAATCGGAAAATGTTCAACTTGGTGCTATGCGACATATGAATTATGATAGCCTTATGCGCGGAGTCGAGCCTTGAGAATCTCGAGCAGTCCACTTGGTTTCTTTCCTACCTTTTCTCATCCTTTTAGCCGGTTGGTGCTCCGGTTTTGGATGTTCTCACTTGCTGGTGCTTTATGGCCAAAGAATTGCAATGGTGGTTTTGAGGCACTGCATATATCTACTACCTTTGGGATACTTGGCCTATGATTGATTAATAATTTGCACTTTTTCTAGGCAATTTGCTCAGGATCCCATTGGGAATGGGAGATGTTGGGTAGAGAGGTGCAGAGAGGCCGATCCGACTGCTCATCTCGGCAATCAACGAGCTAGGATCTTATCCAAGCAATGAGCAGTTCAATTTCGTATGCAATTAGTATGCACTCATTTCCGATCTGAACCGTCCGTGTTGAGATGAATAGCCGGCTTCTCGGATCTGTCCCATAGGCTGCTGGGGAAAGCTTAAAATATCAAACATCATGGGGTAATTTCTACAATACAAAAGAAACAGAAGGGGCTAACAACAAAATACACCCCCATTTCCTTTCCTTCTCCGTTCCAGAGAAAGAGAGAGGAGAGAAAGGGAGAAATCAACAGAAATGGCGGGGAGACAGAGAGCAGTGCAAACACTGCCGACTCTAATGCGAGCCCTCAGAAAAGAGAACCCGAAGCCACCACCGAGTCAACAGCGGTTGCCATCGCTGCGGCGCGCTTTCTCTCTCTACGACCAGATCAACCTCATCGACAACGTCCCCGAAGACCAGCTACGCTTCCAAGGGTAAACAAATTACCAACTTCATGTGACTAGTGGTTATTGTAAATTTGTAATTGGAGTTCTTTGGATGGTATGATAAGGTGTCTTACGCCTAGAATTGTTTCAATCTTTCGTTAGGTATACCGATGAGGGGTTTACGGTGAACGGGGTTGCCTACGAAGGTAGCGTGCTTTGCGTTGGAAACTTGATAACCTCTTGGAGTCCCAAGAAATTCGCAGAGATCACTGCAGATAGGTAAATGTGTACTTTTGGTGTTTCTCTTATTATTTGTTGCTTGAGCATACACTATAACTAGTTTTCATGAATTTGAAGCTTAGTAGCAGGATCTTTCTAAAATGGGTGCTCTCCCAAGATGGGGACTCGAATCGGCGCTCCCAAAATGGGAGCTTGATGGGAGCATCTCGCTCCTAACTAAGATGGGAGCCCGTTATTCTCTTACTTTTAAGGGAGTTCTGCCATTGTGGAAATAAGAATAAGAAAGTTATATCAGACAAGAAGTTTTGCAAATTGAAAATATCTAACTTCCAATAATTTCCCTTTAAGGTCGGAAAAATTCTCACGAAGTATGAGTTTTCCTCAATGGTTAAGTATTTAAAGATATTTTATATATGTATTGATGTATAGTGTATATACACTCCTTAGGCGCTCCCAACCAACCTTAGGAGCTTCCGGGTGCCTCCACTCCCCCGCCCCCTCTCCCGCTTTGTGCTACTAAAATTTGAAGTGTAGTTATGCCAATTGTTGGATTGGTGAGGATTGCTCAGTTATTGCATCCCTGTTCTTGATCATCTATTTTGTCTGCTGAACTTTGAACATTGGATGTAAATGATTTAGAGGCTAGTGCTTTGGAAATATTCCATATTTGTTAGTTGGGATTGTCCAGTTGATTTTCTATGTTCGATTATGTTGCAGAAGAGGACATACTGGATTCAATACACATCTTTTTTAAGTTCCCACAAACATGCGAGGCATAGGTGTTGAGCATAGTTTCTTCTAGCATATGAATCGTTCACATGGAAATTAAAGGACAACCTGGTTCTAGCACCATTTCTCAGGCTGACACCAAGTTTTGGTATGAAATCTTTGTGAATAAACTGAAACCTTGGATATGGGAACACCTCTTATAGTGATGGATCACATAAAATATGCAGTGTCTTGTTCTCTATTTATTGAATTAAAAAACTTTAAATCAGGATTAGGTATGTTGTGATTGGCCCTCTTCACGGGCAATATTGGGCTTGCTCGTTTGGGGGTCTCAAAACCCCTGCGCACAGTCCCCAATAAATTTTTTCTATCTCTCTCCACTCATTACTCTTAAAAACCTCCCTCAAAACCCAAACCGAACAGGGCCATTGTAATTCGTGGTTAAATTTTTTGTATTTGAGACAGGAGCGTGGGATGTATGTTAAAGCTGGGCAATTTTGGTATTGTAGGTACTACCAGAAGACATTGTTTAATACTAAACCTTTGAGGGATAGGCTAGTAGTGAATGGAGTGTGAAGTAGAGAGGGTCGTGCATGTTCCTTTATTCTGCCGTCCATAGTATCAAAATTTTTATGGTATTGGATGGTCAATCACATCTATTGAGTTGATGGCAGTTGCAAATTGCAATTATCCTTTACGCCAATGTAAACTTTTGCATTTTTAGCAGCATATCTTAATGTTTTTGCATCAAGGAGAAAAAGGTTCTTGCGTAATTATCATTTGTGGTCGTCATTTCTACGTGTATCTGACATATCATCATCTATATGCTGCAGCTTGTCTATGTTCCAAATTGTGCGCCCCATACCAGGTGAGCATCTAGAATCTCTTTAGATGCAATGCCTTAACTTTTGTGATTTACCTCCTGCACCATGTGGTAAAAACTACTTTTCAGAAGAACTGGCTTGGAATGAATACAGAAGTTCTAATATCTATGCGAGATACTGGCAATATGTCTGTCTGTCCCCAAACTTCCTGGATTAAACAAGGGAAAGCCATCCAGGATTAGTTTGCTTGTATGTATCAAGTTATAACTAAGGTGCTCAAATGTTGAACAAGACTTCTATGTAAGGAAAATGACTGCCTTCATAAAACCAACAAGAACTGCATCCTCTAATTTATGTGGCTATTTTTTTGTTGAAAACTGGAGGCTATTTGCTCTTGTAGCAATTTTACTTGCTTAAAAATGTTCCTATCCTTCATACATTGAATTGTTCTATGAAATGCAGAAATTTTGATTCTTGGCTGTGGGAGGTATATACAACAAGTAAATCCTGAGCTCCGGCGCTTCATTCGGTCAACTGGGATGAAGCTAGAAGCTCTCGACTCGGTAAGAATTCGGTCTTCTTGAAGTGTATTGTGTAGAAAGTTTCCTGCTCCAATTTGCAAGCAGGATGATAAACAATTCTTCCGTAACAAACATGTAACTGCGGAAGTTTTCGTCCTAAGGGGAATCTACAAATCACCTTTACCTACTGAACAATCGCAGCAATCCTCATAATCTTCATTTTGATTTGCTGCAGAGAAACGCTGCATCAACATATAACATACTGAACGAGGAAGGTAGGATTGTAGCCGCTGCATTTATCCCATACGGAGTTTCTTCTTGAAGCGTGGACGGCAGATCAGATGCTTCTCGGTCATGTGTTTTGCCAGAAGCGCAGTTTGGCTCCCCTTCCGTCTTTGGTGAATGGTGTCCAATCTGGTTTCGGTTCTAGATTTGTAGATGGATTAAATTTGAGATGTTATGTTTATTACTATGTTGTAGGCATTTTTGTGCAAAAATCAGGGAAGTTTCGTTAAATGAAGACCTGGACAAAAGTTAAAAACTGTAATTTTCCTCTTATCAGATTTTGCTCTGAATAATGGTTTCATGCATTTCATGCTGTCACTGCAATTTTCGCTAAATGCTACGGGCACAACCCGGACGCATCTCCCTGCACCCACACAATGCACTATTCGTCACTCAATTCTTCAGAACTAAATTTCACTCGCGTTCTCAATCATCACTCTATGCTCTTACTTTCGGTTTGCATACTCGTAAATTTTAATAAGTTAAGATATTTTCAAATACGCTTTATGAGTCATGCGTCTGAGATCCGACCAAAGATGGAAACATAATCCTTCCTTAATTAATGGAAACATAAATTTGTGTACTTAATCTCCTTCATTTAAATTTCATCTTCCTCGATGTGCCATCCGTGGTCCACTGTTTTTATTTTTATTTTTTTACCAACCATAATACATAGATATATAAAGAAAATAAATTCTTTACACCGTCGGTGTAAACATTTGTTTCCTCTAAATTAATTGCACTATGCCGTGTCGCCATATTTTATTAATTGAGACCACTATTTTAACACGTGTATTTATTACATGTCCACTTCGAATAAATTATTTTCTTATGGACCGGTCAAATTACAGTCGCCAGTACCAAAAAGGAAAAAACACAAATAGGGCAATTCCTTGGGTCCTGGCAGCAACAAATCCTACTCTGGCAATGGAAAGCTCCACAAAGATACTCGCTCCGCTCAGTTCTCATTTCTCATTTCTTAGAGTAACTTTTTACTTTCGACACAATTTTTAATAAATTTTTTTCTATTTTTCCCAATTCATTACCTCTTATTACATTCAAAATTATCACTTATTACGTTCAAAATAACTTTCTAAAATAATGTAAATCAAAGTGATTATACTCTCTCTTTTTCTCTCTCTCTCAAAACCCTGCGGACAACTTTGGTCTCCCTCGCACGCTCGCGTCTCGCGACGAGTGATACCTACGAGAGCCGAAAAGCACATACCAGGCGAAGAAGAAGAAGCAATCCGAAACCCTAATCGCCGACTGGTTTATGCCTCAAAAAATTCAACCGAAACAATCAGTCCTATTAAAGAAAAATGGCTGCTTTGGCTTTCTCCGCAAGTCTATTTTCGACGAACAAGGTGCGGTGTCGTCGTCTGCCCTGTAGAAACGCTGTCGTGGTGAGTACTTCTCTGGTCCGGGCGATCGTTATTTCAACTGATTTTGACCTCGAATTTAGCATCGGAAACGCATTCGGATTGTGTTAATGAACTTTTCATTATTATGGGTGCCATGTTGTTTTATCTAAATGATACATCCAATATGTTATGCTTTTGTTTCTTTGTTTTCCATTCGGACGGGGCGGTTGCAAGATTTTAGTCCAATGGTGGCAAAAAATGTATATTAAAAATTGTATACGAAACAATATGTAGAAGGAATATATGTATTTGGTTGAAATTTATCGTGCCTAGTTATATTGTTTTATTGAGCTATATGAACTACTTGCTTACAAACCTTAGTGAAATTTCATTGAGGCTTGTACGAACGTTTCAGTGCTGACAATGTTTATATCCGATGAATATAAATATGAACATGTTTTGAACCCTGAAAGCCTAGTACCGACGCCTCTGCGTTTGGAACATGATGGTGATTCAGTTTTGAAATTGCTAGCCTTTTTTCCACCCTAACATGTGCATAACTTAATGAAAACAAGGGAATACGTTGATATCACCCGTATACAAAGAAGGGAGACTTTGTTCTTCCTATCAGATTGTCTACTCTTTGGCTCTTGTTTGAGCAGCTCACCACCAAAAAAAAAAAGGCAACCTTTGGAGGAGCATGAGGCCACCAAAAGGTTTCTGGGGGAATGATACTCCTGCCTAAGGCTTGTAATCTGGAATGTGTGTGTGATAATGATGGGTTTTTTGTGTTTTTTATTTTTTGTAGACTTGTAATTTGGGAGAGACATTAAAGTATATGTACAATGGGAAGCCCTCTGTTCCAATCATTGGGGCGAACAAGTGACTTTCCCTAGTTTTTTTGGTTCCAATCAACCAGAAGCCAGATCATTCCAGAAAATGACACCAGGCTCCTATATCGATCGGAGAGAGAGAGAGAGAGGGTCCGTGGTGGTGCAGCAGGGGTTTCTTGTGGGGAGCCCACGCTAATAATAACCCTTGGATGGATCAAATATTTACAAAAATGCCATTTTGAAGAATGGAGGGCAGAGATTTATGCAGGAGGAGGAGATAAATATTAAGCGTTGGTTGTCTTTTGGATTCAAACACACTCTCTGTTTTATTATATAGATATCTATATATATTTATGACATTATCCGGCATTTTTGGTTGCGCAAGGTTCAATACGATTGTTAGAAATGACAGTGAAAGATGAATATGACAAAAAGCACAGGAACAAGACATAAAGATATTTTTTTTAAAGGAAACAGAAGTCATAAATTTGGGTATCAAAAATTCCTTTTTGATAAAGACCATTTTTTTTGGTACACTGAAAATGAAAGAATAACAACTAGAATCATTCAAAACCCGCATGTCCTCCTCAAGCAATGGACAAATATAAAAGGCATTTTCGCAGACCACTCAAGTCATCCGTCCAAAATTTGTAATTTTATGTGAAAGGGTGTGTGGATGACTACTGCCGTTTGGTCCTTGTCTTTCATAATTTCTACGTTGTTTTTATTTTTTTCATTTCACATCTCTTATTCAATACTGTACTTAATTATTTTTTAATTCAAAAATATTCTGGTGACAAAGTTCGATGATCGTATTTGAATATCATCTTACGTGGCTGTGCTTATATCAACTAATAATGGGCCCAATCTTCATTCTTGTCCTCTTGCATGTTGCTTAGGATTTACGTTTCATTTACAGCCCGATTGGATGCAGCCTTTATTAGGATTTATGTAAAGTAATGACGATTGTCAATTTGCTAAAGCATGGTTAGGATTTAAGTGGGTTGTCAGGTGAATATATAAACTCTGCAATCTGTCTCGGTTGGAATTAATGAAGAATCTCTTCTGTATCTGTCTTGGTTAGAATTAGTGGAAAAATTCACTTATTGATTTATTTTTGTGTCTTTATTAAAAAAATTTAATTTTGATAGTAATTTTTTTACTTTTTGGATTACTTAAATCATGAAGAAGCAATAATTCTCAAAAAATTTGACGAAAAACTAACAAATGCAATTTATTTCTGAATAATGACAAAATTTTTTTTGCTTTATAAAATGACAAACTTTGTGAGTGTACAGTCCTTTTCAGGTCGGAGATCCCTGATTTTTCTTACGGTTCGGATCTCGTGCGAAAGTGCACTTTTTCGATCAAATTTCGATGATCTGAACCATTCAATGTGTTTAAAACGTGTTTTTAAGAGTACGAGCGAGAAAATGAAAAAATATTACCGAAAGTGGCTTGATTTGAGCAATTTTCATGAAATAGATCAAGTCCTTTTAGGTTATATTTTTTTGCCAAATTCTCCTGGTTAACCTTTAAAACATGTTTTAAACACATTAAACGGTTCGGATCATCAAAATTCAATCGGGAACAATGAGGTACGGACCGTAAAAAAATCCAGATCCTTGACTTGAAAATTTATGTATATATGATATAGGGAAAATTTCAAATGAGGATCTCTTAAAATGTGGACTCTCTTTTCCAATCGAATTTCGATGATTTGAGCCGCTTTATGTGTTCAAAACGTGATTTTAACGGTACTCATGAGATATCGACAAAAAAATTACCGAGAAGGGCTTGATTTGAATAGTTTTTTTATTGAACCGTTCAATAAAAAACTGTTCAGATCAAGCATTTTCTGGTCATTTTTGTTAGCAATTTCTCACAAGTACTATTAAAATCACGTTTTGATCACATTGAGCGGCTCAGATCATCAAAATTCGATCAAGAAATGGGAGAAATGGAAAGGTCCACATTTAATTAAAATAAGGACCACCTCATGTGAAATAGACCGATTTAGGGAAAGTTTCAAATGAGGACCTGTTAAAATGCCGACTCTCCTTTTTCGATCAAATTTTGATTATTTGAACCGCTCAATGTGTTCAGAACGTGATTTTAATAGTACTTGTGAGAAATTGCTAACAAAAATGACCAGAAAATGCTTGATCTGAACAGTTTTTTATTGAACGGTTCAATAAAAAAACTACTCAAATCAAGCCCTTCTCGGTAATTTTAAAGGTACCTATGAGAAATTTGCAAAATAAAATGATCGAAAAGGGCTTGATTTGTGAGACTTGACTCCTTTTTTTTTTTTTTTAAAAGAAAAGAAAAGAAGTAGAACATAAAAAAGAAGTTAAGTTTAATTTATTTGTGTGTAAGGGTTTACAAAGTGAATTCTCTAAACTAGAAGGATGTAGTTGTAAAAAAAAAAATTTTGTGTGTGCTGGTGTGCACGTGTAGGACAAAGGAGGTGCTAGTGTGCATGTGGTTAGTATAACTAAGAGAACCAAAAAAAAAAAAAAAAAAGAGAACAAAACAAAAGAAGAAAAAAAAAAAGAAACATTCAGCAGGACAAAAAAAAAAAAAAAAAACGCAGAGAGAAGGATCGAAGAAGAGAGGATTAGCGTTAACATAAGTTCTAATCTCGGTAGGTAACTCTTCGTCTCTTTTGCTTGTTGTTCAGTTAATGTATCTCGTGGTCCTTGGGGTTTCGATTAGGGTTGGTACCCTTGGAAACAAGATTGGGGTTGTATTTCAATATTTTCTCCTTGTATAGCCGAATTGGTGACTGGAAGCACAAAAATTAGGCCTTAATTAGGTCATAAAGCTTGTTGGAACTAGGGCTGAAATCCTTTGTTATTGGTTGATAAGCTTGGGAAATTTATTGAATCTGTTCCTACGTGTGCTTAATTAGCTAAGAGTGTTTGTTAAAGAGCAAGAATTGTGTGCTAGAATGCTGGAATTATCTCCATAGCTGCTGAAATAAATTAGTAAGTATTGAATTTTATAGTAATCTGTTAGGATGTGAGCCGAAATGTTTTAAATAATTGCCAAGTGTTGAATTGGGTTTATAGATGCCGAAAATAAGGGTTAGTTGCCGGATCTAATTGAACCAGATGTTGTGCTGTTGGGTTCTGTGATGTCTTGTGAACATTAGACCAAAAAGTCATTCAGGAAGAAAGGAATTTGGATTTGGTGTGTGGTATAGGGAACGTAGATTTCCCATGGCTATCAAATGGGAATTTTATCTTGTGTGGCAAGTGTGCAAGAGTATATTGTTATACTTTAGTTAGAGTTTGGCTAATCTGATGGCTTTTTGGATATGCGATTGACTTGTTTTTTTTTTTTTTCTATTCTTTAATGTGTTGAATGTTATCTTAAGGTCAGTTGGAAGGAACATGATACTAGAGGAATGGTTGCAATCCTTTCATTTTTATGAGTATATCAATAATAATACTCACATGTATGAATTTATGTGTTACTCGTCAGGTTCGGAAGCGGCAACGAGCACCGCGACTCTACGTAGGGAGTGAGCTCGTGTTGGTACCTTTTTGGTTGGACCTCGAGGTGGGTGTTCTTATTTTTAATAGCGGAAGATGAGACACGGTGTAGAGTTTTTTTTTTTTTTGTATTGAAATGGTTAATATTTGGTTTGAGCTCCTAGGCGAGAATATGATCGTAGCCTTAGTGGCGTTATAATATGACCTTAGTAGCGTTATTGAATATTGCCTTAGTGGCGTGGATAAATATTGCCATAGTAGCATGACAACTATTGCCTTAGTGGCGTAGATATGGAAATTGCCTAAGTGGCGTTATGAGTATTACGTAATGGAACGTTGTTATGGAGCTGAATATTCTTGTTTAAATTGATTGATAGCACTTGTCTTTATTACTTCTCTTATTACGGATAAAGACATTCACTGAGCGTGTTGATAGCTCACACCCCCATAGTGATTTCTTTTCAGGTGCGTGGCGGCACGCGGGTCCACTGCAAAGTCTAGACAGGAGTTATGTATATAGTAGTCTAGCTTTTTGACTCTTTTGATTACGTGCCTATTTTTGGAGCCTGTATATGTTGTAAATACCTGTGGGCACGTCTTATATGATAGTCATTTCCGTATATATGCAAGTTAAGTTTTTCTTTATGAGTTGGACACCTGACTGGTGTGTTTTTTTTTTTAACTGTTTGAGCAGGGCCAGGGTGTGGGTCCATCCCATCCGGAAAATAATTTAGCGTGGTGTTTTCTGGGATGGGGTATGACACGATTTGTGTAGTTTTTATTGAATGATGAGTATCCAATAATGTAGATATTTGGTGCGACTAATTCCGTTTTAATGTTGTTTTATCTTGCGTTTATTTGGTATTTATAGCGATATTGCACGCAAGGTATGTTTTTAGTGTTTTCAGGTAAACCGTGCAAATTAGGCGTGTTTTAATGCCATGGATGGCCCATGCGCTTCTGAGTACCTGAAGACCCTTTCGGCCCCTTAAAATCTGTCTAAATATGAAAAAATGACTTTTCGAAAAAGTATCGATTTTTGAGATAAATAATGGCGGTAATTGATTCTTGAATTTTTTTAAGAATAACTATAAAGTTGCAAGATTTTATTTGAAGAGCAAAGTAATGTTTTGAGTCATTTCCTCCCGAGAAAATTGTGCAGTTTTCATTTTTGTACTAAAAGTATGGAGTTGACATTTTGATTTAATTGGAATCTTGAAATTCTGATAATGCCATTGTTTCCAAATGGTGGGTACTTTCTTATTTTCATTAAATAAATTAAAAAAAAGGTAAAAGAAAGATTTAAAATTTAGTCTTTACTTAAATTTAGAGAATAAAAATAATATATTGAGGAGCTGTGAAACTGCTGAGAGCTGTCTGCTGAAGCTTAGGCCAGGATGCAAGATGCTAAGGAAGTTGCTCGGTATCGATACGGAAAATTTTGTATCGATACCAGAATGAAACAGAGAGCAAGTCAGGCTTGTCACATCCCAAAATGAGAAGTAACCGGTCATGAACCACAAGACCAAAGCTCATAGAACATGCAGCCTAAAAAGAAATTTTATAAAAACTCCCAAGCAAGGATCCACCAATCAGTCAACCAATTTTTTTATTTATTCAGAAAATCCCCAACCAATAAATTCCATAAAAAGAATGAGGCACAAACATCCCAAGAACCAAATAAAATCCAGCAATCCAACAGTAATAAAAGAATCTAGATGTCTTACAAAATGGTTCAATACAGAAGCGATGAAATAAACACTAAGTTAGGATGAGACACCCTAAGGAGGTCAACAAACGAAATCCTCGAGATGCTGCAAGAGTCCTTACCTAACTTCCCAACTTGCCTGAAAAAGAAGTTGGAATATATCCGTCAGTTGACGAGCTCAGTGAATGGCAAAGCATATATATTAGAATAAAGTTCTGAAATAGAGATCAAAATAATTTACCATGTCAATATAAATTTGGCATATGCGGCAAACAACAAAATAATCCATTAATCCAATTAACGATTCATCCGATAAGTCTTATGGTGTTCTCAATCCAATCTCCAACAACAATGGGGAGCCACAACCAAAATCAATAGTACCAAGTGTGAGTGAATAAATATCTCAAAATTGGATACAATATCGAAACTTAGAGTCACCACGAGTAGGCAGCTCGTAGAACTTTTCCCTATGAATGATCCGGTCAATAACAACCGTTGAGCATTAGGATCATCAACCTAATCCGGTCTCTTCCCTAATAGCTAGAGTCTCCCGCACACAGAGGATTAATTTCCCTGTACTTCCAAAATATGTTACCATTCGTTATCCACAAAGTTCTCACCAAAAGATTATTCGATCAACAAATGGTTTCACCGATACCTCATGCCAATTTAAAATAATCCAATATATCAATATGTGTTTCCAATTTCAATCATAAAATTTCCAAAACAAGAATGTAAGGAACACGGGGAAATTCGAAAGTACATAACATGCTTAACCATTCACCCGGATCCAAAAGTACCAATGCGATGAAATAACGCAAAAAGAGACTAACCTGTACAAAATAACAAAGCACGAAATGACTAACTATCCAAATATATATACACTACGAAAATATATACAGATACCACATACTATTTAAATAAACCTAACCTAATCCTAATTTCTAACACCAAAAATCCACCCACGAACTCCAAGGGCAAGACCATGATACCACCTGTTTCCCTTCCAAAAATCAATTGTCTACACCTAAACTATGTATATGCCACATGTACGCACAACACAAAATCAAAGCACAAGGCCATTTGATTTCTTTTACCACTGTTATTATCAAATCCACGTACAGTCCTACCCTTGGCCAATATTGCACGCCACACCGCCATGTTCACAATTTCAGCCCTAACGTGAGAAGGTGAAAAAGAAAGGGAAAAAGAAATAGATATGAGGAGAAGAGGAATCACTTAATTGCGGCTATCTCCGAACCAGACAAAACTCTTAAGACTGCTGCGACTTCTCTCTCTCAAAATAAACAACCCTAGTCTAATATATTGACTTCCTCTAACCAACGTTTTCTCTTGGCCCTAATAATAAGCTACTCGGTATAATAGACCCCGTAATATTAATATAAACTAAATACTAAGTATGAAGTCTAGTCTAATACCAACTGTATTATCAAACTAATAAAATTCACTTGACTAAATGAATTCCTATACTCCAAGAATTACAATCGTACCAATAATACCCATACCGCGCACAAAATAATTAATTAGGATCCGACCATAACACCCAATTAATAAATGGCAATGTAATTAATTCAATAAATAAAAATTTTAGGCCATAACAAGGCTTCAGGGTATCGATACGGAAGTTGTTGTATTAATACGGGTTCGCTACGGGAAACTTTGGAATGCAGCCAAAATTGCTCGGTATCAATACAGTAATTGATGTATTGATACGGAAGGCTAACCGACTTAGGGCTTGTTTGATAACCTAAATTCAGCACTTAAAACTAAATCAATTAAGTAATAAGTGATTCAGTATATTTGATAACGACATTATACATTACTTAACAAATTAAGTGCTGCTTAAAATATAGGCTAAAAAGTTGAAAAAAATTAAGTAGTTTTGAGCTACTTAATTCTGGCTGAATTCATGTGCACTTGCATTTAATCACCATACCATCACCACCACCACTATTACAATCACTCCACCACCACCATCACCACCACCACCACCATTACCACACTGCTACCACCACTACCACACCGTTGCCACCACCACAATACCACCATTGCACAACTATCACTCCACCAACACCACTCATTGTCACCATTACACCATCACTCCACCACCATTACACCACCACCACCACTCACTGCCATCGTTACATCACCATCACTTCACCACCACCATTACACCACTATCGCTAGCACTCCAACACCGCCGCTGCCACTCCATCACCACCAACACACCACCACCACAATCACCATTCCACCATCATTATAAGTATATTGTGACCATTAGTAAATTAAGAGAGAATCAGAACTAAAATTAATTTATTATTTTTTTAATTCAGTACTTAATATGTTTACCAAATAGTTTTTCAGCTTAAAAAATTCAGCATTCAGCTTTCAGTATTTAATTTTTCAGCATTCAGTTTTTAGTTTTATCAAACAGACACTTACTTTTTGACAACTTTTAACTTTCCATAAGTAGCATGTTTCTACTTTTGGGCAATTTAGGATATTTTGGATGAGAGAGGGGGCAACTCTCGTATAAATACTCCTCTCTCTCTCTCTCTCTCTCTCTCTCTCTCTCTCTTGTAAAGAGGTAAGTAGTTAGTTTTATCTAGTTCATTACAATTTTTAGCTTTTACTCCATTAATGTTCTTTAAGCTTTTAAGTTGATTTCCTTCAAGAACACTTGTAAGTTTTAGTTGTTTGTTAAATTCCTAAGTATTAAAGTTGTATCTATGGTTGAGATCCTTGTTAATATCAAGTTAGTTTTCGTTTTTATTGGTTAAATCTAACGTCTCAATTTCCTAGCATGCTTTACTCTTGCTTAATGATTGAGTAGTCTTCTAGGCTTGGTCATCGGGTGATATCTTTCCTATGACTTAGTTGTTTTAATAGTTTTTCTATGACTTGATCGTGATTTTAGTAAGGAAAAGGCTTAGTCCCTAGTTTTTGGCCAAACCAAAGGGTTAATACCTTTTTTGATCGTGTGTTGCCTGGAATTTTAACCTTCGTTTTGCATATGGGGCTTGGGGCTTTTAACGCTCCCGGCGTTTGATTTAAATGTCTTCCAAATGAGATTAAGTCATTCCCGAGCTTAAACCATGTTTATGCTTGGCTTTTAACGTTGACTGCTCTGGGTTAAGATTGTCTACGTCTTGGCTTGGAGTTATTAGAAAGAAATGGTTAAATCGGATAAGTCATCGGGCATTTTTAACTCCTAGACCTTGCCGCCTATTTTTACTAAGTTCAAACCTCTTTTCTAGTCTTTTTACAATAGTTTTCCATTTACTAAAGCAAAACCGACAGTTGGCCGTCTTAAACGCCGAGAACCTTACATAAATCCTACCATCCGATTAAGCTATTTTCGATTCTCAGTGGTACAATTCCGGTCTTACCGGTTTATTGCTATCGACGATCTAGCCCTACGCTTGGGGTTTCCAACCTTATATCGAAGGCAAGGTTTCTGGATAAGCATTGAACCGTTCAATAAAAAACTATTCGGATCAAGCCCTTTCCGGTCATTTTTTTTTTTTGCTGATTTCTCGCGGATACCCTTAAAATCACATTTTTGTCACATTGAGCGGCTTGGATCATCAATATTCGATCCAAAAATGGGAGAAATGGGAAGGTTCGTATTTTAACTAAAATGAGGATCACCTCATGGATATATATAATATCACGATATTCGGCATTTTTGGTTACCCAAGGCTCACAACGATTATTAGAAATGACAGTGAAAGATGAATATGACAAAAAACAGAGGAACAAGACATAAATTTGGGTATGTTATTTCCTTTTTGATAAAGACCATTTTTTTAGTACACTGGAAATGAAAGATTAACAACTAGAATCGTTAAAAACCAGCCCTGCATGTCCTGCTCAAGCAACGAATAAAGACAGTATGAAAGGCATTTTCGCAGACCACTCAAGTCATTCGTCCAACATTTGTAATTTTATGTGGTAAGGGTGATTGGACGATTACTCTTGTTTGGTCCTCGTCTTTCATAATTCTTCCGTTGTTTTATTTTTTATCATTTCACATCTCTTATTTAATATTGTATTTAATTATTTTTTAATTCAAAAAATATTTTGGTGACAATGTCTGATTACCATATTTGAATATCATCTTGCGTGGCTGTGCTAATATCAACTAATAATGGGCCCAATCTTCATTTCATTCCGCTTGCAATAAGTCTAGGTACACTACATCAAACCACTACACCATCCACTACCAGTTTTGTAGGGCCCACTCCGGAGTCCTAAAAAAATACAGAAAATTGTTCATAAATTTTAAAATAATATATTATGGGGCCCTGTAAAAAATTAGCTCCAACGAATATCGATAAGTATTATTTCTTAATTCGTAGGGGCGAAACTGTACAGCGAAACTGTACAGTTAAACAGTTTCGTCCCTACAAATCAAAAAATAATACTTACCGATATCCGTTAGAGCTGATTTTTTACAGGGTCCCATAATATATTATTTTAAAATTTATAAACATTTTTCTGTATTTTTTTAGGATCCGAGATGGGCCCTATAAAAATGGTAGTGGATGGTGTAGTGGTTTGGTGTAGTGTATGTAGCATCTCTCTTCCTCTTGCATGTCACTTGGGATTTACCTTTCATTTACAGCCAGATTGGATGTAGCCATGGTTAGGATTTATGTAAAGTAATGAGGATTGTCAATTTGTTATAACCATGGTTAGGATTTAAGATGGTTGTCAGGTGAATATATAAAATTTGCAATCTGTCTCGGTTGAAATTAATAAAGTATCTCTTCTGTTTCTGTCTTGGTTGGAATAGTGCTTTGTATATGCAAAGGCCGATTTTGGCTCGTAACAGGTTCCTCGGACTAGAGCCAAAATATACCTCCCACTGCCCGGGTAACCACAGAGCAACAGTCAAATGGTAGAATGACTCATCATCGTCGAAGGTTGTTAGTCATTCGGGGTCCCTGGGCTCCGGTAAACCGTGCCGAATTGCCAAAATGATCCAACGAGGCTTATCCCACATCGATGCAAATGAAGATGCTAAAAAAAGTTTGATTAATGAAACAGAATCGCAAATTCGCAAATGCCTTTTCAAATTTAGCTTTCTTTATTTAGTCAATATTTAGAAGAAACTATATAAGAGAACAATCGAAAAAGCCCCAGTCAGGACGGCCGGACACGAGGTCCTGTTAAATCACCAATCTTTTCTTTAGCAGCGCGAAACTCACTATTTTGACAGACTTTTGTGGGATTGTTCTCAAGCGTATTAAATTCTAAATATAAACCAATATTGATTCGATCCCCAGCAGAGTCGCCACTGTGGGCATGCGTACCCTTTTTTCTCTCTCGGGGAAAGGATTCCGTTCCCTTCCCGAAGAAAGTGCCGGATCGTGGTAGCGCTTTTAGCTGGACGTCAAGCGCTCGCGAAAATACAGAGTTGCCACTCGGGTTTTGAAGGTCCGACAACCAAGGAACCGTATTTTGAAGCACTTGCCGCGTTGTTTGATTTGAAAAAGTTTAAGGAACCAGTCCGTCATAACCATATCTGTGTTCGAGAGCCAGGTTACGAAAGGGGAAGGGTTTTATGGTACTCCTTTCGCCCAATCCGGAGATCGGTCTCTACTTAGGCATTTGCGAAAATATTTATTTGCGATTCTATTTGATTAATTAATTTTTAGCCATTTAGGGCGGGGAAACAGTTAATAGAGATTTAAAACTATAACAATTTGCAGGATTTGATGAATAATAGCATGGATATGTGAACTGGCGAAAATAAATGAGATAAAATCTAACACTGAGATTAGATGCCAAAATAGTGCATATGTGTGGATTTGGCACAAACAATGGCCAACTTGCATGCGTGGGTCTGCCAGCATGCAAGTCCACCATCGCGCATCAAACCCACTCCATCGCGCGATGATTGGCATCTTGGCAACAGATTAATTTTTATCTCCTTCTGGGCTCTGGAATGGACCAGTGCACACCCAGAACAAACCAAACAGTTTATATGTGCTGAAAGTAAATAATTATTACAAACAAAATTAACAGAAATAAGATGCAACCCTTAAATAGTGAGGGTATCAAAATAAAGGTCGAAGACCATGTTACCCATGCAAGGGGCAATTTCTGGAAATTGTCACATCGTCGAGCGAGAGAGTGACTGTATTGCGCGACTGTTCTGACTGGGCTTCCAGGAATTGCTCTTGCATGCCTGGGCTCTGAGACAAGCTCAGAAGCTACCCAGAGGTATTCCAAAGCAAACAAGTAAGTAAGCTAAACTATCCTACAGATTTTAACATACATAACAGTGAAATATTCTAAATATTCTTCACAGGAAAACAGAAAATCATGTAAATTAATAAGGACCAAGATCCCATCCCCACGAGAACCATATCGTGCTGACTAGAACAGTCGCGTGATGTAGTGGGTACCTCGCGCACGAGAGTGCTTGTCCACAGTAACTTGTAACTTTGCTGGCCTTAGGACCAGGACTAGTATTGATTACCAACCTTGGCCTTGTCAGCCCCCCTCAGGGATCAAAACAGTAACATAAAGGTATTATACCTTTGCTTGAGTGTTTTGAAAATGACTTGAATGAGGTGGTGTAGCTTGGAAAATGAGTATGTGGGAGTGATTTGAATGGGATAAGTACTTAGGCTTGTATCTCTTTCTTCTCTTTTGAAAATTTTGGTAACCCTTTGGAAGATGAACCATTGGGGGTATTTATAGGATGAGTGGGAGGCTTTGTTGGTGGTTAAACAAGACAATACAACCATCCAACAAGGCTGGCTACAGTTACTTGGTGGAGAAGTGGAGTGTCAAAGGTGATGGGAGAGTGGGGGAGAGGTGGTGCAAGGGCAGCCATACAGAACGCTGTCCAGTCGACGAAACGGAATTACACAGGCCTATAGCCCCCTGATCATCACACAATCCAACTGGGGAAAGGTAAAAACGACAGGTGTTGACCATCGCACGAGGGAGTGGCTCCATCACGCGAGTGTTCAACCAGCCCTGCGACGGTCAACAGTCAAAACTTTGACCTTGACCACCACCTGGCAAGTAAATCATCGCGCAAGAGACCCAGTAGGTCGCGCGATGGTCAATCCTGAGGTCGAGGTTTGGATTCAAGGGTTTTAGGGTTAAGAATGGGTTTCACACACTCCAAGCTCAAACCATTTTATTTTCTCAAGACTGTTTTCAACCTGATTCATCATCTGGGAAACAAGAAACCGAAAAAATGAAGTAAAACGATTGAGAAATCAAATTTGGGTGTCTACAGACATGTGATAAATTATATTTTTTAGGACTTTAACTGTAATTATTCCTCCCCAATTCACTATTCTTTTTTCCTCCTCTGCACACAAAAAATTACCTCTGCCGAAATTACTCCTGTGCCTATCCCTGCTAACATCTTTGCTTTCTTCTTTTTTTGAACGGCACCTCTTTGCTTTCTTCTCATTCAATTGTGTTTCTTTTCTTTTTTTTTTTAAACTTTAATTCAAAGGTAAAACATAAATCTTGAGGACATAAACCATTCTAAAAAAATAAAAGATCCGTAGTCAAACAAAGATTAAATGATACTATAAGTAATAATTATGGTATACTATGAGTTTTTTCCAACTAAATGATCTATCCCTAGTGAGAGAAATGCGTAATAATTATGGGATACTATGAGTTTTTCATGTCATATGTCTTATATAATTGTATGAAATCTTGTTTGTAATGTAATTAGAACACCAGCCTAAATGATGTTTATTTAATTTTAGAATTTTTTAGCATAGAAACTCAAATAATTAGAAAATTAGATATTCAGTTGGTTTTTTATTTTGGGAAAAAAAATACGATTCTACAATGAATTCTATAGTGACATGCATGACTTGTTTTTCGGTAATTCGTTGATATTTTTTAATAGAAATTAACCAAGTATGATTTTGAAAAAATCAAATCATAAAAATTGAAAAGAATCATAGTTAATCGTATTGTATCGTATTTGAGTTGTGTTGATTTGGGTTAACGTATCAATCTGAAAAATTAAATAGTTACTGTGTCCTTATTGAGTTACATGAGTCAAATTTGTGTTGTTCCATTTAATTTTTGTAGGTCGTGTCATATTCGTGTCATATTTGTGTTGTATTAACAGATTGTATCTAGAATTTTCACCCGGCTGAGATTGGCCGAGGAGTAATTTGGATGGGGGTTAGTTTTTTGAGGGCAGAGGCGGGAAAAAAACAATTATTTTAGCGTCAATAGTGAATTAGAGTAGAATAATTACAGTTGAAGTTCTAAAAAAACACAGTTTGTCACATGTCACATGTCACATTTTATACCAGTGATACCAAAAAGTTTACTACTGCTCTCTCTCTCTCTCTCTCCAAACCTTCCAACTGCCTTTTCGCACTTCAGATCTCATACTCACCACACCTTTTTCCAACGGCATTCTTCTGTTTTCTACTCGCTAGAATCAATCCCATCTCCGTTTCAAATCTTCAGATCTGAGTACTCACGCCGTCGACGTTGATTGCCTCGATTCACTACTTCCCCAATTCAATACTACTTCATTTGCAGATCGACGAAACCAATGGCTAAACTCCACATACTCGCAATCATTGCTCTCTCGTCGCTTCTCTCAGTAGTACAACCGCAGCCTCCCAGTCCGGGCCCCGTGGTCGCCGACATACCCCTCTGTCCGCCGCCTCCGCCGCTCTCTCCGACCCCGACTGTCTCTCCTTCGCCGCTCTCAGCGCTGACCATTTCGCCTCCAGCGTCTTCTGATTTCACTGATGAAACTAAGTCTTCGGATTTCACTGATGAAACAGTATCTTGGAACGTACGGGATATTCAGGCGTTTGTTCTCTTGAGTCTGTTCCTTCAGTGCTTCTTATTCTCATGTGCATCCCAAAGAAGACTCACAAATAAGACTTGGCTGAGGACACTCATCTCTTCAGCTTACTTTCTCGCGGACTGGGTCGCTCCGTATACAATCGGACTCATCTCTGTCAGACTCAGAGGAGGAGTTTGTGCATCCCCAGAGACTTATGGGTTGAGACCTCTCCCCTCAAATAGAGATTGTAGTAAAAGTGAAGAACAATATGGGATTCACGGTTGGTATTTGAGCTTTTGGGCGCCATTTCTCCTGCTCCACCTCGGTGGCCCTGACAATGTTACATCTCTTTCCGCTGAAGAAAATAATATGTGGCTTCAGCAATTGATTCGGATGAATTCGCAACTCGTGTCAACCATCCTCATTTTCATCCGATTTGCCTCCTACTACGATGAAGTCTTTTTGGCTTCAAAACTGTTTTTTTTGGCAGGAGCAATAAGATGTATAGAGCGAGTGCATTCTCTATATTTAGCTCGTTCTGGAGGCTTCAAAGAATCCAGCGCCACTCGAGTCAAGTTGCAAGCCGGGCCTGACTTTGAAAAACTTTCTGAGGCACAACGGACAATGAGAGAGGCCAACATCCCCACCCAAAAGGAGCCTGTGCAGTTACCTCCGAAGAAATTCAAGCCTCATTCTCCGAGTCTACGGGATGTGGAATTAGTATTCGATACTGATAATGACCAACTGGACGAAAAATCATTGCTGCAGTTTGCCCTTTCCTTCTACAACAACTTCAAGGGACTCTTTTTTGGAGCCGTCAGTTACAGCCATGAGCAACATCAGTTCACTCGCGATTTCTTTCTCAGAAGAAGTAGCCGTGATGCTTTTAAGTTGGCAGAAATTGAACTTAGTTTCATACACGAGGATCTCCATACCAAGACTGAAACACCACATCTCGATGGCAACCCAGTAGCGCGGGTTATAACCTTGTCGTTAATCACTGCTGCATCTGTCTTATATTGTCAAGAGGACAATCTCACGGCTATCCGTAGTTTATTAAGCGATTACCGTCTCCAGCACACATATGGGTGGTTTTTAATTGATATCACCATCAGCTATGCCTTGGTCTTTGGAGCTTTAATCCTCGAGATTGTCTCTCTCCTAATGGTCCTATTGTCGGGCCGAAATGTAATTGCATTCAATTACTACAACGGGGTGAAACTTATTGCTAATGCTATGGTCAACATGCGCAAGTGGAAAGAATCTTTCTCAAAGTGTAATTTCATCTGCTATTATCTTAGTTACAGAACCCCACGTCAAATCAGTTTTATAGCAGAGTTTCTATTCATTGGGCCTGCTCTAGAGGCTTGGAAACTCCAAAGAAAAGTCACCTCAGAGAGCGTCTCGAAGTCTTTGAAGGACAAGATTTTTACGGAGCTGAAAATGAGATCAAAGCTAGCGCAGAACTTAGAAATTGCGACAAAGTTATGTTCACAAAGAGGAGATTGGATTCTCATGCAAAGATCTTGTTATAGTAAACTCAAATGGAGCCTTGGAGAGGTTGAGTATGGACGTAGCTTCTTGCTATGGCACATTGCTACTGATCTTGTTTGCTATAACTCCAAAGATTGTGATAAGGATGCTTCGAATAGCGACCGCCAATTCTGTAAGGATATTTCAGAGTACTTGCTATATCTTTTTCTAGCAAAGCCTACCATGATAGCTCCAGCTGCCGGTAACTCAGTAAAAATCTTTCAGGACACCTCCCTAGAGGCTGAGAGATTATTTCACAAAAGATCAATCACAGACCATGATCAAGCCTGTCAAGCGATTCTTTCTGTGAATACTGATATTAAACCAGCTATTTTGAAGGGAGATGCGAGCGAATCTGTGCTGTTTGATGCATGTATACTTGCGAAGCAGTTGTCGGGATTCAATGCAGATAAGCGGTGGAGTGTAATGAGCGGGGTATGGATGGAATTGCTTACTTATGCTGCATTCCATTCTAAAGGGACTGACCACGCACATCAGCCGAGCCAGGGAGGTGAGCTTCTTACTTTTGTTTGGTTATTGATGAACCACTTGGGTCTAGGTAAGCAATTTCGCAAAGAGCAATCGCGGACTGGATACAGAGTGGTTGTCCAAAAATAAGATTGGAAAGGTAAGCTGGAAAACAAGGGGATGGATACATCATCTTGAGACACAGGGGATGATGTATCTCTCTTATGCTTTTTATTGTTGTCTAAACTGAAAGCTCTCAGGCTTTTGGGTGTGGTTGTAGGTGTTGGGTCATGTTCTTGTCGTCGGGTGTATGTGTTGGCTTTTGGTTTTTCGCTGGTTTTTTAGGTGTATCTATGGCTTTTGTGGAGCTTTTGTTGTGGTGCTTTAGGTGTGTTTCAATGGTTTTAGGTGTGTTGGTTCGTTCGGTGTTGGTTCTCGGATAGTGTTTCATGGTGTGCCTGACCGTTTAATCAGTGTAATCTTCTTCAAAGATTAATAAAAAAAATTAGTTATTATAATTTCAAAAAAATAAATAAAGAAAACAAGTGTCCCTTGGCTTCTCTTTGACCCCATCCATTAAGGTTCTTATTTTTTTAAGCACTTATTTTTCTCTTTACGAAATAGGTCATTCTCTTACAATATATAATCTTTAATTAAAAAAATAAGTACTTATTTAAAAAAATAAATACTTATTTTAGTTAGAGGAATGAGACCTCTCTTGGTCAAAATGTCATGCTAGAGATAGCCATCCATGTTTTGTATCGTGATCAAGGTATCGAATTTTGTTTTCACCATTTTTTTTTATGTTAATTGAATTTCCTTTCGGGTAGACAAGACCAACGATGATTTTAGGCTTGGCATGGCAAGGCGTTGGGAGCAGGCGTTTTCATTCCCATTCAAAAAAGAAAAAAAGAGG
Source organism: Rhododendron simsii (assembly GCA_014282245.1). Classification (NCBI taxonomy): domain Eukaryota; kingdom Viridiplantae; phylum Streptophyta; class Magnoliopsida; order Ericales; family Ericaceae; genus Rhododendron; species Rhododendron simsii. The sequence goes on along the minus strand of CM024959.1, from coordinate 4,409,609 downwards.
AATGTTACGTATACCACAATTCCAGACGCAGTTATTAATTGTCGAAAGTTGTGTAGATAGATTCTTCTGAAAATTGGATCTAAAGTTTTTAACTTGAGGAATTGACGAGAAAAACATGCTTGCAAAGAATCAAGTCGATTGGACCTTAGTATCTCACGGGCACAAGTACATTGTTCTTAAAAAAGGTAATGATGGGATTGGACCTCAAAAAAATTTTATTCTCATATAATTAGTGATATTTGATCGACTTGATTTTTTTTTAAATGAATATTCTGATTCAGCTCTACAACATGTACAATTAGTATCAAATTTTTAGGCTTCAAATTTTTTAGCTCATGACGAATCATGTTGTGGAGGCACAAAATGTCTCCATCTCTTGGGGCGGTATTGACATTGAAGAATTTGGTTCAATCTAATATTGGACGCAAATACCCATATCTTTTGTATTAACACAAACCAAAATACTAGTGACAAATCTCTTTGCCACATCCTTCTCACATACAGGTGAGTTCCACTGAATGAGATTCATATGTATTTGAGAGGGATGTGGCAAAGTGATGCGTCCCTAGCATCTCTTGCAAACCAAATGATCTTTTAGTGAGAAGGAATGTGGTGCGAGCAACACGTGGCACTAACTAAATCATTTTGGTAATGGAAACGAGTAATTTAAACAAATCTCATATGAGAAGAAAAAGGAGGTGGGTGGGGAAATTCAAGAAATATCATTTCTTAACTCCATCCGTGTGATCAAGGGCCCTACTGGCATCATTAATTTTTTTTTTTAGAGCATCCACAATGGTTGTACTAACTAATATGTTTAATTGTGTGTGTTAAAATTTAGTAAATAAAAATATATTTTTTGTGTCACAATGTTTACATTAGTTTGTGTGCTAGAGTGTGTTAAATTTTATTGTGTGCTAGCATGTATGCCAAGTTTGACAACTATACTAGCAAATAATAAATGGATCCCACCTCTATAATTCAAACTTCAACTATAAAATATAAATGTATATTACCCTCAATATACACTTGTGGAATTCAATTTTTATCCTAACACATATTTTAACACATAAATTTACCAAATTCATTATGGATGTTCTAACATACTTCTATGTTAACAATGTCTAACACACATCTGTGGGACCCATTTTTTATTCTAATACACATGTTAACAAATAAATATACCAAACCCCATTGCGGATACTTAGGAATGACAATTATCTCCGATCCGTCCCCGCCTCCGACCTTCCTGCCCCGATCCGCGCGGGTATTCCCTGATCCGATAGGCAAACGGGGCGGGTATGGTATTTGCTTCTCCCGCCCTGTTTTAACCCGATTCGAACCTGATTATAAATATTTATATTTTTGTATGTATATGTCTAAATAAATTTAATTGTTTCGATATAATAAGAGCAATATATCAATTAATAAAATACTCCATCTGTTCCAAAATGAGTGACTTTTTTGGAACTCCTTGTCATTTTCAAATGCTTATATCTTTCGATTTATGAAGTTTTTGTGATTTTGAAAACTTTGTTTAATAGAACTAATTATAATTTATTAAACAAGATTCATATTGCATATTTTTTGATATTCATATTGAAAGATATAAGCAATTGAAAATGACACATTTTTCCAAAAAGGTCACTCATTTTGGAACGGAGGGAGTACTAATTTAAGTCTTTGTTTTTTTAACTCTCATCAATCATCAATATTTTGTTTTTTTATCAAAATACTCTAAATGGAACAAAATTAGTTAAATTATTATGTGAAATGGGGACCCGATTTTTTCCTGACCCCGACACCTCCCCGATTTCCACCGCTCCGACTCCGATCCGATATAGAACGGGGCAGGTTTGGGGGACGCTAAATCCGACCCGATCCGCCCCATTGCCATCCCTACGGATACTCTAAAGTAAGGTAAGCCTTCTTCCTCATTTAGGGCAGGCCCAAGGGTAAGGCTTAAGAGGCCGTGACCTTGGGCCTCCAATTTTCGGATAAATAATAGGGCTTCCCAAGTCCGGAATATTATATATATTTAATAGCCTAAAACTTTACAAAGCCACTCCTTGTAGCAGTGGTAAGGTACTTGGTATTTTGGTTCAAGGTTGTGTGTTCGAGTCATGACTGCTGTATCCTTTTTTTTAAAGGGTTAAAAAGTGTTTTTTTTTTTTTTTTTTGTGGGAACTTTAAGATTCGAACCCAAACCCAAAATACTTTTACTTCCATTGGTACCACCAAGCCAGCATAAAAAAAACTTGCTATTTTCACAATAACAAACTATTATAACCACACTTTCTAATAGAAATACAAGAATCCTTTATATACTTCGTTGTATAAAATTTCACCTTCATGTTTCATTATTTCAGTTTTTTTTTTCTACAAGTTCAAATTAGATAAAACTAACCCAAAAAAAAAATGCCATTTCTATGTATACATTCTAGCAATTTTGTTTTAAATTTATTACTAAAAAAATTTGAGGCCCCATGTTCCGACTTTGCCTAGGGCCTCTAAATGCATTGGGCCATGAGAACCTCATTCAAACTCCTTGCCAATTATATGAAGTGTGGCGGAGTACTCTCTCTCTCTCTCTCTCTCTCTCTCTCTCTCTCTCTCTCTCTCTCTCTCCCCCCCCCCCCCCCCGTCGTGTAAAATGCATATCTGAATGAATGTGATTAGGAATGTCTAAATTTGATTGAATTATAGATGGGATGGGATTTCGATATGATTAGCAATTAGGGCTGGCCCTTAATTTTCTGGATGGACCTAAAGCGAACCCTTATATGGGGCTCTATATTTTTATTTCACGAACTAAAATTTCTCAACATAAAAGCTAGCTACCTTATTTCGAAATGATCGGAGTCCCAAAAGTACTCATCATCAGTACATAAACCCCAGAACTATAATTAAGTTTTTTCTGCAAAATTCAAAGAAAGATATCCAATTCCTATACATAGATACATTAGCAACACGTGCAACCAAATTTCTTTAGAATGTATAGCCAGATGTTTAACTGTCAGAAGAAGATAAACGTGCCGGTCAACTTAATAAATTAATCACTGAGGTGCATCTCAAGAAAGAACATTATTAAAAGAGATTCTTATTAATTAGTTTGTCTACCAATGGAAGAAATGTTCTTAAATAATCTTATCCGTAGTACATTAGCATATGCAGAACTATTAGGCAGCCGATTAGTCGGTGTATAATTCTCACCAAGGCGTCAAAAGTTCCTTTTTCGCTTGACTAGGCATGGCGATTTTTAGAACATTGCTTTTGATTTTTAAAAGCAAGGCCGCAAGTGACATAAGCACGATAGTATAGCACTAATGGTTAAAGCATCCATAAACATAAATAAAACACGAGCCTGGGATAAACCATGCCTTGGAAGGCACTCTTCCATTTCCCTAGAGTTAATCTCCAATCCTCAGAGATGAATTATATTTTTCGTTTTGTTGGTTTTCTGCATGGCTTCAGGGAAAAGAAAGAAACCCGAGCCTCTAAGAGCAAAACGTTAGCAACTGTTTCTTTCAACTCTGGAAAACCCGGATCAAAACATATAACACTCAAGAAGGGATACTCGTATTGTTCTGTCAAGAACTGATCAATACTAATAAAAAATGAACGGAGAATAACCTTCACAGATGAGAGTTCTACGAAAACACCAAAGGGCAAACCCGAACGAAACACGAATTGATGAATAAGCTTACTACTGAGGATCATGATTATGTATCCCTTCTTGCTTTCCTAAAAGTGGATTGGCATGTTTGGAAGGATGCACGAAGCCATCTTTGTTGAAGTACCCAAATACCCTTGTTTGCATGCAGTATGTTCAAAACTGCCCTCGTATGTCTTCCTTTAGTGTGGAGGGTTGGATAGCTGTTGGGAGGGTAGTTTGGTAGATGTGCAGGGTGCCAGTGGTGGCTCCCGCAGATTTGGGTGTGTAGTTTGGAGTGATTTTTATTTTACTTTAATAGTGTTACACCCCGTCTTTTCTTATTCCTAATAATTATATTTCTGTAACAAAAATAAAAAGAGGATTTTATGGATTGGATCCTAATTGATATTTTCTCTCTCACCACATAGTACAGTTGTTGGCACTATTAAAGTGATGGGGTATAAGTCTAAATAGTTTTAGTATTGGGTGTTTTACCGTATTAAATACTTTTATAAAGTGGTTACCTATTATTTAGAGAGAACGTGGGTTATAGGAGACTAGGGTTTTTATTTGACAACAACGTTCAAAGAGGAAGAGAGAGCAGCCGAATTTATTTTCAAGAGGTGTGGCGGTCGAAAATCTGTTCTCACGAAATTCTGTTCTGGATCTTGTTCTTGGTTTTGTTGTGGTACGTATTATTATTCTTGTTATTTCCATTACATTTAGGAGGTAGTCAGTTATTGGGTTACGGTAACCCATTCAGTGTCGTGGTGTACACTTAAAATTGGGTTAAGGTCGAAGTGTGGCGGTGCGGTACGTGCGTGGCAGGCGTGTTTCAGTTTGCGTGATGGGTAGTGAGTGGTATCGGTGGATTTGCAAGTGAAACTTGGTGGAGATCTATGTTCACGGTTGACGGTGGTGGGAGGTTTTGTTTGGCTTATTATAATGAGATGATATAGACTCTAGTTAATATAATATTTTAGCCATGGTTTATAGGGTTTGCAGTGTTTTGGTTGAGAACCAGTTGTATGCCGGGGTGATCCAGGGTGAATGTGGAGGTTTAATGTTTAGGGTTGCAGAATGGTGGGTGGTTGGCTTGGGTTTTAGCTTCCTATGCTTAGAATTTGTAATTAATTGCGGCTTTTATCTTTACTAGTGTCTCTATATATTTGCCTATGTATCAAGGCGGCACTTCTCGGCGATAGTGGAGTTGTGCTCCATCTTTAGCTTGACATATTGTTCACCCAAGGCTCTTCCCCAGAGCCCTTCGGTTCTGGAACCAAACTTCTACTTGCCGCAGATCCAGACTGAGCTCGTAAGCCAGCCCACGCTTCATCTCAAAGTCCAATTTTGAACTCTCTCCGAAACCAAATTCCAGCCGAGTCATGCTCTTGACTAATCCTCCTATTCTTCACCCCGCCTCCTACATTGCTCTTCCTCCTCTGCCTCTTCGGCGGTTTTTGAGCTTGACATCTGACTCTCTCTCTCTCTCTAGAATTATATGTCTTAGAAAGAAGGCTCTGATTCTCTGAAGTTAGGATCGAAATAAAACAGAGGAGATGAAAGAGAGTGGCAGTTATAGGACTACACGAATAAGTCCCATTGTTCATTAAATTTAAATAAGTTTTTCCTTATTTTCATCCGATTTGCCTCCCACAGTGGATTAGAATTTGGCTTCACAACTGGTTTTTTTGGCAGGAACAATAAGATGTATGGAGTTAGTACATTCTCTATATTTAGCTCGCTCTGGAGGCTTGAAAGAATCCAGCGCCACTCGAGTAAAAGCTGCAAGCCCGGCCTGACTTTGTAAAACTTTCCGAGGCACAATGGGCAATGAGAGAGGCCAACCTCCCCACCACAGTGGAGAGTGTGCAGTTACCTCCGAAGAAATTCAAGCCTCAGTCTCCAAGTCTACGGGATGTGGAATTAGTATTCGATAATGACCAACTTCTGGACGAAAAGTCATTGCTGCAACTTAGCCATGATGCTTTTAAGTTGGCAGAAATTGAACTTAGTTTCATAAATAAGGATCTCCATACCAAGACTGTAACACCACATCTCGATGGCAACCCAGTAGCGTGTATTATGACCTTGTTGTTAATCAGTGCTGCACCTTTCCAATTCTATAGAGACAACGATGGATGCAGAGAGGGTCTGTTTTGTATTGTGGTCATACTATCATCAAAACAAGCATGGGTAACCATTAATTGATATCGGCATCAGATATGCCTTGGTCGGAGGTTTAATCCTTGAGATTGTCTCTCTCCCAATGGTCCTATTGTCGGGCCGAAACGTAATTGCATTCAATTACCACAACTGGGTAAAACCCATAGCTAATGCTACGGTCAACATGCGCAAGTGGAAATTGTAGAAACTTTAGGTCCATCTCAATATCAATTGGCAATGAGTGGAGAGGTCTCAGTTATTATTAAGTGATCACTCATTTCACTCCCAAGCAATGTGGGACTCTATTTTCTTTACATTTGCAATTGCTCTTGCATCAAATTCTGTTTTCCACGCCAGAACAAAGCATATTGAGATTGATTACCATTTCATTCGAGAACAAGTGCTTAGTAAACGTATTGTTGTGTCCCATGTGGGTACGGAATATCAAATAGCCGATATTTTTACCAAAGCTCTCTCTGTCCTCAGGTTTCAAACTCTAAAGTCCAAACTCATGGTAGGTGATCCTCCCATGAGTTTGCAAGGGGCTGTCAAGGTTTCCACTATTAGCTCAAGTGAAGCTGTCAGCTCAAGCACAATAGGCTCAGCTCCCTCCACGTCAGCTAGTTCAAGTGTGTAGTTGGTTAGTTAGTTTTGATTTAGTTTTCAGTTAATTAGTGGATTGAGATTAGTTAAGGTGTAATTTTGATTGGTTCAGTAATCAACTGATATATAAGGCTTTGAGGGCCCTTCTTTGTAAGCATCGAGAATAGAATGAAAAAGTGACTTTTTCCGCTTTCTCCTCTTTCATGTTTTCTCTCCCTAGTTCTTGAACTTTTCTTTACCAGTTAATTACAGAATTTCGAATTTCTTCAGAAAGAATTTTTCTCAAAGTGCAATCTCATTTGCTATTATCTTCGGGGGAGTGGATTTTGCCAGTCCCCTATTTGTTAATGTCACTCCTCTTTCTTGTTTTTATTAGGTGTATTTACAAAAACATTCGTTGCACTTTATTAGGTGAATTTACTAAAACACCCTGCACTTTATTCAGTGAATTTACTAAAACATCATTGCACTTTGTTTGGTATCATAAAGTATAAAGGTGTTTTAGTAAATTTACCTAATAAAAATCAGAAGGGGAGTGATGTTAACAAATAGGGGAGTGACAAAATTAGCTGCCTATCTTCGTCATGGAACCCCACGCCAAATCAGTTTTATTGCAAAGTTTCTATTCATTGGGCGTGCTCTAGAGGCTTGGAAACTCAAAAGAACAGTCATCTCAGAGCCCGTCTCGGAGTCTTTGAAGGACAAGACTTATACAGAGCTGAGAACGAGATCAAAGCTAGGGCAGAACATAGAAATTGCAACAAAGATATGTTCACAAAGGGGAGATTGGATTCTCGTGCAAAGATCTTGTTTTAGGTAACTCAAATGGAGCCTTGGAGAGGTTGAGTATGGACGTCGTTGCTTATTGCTATGGCACATTGCTACTGATTCTATAAGGATATTTAAGAGTACCGGTATATCTTTTTTTGGCAAAGCCTACCCTGATAGCTCCAGCTGTTGGTAACTCAGTAAAAATCTTTTACGACACTTCTCTTGAGGCTAAAAGATTATTTTGCAAAAGATCCATAACAGACTAGACCAAGCCTGAACATCAAGCGATTCTTTCTGTGAAAACTGATCTTAAACCAGCTATTCTGAATGGAGATGCGAGCGAATCTGTGCCGTTTGATGCATGTAAACTTGCGAAGCAGTTGTCGGAATTCAATGCAGATAAGCAGTGGAGTCTAATGAGCGGAGTATGGATGGAATTGCTTGCTTATGCTGCATTCCATGCTAAAGGGACTGACCACGCACATTAGCTGAGCCAGGGAGGTGAGCTTCTTACTTTTTTTGGTTATTGATGATCCACTTGAGTCTAGGTAAGCAATTCCACGAAGAGCGTGCGTGGACTGGATTCAAAGTGGTTGTCGAAAAATAAGATTGAAAGGTAAGCTGGAAAACAAAGGGATGGATATATACATCATCTTTTGACACAGGATCTCACATGCTTTATATTGTTGTCTAAACTGAAAGCTCTCAGGCATTTTATTTGTTTGTGCTTCTTTGCTAAAATGAAGAAAACAAGTTTGCCTTGGTTTCTCTGTAGTCTGTACTGTCTCTTGGTCAAAATCTCATGCTAGAGATAGCTATCCATGTTTTGTATCGTGATCAATGCATTGGATTTCGTTTTCACTTCTTTTTGTGTTATTGAATTTCCTTTCGGGTAGACAAAACGCAGCAGACAAGTGGAAAAGAGAAATGATAGGCTTGGGAAGGAACGATGATTTTAGGCTTGGCATGGCAAGGGGTTGGGAGCAGGCGTGTTCATTCCCATTCAAAAAAGAGAAAAGAGGAATGCTACGTACACCACTCTAGCCCACAACTCCAGGCACAGTTGTGGTCGAGAGTTGTGTAGGTAAATTTAACCTTCCAAAAATTTGATCTAAACTATTTACCTGATTGCAATATTCTGACCTTGGTATCTCAAAGAATCAAGTCCGTGCTTGCAAAGAATCAAGTCCATCAGACCTTGGTATCTCAACGACATAAGTTCTTTGTTATTAAGATAAGTGAACAAAAAATGATGGGATTGGACCTCAATTTTTTTTTTAATTCTCTCATGTAATTAGCGATATCTGATTGGCTGGATTTTTTTTTTGCCCGAATATTCTGATTGAGCTCTACAACGAGAACAGTTAGGATCAAATTTTTGAACACAGGTTGAATCATGTTGTGAAGGCACAACATGCTACAATAATGTCTCCATGTCTTGGGTGGTATTGACATTGAAGATTTTGGTTAAATCTAATATTAGACTTATATATGCAAATGGTCCTTTAGGGAGGAGGAATGTGAGAACGACACATGATACTCTTGGTAATTGAAACAAGTAGTTAGGTAATTCAAGATTTAAAACAAATCTCATAATCTATGGAATCACTCAAGATTTGCAGGTGAAAAACCCTAGTTCGCCTAGGTATATAAAGATTTGCTATGTATGAGCTCCAATTGGAAACCCACTAATCAATATACTGATCAATCATATAAACGAAAGCAACCAAATAGATAACACAAAAATATACGTGGAAAACATTGAGAGGGTAAAAACCGCGGGAAGGAAGCAAAACACTATACTCAATGTAATGTTACAAGCAAACTTACTTACGATTATGAAGCCTCAGACAACTGAAAGGTCTTCCGTTCATTCCTCAAATTTCAACATGATATCATATACAGCAGCTGCACCAATGGAAGATGTCCAACTGACTGCATGAGGCACAGTTATGCCCCGAAGGCAATGAACTCTGTATTGTTCTCTTCACATTTTTATCTTAAACACCTAATACAGGCGTACAGAGACAATCAATACAAAAGTCAATCTCTAAGGCTCAAGAAAAATAAAAAAAAGCATAGTCCAAATGTTTTTCTTTTTTTTTGGTAAGAGAGTCCAAATGTTTATAGACATGCAAGGTATGACTTGGGCAGAGCGGTGGCATCTTTTGCACTATCAGCTTAATGAGAAAGCAAATAAAATGATACTATGAACAACATAAATGACGGTATAGTAATGCAAAGCTTCCACTATAAACAAATTGGACTTCTAAATAAACACCGGGTTTAAAGAGTTAGCAGATGCTGCAACCATCATAGAATGCTGAGAAAATTTGGGGAAAAGGTCAATGGAGAAATTTGAAAAAAATGATGACACACATCCAGCACTGCGAAGTCTAAATTGGAATACTGCACAATCCTTCCCCACTTCAAAGTTGCATTTTCACTAAAAAACAAATATTATCTTTAGACTAATAATAGCCAAGCTGTTTCTGCTAAATAAAGGAGAATTTTAGTTCATGCATGAGAAGAATGAAATGCCTAGAAATGAAAACATGAGCTTTAGGGGTTGTTCTCCTAAATAAGCTACTGGCTTTCCCTCCAAAAATGAGCCAAATAAACCCACAAAAAAACGAAAATAAGCCACTTGTTTCGTCTTTATTCAAAAAAACTAAATAATTGGATTTCGGTCAAAAAATTTTACTTTTTAGATTCCTCTTGTCATGAAGATGCAATAATCCCCAAAAAATTGACAATAAGCCAAGTAATACGAAAAAAATTTGAATAAGGACAAAAAATAAGCCACTTTGGCTTATTTATCCGAACAACCCCTTAGTCCATTAGTTTAGTGGAAACACCCCCTACGTGAAACCAAAGTGAATAAGCCGGCACCCCCTCACGGCTCGAACCAAATTGTTCACCCTTGAGCAAAACATGACATCATCCCTCTGTTTGTTTGGCATTTTAGTTTAGTTTAATTTTGGAAGTGGGTTGAGAGAGAAATAAAATAATGAGTAAAGAGAGATAGAGAGGGATGACAAAGTAATATGGAGTAATTGGAGAAGTAGGATAATGATTGAAGAAAGAAATATGGTAATGATTGAAAAACAAAACTAAAATGCCAAACAAACACAATAAATGGTGGGGAGTGGCCGCAGTAAAATGAATCCACCATAGATAGACTTGTGCATTTCTCCTTTTGTAGTAGTGAATGAATCCAATCCACCATAGATACACTCGTCCATTTCTCCTTTCTACTACTGCTCTGTTCTTGAACTTTAGACCAACTCAATGGCATCCTCTTCATCTCTTTCCCCCGAACAATTTCATCCTCTACAACAGCCACCACTTCCTTTCCTTCCCAAACTCAGTTCCTCATCTAGTCTCACACCACCTGATCGTACATGTCTTGAATTCCTTTCTTGCCTGCAGACAGACCAAATCATGCCAATCCACAAGATCAACGACATGGCAATCCCTACTCTGATTCATTACCTGTCCAAATGCAATCCCCATCTTTGTTCGTCCGAGAGTGGTGATCCCTCTACGCTTCAGGAGACGTATGATAAAATTGACAGAGATCTTTCCGACATCAAAACAACCCTTGAAAGACTCGAAGAATGGGAAGACCACCTCAACGCTCTTACCAAAACTTTGATGCTCTACGACTGGGAAGCTCTCTGCAGTGAAGAAACAAACTCTGTTGAGGTTTTACAAACTGCAATTCCTAAAGTCAATGAGATGGTATCGGGATTGAAATCCCACATTTCTCTGCCTCTTGAAACCTCTTTAGCTCCTAAATCTTCCGACAATTCTCACCTTCCCATATCCGAAAATGCAGCTTCGATTCTAAAATGCAGTGAAAATTTCCCAGAGACTGAAGCCTTTGTCAATTTTAAAGAACGTTATGATGCCCTCAAACCCCAACAGCAACAGAGCTTGTTGTATTTCTCATTTTTCCCGGAAAATTCTCTGATCAGGAAAAAGGTCCCCACTTACTTGTGGATGGGAGAGGAATTCCTCCAATCCACTGCCGCAGGAGATTGGGAGGAGATTGCGGATCTGTTGTTTGAAGAGCTAATTGCCATGGGATTCATTGAGCCCTTCGAAGAAAAGGTCAAAGGAGACTTCAATGTATGCTCGGTAAAGCCAGATATTCGATCAGCTTTGCTCAAAATAGCACATGCTAGGGGCTTCTTCGATTCGGAAGGCAACCCCACTACCTGTTCTCGCAGAGCATGGTTGGAGAAAACCAAAGAAGCGTCATTACAACATCTATCCAAGTTCTCAAATCACGACAAGCTCCTGACTTTATTCAATATCAACGAGAATTGCCTCGACTTCCCAAGCCGCTGGTTATCAAAGACGAAGGATGTCGCAGTAATTCATCTGGGAAATTGGAGCAGTAGTTCCACAGACAACTACATTGAAGTAGAGTACCCAGATTTCTTAAAATATTTGCACGATGCAAAACTCCTGAGGTGTTTGAGCCTCAATGGGATCTGTGGAATCACACAGCTTCCAGATTCCATTTCCAAATTAAACCATCTCAACATATTGGACCTGAAATCTTGCCGGGATTTGGAGAAGTTGCCCAAGGAGATAGGTTTGCTCAGAAAGCTAACGCACTTGGACATGTCCAGCGGTTACCTAGTGGACGAAATGCCCAAGGGACTTGCTTCGCTTTCGGAGCTCCAAGTTCTCAAGGGATTCATTATTTTAAGCTCAAGGAAGGGCACTAAGCAGTGCACTCTCGGTGATTTGGTGAAGTTGGAGAAGTTGAGGAAACTCAGCCTCTATGCTTACAAAGAGACCACTGGAGAAAATGGAGAGCTAAACTGCTTATCAGAGTTTGAATCATTGCGAATATTATCAATATCGTGGATTGCACCAATTCCTGATCCCCAATCAGAGCCAATAAAGAAGATTAACGGCACGAGTGTGGCTTCCCCATCGCTTGCTGCTAGCTTGGAGAAATTAGACATGAGGTGTTGACCTTTGTCGTCGATGCCCAGTTGGATAAAGCCAAGTGAACTCAACAGCTTGAAGAAACTCTACATCAGGGGTGGAAAGCTTTTGCGTATGCAAATTATTATACAAGCAGAGGTTTCTAAGTCACCAGACTCACCACCATGGATGGTCAAGATTTTACGTCTTAAGCTCTTGAAAGAACTGAAGATGGATTGGGAAGAGGTAGGTACATTATTTCCAAGCTTGATGTACATGGAGAAAGTGGATTGCCCTCAGCTCTCGTCCTTTCGCTTTGAGAGAGTGCGGGGATTCTAAACATAAGGAGAATAAGGAATCATGTTGTTGCAGCTTTGTTCATGTGATCATGTCAATCCTGTAAAGCATGTTTTGTTAATCAGTTTGTTATGTAATTAGTAATGACAATTATCAATTTGTTAGAATTAATGAATTGAATCTCTTCTGTATTTTGTATATATATGGTACGTACTCAGAGCAACTGACGAGAGTACCTCGATCCAGAGCTTCATCTTACAAAATCACAAAGATTTGTGGCTATCAAGGCAACTGATTTCTTTCCCAATTTCTTTCCTTATTTCTCTCAATTGTATCAATTAGTGATTGTATAGAATCCTGTAAATATGCTTTCCTTTATTAGCTCTTTTGTACATTGGCTATTTATGCCCATTGATCGAATGAGAAAAAGTTAGTATGTTAGAATCCTAAAACACATTCTCTGTAATTTCCTTCTGTTTGATATGGTATCAGAGCCACACCCATATTAATCCGTATCATCTTTTCTATCTCCCACCACCGACCCGTATCCTCATTCGTTCATTACAACCATGACCACTGAATTATCTACAAAAACCTCTGCCAAATCTGAATCGTCCCCAGTCATTCATATTCAATCCGAAACCTCTGGTTTCAAACCATCCATCATTCTTACCAAATCCAACTATGATGTATGGTCTCAAATCTTGGAGATGCAGATTGCAGAACATGAAAAGATTGAGTATATTGTCGGTCAAACACCTCAACCGAATGAAACCGATGCTTCCTACGGGAAGTGGTATGCAGTAAATCAAAGGGTTAAGCGATGGTTGCTTACATCCATGTCTCCAGAAATTATGAAGCGCTATCTCCGATTGCGCATAGCACGAGAAATTTGGAATGCTCTTGCCAAAGCCTTCTATGATGGATCGGATGAATCACAAATTTTCTCATTGAATCAACGAGCTTTTTCTACCAAGCAGATGAGTCGCCCTCTCTCAACCTATTATGGTGATCTTATAGAAATTTTCCAAGAACTGGACCATCGTGATAAGATTGTAATGAAAGATCCTGATGATGTTGTCGCGTATCAAAAATCAGTTGAGCGATTGCGTGTGCATATCTTCTTGAATGGCCTCGATGCAGAATTTGAACAACTCCTTGGTGAGATTCTCAAGAAGGATCCTGTACTGGATCTTGAAGAAACCTATGCATATGTACGTTGGGATGCTATTCGCAGAACGACTTTGAATGAAGAATCTGATCACCCGAAGTCCTCAGCCATGGTGGCTCACCAGTCCAGGCCACAACAACGGCGAAACAATCTGAACCAAGGAGCATCTAACCCCCAAAATCATAGTTTTGAACAAAATCGATCATCTGGTGGATCACAGAACCGTAGCTATGAAGTGGGGGCTGCACGATCAGACCGTTTTTGTACTCATTGTAATGGAACCGGACATACTAAGGCACGGTGCTATGAACTGATTGGGTATCCAGAATGGTGGGATCCTACCAAGGCACCAAGCAAACGGAATTCAAAGCCCAATCACCATGTTTCTATTGCTGTAGCCGAACCTCCCAACAATACTCCTCAGGAGGCCTCATCTCTGATTGCTAAGACAGGTAACCTTGGTAAGATTCTTCATACTTCTGCACCTATTAGTAATAGTACTTGGATAATTGATTCTACAGCTACTGATCACATGACCTTTGACGTTAAACATGTTCATTCTATGAAACCATCTAAACAACCAATAGTATCCACAGCTGATGGTACTCTTTCTCCTGTTCTTGGAAAAGGTTCAATCACTCTCACAAAAAATTTGAATTTAGATTCTGTTTTGGTCGTTCCTTCCCTCAACTATAATCTGTTGTCTGTTGCTCAAATAACCTACGCTTTGCAATGTATCGTGATTTTTTGGCCTAACCTTTGTATTTTTAAGGACATTCAGACTCGGAGGACAATTGGTTATGGTATTAGGAGGGGGAAGCTCTATCATCTTGATTTAACACCAAAAAGTTCAAATAAGTTGGCTCAAGTTTTCTCGGTTGAAGGATCTGGAAAGTCGAAGAATTCAGAAATTTGGTTGTGGCATAGGCGCTTAGGTCATGCTTCTTTTGGGTATTTAAGGAAATTGTTTCCAAAGTTGTTTTGTCATTTGACTGATTCAGATTTCCAATGTGACATTTGTGAGTTAGCTAAACATCATCGTGTCTCATTTCCAATAAGAATGCATAAAAGTCCAATTCCATTTATGGTTGTCCACTCAGATGTATGGGGTCCAGCGAAGATTTCTTCACTCAATGGTGCATGCTGGTTTGTTTCGTTTATTGATGATCATTCTCGTATGACTTGGGTGTGTTTAATGAAATCAAAAGCCGAAGTTAGTTCTTTATTTCAGAAATTTCATAAGATGGTAGCCACTCAGTATCAATCTCAAATACGGGTTCTCCGCAGTGATAATGGTACAGAATTAGTTAATCAAGACTTTCATAAGTATCTGAATTTGCATGGCATGGTTCATTAAACGACTTGCACTTCCTTCCCTCAGCAAAATGGGGTTGCAGAGCGTAAGAACCGTCATCTTCTTGAAGTAGTACGTGCTTCCTTATTTGGGGCTCACATGCCCACTAGCTATTGGGGCGCAGCCCTCACCGTAGCAGCCTACCTCATCAATCGTGTACCTTCTAGTTCACTACAATTTCAGACTCCCTTTAATGCTCTTCATCAGGCTATCATTGCTTCTACGGTGCCAAATCTGTCACCTAGAGTATTTGGGTGTGTTGCTTTTGTGCATCTTCACAAACCTTTGAGACATAAATTGGAACCTCGGGCTCTCCGATGTGTATTTGTTGGCTATGCTGTGCATCAAAAAGGCTATAGTTGTTATCATCCTCCTTCTCGAAAGACATATGTTACCCTTGACGTTACCTTTCACGAGGATGAAATGTATTACTCTACCCCTGAGTCTCCACTTCAAGGGGGGAGTAATGGAGGTGAATTGGAGACTCTGCTACATCCTTTGGACACTTTGGATCCTATAAATAGATGCTTGGATATCAGTGGAGAATGCCAAGATCAGGCGAATGGAAGCAACTCAGAAGATGGAAGCCCAGATCAAGCAGATGAGAGTGGTCAAGATCAAGTGATAGAGCTTGAGCCAGTGTCCTCACCAGTACCACAGCCACCACAAGCAGCAACCTCCCCCTGCTCTTCTGTACCGTTTAACCAATTGGACTCTCAAGTCGATTCCATCACTGAGTCTCAGGTAAATTCTGAACCCAACTTAACAGTGCTACCCTATCGAGTCACAAGAGGAAAACCTAGAGTACAATATGAACCCACCCTTATTTCCAAACCTAAGTATCCGATGAGTAACTTTATGTCTTACCATAAACTGTCAAAGGAATGTGAATCATTTGTGCATCAATTATCTGCTGTATCTATTCCTAATAGTGTGCAAGAGGCCTTGAGAGATCCTAAGTGGAAGGAAGCAATGAATGAAGAAATGAAGTCCCTCCAAAAAAACCTAACATGGGAGGTTCGTGATTTACCTGAAGGAAAGAAACCTGTCGGATGTAGGTGGGTTTTCACCATCAAGTACAAAGCTGATGGAAGCAACGAACGATACAAAGCCAGACTGGGTGCCAAAGGCTATACTCAAACTTACGGAATTGATTATGTGGAGACATTCGCACCAGTGGCCAAAATTAATATTGTTCGTATTCTGCTATCTCTAGCTGTGAATCTTGATTGGCCGCTGCACCAGTTTGATGTGAAAAATGCCTTTTTGCATGGAAATCTCCAAGAAGAAGTATACATGGAGTTGCCTCCTGGATGTAATCTGCAGATTGAAGGAAGCAAACAAGTTTACGAATTGAAGAAGTCCTTGTATGGCTTGAAGCAATCCCCTAGAGCTTGGTTTGGAAGATTCACAAGTTTTATGAAAGCATTTGGATACAACCAAAGTAACTCTGATCATACACTCTTCTTGAAGCATAATCAAGAGAAGATCACTGCTCTCATTGTGTATGTTGATGATATGATAATGACCGGAAATGATCTAGAAGAGAAGAAGGCATTGCAGGATTATCTTGCCCGTGAATTTGAAATGAAGGATCTTGGTTCATTAAAGTACTTCCTAGGAATTGAAGTATTAAGATCCAAGAAAGGTATTTTTCTGTCTCAACGGAAATATGCCTTAGATCTGTTAAATGAAACTGGTATGTCAGCTTGCAGTCCGGTTAGCACTCCTATGGAAGAAAATCGGAAGCTAGGTATGTACCCAAATCAAGTTCCTACTGACAAGGAACGTTATCAGAGGCTAGTAGGGAGATTAATGTATCTAGCACATACTAGGCCTGATTTGGCTTATGCACTAAGTGTTGTCAATCAATTCATGCACTCCCCGAGCGAGGAACATATGAATGCCGTCACTCGTATCCTGCGCTATTTAAAGTCGTCTCCTGGAAAAGGAATTATGTTTACAAAAGGTGAAAACTTGGATATTGAAGGTTATACATATGCTGATTGGGCTGGGTCAATCGATGATAGACATTCTACGTCTGGATATTTCACGTTTGTGGGTGGAAATCTAGTCACTTGGCGAAGTAAGAAACAAGAGGTTGTAGCTCGATCCAGTGCTGAGGCTGAATACAGGGGAATGGCTAAGGGAGTATGCGAATTACTGTGGATCAGAAATCTTATGCAAGAGCTACATATTGAACAGACTAGTCCTATGAGATTATATTGTGATAACAAGGCAGCATGTGATATTGCCCATAATCCAGTTCAACACGATCGAACTAAACATGTTGAGGTGGATAGGCACTTTATCAAGGAAAAACTTGAAGCAAAGCTGATTGGAGTATCACATGTTCGCTCTCAAGACCAGCTTGCTGATATACTCACCAAGGCAGTATCAATTCAAGCGTTCAATAGCTGTCTCGACAAGTTGGGCATGAGTGATATCTATGCACCAACTTGAGGGGGAGTGTTACAAAATCACAAAGATTTGTGGCTATCAAGGCACCTGATTTCTCTCCCAATTTCTTTCCTTATTTCTCTCAATTGTATCAATTAAGGATTGTATAGAATCCTGTAAATATGCTTTCCTTTATTAGCTCTTTTGGTACATTGGCTATTTATGCCCATTGAAGTTGGGTTTTTGTCCGGATCGAGATACACCTTAAAGCTTTAAGCCGCGCCATGGTAATGCGGCTTATAATGTTTTACTTGTATAGCTGAAGTCATGGTCACAAACATGTAAGTTCACAAGAAAGCCGTGTTTAATTACTAAATGAGCTGAGTCGAGCCTTAACGAGTCGAACCAAACCGAGCAAGTGAACTGCTCGGTTCGTTTACAACCCTACCCTCCAGACAAAACTAAAATGGTATAAGAGCTAAACATTGAGTGGTCTCATCACATGTGATACTTGATCGAGCCTTCGCCGGAGTCAATTCCCTTGATCACCTCCTCAATTCACACCTCAACGTACCTGAGAGAGAGGGAATTAAACTTTATCATTGAATCCCTTACGTAAGCCACCCAACTATGATTAATGTAATTTGGCTAAAAGATAATACTTCACCTACGGATGTATAGATAGTCAATTGATTTTATGATCTCCGTTGGAACAAATTAAAAACTTGTCAAAGGGCATGCAGATGGGTGAAATTGTTCACGGGATTTGGTACCCAATATATAAATGTGAACTACTCTTTAATGCGCACTCGATCGTAGTTTACCCCAAAAAAAAAAAAAAATTCCACATCATAAGTTTACTTCTTTTCGACTCTCAATTATTTACTCCATCGGAAGTGTACGTTACTAGTGCATGCATGACACTTTTGGTGATGACCACACTTTTGGATAATCAAAGATGACGATCAACCTCTTTTAAAGTCTAATTATAAAATATTTTTTTTAAAAAATTAAGATTTCCGGCAGTGAAAAGAAGTTTTCTAATTCACGTGTTTTCATTCGAAATTATAGTACTTTTTTAAAAGGAGTTTAGTTTTAAAAAAAAAGAACTTACTCAGAAAAAAACAATGTGGGGAGCGCTACTTTTATGCTGCTTCTTCTTCTTCCTTATTTGTTTTAAGGATAGTTCTAAAATCAGCCTAATAGGCTGACAATAACAAGTGTGTAAATATGTATTAAAATAGAGATAAAAAGCACATAGGAATATGTGTTTCTATTTGTCTTCTTGTGTGCTTAAATAGAAAGAAAGTCGATTGTTTTAATTATAACCAACACGTGCTTCAGCCTTTGTCTGTTCACGTTCACAATCATACAGGAGTTTACTAGCTAGTGATTAATAGTATGATGGGCAGGGTGTGAGTCTGGCCATACTATATATGTAGTACCCAATTACTCCATATAACTATTCACATACAAAATTCGAGAAGGAACATCATAGTAGATCTCTCGATCTCAAAAGGCACGATACAAATATTTTGCGGGATGGTATCATGTTTTTCTAATTGCCAAATCATTTGCTAAATAAATCAAAGTTCGAAGTTACACCAATCCCGTGAAAAAAGAAAAGAAAAGAAAAGAAAGTTACGTACACCAATCAAATTGGCATAGCTGTAACGAAGGCTTTGGGCCAATGGCCTATATATTCTTATGGGTTTCATTCATAAGGGGTCATGAGTTCGAGATGATCAATTTCTATTTTTTAGTAGGAAGCTAACTTACTACTCCAACAACAATTAGCATTAGGGGAAAAAAAAAATTAGTATACTCTTGAGGTGAAAAGATAATGGAGTAATTTTCCATTTGACAAAAAAAAAAAAGAAAAAAGAAAAAATAATGGAGTAAGTTGTGACATTGACCGCCAAAAAAGGAGAAGAAGAAGACCTTATCTTGATTAAAAGCGAGATGATGTGAGAAAGGAAAAGAAGGAGAGCACAATCTTTTCCTTCTTTTTTTGGTACACGAACACAATCTTTCTTTAGTTGTTAGATCATAATCAACCAAATTTATTGGACCCCACCAGTTCCACACATTTTAACTGATCTGCTCAAAAATGAGTGCCTCATTCTCTCTCTCCTCTTTCCTCTTCATTCTCATCTCACCATTGCTTTCCTGTGACCCTGTCTCCATGACTTTACATTAGAGTGAACTTTAAGACCACCCAATGAAGAATAAGAATAGTAAAAATGGAAAACATGAGTTAAAATGACAGTTCTCTATTATTGTTAGAAATGATAGGAGCCAGGTGAATACAACTATAAAAGCTAGCAGAGGAACAAGACATAAAGGTTTTCTTCGAAGGTAAAGAAGACAAGTTGATCTCCTAATCTTTTTTTTGGTAGAGACAATATGAAAGACATCTTTGCAGGCCACTCATCCGTCCAAGATTCCATGTGTTTGTGTACGTGGAAAAGGTGAGTAGACACTCCCGTTTGGTCTTTGTCTTTCATAATTTGTATTTTATAAAATCATTTTTCATAACTTATTTATTAGTACTTATTTTCAATCCCAGTTACGTTATGGTGAATTGCAGTTTTCAAAAAGAGAAAAATACGAACCACCCTTTAATTTAGTTACTTACTTAAAGCGCCTCATCGATCATATCATCCTTAATGATATACTCCTTCTGTTCATTTTTAAGTGTCCTGTTTTGTAACTCCAACTTATTAAAAAGATATCATCATTATATCTTTCACATCAATTTTTTCTTCACTTTCCCTATATACCCATCATCATTACACTTTTACTCACTAACTTTTCAAAATGAAATATACTTTTAAGGACAAAAAAGACAATATACCAACTTTTACCCCCCTAACTTTACAAAATGAACACTTATTAAGGAACAGTCCAAAATAGAGCATTGGACTCTAAATAAAGAACGGAGGGAGTATTATTTTATATCCGACAAAGATCAGCTGGCATAAAAAAGATGGAGTGGATGATGATATTGGAAAAAATTTCAATGGCAAGCGCGTATCACGTGGTGTCCGCTCGAGTATTTGAGCCGTCCATTGCATGTTTGAACAATTCAAATTTGAAGAGAGAAAAAGGAGAGAGAAAATGTTGAGATGAGAGAAGAAAAGGTTTCAATTCGAGCTGTCCAAAAATGTATCTTACGACTCGGATGCGCCGAACGGGTACCACGTAGAATATACCCCCTCGGCACTGAAAAATCACTCGATGATATCACATTCCACTTCTCAATTTATGTAAGAGTGTTACATACATAACAATTGTGTAAAACGGCTTTTTGACTTTTTTGGTCCCCAAAGTATTTCCGTCGTATCACTTTGGTCCCTAATATTTCAATTGCTAACATTGCATCCCCAAAGTATCAATTTAGTATTTAAATAGTCCCTGCGGCTCACGCCATTCCTTCCCTCCGTCAAAACCAAGGGCAAAGTTGGTATTTCACCTCAAAACGGTGTCGTTTGGTTGGAAGAAACGGCTTTTTGACTTTTTTGGTCCTCAAAGTATTTCCGTCATGCCAATTTGGTCCCCAAAGTATTTTCGTCATGCCAATTTGGTCCCCAATATTTCAATTGCTAACATTGCATCCCCAAAGTATCAATTTTGTGTTTAAATGGTCCCTGCGGCTCACGCCGTTCTTTCCATCCGTCAAACCAAGGGCAAGGTTAGTATTTCACCTCAAAACGATGTCGTTTGGTTGAAAACATAGATTTTTCTTTTCCATGGTTCTCTTAGGGTTCTCATTGAAATCCTTAAAGTCAAAAAAATAATTATGACTCTTTAGAATAAAATGATCAAAAAATTAAGATTTTCGCACAGGTTCAAACAGATTGAAAATTTAAACACTTAATTTTTTCACCATATTTTTTAATATATAAACAGCCTAAAAAAATCCAGTGTTTCGATTTTCAACCCGTTTGAATCGGTGCGAAAATTTTAATTTTCTGATCATTTTATCCTAAAGGGTCATAATTAATGTTTTAACTTTAAGGCTTTCAATGAGAACCCTAGAGAACCATAGAATAGAAAAAATTGTTATTTCACCTCTTTTAGGATAAAAAAAATAATTATGATCCTTTAGAATAAAATGATCAGAAATTAAGATCTTCACACCGGTTCAAATGGGTTGAAAATTGAAACACTTGATTTTTTGAGGCTTTTTATATATTAAAAAATATGGTGAAAAAATTTTAAGTGTTCAAATTTTCAATCTATTTGAACCTGTGCGAAAATCTTAATTTTTTGATCATTTTATCCTAAAGAGTCATAATTATTTTTTTGACTTTAAAACTTTCAATGAGAACCTTAAGAGAATCATGGAAAAGAAATACTAACCTTGCCCTTGGTTGTGATGGAGGGAAAGAACGGCGTGAGCCGCAGGGACCATTGAAACACAAAATTGATATTTTGGGGATGCAATGTTGGCAATTGAAATATTGGGAACCAAATTGGCATGACGAAAATACTTTGGGGACTAAATTGGCATGACGGAAATAATTTGGGGATCAAAAAAGTCAAAAAGCCATTTCTTCCATCCAAACGACACCGTTTTGAGATGAAATACCAACTTTGCCCTTGGTTTTGACGGAGGGAAGGAACGGCGTGAGGCGCAGGGACCATTTAAACACAAAATTGATACTTTGGGGATGCAATGTTAGCAATTGAAATATTGGGGACCAAAGTGGCACGGCGAAAATATTTTGGGGACCAAAATGGTCAAAAAGCCTGTGTAAAACACAACACACAACCAATCTTTATCCATCCATTGATGTAATAAATGGTAGGATCCGCTCAAACTCTTCACCAAAAAAGTTAAACTTTTTCTTGTAAGAGTTCTTTAAGATCTCGACCGTTCAAACACATCTAGACGGTCATAATTAAGAGCACAACCAACACAACGGTATGAGGGAATGACATACAACCACACTTTTGGTCTTTGGTTGTATTCTTTTTTGTCTTTGAAAGGGGGATCTGCTGTATTAAGGCTACGTTCCAGTTTACCTTCTTTTTTCTAAAAGTTTTTTTTTTAATTTTTAAACTTAAATATAATGAAAATGAAATTTTTTTTTGCACCGTAGAAAAGATCTCAATAAGATCTATCAAACAAGATTCATATTAATAAAAAAATTATTTACATAAACACGTAATTTTTTTTCAAAAAATATTTTGTTGAGAATCTGGAACACCCCTAATTCTTTTATTACTATACGAGGACTCTAGGAGTACTTCTTTATGTGGAAAGTACTCCTTTCTTTTTCAATAAAATGCCGTGTGGTCGGAAGTCTTCCTACTACTGCCCTCCATTTTAAAGGACAAGAGGGACAGCATTAGGGGTGATGACCAAATTGATACATATTTTAAACATTGGGGACGAAATTGGACAAATATTTAGATTGGGGACGAAAATATTGGTCACTCTTTAATATTTTGGGGACCAAAAAGATAAATAAACCCTAGCCAGACTACTCCACATACTAATGGTAGTAGGGTACTCTCACTCTCAGTAATACTACCCCACTATATATCTTGCTGAATTGAATTCCATAGTACGTACTGTGGGTAGAAGAAAATTGGTGAAATGAATATCTCTGACGAACTATTTTGGAACGTACGGGATATTCAGGCGTTTGTTCTCTTGAGTCTGTTGCTTCAGTGCTTCTTGTTCTCATGTGCATCCGAAAGAAGACGCACAAACAAGTCTTGGCTGGTGACACTCATCTCTTCAGCTTACTTCCTCGCCGACTGGGTCGCTCCATATACAATCGGACTCATCTCTGTCAGACTCAGCAAAGGAGTTTGTGAAACCTCAAATGAAGAGCCTTATCATGTGGATTCCCGAAATACTAATAAAGGTTGTAGTCCTGATGCATACCACTACAAGGTTATCAGTACGTACTTGACATTTTGGGCACCATTTCTCCTGCTCCACCTCGGTGGCCCTGATAATGTTACATCTTTTTCTGCTGAAGAAAATAACATGTGGCTTCAGCAAATGATTCGGCTGATTTCGCAAACCGTGTCAACTATCCTTATTTTCATTCGATTTGCCAATGGCAGATTCACTTTCGCTTCACATCTGGTCTTCTTGGCGGGAACAATAAGATATATGGAGCGAGTACATTCTCTATATTTAGCTCGCTCTGGAGGCTTGAAAGAATCCAGCGCCACTCGACCAAAGCTGCAAGCCGGGCCTGACTTTGAAAAACTTTCTGATGCACAACGGGCAATGGGAGAGGCCAACCTCCCCACCAAAGTGGAGAGTGTGCAGTTACCTCCGAAGAAATTCAAGCCTCATTCTCCAAGTCTACGGTATGTTGAATTAGAATTCAATACTACCAATGACCAACTGGACGAAAAGTCATTGCTGCAATTTGCCCTTTGCTTCTACAACAACTTCAAAGGACTCTTTTTCGGAGTCCTGCATTACAGCCACGAGCAACGTCAGTTCACTCGCGATTTCTTTCTCAAAAGATGTAGCCGTGATGCTTTTAAGTTGGCAGAAATTGAACTTAGTTTCCTACATAAGGATCTCCATACCAAGACTGGAACACCACATCTCGATGGCAACCCAGTAGCACGTATTATGACCTTCTTGTTAATCACTGCTGCATCTGTCTTGTACTATCAACGGAACAATCCAGAGAGGGTCCGTCGTGTACATAGGAAATACCATCTACAGCACCGCAAATATGAGTCGTTATTAATTGCTATCGGCATCAGCTATGCCTTGGTCTTTGGAGCTTTAATCCTCGAGATTGTCTCTCTCCTAATGGTCCTATTGTCAGGCCGGAATGTAATTGCATTCAATTACTACAACTGGGTGAAACCTATAGCTAATGCTATGGTCAACATGCGCAAGTGGAAAGAATCTTTCTCAAAGTGTAATTTCATTTGCTATTATCTTCGTCACAGAACCCCACGTCAAATCGGTTTTATAGCTGAGTTTCTATTCATTGGGCCTGCTCTAGAGGCTTGGAAACTCGCAAGAAAAGTCACCTCAGAGATCGTCTCGGAGTCTTTGAAGGACAAGATTTATACAGAGTTGAAAACGAGATCAGAGCTAGCGCAAAACGTAGAAATTGCAACAAAGATATGTTCACAAAGGGGAGATTGGATTCTCATGCAAAGATCTTGTTATAGTAAACTCAAATGGAGCCTTGGAGAGGTTGAGTATGGACGTAGCTTCTTGCTATGGCACATTGCTACCGACCTTGTTTGCTATAACGCCAAAGATTGCGATAATGATGCTTCGATTAGCGACCGTCGGTTCTGTAAGGATATTTCAGAGTACCTGCTATATCTTTTTCTAGCAAAGCCTACCATGATAACTCCATCTGCCGGTAACTCGGTAAAAATCTTTCAGGACACCTCCCTAGAGGCTGAGAGATTCTTTCACAAAAGATCAATCAAACACCATGATCAAGCCTGTCAAGCGATTCTTTCTGTGAATACTGATATTAAACCAGCTACTTTGAAGGGAGATGCGAGCGAATCTGTGCTGTTTGATGCATGTATACTTGCGAAGCAGTTGTCAGGATTCAATGCAGATAAGCGGTGGAGTGTAATGAGCGGGGTATGGATGGAATTGCTTACTTATGCTGCATTCCATTCTAAAGGGACTGCCCACGCACATCAGCCGAGCCAGGGAGGTGAGCTTCTTACTTTTGTTTGGTTGTTGATGAACCACTTGGGTCTAGGTAAGCAATTCCGCGAAGAGCGTGTGCGGACTGGATACAGAGTGGTTGTCACAAAATAAGATTGGAAAGGTAAGCTGGAAAACAAAGGGATGGATACATCATAAGGAGATGATGCATCTCTCTTATGCTTTTTATTGTTGTCTAAACTGAAAGCTATCAGGCTTTCGGGTGTGGTTGTAGGTGTTGGGTCATGTTCTTTTCGTTGGGTGTGTGGGTGTTGGGTTTTGATTTTTCGCTGATTTTTAGGCTGTATCTATGGCTTTTGTGGTGCTTTAGGTGTGTTTTCATGGTTTCAGGTGTGTTGGTGCGGATGGTCTCTTGCCATCTTTTGGTGTTGGTTCTTGGGTGGTGTTTCGCCAATATACCCGAGATCCGTTTAATGTGTGTAATCTTCTTCAAAGATTAATAAAAAAATTTAGTTATTGAATTTCCTTTCGGGTAGACAAAACACAGCGGACAAATGGAAAAGAGAAATTATAGGCTTGGGAACCAACGATGATTTTAGGCTTGGCATGGCAAGGGGTTGGGAGCAGGCGTGTTCATTTCCATTCAGAAAAGAGCAAACATACACAACTCTAGACGACAACTCTAAATGCAATTGTGTTTAGAGTTGTGATCAAAAATTATGTAGGTAAATTTAACCTTTTAAAAATTGGATCTAAACTGTTTACCTTGGAGAAATCGATGAGAAAAACATGCTTGCAAAGAATCAAGTTGATTGGACCTTGGTATCTCACAAGCATATGTACATTGTTCTTAAAAAAAAGTAATGATGGAATTGGACCTAAATTTTTTTTTATTCTCTCATGTAATTAGCGATATCTGATCGACTGAATATTTTTGCACGAATATTCTATTGAGCTCTACAATGTGAAAGGTTAGGATCAAATTTTTGAACTCAAGATGAATCATGTTGTGGAGGCACAACATGCTACAATAGTGGCTCATGCATGTCTTGGAGCGGTATTGACATGCCACAATGTTTTATGTTGTGTTTGGTTTGTTATTTGAAAATTTTTTTAAAAAATAGTAGGGATAATAAGTGGAGAGAGATAGAGAGAGAAATGTTAGAAGTAGGGAGAATCTAGGGGGAATTTTTTGACAAATGCTTTTTGAAAATGGAAGAGAACAAGGCATTAGTGAGAAGGAATGTGGGAGCGACACATGGCACTCTAACTAATCTTTTTGGTAATGGAAACGAGTAGTTAGGTAATTCAAGATTTGAAACAAAACTCATAATTTATGGACTCGCTCAAGATTTGTAGGTGATCAAAAATTCTAGTTCGCCTAGGTATATAAAAATTTGCTATGTATGAACTCTCAATTGGAAATCCACTAATCAATATACCGATCAAATCATGCAAACGAAAGCAACCAATAGATAACACAAAGAAATGTGTGGAATATCCCTGAAAGGATAAAAACCATGGGAATGAATCAAAGCACTATACTCAATGAGTAGTTACAAACAAACTTACTCACGATTATGAATTCTCACCAATCACCCTAGCTAAGTTTTACTTGTGGAACCCTTGTTCACTGCACGTAGTGTTTGACTTCCGCTGCCTTAAATCCACAAGCCTTCTGTTTGCCTCCAGGAATTCGCCGAAGGACTTTGTATTGCCTAAGAATCATCCTTAGAGTTTTTCTCAAATATGATAAAAAGAATATTGAAACCTCTTAGAGATGGATTTTGCGCTCAATGATCCATAGATCATGTCATAACGTGTACTCCAAGATGCAAAGCAAGAGTCTCTCTTAAAAGTTTCTTTGCTCCAAATAAAAGTATGGCTCCTCCTTATATAGCTGTTGAATCGCACAGAACTGGCTCGAGCCTATCGTCCAGCAACTTCCAAACAGGTTCGCTTGCTGGACACTGGCTCGATAGTGGCTCAAGCCACTTGCTGGAAATTAAACGATATTGGCTTGATACTTCTTGATGTCCCTGTGTTACGACCTAGAATTTTTTATTTATTTAGTTGAGTATATGTTATTGGATGTATTGGTGAGAGTTAGGGGAAAGAGATGGACAAGTGGGAGGTGTTGTCATGTGGGAACTCATATTCTTCTGCTTATAGTGTTCACATAATTTAGTTTCCTATAGTATATAAATGTGGCCAGTGCTTTGGGTATTTCGAAATAAGGACAGGTGGTGGGCGTGGGAAACCCAAAAAGGTGTAGTGTGTGCTCTTTGATTTGGTGTATGGAGTTGGGTTTTGTAGTTTTGGTGGCTTAGGGCTATTTTAGTTTTGGGTTTAGTTCTCTCTAGATAGTCTTAAATTGTTATAGGAAGGTTAAATTTATTTGCAGTTAGTGATCGTATTATTCGTATATATACATATGATTATTTTGTTCAAGTTACCTCATTTTGCGTAATTCGAGTTGCATTATTTTTTGGCCCAGGTGAGTAGTTAAGCATGTTACATACTTTCGAACTTTCCTATGTCCCTTAAATTGTTATTTCGGAAAATTTATGATTGAAATTGGAAACACTTATTGTTTATATTTGATTATATTAAATTGGCATGCAATATTGGTGAAATCATTTGTTGTTCGAATAATCTTTTGGTGAGAACTTTGTGGATATCGATGGGAACATATTTTAGAAGTCTAGGGAAATTAATTCTATGCGTGCAGGTGACTTTAGCCATCAGGGAAGAGACCAGACTAGGTCGATGACCCTAATGCTCAACGGTTGTTATTGACCGAATTGTTCTTAGAGAAGAGTTTCTTGGGCTGCCTACTCGTGGTGACTCTAATATTCGATATTGGAAACAATTTTTGAGATATTTTATTCACTGGCACTTGGTACTATTGATTTTGGTTGTGGTTCCCCATTGTTGTTGGAGATTGTATTGGATTAATTGATTATTTTGTTGTTCACCTATATGCCAAATCTATGTTTACATGGTAAACTATTTTGATCCCTTGTTTTAGAACTTTATTTAGATATACATGCCTTGTCATTCACTAAGCTCGTCAACTGACGGATTTTTATCAAACTTCTTTTTCAGACAAGTTGTGGGTTAGGTAGGGACTCTTGCAGCATCTCGGGGATTTATTTTGGTTGACCTCCATAGGGTATCTCATCCTAATTTAATTTTATTCATTACTTCCGCATTTGAAACATTTTGTCAGATATTTGAATTCCTTTATATTATGGTTGGTCCATTGGTATTATTTGGTTTATGGGATGTTTGAGCCTCATGTTTTTTATTGAACCTTTTTGGTTGGTATTGTTCAAATAAAAAAAGATTCTTGATTGCTTAATCCATAGCTCTGTAATTTAATTTATTTTTATTTTTAGGCTGCATAATCTGCGGATTTAAGTCTTGTAAATCATGGCCGGTCACTTTTCGTTTTGGGGTGTGACACCCTGACCACAACACAACTATATTACTGCACTCAAGCACTTAATACATGTTCAAAATGATTCATTTTCATATAGTACCTAAATAGACTCTCTCAAATGATAAGTAAAATAAAATACAACTTGATAAATGAGATACAGAAAATGCATGTTTTGTCAATAAAATTACCAATACAAAGGAAAGGAGCTTGACTTTTTTGACCTTACAATCTCCCCTTTTGGTGGTTTCATGACAAAACCCAAAATCTATCCCTAACAAGAAAGCTGTCTCCAGAAAGCTGCATCAAAAGCTCAACATCCAAACATGTTAGAACCACAATAAACCTACTCTTCTTTTTGTCATGGAATAAAATAGATACTCCGTATAAACCTCATCACTTGACGGCTGAAACGAGAGAGACCAATACTCCATTATGAAAATTTGAACACACACATTAATGAGAATAAATTGACACATTGTACGAGACCCTATAGCAAGGATATATTGAGATAAAGATGTACCACCATCGGGTTCCAGTTCATGTCCAGTTTTGATTTGTCCTAGTCCCCATTCAATTTTTGGGCATATGTGGGTCTCTCCTGAGCCCACAACAATAATCGGAATTGTCCTTTTTGTAAACTCGTCTAATTATGTCACTACGTTGTTTTATTTTTTATCATTTCACATCTCTTATTCAATACTGTACTTAATTATTTTTTAATTCAAAAATATTCTGGTGACAAAGTTCGATGATCGTATTTGAATATCATCTTACGTGGCTGTGCTTATATCAACTAATAATGGGCCCAATCTTCATTCTTGTCCTCTTGCATGTTGCTTAGGATTTACGTTTCATTTACAGCCCGATTGGATGCAGCCTTTATTAGGATTTATGTAAAGTAATGACGATTGTCAATTTGCTAGAAGCATGGTTAGGATTTAAGTGGGTTGTCAGGTGAATATATAAACTCTGCAATCTGTCTCGGTTGGAATTAATGAAGAATCTCTTCTGTATCTGTCTTGGTTAGAATTAGTGGAAAAAATTCACTTATTGATTTATTTTTGTCTTTATTAAAAAAATTTAATTTTGATAGTAATTTTTTACTTTTTGGATTACTTAAATCATGAAGAAGCAATAATTCTCAAAAAATTTGACGAAAAACTAACAAATGCAATTTATTTCTGAATAATGACAAAATTTTTTTGGCTTTATTAAAATGACAAACTTTGTGAGTGTACAGTCCTTTTCAGGTCGGAGATCCCTGATTTTTCTTACGGTTCGGATCTCGTGCGAAAGTGCACTTTTTCGATCAAATTTCGATGATCTGAACCATTCAATGTGTTTAAAACGTGTTTTTAAGAGTACGAGCGAGAAAATGAAAAAATATTACCGAAAGTGGCTTGATTTGAGCAATTTTCATGAAATAGATCAAGTCCTTTTAGGTTATATTTTTTTGCCAAATTCTCCTGGTTAACCTTTAAAACATGTTTTAAACACATTAAACGGTTCGGATCATCAAAATTCAATCGGGAACAATGAGGTACGGACCGTAAAAAAATCTAGATCCTTGACTTGAAAATTTATGTATATATGATATAGGGAAAATTTCAAATGAGGATCTCTTAAAATGTGGACTCTCTTTTCCAATCGAATTTCGATGATTTGAGCCGCTTTATGTGTTCAAAACGTGATTTTAACGGTACTCATGAGATATCGACAAAAAAATTACCGAGAAGGGCTTGATTTGAGTAGTTTTTTTATTGAACCGTTCAATAAAAAACTGTTCAGATCAAGCATTTTCTGGTCATTTTTGTTAGCAATTTCTCACAAGTACTATTAAAATCACGTTTTGATCACATTGAGCGGCTCAGATCATCAAAATTCGATCAAGAAATGGGAGAAATGGAAAGGTCCACATTTAATTAAAATAAGGACCACCTCATGTGAAATAGACCGATTTAGGGAAAGTTTCAAATGAGGACCTGTTAAAATGCCGACTCTCCTTTTTCGATCAAATTTTGATTATTTGAACCGCTCAATGTGTTCAGAACGTGATTTTAATAGTACTTGTGAGAAATTGCTAACAAAAATGACCAGAAAATGCTTGATCTGAACAGTTTTTTATTGAACGGTTCAATAAAAAAACTACTCAAATCAAGCCCTTCTCGGTAATTTTAAAGGTACCTATGAGAAATTTGCAAAATAAAATGATCGAAAAGGGCTTGATTTGTGAGACCTGACTCCTTTTTTTTTTTTTTTTAAAGAAAAGAAAAGAAGTAGAACATAAAAAAGAAGTTAAGTTTAATTTATTTGTGTGTAAGGGTTTACAAAGTGAATTCTCTAAACTAGAAGGATGTAGTTGTAAAAAAAAAAATTTTGTGTGTGCTGGTGTGCACGTGTAGGACAAAGGAGGTGCTAGTGTGCATGTGGTTAGTATAACTAAGAGAACCAAAAAAAAAAGAGAACAAAACAAAAGAAGAAAAAAAAAAAGAAACATTCAGCAGGACAAAAAAAAAAAAAAAAAACGCAGAGAGAAGGATCGAAGAAGAGAGGATTAGCGTTAACATAAGTTCTAATCTCGGTAGGTAACTCTTCGTCTCTTTTGCTTGTTGTTCAGTTAATGTATCTCGTGGTCCTTGGGGTTTCGATTAGGGTTGGTACCCTTGGAAACAAGATTGGGGTTGTATTTCAATATTTTCTCCTTGTATAGCCGAATTGGTGACTGGAAGCACAACAATTAGGCCTTAATTAGGTCATAAAGCTTGTTGGAACTAGGGCTGAAATCCTTTGTTATTGGTTGATAAGCTTGGGAAATTTATTGAATCTGTTCCTACGTGTGCTTAATTAGCTAAGAGTGTTTGTTAAAGAGCAAGAATTGTGTGCTAGAATGCTGGAATTATCTCCATAGCTGCTGAAATAAATTAGTAAGTATTGAATTTTATAGTAATCTGTTAGGATGTGAGCCGAAATGTTTTAAATAATTGCCAAGTGTTGAATTGGGTTTATAGATGCCGAAAATAAGGGTTAGTTGCCGGATCTAATTGAACCAGATGTTGTGCTGTTGGGTTCTGTGATGTCTTGTGAACATTAGACCAAAAAGTCATTCAGGAAGAAAGGAATTTGGATTTGGTGTGTGGTATAGGGAACGTAGATTTCCCATGGCTATCAAATGGGAATTTTATCTTGTGTGGCAAGTGTGCAAGAGTATATTGTTATACTTTAGTTAGAGTTTGGCTAATCTGATGGCTTTTTGGATATGCGATTGACTTGTTTTTTTTTTTTTCTATTCTTTAATGTGTTGAATGTTATCTTAAGGTCAGTTGGAAGGAACATGATACTAGAGGAATGGTTGCAATCCTTTCATTTTTATGAGTATATCAATAATAATACTCACATGTATGAATTTATGTGTTACTCGTCAGGTTCGGAAGCGGCAACGAGCACCGCGACTCTACGTAGGGAGTGAGCTCGTGTTGGTACCTTTTTGGTTGGACCTCGAGGTGGGTGTTCTTATTTTTAATAGCGGAAGATGAGACACGGTGTAGAGTTATTTTTTTTTTTGTATTGAAATGGTTAATATTTGGTTTGAGCTCCTAGGCGAGAATATGATCGTAGCCTTAGTGGCGTTATAATATGACCTTAGTAGCGTTATTGAATATTGCCTTAGTGGCGTGGATAAATATTGCCTTAGTGGCATGACAACTATTGCCTTAGTGGCGTAGATATGGAAATTGTCTAAGTGGCGTTATGAGTATTACGTAATGGAACGTTGTTATGGAGCTGAATATTCTTGTTTAAATTGATTGATAGCACTTGTCTTTATTACTTCTCTTATTACGGATAAAGACATATAGATACCTCGGAACCGACAATATGATATTGTTTTGGCTTTCCTACATTCACCCAATATGACTCCCTAGCAACCCCTTGGCTTTTGGAAAGCACCTTAGTGCCAAATGTGATTGCTCTGTCCAGAATAAAATAGATTAATTTGCCCATCAGTTGAAAATTAACACATATACAATTGCACAGTCTCGTTGAACACCTTAAATGGTAAGAGAGTTCATATATCACAATTTTTGTTAGGATTTCTAAGGAGCTAGCAAACAATTCTTTCGGGAAAATTAATTGAAAGGGTCAACTTGACAAAGCTACAAAAGAGTCAATAAGCAAACACCAAATATTCTACTATGACTGAAGCCTCAAGGTACATCTCCTCCCCATTTTGAAGCCAGCAATTGAACCTACACGATTCTAGCTTTAAGCAACAGATAAATCCCCGAGAAACAATCTTGATAAGTTAACTACATCATGTAGCCACAATGATACCCAAAAACACTTGCTCATATAGGAGAAACTCACTCCATAAAGGTGACAATCATACCTTTTCTGCAAAGTATGTTGTTAAGTGTGAAGTTCATTTGTTGTGGTTTGTTGCTGTTGTGTTGTTGCTCTTGTTACTCTTTGGTCTCAAATTTGGCTGTCACTTTTGCTGCTAATGGACTTCCATATGGTGTCACTTTCTGCTGCTATTGGGCTCTTCCGTGCTCATTTCTACTGCTACTATTGCCTTCTTTGGTGTCAAGTTTTGATGCTGTTCTTATTGCCTTAAGAGGTGTTTCAAGCTGCAGTTTGAAGGAGTCAATAGTTTTCTTCAGCTGCTGAAATTTCCATCAAAGGAATCTTACCAATCAAGTGGTTTACAAACAAAGGGACATAAGGATTAAAAAATCATCAATATCCGAAAAAACTCATGCATAACCGAGAAAGTCATATTACAGGTTACAAAAACGGAGATGGTTACAATACCAAAGGTACAAATAAAAATAGCCACATTACAGGTTAGTCATATTTCAGTGCCAAACAAATAAAAATAGGCAAAAATCAAATACCATAAGGGGTTTCATCGTACCCTATTTGCTTAGAAACCCAAACTATCGTAATAACCAACAAAGATGAGTCTCTTAACACAATCGAAGAGGACCATCTATGTAGTTTCTCTTTTCTACATAGGTGTCTGCACAGGCTAGGCCAGTGAAAGTGACCGGTGAGTCACAAATCTTCTGCTAGCATTTTACCCAGGCAGTACTCCAAGCACTTCACAAAAAATGAAGTACTCCTAGCATTTTACCAAAAGTAAAAAGGAAATTAATGTTCAGATTATGAAATTAGTTTGCACGTGTGAGTTTAGTACCCAAAGGATTATCAATGTTGATTGTAGCATTACATAGAACACAAAGAAGGCAGTCAAGCCAAGATCAGGAAAGCTAGGCAGAGCAAAGATAGGACACAACAACTGAACAGAATTCAAAAAAAAAACCCACCTTGTTTATGCTCCAAACTACAGATCCAGTAGCCATACATATTTTGAGATACACACGACCAGCAAATGACACCTGAAGAGAGAAGGGAAAAGGAAAAGGAAAAGACAAATGAACAAAATGATCCTTGGATCCTAATTGCATTTGGACATTTTATCAAATACTTGGAAGGCAATTGAATATTTCTTCCCACGGGGAAAAACTTAATGTGAACATGTGTGTGTTAATCTGATTAAAAAAAAACATGCGTGTGTTAACACGCACAACTTAGCAACAGATTTTCACAATAGTAGAGTAGAAGCAAGAAATCAATGTAAGCATTGTTTTGTTACCAAATTATTTGACCTTAATCATGGAGAGCTATAAATCAAACCAAGAACCGGACTGAACGACCGAAACCAAATGACAGGGAAGTATGGCACACATGCAAGGAAAAGAACAGTCTCGCCTCAAGTTTATAAGATTCGGAGAAAGTGGCATCAAGTTGGGAGATTTCAAACCTTGAGGTGAAGAAGAACTACATGCCATCGATTCGAACCCTGAGAGCCTCGAACGGTAGTGGTTCTAGTGGTGACTCGTCGCGCCAGTCGACGATGCTAGTGGTGTCGAATCGGGATCGGCAATAGGTCAAGATCGGTGAATGGTTCGAGAGAGGCAGAGGGAGAGGAAGAGCCAGAAAGGAGCAACCGGGATTCGATTCCTGAGGGGTTGCGGCGGGCGTGAGGGCGAGAGAGGGAGTCGACAGAGAGAGGGATGTGTCGGTGGTGGTGGATCGATCGGAGAGAGAGAGAGAGGGTCCGTGGTGGTGCAGCAGGGGTTTCTTGTGGGGAGCCCACGCTAATAATAACCCTTGGATGGATCAAATATTTACAAAAATGCCATTTTGAAGAATGGAGGGCAGAGATTTATGCAGGAGGAGGAGATAAATCTTAAGCGTTGGTTGTCTTTTGGATTCAAACACAGCTCTGTTTTATTATATAGATATATATATATATATAAAATTTAGCCAGAACTTTTTTGTTCTTATTCAAATAAAATTTACCTTCGTTAATTTTTCGTTGATTTTTTGAGAATTATTGCTTCTTATGACGTAAGGAATCTAAAAAGTAAAAAATTATGATCAAAACCTTCTCTTTTTTTGAATAAAAACTAAAATAAGCTAATAGGGGGTGTTCCACTTTCTTTAAAAAAGAACTTTTTGAAAAAAATGCAATTTCAAGCTTAAAAATCATGTGTTTACGCAAATAATTTTTCTATCAATATGAATCTTGTTTGATAGATCTCATTAAGATCTTTTAAACGGTGCAAAAAAATTGAAAAAATATTTTTCATTATCATTATATTTGAGTTTAAAATTACATTCGTCTGAAAAAAAGAAGCTTTTTCCAAAAGTGGAACACTCTCTCCTTTTTCATTAATTCTAACCACGACACATACAAAAGAGATTCTTCATTAATTCCAACTGAGACAGATTGCAGAGTTCATGTATACGCCTGACAACCAACTTAAATCCTAACCATGGTTCTAACAAATTGACAATCGTCATTACTTTACATATTATAACTATGCCTTACAGGATTAACATGACCAAAGTTGCAACAACATGATTCCTTATTCTCCTCATGTTTATCTACCGGTGCTTCCATTTTAGACTCTCCACAGTCCCTCCTCGAACGGAAAGGACGAGAGCTGAGGGCAATCCACTCTCTCCAAGTACACCATGCTTGGAAAAAATCTGACTACTTCTTCCCAATCCATCCTCAGTTCTCTCAAGAACTTGAGACGTAAAATCTTGACCATCCATTGTGGCGACTTTGACACCTCTGCTTGCATACCCGAAAGCTTTCCTCCCCTGATGTAGAGTTTCTTCAAGCTGTTAAGTTCACATGGCTTTATCCAACAGGGCATTGTCGACAAAGGCCAACACCTCAAGTCTAATTTCTCTAAGCTAGTAGGAAGCGATGGGGACGCCGCACTCGTGCCGTTGAGCTTCTCGATTGGCTCTGATTGGGGATCAGGAATTGGTACAATCCACGATATTGCTAATATTCGCAAGGATCGAAACTCTGATAAGCAGTTCAGCTCTCCATTTTCTCCAGTGGTCTCTTTGTCGGCATAGAGGCTGAGTTTCCTCAACTTCCCCAAGTTCACCAAATCACCGAGAGTGCACTGCTTAGTGCCTTTCCTTGAGCTAAAAATAATGAATCCCTTGAGAACTCGGAGCTCCGAAAGCGAAGCAAGTCCCTCGGGCATTTCGTCCAGTAGGTAACAGCCGGACATGTCCAAGTGCGTTAGCTTTCTGAGCATACCTATCTCCTTGGGCAACTTCTCCAAATCCCGGCAAGATTTCAGTTCCAATATGTTGAGATGGTCTAATTTGGAAATGGAATCTGGAAGCTGTGTGATTCCACAGATCCCATTGAGGCTCAAACACCTCAGGAGTTTTGCATCGTGCAAATATTTTAAGAAATCTGGGTACTCTACTTCAATGTAGTTTTCTGTGGAACTACTGCTCCAATTTCCCAGATGAATCACTGCGATGTCCTTCGTCTTTGATAACCAGCGGCTCGGGAAGTCGAGGCAATTCTCGTTGATATTGAATAAAGTCAGGAGCTTGTCGTGATTTGAGAACTTGGATAGATGTTGTAATGACCCTTCTTTGGTTTTCTCCAACCATGCTATGCGAGAACTGGCAGTGGGGTTGCCTTCCGAATCGAAGAAGCCCCTAGCATGTGCTATTTTGAGCAAAGCTGATCGAATATCTGGCTTTACCGAGCATACATTGAAGTCTCCTTTGACCTTTTCTTCGAAGGGCTCAACGAATCCCATGGCAATTAGCTCTTCAAACAACGGATCCGCAATCTCC
Organism: Rhododendron simsii; assembly: GCA_014282245.1. Classification (NCBI taxonomy): domain Eukaryota; kingdom Viridiplantae; phylum Streptophyta; class Magnoliopsida; order Ericales; family Ericaceae; genus Rhododendron; species Rhododendron simsii. The sequence continues at coordinate 4,372,980 of CM024959.1, read as the reverse complement.
TCCCAATCTCCTGCAGCAGTGGATTGGAGGAATTCCTCTCCCATCCACAAGTAAGTGGGAACCTTCTTCCTGATCCGAGAATTTTCCGGGAAAAATGAGAAATACAACAAGCTCTGTTGCTGTTGGGCATTAAGGGTATCATAACGTTTTTTAAAATTGACAAAGGTGTCAGTCTCTGGGAAATTTTCACTGCATTTTAGAATCGAGGCTGAATTTTCGGATATGGAAAGGTGAGAATTGTCGGAAGATTTAGGAGCTAAAGAGGTTTCAAGAGGCAGAGAAATGTGGGATTTCAATCCCGATACCATCTCATGGACTCTAGGAATTTCTTCAACAGAGTTTGTTTCTTCACTGCAGAGAGCTTCCCAATCGTAGAGCATCAAATTTTTGGTAAGAGTGTTGAGGCGGTGTTCCCATTCTTTGAGTCTTTCAAGGGTTATTTTGATGTTGGAAAGATCTCCGTCAATTTCATCATATATCTCCTGGAGTGTAGAGGGATCACCACTCTCGGACGAACAAAGACGGGGATTGCATTTGGACAGGTAATGAATCAGAGTTGGGATAACCACGTCGTTGATCTTGTGGATTGGCATGATCTGGTCCGTCTGCAGGCAAGAAAGGAATTCAAGACATTTGAGATCAGGTGGCGTGAGACTAGATGAGGAACTTGGTTTGGGAAGGAAAGGAAGTGGTGGCTGTTGCGGTGGATGAACTAGTTCGATGGAAAGAGATGAAGGGGATGCCATGGAGTTGTTCTAAAGTTCAAGAACAGAGGAGTAGTAGAAATGAAAGGAGAAATGGAAAAGTCTATCTATGGTGGATTGGATTCATTTCACTACAAAAGGAGAACTGCACAAGTCTATCTATATAGTGGATTCATTTTACTACAGCCACTCCTTACCCTTTGGTTGGAGTCAAAGTCTCCGGCCCAAAAGAAGAAATCAAAAACAGAAAAAGAAAAAGAAGTATACAGCCATAGAGGCCATCCACATTTCACACAATAAAGGACAATTATTGGATGTGAAATTGCAGCGAATTTATCTCTCTTCATATCGATTGCTAAGCATACATTTGTAGTACTTTTTACATACGTTCACATTACAGAGTAAATAAAGACTAACAATAATGCACTGTCGTGACATCACAAATATGACGTAAGTAGATGATGTCATTTTTTTCTCAAGGGGGAAGAATTTGGTTCGAGCCGTGAGGAGGTGCCGGCTCATTCAATTCGTTACACTTAAGGGGTTGTTTCCATTAAATTAAATGGACTAAAAGCTCATGTTTTTACGGATTTCTAGTCATTTCACTCTTCTCATATACATGAACTAAAGTGTCCTTTAGCCAAAACAGCTTGAATATTGTCATTAGTCTGAAGTTAAAAAAAAATAGTGAAAATGTACCCTTAAAGTGGTGAAGAATTGTGCAGTATTCCAATTTAGACTTCGCGGTGGATGTCTGTAATCATGTATTTGGGAATTCTCCGTTAACCTTTTTCCAAGATTTCCTCATCATTCTAGTTTTTGCTACTTCTGGCACCGGTTATGTTCTTGGGCTGGTACTATGATGGTTGTAGCATCTGCTAACTCCTTAACTCTGGTTTTTAAAAGTCCAATTCGTTTATAGTGGAAACTTAGCATTACTATACAGTTTTTACATTTCATTTATGTTGTTCATATCATTTTATTTGCTTTCTCATTAAGCTTACAGTGCAAAATATGCCACCGCTCTGCCCAAGGCATAGCTTGCATGTCTATAAACGTTTGGACTCTGCTTGTTGATTTTTCTTGAGCCTTAGACATTGACTTTTGTCTCGATTGACTCTGTACGCCTGCATTAGGTGTTTAAGATAAAAATGTGAAGAGAACAATACAAAGACCACTGCCTTCGGGGAGTAACCGTACCTCATGCAGTCAGCTGGGCATCTTCCAATGGTGCAGCTGGTATTACATTGTTGGCATGCAAGATGACCGAATAATTGCAATGCTTATTATCTTCCCTATCTAGATAAGTTAACTTCTTACGTTTTTGCTATTTGACTAACATTTGATTTCTCTTAGTGTTGTAAAAATTTTCGACACAAAGAGGGACTAAAATATTGCTACATCTATTACAAGGTTTTTACATGCTAACACGTTGGTAGCTGGGCTTGCAACTTCTAATCTGCTTGTATATGCATTTGTGTACGCTTCTTTAAAAGCAGATACATCCTGATTTTTGTTGAAGTGGGTTACAAAGAGAATGGGCATCAGCTTAAAAATGCTTAGCCCAGATTCCATTTCTCCATCAAAATAGGAAGTTTATCTTTACGGAACCTCATCCTCTTGGTAGTATCTTGTTGCCTGGTTTTTTAGTTGCTCTGCCACTTACCAATTTTTTAGCACACATAATCAGAATGCACAACACCGCTATGTAGCCGTTGACTTTATCTTCGATGCCTCCTACAGTCCTACTTATGTTTCAATTTTCTTTGTTTTCATCGGGTGGGTTGCAGCTTCTGGCCTGGTTCACTTAGGGCAAGTACCTCATTTGATGGCCCCGGCATCAAGGGCGGAGCCAGGATTTTCGTCCAGTGGGGTCGAAAATTGAACTATGTATGATTCAGAGTGCAAGAACGATGTTTTGAGAATTTTTGTGGGTAGAAATTCTATTTTGACTCCTCTTTTTCCTAAGTACAAAACCCTTATATATGGGTTGGGGCGAAAATGAATTTTAAAGGGGGGTCAAATGAGTAAAAATTGGATAAAAATTATACCAATTTCTAACAAAATTTGGGAGGCAGCGGGGTCGGCCGCCCCCCCTTGTCCCTTGCTCCCTCCGCCCCTGCCCGGCATACTTATGTCACAAGGATTATGCTGCCAGGGTATGTAATATGTGTTTCTGCATTTGAAGTTTGAATATGTCCTTCCTTTGTTGTTATCCTGGTTGCGGAAGCCACATTCCCATTGTTTTGGAGTTGGTGTCATGGGTTATTATTCCACATTTCAACTTAGATTTACGGATAGCTAATTGAATATCGTGCACTGGTACTTGCTAAACTATCTGGTGCCTTGTATTCCTGTTTGCGTAACTCTAACAATCGGAAAATGTTCAACTTGGTGCTATGCGACATATGAATTATGATAGCCTTATGCGCGGAGTCGAGCCTTGAGAATCTCGAGCAGTCCACTTGGTTTCTTTCCTACCTTTTCTCATCCTTTTAGCCGGTTGGTGCTCCGGTTTTGGATGTTCTCACTTGCTGGTGCTTTATGGCCAAAGAATTGCAATGGTGGTTTTGAGGCACTGCATATGTCTACTACCTTTGGGATACTTGGCCTATGATTGATTAATAATTTGCACTTTTTCTAGGCAATTTGCTCAGGATCCCATTGGGAATGGGAGATGTTGGGTAGAGAGGTGCAAAGAGGCCGATCCGACTGCTCATCTCGGCAATCAACGAGCTAGGATCTTATCCAAGCAATGAGCAGTTCAATTTCGTATGCAATTAGTATGCACTCATTTCCGATCTGAACCGTCCGTGTTGAGATGAATAGCCAGCTTCTCGGATCTGTCCCATAGGCTGCTGGGGAAAGCTTAAAATATCAAACATCATGGGGTAATTTCTACAATACAAAAGAAACAGAAGGGGCTAACAACAAAATACACCCCCATTTCCTTTCCTTCTCCGTTCCAGAGAGAGAGAGAGGAGAGAAAGGGAGAAATCAACAGAAATGGCGGGGAGACAGAGAGCAGTGCAAACACTGCCGACTCTAATGCGAGCCCTCAGAAAAGAGAACCCGAAGCCACCACCGAGTCAACAGCGGTTGCCATCGCTGCGGCGCGCTTTCTCTCTCTACGACCAGATCAACCTCATCGACAACGTCCCCGAAGACCAGCTACGCTTCCAAGGGTAAACAAATTACCAACTTCATGTGACTAGTGGTTATTGTAAATTTGTAATTGGAGTTCTTTGGATGGTATGATAAGGTGTCTTACGCCTAGAATTTGTTTCAATCTTTCGTTAGGTATACCGATGAGGGGTTTACGGTGAACGGGGTTGCCTACGAAGGTAGCGTGCTTTGCGTTGGAAACTTGATAACCTCTTGGAGTCCCAAGAAATTCGCAGAGATCACTGCAGATAGGTAAATGTGTACTTTTGGTGTTTCTCTTATTATTTGTTGCTTGAGCATACACTATAACTAGTTTTCATGAATTTGAAGCTTAGTAGCAGGATCTTTCTAAAATGGGTGCTCTCCCAAGATGGGGACTCGAATCGGCGCTCCCAAAATGGGAGCTTGATGGGAGCATCTCGCTCCTAACTAAGATGGGAGCCCGTTATTCTCTTACTTTTAAGGGAGTTCTGCCATTGTGGAAATAAGAATAAGAAAGTTATATCAGACAAGAAGTTTTGCAAATTGAAAATATCTAACTTCCAATAATTTCCCTTTAAGGTCGGAAAAATTCTCACGAAGTATGAGTTTTCCTCAATGGTTAAGTATTTAAAGATATTTTATATATGTATTGATGTATAGTGTATATACACTCCTTAGGCGCTCCCAACCAACCTTAGGAGCTTCCGGGTGCCTCCACTCCCCCGCCCCCTCTCCCGCTTTGTGCTACTAAAATTTGAAGTGTAGTTATGCCAATTGTTGGATTGGTGAGGATTGCTCAGTTATTGCATCCCTGTTCTTGATCATCTATTTTGTCTGCTGAACTTTGAACATTGGATGTAAATGATTTAGAGGCTAGTGCTTTGGAAATATTCCATATTTGTTAGTTGGGATTGTCCAGTTGATTTTCTATGTTCGATTATGTTGCAGAAGAGGACATACTGGATTCAATACACATCTTTTTTAAGTTCCCACAAACATGCGAGGCATAGGTGTTGAGCATAGTTTCTTCTAGCATATGAATCGTTCACATGGAAATTAAAGGACAACCTGGTTCTAGCACCATTTCTCAGGCTGACACCAAGTTTTGGTATGAAATCTTTGTGAATAAACTGAAACCTTGGATATGGGAACACCTCTTATAGTGATGGATCACATAAAATATGCAGTGTCTTGTTCTCTATTTATTGAATTAAAAAACTTTAAATCAGGATTAGGTATGTTGTGATTGGCCCTCTTCACGGGCAATATTGGGCTTGCTCGTTTGGGGGTCTCAAAACCCCTGCGCACAGTCCCCAATAAATTTTTTCTATCTCTCTCCACTCATTACTCTTAAAAACCTCCCTCAAAACCCAAACCGAACAGGGCCATTGTAATTCGTGGTTAAATTTTTTGTATTTGAGACAGGAGCGTGGGATGTATGTTAAAGCTGGGCAATTTTGGTATTGTAGGTACTACCAGAAGACATTGTTTAATACTAAACCTTTGAGGGATAGGCTAGTAGTGAATGGAGTGTGAAGTAGAGAGGGTCGTGCATGTTCCTTTATTCTGCCGTCCATAGTATCAAAATTTTTATGGTATTTGGATGGTCAATCACATCTATTGAGTTGATGGCAGTTGCAAATTGCAATTATCCTTTACGCCAATGTAAACTTTTGCATTTTTAGCAGCATATCTTAATGTTTTTGCATCAAGGAGAAAAAGGTTCTTGCGTAATTATCATTTGTGGTCGTCATTTCTACGTGTATCTGACATATCATCATCTATATGCTGCAGCTTGTCTATGTTCCAAATTGTGCGCCCCATACCAGGTGAGCATCTAGAATCTCTTTAGATGCAATGCCTTAACTTTTGTGATTTACCTCCTGCACCATGTGGTAAAAACTACTTTTCAGAAGAACTGGCTTGGAATGAATACAGAAGTTCTAATATCTATGCGAGATACTGGCAATATGTCTGTCTGTCCCCAAACTTCCTGGATTAAACAAGGGAAAGCCATCCAGGATTAGTTTGCTTGTATGTATCAAGTTATAACTAAGGTGCTCAAATGTTGAACAAGACTTCTATGTAAGGAAAATGACTGCCTTCATAAAACCAACAAGAACTGCATCCTCTAATTTATGTGGCTATTTTTTTGTTGAAAACTGGAGGCTATTTGCTCTTGTAGCAATTTTACTTGCTTAAAAATGTTCCTATCCTTCATACATTGAATTGTTCTATGAAATGCAGAAATTTTGATTCTTGGCTGTGGGAGGTATATACAACAAGTAAATCCTGAGCTCCGGCGCTTCATTCGGTCAACTGGGATGAAGCTAGAAGCTCTCGACTCGGTAAGAATTCGGTCTTCTTGAAGTGTATTGTGTAGAAAGTTTCCTGCTCCAATTTGCAAGCAGGATGATAAACAATTCTTCCGTAACAAACATGTAACTGCGGAAGTTTTCGTCCTAAGGGGAATCTACAAATCACCTTTACCTACTGAACAATCGCAGCAATCCTCATAATCTTCATTTTGATTTGCTGCAGAGAAACGCTGCATCAACATATAACATACTGAACGAGGAAGGTAGGATTGTAGCCGCTGCATTTATCCCATACGGAGTTTCTTCTTGAAGCGTGGACGGCAGATCAGATGCTTCTCGGTCATGTGTTTTGCCAGAAGCGCAGTTTGGCTCCCCTTCCGTCTTTGGTGAATGGTGTCCAATCTGGTTTCGGTTCTAGATTTGTAGATGGATTAAATTTGAGATGTTATGTTTATTACTATGTTGTAGGCATTTTTGTGCAAAACATCAGGGAAGTTTCGTTAAATGAAGACCTGGACAAAAGTTACAAACTGTAATTTTCCTCTTATCAGATTTTGCTCTGAATAATGGTTTCATGCATTTCATGCTGTCACTGCAATTTTCGCTAAATGCTTCGGGCACAACCCGGACGCATCTCCGTGCACCCACACAATGCACTATTCGTCACTCAATTCTTCAGAACTAAACTTCACTCGCGTTCTCAATCATCACTCTATGCTCTTACTTTTGGTTTGCATACTCGTAAATTTTAATAAGTTGAGATTTTTTCAAATACGCTTTATGAGTCATGCGTCTGAGATCCGACCAAAGATGGAAACATAATCCTTCCTTAATTAATGGAAACATAAATTTGTGTACTTAATCTCCTTCATTTAAATTTCATCTTCCTCGATGTGCCATCCGTGGTCCACTGTTTTTATTTTTATTTTTTTACCAACCATAATACATAGATATATAAAGAAAATAAATTCTTTACACCGTCGGTGTAAACATTTGTTTCCTCTAAATTAATTGCACTATGCCATGTCGCCATATTTTATTAATTGAGACCATTATTTTAACACGTGTCGCAATACAATTAATTTAAAATAAACAAACGTGACGGTATAAAGAATTTATTACATGTCCACTTCGAATAAATTATTTTCTTATGGACCGGTCAAATTACAGTCGCCAGTACCAAAAAGGAAAAAACACAAATAGGGCAATTCCTTCGGTCCTGGCAGCAGCAAATCCTACTCTGGCAATGGAAAGCTCCACAAAGACACTCGCTCCGCTCAGTTCTCATTTCTTAGAGTAATTTTTTATTTTTGACACAATTTTTAATAAATTTTTTTCTATCTTTCTTCATTCATTAACACTTATTACATTCAAAATTATCATTTATTACATTCAAAATAACTTTCTAAAATAGGGAGCTGATTTTGCCACACCCTAAATTGTTAATGCCACCCCCCTTTTTGTTTTTATTGAGTGAAGTTACTAAAATATCCTTGCTCTTTGTGATGCTTATTTTCTCTCACTTGCCAAATGACTGACCTACCCCTTTCTCTCCTGCTAAAAAAAAAAAAAAAACTTTTCACTTCTTTTTTCTCGGGATCAAATCCCAGTTGAATCTGGGAATCCCCTTTTTCAAGGGCAGCAAAAGGGGGGGAAAGAGGTTTGGGTAGGTTGTAATCTCCAGCCGGCAAAGAAGGGAGATTGATCTTATTTCAGCTTGTGCATGTCCACTATTCTTCATTATTCTCCCAGGTAAGTGTCAAACAATCTTCACCAGTGACCATTTTCTGTCTTCATTCCCTTCCAATTTATTGTTTATTCTCTTTCTCAGTACTCTCTTGTTTGCAAGTTCAACAATGGATGATGATGGTGAAGACCTCTGGGACTTGCCACAAACCATGGAATTTACACATGAAGATTTTTCTGAACTGAATGATATAATAAATCTCACCGCCACAAGTAACATTGAAGAAATATCAGAGATGTACAAATCATTCAGCTCTACAACTGATTTTGGTAATATCTCTTCATTTATGCTTGAGTTCTCGATCTAGGGCTTTTTTTTTTGAAATTTATTCTTCTTCGGCTTATGCTATAACAGAGGAAAATTACTTGTGAAGTTTTCCCAAGTTCTAAGTGATTCTAGGTTCTTCTTGTTTCTGGAAACACTATGGGTATTTTGCACCTCATTTATATATGTCTGGTTTGGTCCCCACCGACTAACTTGGTTTTGGACTATAGTTTGATTAAGTCAATTTTTTATACCTACTATTAGGACCCTACATTCATATTATAATTTGACTACTTTAATTAGTTCAATTTTTTATACCTACTAATTTGATTAGGTTAATTTCTTATTCGTATGATAACATTAACTCTAACATTGACTATCCACTTTGTGGATTCGTACTTTAACAGGTGGTGACATAGAAAATGAAATGACCAAAGTGGACAATGTCGAGTCTAATGGGCTAAAATCATTGTTAACCGAGAATTTTTCAACTCGAGAAGAGCTCCTTGATAGGGTCCGCAAGGTGGGATTAATGGAAGGGTATGTCACAACAATCAGGAGATCGAAACTAGGTCGTAATGTTGTTATTGGTTGTGATAGAGGAGGGAAATATCGAGCTCGTGGCACTAGTGTTTCATTGGATGAAAGGAAAAAAATATCGGCATCTCGCCTTATAGATTGTCCTTTCGAGATAAAGGGAAAAAAGAAAGTTGGTGAGAGTTGGAAAGTGGAGATTAAAAATGCATCTCATAATCATGGATTGTCAAGTGATATGTCTGGGCATCCCTATTGCCGTCGGTTTTCACAAGAAGATATGTTAAGTATAAGACAAATGACGTTGGCCGGTATACCACCTCGACAAGTTCTTTCTTCATTGCGGCTAAGTGATCCAAGTTGTAAAGCAATAGCAAGGACAGTGTATAATGCAAAAAATACCATCACAAAAGAAGTTTTAGCAGGTCGTACCATGGTTCAAGCATTATTTGATGAATTGGGTAAAGGGGATTTTTCTTTCGACGTAGAACGTGATGGAGATGGCCATTTGACTCATTTGTTTTTTGCACATCCTTCTTCAATTGCCCTAACCAAGAGTTATCCATATGTCTTTGCAATGGATTGCACGTATAAGACGAACAAATATAAGATGCCATTGCTTGATATAGTGGGAGTTTCAAGCTTTAATGGATCATTCTATTCTTGTTTCGCCTTCATGCAAAAAGAGGAAGAAGGAGATTATGTGTGGGCATTGGAAAGATTCAAAAAACTTTTGGGTCATGACCAACAACCTTTGGTGATTTTATCAGATAGAGAATTAGCACTAATGAATGCTATTCAACTTGTTTTCCCAGGAACTGCTCATGTTTTATGTGTGTGGCACATTGAGAAAAATGTTTTATCGAAATGTAAGTCACAATTTGAAAGTGGAAAAGATTGGGAGACTTTTTTATCGACTTGGACTAATGTGATTGAGTCGGTTGATGAATCTTCCTTTCATGAAGCTTGGCATCTGCTTGAAGTTCAATACAAGGAGAAGGAATATGTAATCAATTATCTTAAGAATACTTGGCTCCCTTTCAAAGAGAGATTTGTAAATGCATGGATAGGAAAACATCTACACTTTGGGCATCGTGTTACTTCAAGGGTTGAAGGTGCACATTCAACGCTCAAGAGATATTTGACAGTTTCCACAGGTAATTTTCGCGAGGTGAGGGAAAAAATTTGTCTTGCAATTGAAAATCAATACAATGAAATCAAGACGAAGATTGCTAGTGAAAAGCTTCGTGTTATCCGTAAATTTCAGATTCCTATGTTAAAGGAACTTGTTAGTCATGTTTCCTTCTTTGCACTTGGAGAGCTTTTCAAGCAATGTGAATTGGCTCGGATAGATTATGTTTTGGGTCCTTGTACTGGCCATTTCTCACGAACCATGGGTCTACCTTGTGCACACATGATGAGAGATAAGAAAGATGGAACTTTGCTACTTGATGATATACATCCACAATGGAGAATTGATCGATCCTTTACTGATATGGATGGTGGAGTAGACACAAATGGGAGTGAAATTGAAAGTCTTCTCAAGAGGTTCCATGATAAATACAAACAAATGCCTCTTGCTCAAAAAGAAGATAGCCAAAGGCGAATTGCTGAACTTGTTGACGGTGAAATTCCATTGACTCTTGAACCTAACATTCAACCCCACAAAGGACGCCCATTGGGTTCAAAGAAAAGAAAGGGAGATTCCTCTACCACTCGTCATCCTTCAGCATTTGAGATCGCGGAAAAGACCCGTAAATGTAGTGTTTGCCACCGTGTCGGTCACAATAGCCGCACCTGCCCACACAAGGATAAAAGCAGTAGCTCGGACCCTCATTTTGTCTTGGCCAACCAAGATGTCTCTCTAAATATGCTAGAAACACCATGTAAGTTATCTATTTATTCTATTTCATGCTACTTGAGCATATTTTCCTCGACTCATACATGTTTCTACCTATCTTTATTGCTGATATACTTTCCAATTTCATTTTGTGCAGCTCAATATGAGATCAATACGTCATTGCAGTTATAAGTGTGGTGGAGATCATTATCGTGTGGGTGCTCAATTTTTCTATATTTTGTAGAGCACAAATTAGACAAAGACGCATCCACTTTTTGCGGGGCACAAATTAGTTAAATGTGCAGAATCAGTTTGTGGAGAACTTGTTGAATGTTTTTGGACTGGTTGAAGAACTAATAGTCATGTGGAACTCGCTAATTTTTGTGGAAATGTTTGTGGAACTAATGAAATTGCATGACTGTATGTGATTGATGATAAAGCTTTAATTGGAATTGTATGGTTTTAGTAGTGAAGTATGTTATTTAATGGAGTTTTCTGGATGTTTTTTTTTTCCTACGTCAGTTGCAAGAGAAAGGAGAAGAAACCTTTTCTTGGTTTTTTTTTGTTCTTGTCTGCTCCTTTTTTTCTAAGTCAGTTGCAAGAGAAAGGAGCAGATTCGGGTTATAATTTTCGTGTGCTCTTTTATTTCCTTTGTAGCAGGAGAGAAAGGGGTAGGTCAGTCATTTGGCAAGTGAGAGAAAATAAGCATCACAAAGAGCAAGGGTATTTTAGTAACTTCACTCAATAAAAACAAAAAGGGGGGTGGCATTAACAATTTAGGGTGTGGCAAAATCAGCTCCCCTAAAATAATGTAAATCAAAGTGATTATACTCTCTCTTTTTCTCTCTCTCTCAAAACCCTGCGGACAACTTTGGTCTCCCTCCCACGCTCGCGTCTCGCGACGAGTGATACCTACGAGAGCCGAAAAGCACATACCAGGCGAAGAAGAAGAAGCAATCCGAAACCCTAATCGCCGACTGGTTTATGCCTCAAAAAATTCAACCGAAACAATCAGTCCTATTAAAGAAAAATGGCTGCTTTGGCTTTCTCCGCGAGTCTATTTTCGACGAACAAGGTGCGGTGTCGTCGTCTGCCCTGTAGAAACGCTGTCGTGGTGAGTACTTCTCTGGTCCGGGCGATCGTTATTTCAACTGATTTTGACCTCGAATTTAGCATCGGAAACGCATTCGGATTGTGTTAATGAACTTTTCATTATTATGGGTGCCATGTTGTTTTATCTAAATGATACATCCAATATGTTATGCTTTTGTTTCTTTGTTTTCCATTCGGACGGGGCGGTTGCAAGATTTTAGTCCAATGGTGGCAAAAATGTATATTAAAAATTGTATACGAAACAATATGTAGAAGGAATATATGTATTTTGGTTGAAAATTTATCGTGCCTAGTTTATATTGTTTTATTGAGCTATATGAACTACTTGCTTACAAACCTTAGTGAAATTTCATTGAGGCTTGTACGAACGTTTCAGTGCTGACAATGTTTATATCCGATGAATATAAAATATGAACATGTTTTGAACCCTGAAAGCCTAGTACCGACGCCTCTGCGTTTGGAACATGATGGTGATTCAGTTTTGAAATTGCTAGCCTTTTTTCCACCCTAACATGTGCATAACTTAATGAAAACAAGGGAATACGTTGATATCACCCGTATACAAAGAAGGGAGACTTTGTTCTTCCTATCAGATTGTCTACTCTTTGGCTCTTGTTTGAGCAGCTCACCACCAAAAAAAGGCAACCTTTGGAGGAGCATGAGGCCACCAAAAGGTTTCTGGGGGATAATACTCCTAGCCTAAGGCTTTGTAATCTGGAATATGTGTGTGATAATGATGAGTTTTTTTGTGTTTTTTATTTTTTGTAGACTTGTAATTTGGGAGAGCCATTAAAGTATATGTACAATGGGAAGCCATCTGTTCCAATCATTGGGGGCGAACAAGTGACTTTCCCTAGTTTTTTGGTTTCCAATCAACCAGAAGCAGATCCATTCAAGAAAAACGACACCAGGCTCCGTATATTCTCTGGAACAGCTAATCCTGCACTTTCTCAGGTACCATTTCAAATGCTTTTAGATCTTTGATAATTTTACAGTGCACCTTACCTAGTTCTCTGCCATTGAATTGTCGTTGAATTGACGGTGCTAGTTAGTAAGGTCCTTGTCAGAAAAGGCTATGAGTTTTCCATGATTCAGTTACTTGAAATTTTGGAACTAAACTACCTCGTCCATTATCCTAGAGAGGCCAAAAAAAACAAGAAAAGAAGATAAAAAGTTGACTCGTAGAAAGGTTTTCAGTTAAGTAAGAATGAGAAGTACTGGATTTTTCTTGAGGGATCCATTTTCAGGTTGGGTGCAGTCATATGTTCTGGTTTTTTTGATCTGTGATCTCTGTTGATCATTTTTGCAAGAATACTCCTCCAATAGTAAGCTCTCAACAGAACCTGTTCTTTACCACCATTAATTTCTGTTGCGATTGGAATTAGCGAATGCTGGGTCAAGAGTCTTCATGTGCAGTACTCTTGGAGTATCTATTCTGCACTTCTATTCATAAGAGTTGTTGGTCACGAGGCTATTATGTTGTTGACATGGAGTTTTGTAGAATCCTTTATTTGCAAATAAGAAGTGGAAAGCCTCTCTAAGCACGGCTTGAAAAGTCTCTGTTATCGTTTGTAGTACCAGTGTCCACAATTTTGGAGACCAGGGCTCGTTTTTATCATTTAATTCTAAAGATGTTCCCGTTGATAAAAGGAATATTGATTGTGACCCTGCCAAATTCGTCACGCTACAGGGAGTTTTTAGAGAGTATGTCTGAGATAGTTCTCTAATGTTGTATTTTAAGTCAAATCATTGTAATTAGGGATGAGTTGAGGTCCTAGCTAAAGAGTCGCCTGGTCAAGATCACGGTTACTTCAGATTTATAAAATTGTATGACTTGTACAGATGTCAATCAAGTCCAGTAATGAGCATTCTGCTATTCACCACTTAAACAGTTTCTGCTATTCACTGCAGAAAGTAATCTGTATTTCTTACTAATCACTTCTTATTAATTTTCTCATTGATTTTACTTATATTAGGTTGTCACAAGTATTTTTGGCGTGAAATGTGGAAAAAGCATCATTGCTGGTTGTACTTTATGTGCTTTGGTAGGAAATAGCATGCTACATGGGTCTGGAACTTGGGAAGATCAAGATAAAACGCTTCGCCGACGGCGAGATTTATGTCCAGTTACAAGAGAGTGTTAGAGGGTGTGATGTATATCTTGTGCAACCCACTAGTCCTCCTGCAAATGAGAATCTCATGGAGCTTCTGGTCATGATAGATGCTTGCCGGAGGGCATCAGCCAAGAATATCACTGCCGTGATTCCATATTTTGGATATGCTAGGGCTGATCGAAAGGTAAGTTGGTAATTTGAGTAAGACAAAATTCTTTCTCAGGTTAAGCTATACGCCAAACATACCATTGAACCATTTTGCCCGTGAACCAAGTCAAAGTGATGAAGTGCATGCTGAAGGATAAGTCATGCCAAGTAAATATCAGGTGACCTGTGGTGAAGATATAAGTAATAAAGTTGCCCCTCTCTCTAATAGCTTAAGCTTTTAGATGAGTTGGTGGTTAACAATCTAATATGGTATTAGAGTAGGCAATAGATCCTGTGTTCGAACCGCACCGCCTACGTAAGTTCAAAATATTTACACGTGTTTAGCCCGCTTATGGAGGAGAGTCGGGCTACATGTGAGGGGGTGTATTGAAGATATAAGTAATAAAGTTGCCCCTCTCTTTAACAGCTTAAGCTTTTAGATGAGTTGGTGGTTAACAATCTAATAACTTGGATATAACACCCTTTAATTGGCGTCCTACAATTGACCCATACGTCGCAACACTGTTACTTGTCCATTTGCTGTGATTTATCTCCATTACATAAAGTCAAAATCCAGGTACTATCACATTTGTATGCATCTATTGTCTGTCTCTTAGAGGATTTTTCATCCCAAAGATGTATTGTTGGGTAGCTTGGTGTTTTTACTTGGTAACTTAAAAACCTGTGATAGAATTTTTTTTCCTGGACCTTAAATAAGAGAAACAATGACATGATCACGCACTTCAGAAGCATAATATATTAGCAAGAATAGTGCTACTTGGTAGGTGATTCAAATTTGGTAGTAAATCTCAAAAGCATGTATCATGTAAAAACTGCAAGGGCTTTGAAATAACTATCTTGAAGAATTCCTTCGCCAACCAGACTGGCAAAAGCAAGTCTAGGCCATGTCGCATGGCATACATATGACTTATTAACATTACTGGGATAAGTTGTTTGAATGCTTTTCGATTGTGTTCTTTATCTCCTTTACTGCTGTTTCAGACTCAGGGGCGTGAATCCATTGCAGCCAAACTTGTAGCAAATCTAATTACTGAAGCAGGTGCATGCCGTGTTCTTGCCTGTGATCTTCATTCTGGGCAGTCCATGGGTTATTTTGATATTCCGGTGGATCACGTGCATGGACAGGTAATCGGGGATAGCCTCATACGTCTAGGTTTGCTTTTGTTGGGAATACATACACATGTATTGGTGTCTGAAATCAATAGAAGGGACTCATAGAGCTAGCTGAAAGAATCTTAAGAAAGAAAAACAATCATTCTACAACCACACCCATTTTACACACCCAATCACGCACGCACATGTACACACACAAGTGTTGAGGCAGTTTATGTGGGCCCCAACATTTGTGTGTGTGTGCGGTGTGGTAATAGAATTGTACAATTAAAAAAAAAAAACAGTTAGGTGAAAGAATTTCGTTGACAAGATGGTTCTGGGTTTGCCTCATTGGTCCACATTGTTGTTATATCCCTTCATTTGGGTTTCACTCTGCTTTAGAGTTGTATTCTTTTCCTGTCGCCACTTTTGTTTGATACAGTTGCCTCTCATTATTGCCCTTTAAAAAAAAAAAGTTACCTCTCATTATTCAAGAAATGGTGGACTGATTGTTTTTTGATTTTATGTGCTTTGTTTGTCAACAACTAGCCTGTGATACTTGATTACCTTGCTAGCAAGACCATCTGTTCTGATGATTTGGTAGTGGTCTCACCTGACGTTGGTGGAGTAGCCAGAGCACGTGCTTTTGCGAAAAAATTGTCTGATGCACCTCTAGCCATTGTGGATAAAAGGCGTCAAGGGCACAATGTTGCAGAGGTATGATCATGTGTAAATAATCTGATGATTGTTTGGGGGGTTTTGGTGAAAACTTTTAGATTGTAGAAACTGATACTGAAAAGTAGAATCAAGTGGCATCGCTTTTGCTTCTCAGAATCAACATTTAAGCAGTTTGAAGAGTTATTTTTGGTCCAGAAGCAGAAGCTATGCCAAACAAGCTGACACAGCTTCAGGGATGCCAGAATCTAGTATGAAGGTTCCAGAAGCTACCACAAACATGCTCTTAGATTTCTTGGAGCCTGCTCATGCAGAATTCCACATTTCTTATAACTGGATTTTGCCCAGGAGTTGAAATGCCTACTGCCTAACGGAGTTACATACATGTTGTGATTATATACTACATTCTCCCAAATGTTTATTCCAGATTCTCAGGAGTGTGAGATATCATAATGCAGGTGATGAATTTGATCGGGGATGTCAGGGGAAAAGTAGCAGTTATGGTGGATGACATGATTGACACTGCCGGTATTTTTTTTTCTTTTAATTCCAGTTAGACTCTTCATTTCTTGATGAGATGCCAAGTTATTTAGCTGATTCAGTGCGATGTATCTCAAAGTAACTTTATTATGCATGACGGACTCTGCTTCATGTTTCCCAGTATTGTAGGGTCTGGACTCCGCTCATTGTTACCTTTGAGCCTAGTTATGTTCTTGCTACTTCGTCGGGCATGTATTGCCTCATCCTGAATTATTTTTCTAATCAAATGAAGTAGTTATGTTCGCCGATCAAAAGAAAAATGTAGTCATATTTCATGCAATATGTTTAAATTATGGATCACCAAAAAACAGTAGTCATGGTGGCTAAAAATAGATTTTGTGTTTTCTAGAATAGCAAGTTGATCATGAATTGCAGCCATATATACATTCTACCTCTTAGCCATCATTAATCCTTGTTAATTGTTGCATTGAGTGGATTTTCTGATTTGCTGCATTTTCCTTGCAGGTACTATTTCCAAAGGAGCAGCGCTGTTACATCAAGAGGGGGCTAGGGAAGTTTATGCATGCACTACACATGCCGTCTTTAGGTACCAAGATCCTCTTTAGCTCATCGTTTCATGGTCCATACTTCTTTGCCATATCTCGAGAAGTTGGTCAAAACTTGAAATATTGAGCTAATACTAAGCCAATATGCATGAACTGAAACTAACAAATCATCATTTTCTTCTAAAACAATGCTGCTTGAAACATTGTAGGACAAGTAAGAATCTTGCTATTGTGAGCACTAATGATGCTGGATTGCTTGTTCATTTGGGCAAGTCCAAATTAACTAACTTCCTTTAAGAACATTTTGCCATTAGCTTTCACTTGATGATTCTGAATACATGATGGAAATCGTGTGGTGAGGAGAATACATTGCCTCCATGATTGTATTAATCTTGTTGCTTGAATGTTCTATCAAACACCTTTACTTTGATACAATGCCGTTGTTTGGCCAATTACACATGCAAATGGATATGGAATCTCTATGTGAGACATATTTGAGACATGTACTATACCAAATTCTTTAGGAAAATCGGTTATGTGAGTGGGCCATGTCTTTATTTCACAAAAGTACTAATTTGGACAGTGTACTAAAGGTTATATCTTCATCTGTTTGTTGGTTGCTTGGTAGTCTATTTGAATTTACTTTTCTTTTTTTGCAGTCCTCCTGCAATAGAAAGGTTGTCGAGTGGCTTGTTTCAAGAGGTGATCATAACAAATACGATTCCATTGGCAGAGAAGAATTATTTCCCCCAGCTGACTGTCTTGTCTGTGGCAAACCTCCTGGGCGAGACCATTTGGCGGGTTCATGATGATTGCTCTGTGAGTATTTTATCGTGTAATTGGCCCCTAATGAAATAATCAGTTCACTTCATTAATTAACTTTGGTAATGATGTCATATGCCTTGCAGAAATCCCATGGTTCGTTTTCATTGCTAATAATACATCACTATTGCTGAAATAGATAGCTTGCCTCACATTTTTAGATGTTAAATGAGAAAAACTGTTTAACCACCCAAAAAGGCAGAAAGGTAATACTATTTATTTTTATTTTTTTGAAATCACTCCAAAACCTTAGTCACATAATCTATCAGTAGCACCCTTCGCTCCCGCTCTCAATCATTGCTCAACCCTCGCACTCTTAATCCTCAGTCCTGCTCTCAATCTTATGCACGCTCATGCGCACTTTGTGACTTAGCTCTGAACTATATGTTTTGATTTTTTCCGGTGACTGAATTGAGAATTTTACATTGGTTTGTTGTTTAGTTGCTAAATGAAAGACACCAAACACACTCATCTTGGTTTTCTGTGGTCAGGGTGGCTTTGAGCCCTATTCCAGCTTGGGCATCGATTGATGAATGCTCCTACGTGTCCACTGAGATGCTGATGCGTTATTGGAAGTGACCTAGAAACTAGATTCCGAATAATTCCAGAGAAAAGTGTTTCCCAGTGTGGGAACCCCTGCTTCTTGTGCGTTTTTGTTTTGTCTAGTATCAATCTGTTGACAAAAGTTAACTTATGTTATAGCCTAGTATATAGCTTAGGAAGTCCTCTTGATGAAAAGTGTTTGTATATCGGCATCAAATTCTGTCAGAGGTAATTGCTTTTCAATCTAACATGAGTAGACAACTTTATGTATTTTCCCTCTCAAATTTTGTATTCCACATAACTTTAGTGGCATTGTTTTTCACCAAACTTCAAGATCCATTTGTTCGTAAAGCAGTACTTTACATTGTCTTTTGCCGTAATATCACGAAGATTCTAATGATGCATAACAACTGCAATAATTGTGCCATCACTACAGTTATACAGTGTCGTTACTTTGGTGGGTTCTGCTTTAGCCAAGCATTTGAGGCGAATTTGGCATCATTCACTATTTTGTACGTGTTTGCTGGAAAACATGATATGTAGCCTAACATTCAGGGGAATTAAAATTCTTTCGAACTTGCGGGGTTTGAAGAAACCAGGCTATGCCTGGGGTGCTCGTGCCGTGACTTCATCTGCATTTAGAATTCCATATACATTATGGTAAGGAATTTGGTTTTAAAGAAGTGTGTTGATGGTCCTAAACAAAGGCTTTAGTGGTTGAGTTTGATGGTTCAAAACATGGACTTCCAGCTGGTAATTTAGCCTCCCTTTGAATAGGGAGCATTTTGCCGAAGCAAGAAATTAATATCCCTGGTGTTTGGGCACTAGTGCCACAACACTCTTATCCGGCACGCATTGTTATAGAGTCCACAAAAATACGTGGTGGAAAAGGGTATTGAATACTATGGAAAAATTGCTCAACCCAAATGTGATACTAGTGGTCGTCATTTATCAATATCAGCGTTCTAAAGTAAGGAATTAAATCGTTGATTACTAATTAACATGCAACGTTTACTCGCCGATTAATCCGATTAATAGCTCGAAGGTGACCGCCGCCTGACAAGCGCATAACGATTTTTAGAACATTGATCAATACTGTAGATAAATTCATAAATGTGTTAGATGCTTTCGAGTAGTTTAAAATCCCACCCCTAATTTTCAATTATTTATCCATTGCAAAATCCCATGTGGTACATCTTCCTTGTAACCTGCCTTCACTTTCCATTCCTCTCCTCAACATTTTCCCACGCTCTCTCTTCATGTTAGCATTATACTACTAATATTGTTACCATCCCTGACGGAAAATTTGAATCAACTCTTCTCAAAGAAATTTGTTCATTTCTAATTCCTTCGTGCATGTCAATTCTGTTTCACCATTTCGGTAATTAATAATTAATTCCCTGTATTGATTAGTACCATCTGCAATTCTCATTACGTTTAACATCTACTTTTTACGACCTAATTATTAATTTTAATCTCGACTCCCTGCAAATTATTTTGTTTACATTTTTCCGTGTACCGAATGGGATCAACGCTAGTAGTAACAGTGGGAATGTAATGCTCTTTTCGAGCCATTTCGCTTCCAACTGCAAAAATAGAAGAAAATATTACATACATATCTTTCAAGATAACAAGTTTCTCGCCATGGTCAAATTTCAAGTCCCAATCCTCAAACCACACACATTGCATTTACATAGAACAGTTCAGGCATATGGATACGACAATATTAAGCAACGATAAAATTAGATACGCACACATAATAATAATACTGAAGTGTCTCACCGACATCCGAATTTCTAGCGCAAACGCATTCCATGCTTCAGCTTATATTCAAGTGAGGACAGATCGAGAGCCCTTCTAAGGCTTGACTTGTCCCTCTTGATCTGCATCAACTTATCGTACACACACCACGGAAAGCTAATGAAATGATCCCGTTTCATTCCCGTATTGTAGCAACCCCAATAACTATGATGATAGGTAACATGGTACCAAGCCGAGGCTTTGGCATATATATCAGCATTGTCACCATCTTTGAACCACGTCCGAGCTTCTTTCCTCAAGGACTTAACAGCCAATCCAACGTCTTCTGCATCTTTTCTCCGGTCGAAAGATTTTGACATTTTAATGATACTGCCGCTAAGTATTTCGGCTTCAGTTTTGATCCCATAGTAATCCATTAAGTTTCCCAATTTGTAATCATATTCGGTTTTGCAATCAAAAGCTTCATCTAAGTAATCCCGGAAACCTTCCACTTCCATATCGAGGTCATACGACCCCCGCGAAACGTCCCAGGTGAAGGATTTGATGGAGTGTGGTGCAATTTCTTTCACAGCTCGGAAAAGCTTCCCAATCACGTGCTCCGATTTATAGAAAGTTTTGTCTGGCTTTTCCATGAAATCTGGATAGTCTCGGACCCGTAGATCTCCCGGTATCTCAGCGGGGACTCCGGTCTTTGGGAAGTCTACTGCAATGGAGAATAGCTTCGCGAGCTTTAAACAAGGATCGCTCATTGCTTTATCAAGTTCCCTGTCAGCAAAAACCGTATGGGCATTCGCAATGATTCCCAAGCTGTCATTCACTATGTAGTTGGCAAAATACTCTTGAACTTCCTGCAGTGCAAATGCAAGTAACAAAGTAATCGGTTGGATAAAACAAGGAAACAGTAATTGTGAATGGGAAGGATGGTGAACAGTTACAAGAACAGAACATGATTTGCATGAATTCACAGGAAACATGGTTTATACAGTGGTTACTAGTTCTGGCATATTGTCGATTTGACTTGTTTATTCCCAGTCATTTTTCTCGGCTTGAAAATTTAGTATAGAAACGCTATTTAGCATTATATAGCA
Organism: Rhododendron simsii; assembly: GCA_014282245.1. NCBI lineage: Eukaryota > Viridiplantae > Streptophyta > Magnoliopsida > Ericales > Ericaceae > Rhododendron > Rhododendron simsii. The sequence continues at coordinate 4,352,004 of CM024959.1, read as the reverse complement.
AATAAAAGACTTTCCTAGGTTCTACTAATTAAAGTTTGAAGTTCTATTTTGAAGTAAAAAAAAACCTGAGATAAGTTGGTCGAATGGTATCCTCTAGAAAACAAGTAGCCTCTCAGGGCAACAGAATCAGTTCATAGTAGTGTTTACAAATCACTGCAGCTATTTTGAGTTCCAAAGGATATTCTACCTTAATTTGTAACCACCATTATGGCTAAAGAAGTAAAATAATTGCAAATATGAAATTTGGCTGGTCCTGTTGTTCTCGGGATGGAATTCGAGGATGCACTAAACTTAAAAATCATCCGCCTTCCAATAGGAAAGCACGCCTCACCATCTTAAAGAAATTACGTATTGCTCCTAACCCAATCCTGACTGTAGAACTTCTCCCACATCACTTCCGAAGTCACAACAGCTTGATTAATTACTTAATACACTCATACTCCACGGGCTACTCCAATAATTGACAATTGGTTCAGTTGCATTCCTCAAAGATACACTGGTTAAATCATAAATGTCCATAATTTATATGCTTGAAGTTGAAGGGATATAGCAAGTTAAAGGAAAATGACAGGAACTAAAGAATAAATTTAGCTTCTCTACCATTCCCCGCCCCTTTCCCTTTCCCTTTGTAAATCCCTCCACAATTCCATGATCAAAACATCTTACTGCTTGGTAATATTCTATCATAGCGCAAAATCTCTGAGCTGCTTACATCTCAGATAACAAAGAATATGCAGACAACCCTCTAGGGTTATTCCAAGCGTCTAGGTTTTATGACTCCTTACCTCAAGGAAAAATGACAATAAGGATCTTATGCATGATTATGTTAATCACATTTATGTACACTCATAATACTATAGACACCACAGTCCTAACAGCCGTCTCATATCTTCCTCCAGCCAGAAAAAGCAAGAAAATGATGTCCAGACCAGAGAAAAGTTTCTTCAGGTAAACATTACTTTTCTTTAATTATGCATATATTACAAATACAGAACCATTAACATCCATGCCATGAGTGAAATGGGATGCCCTAAACCCAAATATGTAAATTGTATGACAGGATGAAAGTACGTTTGAGAAGTGTGGCAACATATTGTACTGTGCATCCTCTGATTGTTCGTGTTCCTTCACTGAATTATCTTCACAAACACAGAAACACAATTCACCATATGAATATGTGACAAGAAATACCTCCATTGAAACATCATGATCCAACAGCATAGTCGGTGCAGGTGTGTAGTCCATAGGTGGGATTTGCTTTGGTGGGATCAGATCCTGGTCCCAACAAACAAAATAAATATCCCCATCTAAATCGCTCCCTGAACATTCATTGGGATGGGGTCTGCAATTCGATAACTAAAGTTAGGAACAATTAACAAGGAAGAAATCTAGTACAAATTAAACAGATATTTGGGCGAAGTATCATGCAAAAAATAAGTGAACGATGCATGGGGCAAGATGTGAAGTGCATTTGAAAGAAAGAGAGGACAACAATGACATGCTATACTGCCAGCCCCGTCGCCTCGATGGAGAAAGTTCTCGGCTCTAGGTAACAAAAAAAGTATCTGGGTTTCGTTCCAAAGCCTTACATTCCTTCCTAGTTAAAATGCTTTTAAGGCAAGAGCTAGCAGCAAACCAAAGTATAACTTTCCGGGACGGGCCAGCATAAACTGGTTTCAGGATATATTATATTTGTTTTATGAGAGATCTAACATTTGTATTTGGACTAATCAAATGGTATAAGTACTAGAACACATGAGATTCGTGGTTGACAAGTGCTGTCGAATATTCACCAAGCCAACATATTTGGTAATTCAAGGTATGCTGAAGAAACTATACATGAAGTGCTGTGAGGCACATTGCCAACATCAATTTTATCATATTTTCTTCATTAACAAGGTACTCTCAAAAGGGAGTATCATGTCCCAGAGTCCTTGGACGCATAGACAACAACTTACACCCAGAACCTGTACACAAGTGCATGCAACTTAGGTTCTAAATTCTAATTACAAGGGCATGAATGAAGACCAATAAAGGAGTAAAATGAATCCTCAGTCTATTCCATGAGCATAGAGTTTGTACAATGAAATATGAATGTCAAGAATCACAAACAAGAAGTAAAAACATTGCGCCTACTGAAAAATAAGTAGCTACTACTATAATACTTCCTAACTAGAAATTTAGTCGAACTTGCTTCAAAAATTTGTAATGCTCGCAAACTTTTGGGAACTTTGAACTTACAGATCAACCTTGAACAATCTAAAGCAACCAAATTGTAGTTTAGGACCTCAGTTTTAACAAATTCCACAATGAGATCAGAATTTTACCTCATTCCTTTCTGCGGAAAAACGACACAATCCACCATGTGATGCAAAGCTGGCACATTAACAGCCCTTAGGACACGAATGTCACCCGGGTGCAAGCAAGGGTTTTTCGCAACAAATACCTTCCCCAAACCAATACGATGACCTTGGTCTGAGTCAATGCCATTAGGCATCAAACGGGAATTATCACGAGAACAAACATTGCCAGCCCCAGAAATTTGCACAAATACTTGCCCGTATTCCAATGTTTTGGTTTCATCTAGGCATCCCATCATTGATCTTCCTCCTGGAACAAAAACCCTTGTTTTAGTCCTTATTTCAAGCAACTTGGTTGCCCTAAATGTTTGAAGCATCATTGATAGAAATGGTTCAGCATCAGGCTTATAGCCACACAACAGCATTTCTTTGAGAATATTAGTATTCTCGCCTGGAGCCATCAACTCCAGCGCCTCTTGTGCCCTTAACGGATCTGTTAAGATGGTATCCAGTTGTTCAACTGCCTCCTTTTGCTTTTTTTCAAAGATGTTATCCTTAACCCCAAGGGTAGACAAAAGAGAGATCAATTGGCGATTTAAGTAACAGGGCTGATATTTGCTCCACGCCAACACATCTAATTTTGTGTTTTCCGAGTTATATTTCAACATACTCTTTCTTAAAGATATCTTCACAGTCGATGTTGGGTCCACGGCCACAACTCCTTTGTACCCACCGTACCGAATCTGAAAAGCAGATGGAATTGAATCGTTAATGCCACATTTCTTGGCCACACTGCGAGCAAAGTCGGGGGAAAGTTTTCCAATTCCATCAGAGAAAACATATTTGACACCATCCTTCACAATCTCTACATCTGGAATCATTACCCTTTCATGCCTACCAACACTCAAAGTTTCCCTAGAGGAACTAAAAGATTGACCAAGCCTGGCAGCATATTTTGCAACATTTCTAATTTCACGAAAATCACCCATCCACTTTCTTATATCAGCAGCTGTAAGCCCAGGCCTTGAAGCAAACATCCATGCAGAATTTTCGCGTAACTGACTTGACGAGAACGCAAGAAAATCAAACTTCTTATCTCCAATCACAATGCCATCTCGAAGAGTCGACAATATCCTCCTATAAATGCCGGTTCTTCTTTCCTCATTTGAAACAGCTACCCGTGGTGACAAATCTGTGGAAAACAACTTACCCAATTCCTCATCAACGAAAGAGACCCGGAGAAAATTATCAATATCCTCAGGGTAATTGCGTAATACACGATTAGACATATTAACCTCTGGTCCACAGAAATACACTTTGCATGGGGTTATTTGAACCCTATGTACGTAAACCAACCCATCATCCAAAGTAATAGCAGGTGTTTTGGGAAGTTGGAGAGTTTTTTGGTATTGCTCACCAAGCCACCTAACGGGTTCATAACAACATTCTCTCAAATGATACAGCCTCTCCAGGGCATCTTCAATACGTGTGATGTAAATTCTTCGGGGATCAACCAACCTAAAGAAGTTGATGTCAAGTGTGGGGCCTGAAAGACACCCTTGCTGAACCAAGATGCATATCTTGAACAATATTCTATATGGCAGTTCAAGTCCATAAGCTGGACCCACGATAGGCACTAGATCCAAATTGCGAGAAAAGGAGGAACCGCTCTCCAGAATGAACGGCCCTTCACTTTCCTTAAAATAAGGAAAATATTCACTGAAGTTCAGAAGTTTAACACCATATGAAAGCTCTAAGCACAAAGCAGATGATTGGCCAATGGAATTTGATGGAGTAAAATCAGTTGCCCTAACCCAATTTTCTTCAGGATATTCCTTAAAATAGCTTAGACAAGATTCTGCACATTTTTTGTATATCCGAGGAGCACCAAGCAGCTAGCATACAAAAAGGCAAAAATAAGCATTATTGGAATTTCTAAGAAATTAGAACGAGTTGAAGTGTGCAACAGTGATTAAACCGTGGTCTTCCCATGAAGGGCATGGAATAAACTGAAATGGCAAAAGCAATACCAAACAATGAACCAGAAGCAGAGCAAACTTCCCGCACAAAGAGTCTAAGTTTATTGCTTATTCTTTTTCTCCATTGTCTGTGCACATATTTCAGTTGGCATAATTGGATTACAAAATAATTACAAACGAGTGCATTATCAAGGAGCCAATTGACTTCACAAATCTACAAGATATGCATATGCCTAGTTCCTATTAATGTGGCATGTGACTAGTTCCTAAACTATTTACAAACACGGGGTTTAGTTCATTTAACAATTGAACAAATTTATTTTGAGTCCCTGCTAAGGAAAAGGAAAGAAACCATGCTTATTTCACTTTGTGATAGGTTAGTATGATATGTATTTTTAAGGAGAGTCAACTTGTCCCGGTCGGGGGCACAAGATGCCCCCTCCGGGGAACAAAACCGACGATAAATATAATCTAAACATATTTTGATAAGAGTCATAAGACACGAATGAAACTGAAATTGTACTGTACTCAAGACTACGTATTTCCGCCACTATAGTATAAGGGCTTAGAGCAGATTATACAAAGGTAAGTAGGATTGGTTCATTTCACTCATTTTATGTTTTGATTTTATGGGCCCTCTAAGTCTAAGTAAATAAGCTAAAAAAATACATGCTATTACTGATTAAATGCAAACTTGTTTTCAATATGATAAATGGAACTCAAGTCCATTTAGGGAGTGATTTCCACACTCAACTTAAGCTCCCCAAACTTGAGCCTATCACAAAGAGAAAGCGAGAGGCTAAAAGTGGAGGGCTAATAACATTTCCTATGTTAAACATAAACATGTCATCACTAAACCTGAATTAGCAGAAACTTTGACCTTTGACCGCGCGGACGATGTAGCTCTATCTGCCAAATATTCTCATAAAATAGCTCCAGCTTGTAGTCAACACAACGGTAGGACAGGAAGAAGTGCAGTTTTCGTAGTCCCAACCCAAATTTTAGAGATATATCTTTCTTTTCCCAGAGCACTGCAAACTTCTCTTTTGAGATCTGACATCCAAAATATAGATTTATGCTTTCCATGTCATGTACGTATACCTTTGGACTTTGTACTAAATCAAAGTCCTTTGCGAAAGCCTTCAAATAAGAAGTTCCATAATACAACCTTCGCGCAGCCAAGGAGATAATCTGATCAGCATATTCGTCACTTTCGAATTGAACAATGGCATACACTCTTGACCCTGGCCTTTTCGGCTCCCTAACCTCTAAAGCATAAACTGTTCCCCTGCCTGTGTAACGCTCTAAGAATTCCTTAACTGTGTCCCCCGTCACAAGGTTCAGAAACCCAGACAACTGAATTGTCTTGCCCATGAAGTCCAGGTGACTTTATCTGCAGTGTAATCATTACAATAGATAATCAACTATTGAAAACAAAGGAAATAAATGACTTTCAAGAAATAATTCCACTAAGTGCACAGAGTGTAAGAACCAAAAGACAATGGGAAATGGAAGAAAACAACAAAAAGAACCAACTAGTTGATTATGAGACATAACATTTATACATAGGGTAATAAAAGGGTAAAATTTGGAAGTATAGTCCAATGAACTATGCAAATTATCAAAATTCTCACCTCTTTGTCAATGTTCTCAATCATCATAATCTTTTGATGACTTTGCTAAGTAAAAATTGGTCTCAAAATGTCAATGTTCTCAATCATCATGTTCTTTTGATGATTTTGTTAAATATAAATTGGTCTCAAAAGACTAAGTGTTGTGAAAGCACAGGAACACTTCGGGTGCAAAAGCTCCTGGAGCCTATGCGGAAAGTGCAAGACTGCAAGGGCATGCCTGATGGTCGTAGAACCCGCATCTTTCAAAACGCATCCAAAATGATAAATAATTCCCCATGTGGAACAAACATACTCAAAAGAAAATAATTAGCGATATATCTTAGCCTTGTAACTTTTGTTTCTAGCACATGAACTTAGAAAAGGAAGAATTGTCAATTATCATAACATATTATGGAAACTGATTATTCTTGTAAATATGCATTTTTCCTAGAGTTTGTATGCGCTCTCTTTAGTTGGATTTGCTATGTTCGCATTGAGAGCTCATCCTTAAGAAGGATGGAACGTCTGACGTCTGTTGTCTGTTGTGGAGTATGTCTATTAATGGAATAAACTTCTCAACAAGTGTCTGTAAGTTTTCCTAACTACTACATCTGCCATGAGATATTTAAGCAAACACCTTTTGCACTGTTACAACCTTGTTCTTCATTTATTTCCTGTATTGAACTGTCATTATAATCAGCTCCCTTTTTTCCTTGATATTTAAGCAAACGCCTTTCGTTAACATCGGCAACATGAAGAATTGTCAAGTAGACTTTTCAAGCAACAATACAATGGATTCCCTACACAAGTGTCATTTGGAGATCATAGTATTCACAGCAAATACCGATCTATTAAGATCACTGGAAGAAACTAATAAAACAATGATCCGGATGGAAGGGAAAGCTTGGATAAAAAAATGATAGAATGGAAAGCTCATCGGTGACATATTTGGAAGTGGTAATGCCAAGGACTGCTAAAATTCGACTATAACAAGATTATGTGTATGTGCGAGAGAAATTCCAAACAAAAACAACAATAAAACTACCTATGCAATCCCCAATCGATGGGGCATAGGCGGGGAGAACCGGAGACAGGAAGTTTTACCACTGAATTAGCGGGCCCCTATAACTAAATCAAGGGACGATATACCTAGATCGAGAGACGTTATGCTGTAGAATCATGCCCCCAAATCAAATCCGGAAGGCATAAAAAAGGCTAGGCCTAGAGACCTGTTTTGACTTTTGTGGTCATTACCTTGCTTCCTTCGTTAGAAATCCAGAGCATCAGTTCAAAATTCAGAGCATCAGTAACAAGGAAAACAAATGCCAAAAAGCATATATATAAAAATAAATAAAAAATAAAAAGAACTGAAACGCAGGAAATGGGTAACAAAGAAGGCAACCAATTGGCAATTTGTCAAGAGCAGCTAAACAACAGCAACTAAAGGAAAAGAAAATCAAGATAACTCAAAAAAAAAAAAAAAAGGAAAATGAAAGTAGTCCACAAAATAGTAAATACATGAGTAAAGAGGAATATAGACTATCGCATTAATTGTGCAGGGATTCTCTCAGTTTACTATGAATATAGAAGCGGACAGAACAAGTCATTCTCTTCGTTTCTACTGCATTCTATCCAGAGAAACAGTGAGAGAGAGAGAGAGAGAGAGAGAGAGAGAGAGACTCACAAGATGATGCAGAGAAATCAATTGCTTCTTTTCGTCTCACAAGCAGAGTCTGATGAAGCTTACTCAGAGAGTAAAGGAAAACGACGTACATATTTGTACAGAGCGACAGAGAGAGTGTGTGAGTGATGAAAGAACATAGACCTGGGTATCTAGTGGGATAAAGTTGACTAGGGGTTGACGAATGACGATCAAAAGCGACTCTTCGACTTCCTTATTAATTAAGCAAACATAAATGATTGGAGAGTCCAATCATTTATTGGATGATCCGGGAAGCCCCCCCGGCACGCTGCATGGTGCAGTGGTTTAATTTTATTGTCAGTCTCGTCAATTAATGATTTTGATGCCAGTTAAAGTTTTTGAAATTATTTACAAAGATTTAGTCGATTGAAAAGTCTAATTAATTAAGCTTGTGGGTGTCTTTTTAAATTCTCAAAAAGTCTTTATAGCTTTTAGTAAGGATGAGTATGGTCCGAATTAATTCGATTTTATAGTAAACCAATAACTAAACTAATACTTATGGATTGTGAATTTAGAGAACCAAATCAATCCATAGAATGTATAAAACTAAATAAATCCAAATCCTAAAAATATGGTTCGGTTTTGGTTTTGACCATGTTTCTCATGAAACTGAGATATTTATCTTCATAAACTATTTAAATTGAGTACTGAGAGACATTAAATCAATTATTATTAGTATTAAAACCATTTTTCTTATTTAAGGAATATAGTAAAGAAAGAACTATTAAGAGAGAAAATAGTGGCTAACAAAGAGTGCCTATTATTAACCGGAAAAGAATGAGATGAATACAATTTGCCAATTTATATTTAAAGGTTTGGATAGAATAGGAATATTGTTTCATCATACAAATTTCGAGTATTAGATTAAGAAATTAATTGACTATGACTTAGGTTAGTTTTATTTAGTGTATCTAAATCATGTATATATCAATACATATACATATATATACACTTATGCACACATACATACGGTTCGGATCGGATTGGAACTGGAACCGTTGATATAAATCCATAGACCAAACCATTAAACATGGTTTTTGATTTTTTGAAACCGGAGCCAAACCACACTACTAAAAAACCAAACCAAACTATGCGGTTTGAATTAGTTTGGACCGGATTCGCGGATTAACAATTTTTTTGTACACCCCTAGTTTTTAGTAGCCAACTATCTTTATTTACATTAAGTTGAAGTCTAGAAAAATCTAAGTTTTTGTTTCCTTTGCTTTGAATGAAATCCTAAGTCGTGTGTTTGAGTAAAATATAGTCTTTAGTTAGTGACAAGAATTATCTTCTTGTTCACCGTTTCTGTATCTCTTAAGTGGATTCCTTTGAGTGGTGACTACGTCTTGTATCTCTCATTAAATCCTCCTCGGATGGTAACATTTAACTATAGATGGTGAGCGACTATCCTTTTATCATTTTTTTACTTTTCTTCCTTCCCATTTCTAAAATCCGGCATCATATTCGAATTTTAAAAAAACTCTTACTTTTTCCTGAAAGAATATATATTTGGACTGTCCAAAACTTGTGGACGATAAGATTGAGCGCTGCACGGTAAACACTACAACATCTAGCCTTCCCTATTTATCCCCATTTCTTGGATTCATGTCAATGATAGGAGTAACTATTTCCTAGTATTTCTTAAAATTTGAATAGAATATGAATCGGGCTCAACGTCACATTAATTGAATATCGTTTAACGAGTAAATTCTGTTTGACAAAGCAAAAAAAAAAAAAAGAATATCGTTTTATCGAGTATTTTAAAATAAATTTAATTTGAAACTAATGAGATGCAATTCAAGTTGCGATCCTTTTATGTTCCAAAATAAACTTCTTTTCAAAATAATATGGAATGACATATGATCAATTTAATTTTTGGCATGATTAACTTTTTGAACAAGTTCTGACAAGTGAACAATTCCAATCATTAATGTAAAATCAAGAAGAGACTACAAAATAATATATCTCATTTCTAAAGAAGAAGAAAAAAACAGTCCACCTTTTTCACTTTCTGTTTTAGAATTCTTTTTGTATTTACTAATTTTCCTAAGACTTCAGTAAAACATATATGTTATTTTTATAAGCCCACACGAATAGAGGAGTTTAAAAACTAAAAATTCTAAACTCAAATTCAAAAAGAAAATCCTTCAAAGACCGAAGAGAACATTTTGGTGGCGTTTTTTTTCCCTTTTTACTAAGCACTTCTTCAACCTCAGCAAACTTTCTATCTATAATACAAAACACAGCTGGTTTTTGTCTACATATACAAATAAGAGCACATCTCCTACCGTCGGATCGAATTTTCAATAGGTTATGGCCATTCAATCAAGAAAATGCATCATATATAAACCGCATAATCTTATGACTAGTAAATTCTTTCAATTGATTGCTTTTAGGTTGTTTTCTTAAAAGGCTTGATTATATTTTTGAATTTAAATCAACTGAATAATTGATTTTCCTTTAAAGTTGATTTCCTGACATTCAATACAATATTTGCTTTTAAATTATTTCCTTTTAGGTTGATTTTTCTATAATAAAAAAGGAAACAATCATTTTTAGATTCATATGCGAAAAGGAAACAACCCTTTTTTTCTTTAATAATTAAAATTCACATACGTGTTTCTTTGAAGAAAGAGAGAGATTCATAATCTATGCAAAAGCGCGAATAGAATGCTAAACTTAGGCTTTCCTTTTATAAGCATACACACAATTCTTTTAATTCATCAACCTCTCCAAGAAGAGGGGAAATCAGTTTTGCTTCGTACTTTTATTAATGGAGAAAGAGAGAGATTCATAATCTATGCGAAGAGCATCCACAATGTAATAATCAAAAGTGAATAATCAAAGCTTGCCACTTCAGTTTTTGATTATTCATTTAGAAGGCTGCTAAAGTTAGTAATGTGAAGTCACACATTGTTACTTTTGATTATTCAAATGTCCAAATTTGATTATTGGTTAGGAGGTTGGTACTTTGATTATTACAATGTGAGCACCTTTTTAAGCACACATTACATATACTCTAAACGCGAATAGACGAGATCCATGATTAATGTAACTAACTTTCGTCACCATTTTACTTTAGAGAATTTTTGCCCATTTAATTATTATTTTTGTATATTTTCGTGTTGGCGTTCATGTTCTTAATTCTACGTTCAAAAGTGATGATGACAGGTAAAAGACAAACTTTTTGGATTATGATCCTTTTGCAGAATACGACCTCCTATGGAGAGCACTTTTTTAGCTACATTTGTGTATGAATTTGACTATATTATTTAGTAGCTTTTATGTCATGTTTGAACTTGGATCTTATGGATGCAACATGGTAGGGTTTGTATTTGTGGCTCAAATTTAGGTGATTCAGATGATCATTGATAGTATCGTACACACGAGTTAGATGTTATTCTTCTTAATTATTATAAAATTGAAAATAAGCGATGAGGGATCAAAGAACAAAATTTTTTTGTGGTAAAACACTTTTTGCGTTTGAAACACGTTGCTTCGTGCCTTTAGGTATGGACAATCCCTATATCATAAATTTAACAAAAAAAATAATATAATTATTTATTCTTCTAAGTACCACCGAAGGTGGTAGCCTAGATGGCAAGGGTGAGTGGGCTTAACTGCTTCCTTCCTCCTGTACAAGACCCGTCTAGGTTCGGGTCCTTTGTCCATCTCGTACCTAGATGGTGCTATAGTGACGGACTTGTCTATCCGGATAGTAACTATGACTCAAACGGACATTCTGCAATAGATCGGAAACTCTTATAATCACGTCTAATGAGATTGTTACGTTGGTTGCCCTTTTTCCATCCTTTTTGTGGTTCAAAACAAAAGTAACACAAATTATTACAGTACAAAAATTTTGCTGAGAACATGAATGAATGATAATAAGAGGACTTTTGATGTGTTTGTAACCTGCTCAATCCGTTAAAGGTTTTGCTAGACTGCAAATAGAGTAGGGCTCCCACTTTGGTGCGAGGACCGAGCACCAAGAAATAAGAAATTAGTGGGTGTGAAATGCAAATACACTTCTCCCGGGAAAAAGAAAAACAATTGCTCATCTTCCCCTCCATCAACCACCGCCTAAAGCCCTCACTCACTCGGAAACCACCAAAACTCTCTCTCTCTCTCTCACCAGGAAGTAGTCGACACGTACAGTGGCCGTGGTATCATATAGGGGCGAATAGGTACAATTCTGGATTTTGGTTTAATTGCACCACAGTCAATTGTAGTTGAAACTTATTTTCATGCTTGTAATTGATTGTACGACGCCGATTCATCCTTAAAAAACGACCTCAATTATTGGAAGAAAATACAGGGGAGGTTAGCGTAGTTTTATCCTGTCTAGGGACAGCACCGCCCCTCAATCTACAGTAATCTTATCGCACTAAAGACAGGATAACCTCCCCTGCATTACCTAAAATACGGAGCTGTCCCGGCCTTGCGGGACTCGCTCAGAAGATCGAAAACGTTCACTTCGTAGAGCAACCAGCTCGATCGGATATCATCAAGTGCCTAATTGGAACCATACAACTTGTGTATAATGGAATTTGATCCAGTGTGGATGTTTTGGTATATATAACAAGACATCAACTTTGGTTGAGTTTTTTGGTTTGGTTCATTATTTGCTTTTAGTCGTTATCTATGTAGCATGGACACGGGCATGGCGGGGGTCACGACACGGATACGGGACCTAGTGATTCTAGAAGATGGAGAAGCTGTCATGAAAAGGGACACTATTTTTTTTAAATGATTATTTCAGTTATGCAAAAATGCATTTTGGACCGATTGTGTATGCCTATACACATACACAGATGTTTTATATTACATTTTAGGTCAAATACTTTGAAAATTTTAAATATTTTACCCGAAAGAGCTTTTAAAATCTATAAAATTACGGTGTCATGTTCCCAGCGTGTCCTGACGTGAAAAAAGTTTAATAGACATGTCATGTGGCGTGGCTCATACGTGTTCCTGGAGTGACTAGCACGGGTACAACGATCTCTAAAAGTGTCGGTGCTTCATAGTTTGTAAGTTTATTTATTAACACAGCTGGAGTTTGGATATAGTATCAATATTTTGGAAAACTATATTTGAGTCCTATGTTGCAGTTTTGGTAAGTTGCTTTCATGAAATACTCGTACACAACTATTCCGTAACATTTCTAATGTGTTCCAAAAAAAAAAAAAAACTATTCCGTAACAAATCCTCTAGAAGTTCAGAATTCAAGAGATATTTTTGGCTCATTGTGATGGAAAGATGCAAAATAGATAACGAGTGGTACAAAATTATTGTACACTAATTACAAGCCAACATTATTGCTGGAAAGTTCATCGACAATTTCTTCGTACATCTCACATGAACTTGTGAAGAGCTTGTTCACTATCACGTTCAACCCTCTGTGATATTGAGTCACAACCAAAAATGATTTCATGGTTGTTGTGCCCTGTTTAAGAATCCAATCGGGTAGAGATACTACTTCACACTGGGTAGTCAGTTAATGTCCTGTTGTTTTCACTGATGGATCATTCAACCGTTATTGCTTATCTAAGGTCTTACCTTTTAACTGATAATTTCTCTTCCATGAGGCGGCCTTGCAAGTTTTTATGTAACTAGCATGCAAAGCAGAGTTAGTTATGTAACTTTGCCAAGCCGTTGAAACCTGGTGATCTCATGGAGTACTCTTTTATCAGTTTTGAGAAGAAAGAATCATCTCTTTTCAGTAGCTTGGCTGGTGTGTCGAACTCTGCTATTCTTCCTGTACACAGAGAAGCATTAATTAACCTCAGAATTTGGTGTGGGGTGTGCGTGTTTGCGTTGTGCTTGTCGTTTGCTGCTTACCATCACTGAGGACCAATACAAGATCACTGTCTATGACAGTATGGATTCTGTGAGCTATTGTGACAATTGTTAGATCTTTGAACTCTTGACTGATAATTTTCTGTATTACTCCGTCTGTTGCAGAATCAACTGATGCTGTTGCTTCATCTAGAGCGAGAATGCTGCTTCTCTTTAGCAAAGCCCTTCCAAGGCAGATTAACTGTCTTTGTCCCACGCTCCAGTTTTCACCATTTTCAACCACTGTGATAACAGGTGTTATTTTTGTGACTAGTATATATATACCAGGGATAACATCATAAAATGTTGAATAACTAACCTGTAGACTCTAGTTTCTCTTCCTTCGCACGCACTAAACCACCCAGTTGACATCTGTCGAGAACCTGAGAGATTACAGATTAAGGATGAGAAATTCACAACTAAATTGAGATAACGAAGAAGCATTTTGAATTATGGTTCTGTTTTGGAACTTTTCTGCTGAACTGTTTGTAAGCAGTATACTCGATCGTTGGTGTCTTGTTAGTCGAAATCCAGCTTCTTAGTGGGCACATAGTACACACTAATTACACGGCTATGTTTTTTCCTTGTAGACTATCAAATGCGAAAACTTTGCCTGGCTAGTGAATGTTTGTCACCGAACCCGACATTGAAATGGGCTTATCTAGTAGCAAACCAATGTGTTCATGTTTGTTTATTCTTTCTACTTTAGTGGGCAGACTCGAGTTCCTAATATCAACGAAGTGGAGCTGATTTACGCCCGTATGTATCAGAAATTCATAGTACCTAAATGATACAAATATCAGAAGAGCAACATATACCTCCCATATTTCGTTGTCAGAGTATTGCTCTAGTGGGTCAAGGTTTCCTCTGACTGTACCCTCAAACATTGTTGGGTCCTGTGGAATAATGCTAAGCCTTGATCTCAAATCATGAAGGCCTATATTGGAAATATTGATACCATCAATTATGATGCTCCCATGGCTTGGTTCGACGATCCGGAAAATTGCCTGTATGAGAGTTGATTTCCCGCTCCCTGTCCTTCCCACAACACCAACTTTCTTCCTTCCCGGAAATGTGCACGTAATGCTTTTCAATACGGATGGTAGATGTTCAGCGTAACGAATCTGCAAATGCAGGCGTTTCATGTCCAAATGAAAATGTGCAGATCAGAATAGGCATTTGTGAGACCAGAAACTTCAATCTACTAAGACAGTGGAATGAGTGAAATTTCACTGATTTTTTTTTGAAATTGCATCTATGGAGTCACTTAGATTATTTGTTGAAAAAGTTGACGCAGAAACACTCGGATTGATATATTACATCTTTCTATAGAGTCTTACCTTCAAGTTTGTGAAACAAATTGTTCCAATTTCTGGCCAGTTGTTTGGCAGTCTGCAATTTTCAACCACCAGAGGCCCTTCACTGGGAAGATTTGAGTACTGAAGAACCCTTTCAACTGAAATCATTTTAATTTCAGCATTACATATGTTCCATATAACTGAAGCTTGTAGAACGTTGAGGTTTATTCCATATGTTACCGCCAACCCTGCAATGCCTGTAAAATATCCAATTTGTGGTCAACTCCCTGTGAATGACTGATGCTTTGAAGGAAACGTAATATAGGCCAATTTGTAAATAGGATATTGATTAGGTAGTATCCAGTAGACCATACAGGTGGTCCAACTTTGGATGCATGATGTGTTCGCCTTTTGTGGCACCCACTCTTTTGGTAGTACACCCATGGGGTAGTCTATGCAAAAAGTTGTCACAGTTTCTAAAATGAAATTTCCGGGATATTTATTTAAACGACATCTATGTGCCATATGGCGAAAATAATTTTGGAGATAAACATGATATTCTGGTACTTACTTGGATTGATAATTCCTTCTGGAAGGGTCACAAGTAAAACCAATGAGAAGGCAAAAACAAAATTAGACAATTGGCTCAGTCTGAAAGAGAGCCATTCCATTGCTGAGATGTTGTGGAACCATGTCCTTGAGTGGTTGTCAATGAGGCTTAGATTTGAGTCAGTGAAGCGGTGTTTTTGGTCGAAAGCACGGATTGTTGCTGCTCCTGCAAGTGATTCAGAAAAGTGGTGGAGTATTGGAGCTAGTTGTATCCCTGCTAAGCGGGCCAGTTCTCTTGCAGTTGGTATGTAATATCTCTGCAATTGTCAGTAATTCATATTTGATCATTGAATACAAGCATAAGACAATTTACATAAGGGCAGCATCTGAAAGCCAATGTGAAAATGAGAAATTTTTTTTTTCTCGCATTTAATTTGCTTTTTGTGTGTCTTTTAATACCATTTGCAAGAACTTCAGCTTCTATTTTTTGAAATTCTGATTGTAATGGTATTAAAAGGCTGGAAAGAATTAACTTTTATAGCATGACCAGTTTACCGCTTACTTTCCAGAGATATGCATTTCATTTGGATAAAAGGAGCAAATGGTGGAAGAAGTATCTTACTTGGTACCATATGCAGATTGCTGTTACTGGAATGAAGATAGCAAATACTTCCCATGCTACCTGTGACATGACAGCAATGGTTCCCAGAAGCTGAATTATTGAAAACGCACACCACCCTAGTCTTTGTGCCATCTCCATGTCTAGTACACTTTGGTCAGTAGATGTCTGAGAACAAAATATCCAGAACTCATTAGTCTTCAGGAATTTTGGTTTTAAAATTTACAAGAACATGGTAATGCAATCAAATCAAAGGTGATAGATCAATCAAGAGAGATGAATTCCAAAATGGGGTTCAAGGAGCAAAGCTCTCAAATATTCATTCTTAAAATGATAAAAACTACCTAATGAGGATTATAGACAGCTATTTATAGACCCACTAGGACTAGAGGACTAGAAATGAAACAAAGACTATAAAATAGACTGCATCACATAGTGCACAGATGTCCAAAGAAACAAGTGTAGTGAAATATATTTGATTTTAATTTAATTGTCGGCTAATGAAAATGAATGAGCAAAATTGATATCGCAGTTTGATTTTCCTTGAAAGCTGCAAAATCAAAGCTATCTTCTTTGTTTGTTCTCTTTACAACGTTTTTTTACTTCCTCCTGTTGACTCCTGTCTATGATAGAGATACCAGATATGATGAAAAAAAATGAGATCCATTAGAAAGCAATGGTCATTTTTTATTGCGGTAATGGACGACTGGATGTACTTTAAGCTATATACCTCCAAAAAAGAATTTACCATATGAGGGGACAATGATACATTTGATATGCTAGTAACTTCTGATTAACTTTTGAAAGAGTAAATTTCCTGATTCCTGTGGCATGTGGGTGCCATATCTAAACACTAGAAGTCTTTGAATCTTCTTGACTCGAATGTTGAGCCAGTGCTGTGTTTGCTGTTGTTGAATGTTTCCTCTGAAATGGTACTTACGCTATGGAATTTTTTGTTGTTGCAAATACTTCCTTTATACCACAGTTACATTCTTTCCATTACATTGTGATCTAACTTCTAATATGCACTTCAGACATTGATCTTTGATGACGAACTTTGTCAATTGTGGAAAGTTTAAATTCCTAGTATTGCAGCCTTTACATATTTATTTCTTACTAGTTTTGGAGTAATTTTTTGTTGTTGTGCCTGTAATGTACCTTCAGATGTCAATGCTTTGTTTCCCAATTCTATGATAACCAGGGAATACAACCCCATCCTATGCTGCCATATCACTTAATGGGCAATCAAAAACTTGTAACTCACCCGATTTAAGATTCTTCCAGTTGGGGTTGAATCAAAAAATGCCATTGGAGCGCGCAAGACACTATGCAGCATGTTGGTAAAGAGCTTCTGTGCTGTCTGAAATCCTGCTATTGACACTAGCATGGCTCGAACCAGAACACAAAGTGAACTTCCAATAGCAAGAAGTGTATAAACTAGTAATATATAGTTCATCCCTGCAATCGGTTCAGTGCCACCATCGGGAGGACAAGCCCAAGCCATCCAGTAATTACTTGTTATCTGTAGCACTTGGAATGTTGATTGAGCCAGGATGATGATCGGAACCAAGGCTCCGCCCTTCACAATGGTCAAGTAAGACCAATAAACTTCTTTGCCTATTCTGCCTTTCTCTCTTTCTTCATCCTGCACTAATCGTGCTTCCTTTTCTGTTTCTTCTGCACACAGGTTCTGCTTCGACTCATGTCTAGTGTGTATGAGTTCTGCACTTGATGTGAGGTCTTTACTAGTGGAATCAGCATCAAGTATTTCATTTTGAGATTCTCTACTTGAACTTTCAACAGATAGGACTGATTCTAGAGCTTGGTTATGAGCTCCAACCAACACTTCGAATCCGATATTTTGTTTCATAAGTTCTTCAAATGTTCCAGCTTGTGCAATTCTTCCATTTTGCATCACCTGCGCATATTTTTAGCTATATAATGTGGTACCATTGCTTTATCGGGTTAAACTTTAACTGTGCATTTTACCCCATCTTGATTAAGGATATGTTGCCCTATTTGATCATGTAGAATTTGTATTTAGATTAGTCTTAAAATTGCTTTCCAATTTCCTGAAATTGGGAAGAGTTGACATATTTTTTAACAACATAGCTTCATTTTTCCAATGTTAATCTTTTGATTGCACTAAGTGTTTGGATCTTGGCTTGGTTGAGGGAAAAGAAAGGGAAAGGGATTTGAATCCATCACTTTCTTTTCCCTCCAAACTTTTGAGATCCAAACACAGCCTAAAATTTCAAAACAGTGGCTCCAAGAAATGCATCCTTAATTCACCAGTATGACCCCTATTTATTGACCCAACTTATTACATACCAGAATTAGGTCGGCTGCGGGAAGAAACTCAACTTGGTGAGTAACATAGAGTATAGTCTTGTCCTTAAGAATCCCCATCAAGCACTCCTGTGCATAGCATATAGACAAATTAGTGCCAAAAGCAACCAAAGTTGCTTCAAATTGTGGGAAATAGATGAGACATTTTTTGTTTTATATTTTTATTTCCATCGGATAACCTACAACCCATTTCACATCTTTAACCTCAATGTCAAGATTCTAGAAGCTAACCTCAAAGAGTTGTGTGCCTGTGTGGGCATCCACGGCGCTGAAAGGGTCATCAAGTAGATATATGTCAGCATCCTGATAAACTGCGCGAGCAATTTGGATTCTTTGTTTTTGGCCTCCGCTCATATTTATCCCTCTTTCTCCAATCTCTGTCAAGTCACCAGCACCGAAAAGCTCGAAATCCTTTATCAAAGCACACGCCTTGACTGTTCTTTCATACTTGGCTTTATCATAAGGATTGCCAAAGAGAATATTCTCTCTGACATTCCCCGACAGTATCCATGGGGACTGGGGTACATAAGCCTTGGTACCACTGATTTTCACTGTACCTGACATTTTCGTCATCTCTCCTAATATGCATGAGAGCATACTCGATTTTCCTGATCCTACAGGGCCACAAATTGCCACCTTCATTCCTCTTTTAACTTCTAACCCTATTCCTTCAAGAATTGGGCTTCTTGATTCGTCATCCCAACAAAATGTTCCCCCCTGAATTTCAACATCACATTCTGTCTGATCTTGTGGAACAAATTCAATGACATTTGACTTAATTTCATCCGCTTGGAGGTAAGAAGCTAATCTATCCGCAGAGACTTTGCTCTGAGCAATTATTGAGAGCAAATCCGGTAGGTTAAATATAGGGTCTTGTAACATCCGAAATGTTGCCAATGCGGACAGGACTCGCCCAGCGGTTAGAGGAATCCCCAGTACAACACAAGCCCCAAAAGTTACCACAGAGATAAGTGTCGGTGCTCCCCATAAGATAAAATTTGATACTGCCGACAGTCTCAACGACTTCCATATGCAGTTATTTTCTGTTTTCCTCAGACTTTCTAGCTTGTGAAGATACTGAATATCCCATGCTTGCAATTTGAGAATCTTAATGCTACGGAGAACTTCCGAAGTGGCCTTCATTCTTTCGTCCTTGGCCTCCATGATCTTAGACTGGTACCTTTTCTGAACCCTTGTCATTGGTACGTTGATAGCCATCACTACCAAAGTTGCAGCAAAGGCCACCAATGACCCTAGTCCCAGATTCGTATGTAAAATAAACATAGCTAAGGAAATCTGTATGGGAAGCTGCCAAATGGTGTTCAAGTACCAGATGAACTCTGTCATCCGTTGAACGTCCACACTCAAGTAGTTGATGATCTCTCCACTACTACGACTTTGTCGTGATTGGCTTGATAACACGAGGCCCTTTTTGTAAATTTGAGATGTCAGAGAAGCTTTCAGCCGAAGGCCTAGTTGGCGAGCCCCAAATATCCACTGTCTCTGTGCTGTCGTCTCAACCACTTTGGCACCCAGAAAACCTAGTGCAATGAGGTATCCACTTGCCAAGCTTCTAGTTTTCTTTTGGTTCAGGAAACTTACAAAGTCGTCGATAAGGTATGGGCCCACGTACGATGCCCCTGCACTGATTATTGCATAAAATGCATTGATCGCCGCTTTCTTCCTGATGAAAAAAAACATCACCTTGTAGAGAGATGGGCTTGTGGTTTGATCTCTCTGCTTGACATGCTTTAGGCTTTCATCAAAGGAATGTGATAGAAAGCGAGTAGAATCTCCGGTGTCAAGATCGGGGACTTCATCCCTGTCAAGAGGCTTTTTGATCCCAACTGCAAACAAAGGATTCATCCAAGAGAAGGTAATGAGTTGAAATAGCGTGGCTTCTCCGTATGGAGATGACCTTTTGCTCTCTGAATGCTTCTCTTCTTTCTTATTGAGAAGTGGGTCTGTAGTGCCATTTGGGACATCGAGGACAATGTCCGTATTCCCTCGAATAGATATACCGAATAGGCATGTGGATGCGAGAAGTCCAACGATTTCAGCAAGATACACGAAGTTAAGGGGAGCGTGGTATGAAATCATGGAATGGGCTTCGAGAATTGTGCTGCCAAGGGACAGTAAGAAGGTACAGCCCCACCATGCTCTTAGAATCCAGGGGAACTTTAGGTACTTTTTGATGGGAATTTTGTAAAGTGTGAACAATGTAATTGCCCATAGTACAACTTGCATGATTTCTGATGCAAGAATTGGGACCTTTGACTTGCATTGTGCCTCGCTTCTGTTTTGCAGTGTCAGGAGCGTTGTGATGTGAGTTCCCAGCAGCAAAATGGAGCAACCAACGCTGACTTTGTAAGAGAGGCCGAATTTTACGCCAACTGGGTATTTCTCTACGCTTGTAATCACCTTCTTTTTTCTGTGGTTGCAGAAAGATTCCACAGTATTCCAAAAGAGGTGGAGTAATAGGATTCCAACGAACCCTAGTTGCAGAACAATGCTGGCATTGTCCCGGAAGCATGGCGAGCTGAGCTGTGGCCATCCTGATTGGAGCCAAAGAATCTTCAAATCTGTAACACACCACAAAATAACACCAAAGCCTGTCTCAAGGGAGGTAGAAATTTTTTTTACTGTTTTCTTTGCAAAGTTAGTGATCTATGTGCCTTGCATTTCGCTTTTCTTGTTACGTTCAGAACCTCAAAATTTATCAAAGCGGGTGGGAGCAAGAAGTCGGAGTTGTGGGAACTCTGTGTAATGCAAGAATAAGTAAATGACAGATGGAACGTCTGCTACGATTGCAATGGTGAAGAAAAACCCTTGTACTTCTCGAAACATGATAAACAGTAGGAGAAACACGTCATGAGACTGATTAGGTTTCCTTTCTTCAAAAAGGTCATGAGACTGATTATGAGCCAAACATCATATAGATATCTTATCCATCTTTTGAGAGGCACGATCCCTTTCCGAATGAACTTACTATAAGAAAAAAGGAGGAAAATTACCTATAATCTTGTGAAAAAAAAGAAAAAGAAATGGCAAGCGAAAATACCCAACGAATGAAGCGACCACACCCTCTTGTCACCAACATTTCATTTCCAAGAAAAATTATTTAACACGGCGGACAAGGACGCCATCTCAATTGATTCTCAATGGTTGAGATTTCTAAAGAAATCGAATTTCCAAGAAATCAGGGTGACCGGGGAGAATGCCATAGGAAATATGAACATGTGAGGGCTTTGGATCAACCGATACGGAATTTAGAATAAAACATGACCGGAAAAATCTCCAGCGAAAACATTCACCCCCAGTGCCATCGTTGAAGATAGACGTGAGTTTTAAATTCATATGAAGAACGATGAAACCTCCACTGGGTAATGTCAATAGGAGGGAAATCGAACAAACGGTTGATGATTTGGCGGTTTTCGTTCTTCAAGCATATCCTAATATAGACGGTCTATTTGTGCAATTTCGAAGAGATGGAACCAGGGTTTATGTTGCAACCGAGGCGGCCCACGGCCTTCCGAGAGAGAAATTTTTGAGTGTCAAGTGGGTACCACGTGTGTTATCTAGGGCTGCTCGCGATCCGGTTCGGTTCGGATTTTTAGGAATCTGAGAACCGAATTACTAGTCACGGTTTTTGCAAAATGAAATCCTTGTCCAGACCAAAAGTCCTCTTGTCCTGTTCCAATCCAATCCGTGACTCACGGATTGGTTACAGTTTTGTCTACGGATTTTAGCAAAAATAAAACTCAAAGCATATATCCCACAATAAAAGAGAAGAATGCTACATTCAGAATTAAGTTTAACATCACCAAAAAGTATTTGTTACATAAACTACCAAAAGCTTACTTCAGAAATCAAATTCAAAATAATCTAAAACACTAGTAGGATTTTATCATTATAGTGTATTACATAACATAAAAGAACTGGAAAAGAAACGAACTACTGAAACTCAACTAAGGTTACCTGTAATTTTTACAAAAAAACTACGATTTACTCCCTATATTTTATGTACATCTACACTATATTCCATTATTAAGATAAAATACTAAAATTGGTGGAAAAATATGTTAACATTACTAACAATTTATTATATAAATACACACGTATATATTATTTATATAAAATAAATATCTCACGGTCCAGTTCGGTTAATCCATGGTTTCGTAATGAAAATCTGTGGACCCAACAGCGAGTCACGGTTTTCTAATTTTTCAATCCGTGTCCGGACCATTAATCCACGGACAAAATCCAAAAGGTACAGATCGATTCGGTCCGAATCGGTTTCACGCTTCACTGGATTTTTTGAGCAGCCCTAGTGTTATCCTACCGGCACCCAAATCCATCTTTTTGGCAATACGTTAAACTATAAATTCTCCTTTCCTCCTGTTGGTTTAAAATTATTTCAGAAAACTTAACTCTACAAAAAAATTTCGTATTCTCCTCCTGTTGATATAAATTATTTCAAGACTTTTTAACTTTGCAAATCTAAATCACATCGGAAGAGTTATTTTCTTTACATAAACTTTCATGCTTAAGACAATGTTTAAACCATCCTCGTCCAATGATTCTATAAAGTACATAAAATCTCGTGGTCTTATTTGTTAATTAAAATTGGAGACCCTAGGTGTTGGTCTTAATGGCCTAAAAGCAAGTCCAATGGTGTAGAAATGGCTCAAGCCATTTCCCTTTTTTTGCCAAATCTACTAAAAACCATAAAACCCAATGGTTGGACATTCGTGCAGCCATTTATGGCCGTGCCATTTTCACCCAATATGGCACAAAAAATGCTTAATGTCATTTCTGTCACCACCAAAGCCTCTTTTTTTTTTTTTTTCTTCCCTCAATCGGATCCACACAATTAATTGAAAATAGGGTACGAATGGAATTATTGAAAAGAATTGCCAGAAAAACAGCCCTGCACTATCGAACTAACATTGCCATTTTTTAGTCAAATGACAATACTCATGGCCATTTTTTCGGGAATGGCTAAAGCCATTTTACGAAAACCATTGGAGTTGCTCTAAGACTTGTGCCAGCCTTGGTTGCAACCAACACATGGGTCGGGTTTAACCTACACTTCATAGGTCAGGTTTAACCTACACTCCATACTAATAAGGGAAAATGACGGCTAAGGACGTATTTTGATAATTAATACCCGCCAAGGATATTTTGTTCATTAACAAATGTTCTTAGCATGTCTTTAAAATGTATTAATTATCAAAACCCGTCCTGAGCCGTCATTTTCCCTACTAATAATGAATGATTTCCCGGCCCTGCCAGCCCCATATTAAGCCTAAAACTCTTCAGTCCAAGCTCAGCCCTTAGATTTTTTGGACTCAAATTTGGCCCAATTCAAAAATCGTCCAATTTTTGCCTCCAAATGTATAGCATTTTTTCAAGGAGTACTGGTTGTTATCGAAATCGGCTGTTGGCCTTTTTAAGGTATTTTCCAATTATACTTACTTTAAAATTAGAAAAGGGTAAATATTGTGCCATCCTAATAATGACAAGTGGTGCATTTAAATTTGTCACGGCACGAAAAGAAATGGTTGCTAACACCCTGCCACTTGCGTATCCGTAAAATTGAAAATAAACGTGTCTCAACTAATAATGTCCTAGAGATAGAGCTGTAAACGAGCTGAGCAGAGCCAAGTTTTACGGTGTTCAAGCTTGTTTATTAAGTTTTTAACGAACACGAGTTTGAGCTCAATGAAAACTTAACGAGTCGAGCTCGAGCCGAGCAGGCCTTGGCTTGACTCGAGCTCGAACTTGTTCAAGAGCCTCAACGAACCAACGGAAAATGTATATATATCTTTGCATAGGCCTAATACAACCAAAAATATTTTGATTGTGAAGGTATATATCTTTCATTTTCCTATGGAGCAGGGGTGTACTGGCATGCATGTGCTCTAGCCTCCCTTAATTGACTAGAAAGTGAAAACGGAAAGAACAAATTATGAAATAACAATAAAAATCCTAAACTTAAGTATATATACCTTGGCTTGCAAGCCGACTTGAGCCGAGCTTATCCTAGCTTGAGCTCGGCTCGTTTACAAATCGAGCTAAAAAAATTGGCTCGAGCTCGTTCGTTTAACTTCCAAGCCAAACTTGAACAAGCCACTAACGAGTCGAGCTTCGAGCGGCTCAGTTCGTTTGCAGCCCTACCTAGAGATAGTATATAAATACAAATAAAATGAAATTCTTAAGGAAGAATACTAGACTAAAGATACAATCGAACAAGATTAATATAACGTAGTAGTTTTGTTTTGGATCCCTTTTTTTTTTTTTTTTGGGGTTCTTTTGCGACTTTTATGCCTTTGCTTTTGATGTTCTTTTTGTCTCCAAGTTTGTTTGACAAAGTTTCTCTTTTCTGCTTGTGTCAAACATAGGACTTGTATTTTGTATACTTTTTTTTTTCAAATATTTAAATAAACAAACTAAAATCCTGACTTCTGGTTTGTTTAGGATGTGTTCCACTAACTCAAATAAATATTTCATTTTTAAATAAGTACTTACTTTTTAAAAAATGTGATGTATTGTAAAAGAATGACCTGTCTCGTAATTAGTCGTAAAGTAAGAAATAAGTACTTAAAAAATAAAAGCTTTAGCGGGACGGGGCCTCAGTAGTTTCTTTAATTTTGAGTAAAAACACATATCCAACATCAATCATCGTACCTAAGACTTAGGTGTGAGCAAATTAAGCCCGGTAAGCCTCCCCTTGGGATTCAATTTCACTTTTTCGCATATATATTTTTTCATAAATAGAATACATAAAATTTGTTCTTCCTGTCGATGTATGTAATACCATAATTCAATTAAAAAAAAATTAAAAATCAAAAGTTGAGGTTCTGAGGGGGAAAGGAAGCTTACTAGCCCAGGTGGAATTGAACATTGCTTCCATGACTAAGCAGTTTTCCAGTTCTCCAGCTGCTTATATACAGAGCTTCAGATCTTAGACTCCCGCTAGTTCATGAGCTTTTTGGCTTACAAATAAATTCTAGCTACGTACTAGCTAGAAGAAGTGCTAATCCTCGGCATCCCTCTAAGAAAATCTTGAGAGATATATGGTTAGTGGATCTCATAAATATGCATGTGTTACAGTTTTGGGATCCACAGGGGACCATGAGAGAGAGAGAGAGAGAGAGAGAGAGAGAGAGAGAGAGAGAGAGAGAGAGAGAGAGAGAGAGTGAGTGTGAGTGTGAGTGTGAGTGAGTGAGAGAATGTCACGTGACGGTAATCGAACCCTTGGGTTCGCAACATGTTAACAAGTTATGTCCAAGCTAGATACCCACCCTAAAAGTTTTTGCTGCTAGTACATTAATGTGAAGGGGATCGATTAATTACTTTGCTGAGTCTAAAAGCTTGGATTAATTAATTTGAATGGGAATTTCATGATCTGATTGTTGCACAAACCTAATTAATCATGCACCCGCTGTGGCATGTTGGGTATGGTCGATGATGCATAAAATAAAAGAAAGATGAGAATAATATATACATGAATGGGACTCCTCAGTGGTGTACACTCCCTCAGCTCAGTCGGGTGGGTACTCAGTAGTAGTATTGCTTTTCTTTGTCACATTGTTCGTTTGTGACGACCACTTTGATTGCTTTTCCTAACCCTTTAGCCAGTCTCAATAATTTTCTGTTCTTCAGGTGTTCCCGCACCTAAACGGAATCAGACTAATTCACCTAAAACAAGTCACAGAGAACCAACACCTACAGAAAATCGTTAGAAACAGTTAAGAGGAGGGACCACCAAACGCAACTATAAAACTACCCAAATGAACTTTCCCTACCAACTGGTTGCCCTATCCTCAGAGGGTCAGAACTCATACCTCCGAGGTGGGAGCAAACCCGGCCATGGCCGCCAAGACAAGCCGGTTTGGGCCTCTCAAGAGTTAGAATCATTTATACAGATACTACAAAAGTTTGTCGAAGTTTGAAACTTTTGGAGCTTATAGGTGGGCCAGGATCTTTGCCAAACCCTTGGATTTCTGCCATTTATTGTTGGTGAACAAATGATTAGCCTTTTATTGGAGTATCTGAGTAAAATATTTAACATATGCTACATCTACCTGGTGGTCTAAGATTTTAAGTTCGAAATCTCCTAGACTATCAATTTTTAAAAATCAGTCTCTACAGATTTATGTCTAGACTTAAATTAGACTTCGCGCTAGCAAACGGCGGGACTAAGTCCCCAAAGATTAGTCGAAGGGCACGTATATCGGCCCGAGTTCCCTCACTAGTATTAAAGAGAACAAGTCTATTTTCCAATTGCATAGAAGTGGATTTAAAAACAAAAACATTTGACGTGTATTATGTATTCAATTCTGGTGCATAACAAACTTCAAATCCAATTTTTGTGCAATCTATGATGTAATTCCGTTTGAAATCTTCGAAAAGGCTTTTTTCATTTTGTGTGTTTTTCTATAGAATTCCTCAAGGGATGATCATGACAAAGTTTCACACATTCGCATATACTCGCGTAATACATGCACAAGTATGTAACCGTTGTTGGCTTGGTTCAGTACGATTAATCCCGTGAATGAAAATTCAGAGATATATTGAATCGAGTTTCTATAATAAGTCACAAGATGATCACAACGAGCGATTATTCTGTTCTGTGCTGCTTCTAGAACACCACTTGGTGGCACTCTTGGAACAATTAATAATCTTCCGATCACAATACGGGATCGATGTTTGGAAAACAGAACTGCCATGTTTATGGCCAAATGATGGGATGCATCAAGGTACCCACTTTGAATAGGACTGTTGTCGATCCTGAACCGCTTGATGCATCAAACTATACACCAATATCTAATCATCGACCATATATTAGCATTGCTTTATACAGCGGAACCACTTTTCTTTATTTTTATCTTCTTCTTCTTTTTTTCTGGTGAAAAGGGGCCACTTTTCGTACCATACGATGGTTTGGTCAATTTTTTTCTGTCGCAAACCTTTTGCTTTCAGGAATATATTCCAACAAAAATGCTAGAGGCACATTAGGTATGCTACACCTCGGCCACACCCTTCTTATTGGAAGGGGCCCAGTTCTCATCTTGGTCATTCAATTTAGGGTTTCC
This sequence comes from Rhododendron simsii, assembly GCA_014282245.1. NCBI lineage: Eukaryota > Viridiplantae > Streptophyta > Magnoliopsida > Ericales > Ericaceae > Rhododendron > Rhododendron simsii. The sequence continues at coordinate 4,324,656 of CM024959.1, read as the reverse complement.
AGCTACTCTCTCCGTTCCATATTGAGAGTTTCACTTTCTCTCTCTTACCATTTTTCAAATCAAAAAATCAACTATTTCGATGCATTATTTTTCAAATTTTTTTGCACCGTATTAAAGATCTCGATTAGTACTTTAATTTGGTGCAAAACAATTCAAAAAATTATGCACAGAAGAATTTGATTTTTTATTTAAAAAATAACACGACTTTTCATGGTGGACTGTCAATATGGAACCGAGGGATTAGTATTTTTATTAAGGCAAAAGCTAACCAGTGCACTGGTTTGTGTACCACAGGCGCGCACTTAATTTTCAAACCTTTTAGGTGTCAATGTCAGTGTGTGCAGTGATACTTTTACCATGTGCACACAAAATTAGAGCTGGGCAACAGACACGAGACACGATAACACGACACGAACCGGACACGAAATTAGCGGGTTAGGGTTGAACATTTCTGACACGAAACACGAAAATGACACGACTCGAGAACACGAATTCTAAAGGGGTCGGGTTCGGGTTGAACACGCGACACACGAAATTGACACGACTAACACGGTTACTAATCTGTGTCACCCATTTTCACGAACATATATACATAATATATGGTATATCTATAATTCTATATAGAGTTAGACAACAGACACGATAACACGACACGAACCGGACACGAAGTTAACGGGTTAGGGTTGAGCGTTTCTGACACGAAACACGAAAATGACACGACTCGAGAAACACGAATTCTAAATGGGTCGGGTTAGGGTTGGATGATTTGTGACACGAACACGACTCGACACGACTCGTTACCCAGGTCTACAAAAAATGACATTCTTTACCCTTCAACGTCGTGCCAATGTCTGTGTGCAGTGATACTTTTACCATGTGCACAAAAATGACATTCTTACCCTTCATTGTTGTTCCCAATCTCTATGAAATACTAGTATTATCTCTTCTAAATACACCAAAATCAAGATAGTACGTAGAACTTTTGGGGGTTCAACAAATTCTAAACCACAATTTCTTTGTTTTATGTTTAGGGGTATTTCCACTAATAAAAAATATAAAAAATTTAACACATTTATTATCTTATTTTTATTAAAACGGATTGAAAATTAGAACACTTAATTTTTTCTTGTTTACAGATCATATGACATGCATATGCCCCTTTGACGATTTTTTGGATCCCACACAACGGCAGGCCATATGTGTTAGGAATTGGAAGATAAAGGGGGTAAGTTGTAGTGTTTTATAATAGAAGGGGATAAAGTGAAAAATGTATATAAATAAGGGAGCAACAAGTAATTAACCCTTGTGAAAGAATAAAGACGAGGACAAAATGGTCATCTGGTAGTAGGCGACAGACCGGAATCGGTCCTGTCAAAGATTAAAAATAAAAGCTGGACACCTTACTTACTACAGTAAGTGCTTAAACAGTGCAATAGAGCACTGGTTAGCCGGACCACTTAAGGCAAAGATGATGAAAAACGCCTCGTGCATTAATAATGAAAATTCTCACTTAATTTGAACCCCTCCAAGTATTAAATATCTTCAACTCTTAACTCCTCACTATGTGCAATGCGACAGAGCTATGGAAGTGTTGCCAGAAATTGAGGCGAGTGGGAGTAATAACTAAACACGCGTTTTTTGTTTTGAGGAACAAAAATTTTCATCTCTTTATAAGGGATTGTACACGCAAAGTATGATTTGAAACATTTTTGTCAAGACTACTTTTGTGATATTAGGCCGTGCATTTTTGTCAAGACTAGTTTTGTGAGATTTGGCCGTTAAAGTCCAATTGCCTTTTGGGAGTCTTTTCTGGGCCAATTCGATGAGTGGCACCGTTCACTACTTAGACCTTGTCGAGACTGTCAAATAAGTCAAAAATTATGTCCATTAAATATCGAGTCATATATTTTCTGAAACACTTGTGTTTCGAAAAAAATGAGAAGTATGTAGTTTAACACTGAATTGAAACTCACATTTGCAACCACGCGGCTTGAATTGATAAATGTGAGATCAATACGTCAAAGGTTCTAACTCAAACTAATTAAAATCGTGCACTGCGCGCGCGCGCACACACAAAAACTTGAAATTCCAGTGAGGTCATGGGCTCCCACTAGGGTTGAATACCCGAGCTCCGCCACTGGTTGCCAGAAACTAAGTTTGTAACTACAACCCAATGATTACCAAAACCGAAGAAAAAAATTTGTGTGCTTTTAACCTAATGTATTAGATGATTTATGCCAGTGCTATCGTGTGCCATTTCGCAAGTTGTATTCCTTTATGATCACAGGAAGAAAGATAGGAACCAAGAAAACACGTCACAATCAACCTTACTAGATTATACAAACAATTCAACCATATATATATTCACTTAATTATGTCTTAGTTGGCAAAGTTGTTCACTCCCACCCTAATTTCGGATTGGGGGAGGCTGAGCACTACAAGGTTGCAGTAAGCAGTTTAGCTGTCTATCTAAGTTTTCAACGATTCGGATTTAAAAGAAACTTCTGGAAAGAGTTATTATCTTTCTTACAAGAGTTTGTTTTAATCCAAATCGTTAAAAACACTATTGTACGGTTGGAATTATTCACTGCAACCCTATAGCGCTCAGCCTCTCTACAGGGACCCCAAAACCATCCCGTAATTTCCAACTGATTTTAGGAAGGAAAACTCAATCAAACACAGATCAAGGGATCAAATGGCACGTTATTAGGGTGATCAAGTCACGTATAACATCATGTTTCCATATTCTCACCAACCTAGAATTTTGAAGCCAATAGATAATACACACCTATACCAGGGGGTTCGGGGATGATACAATGCGGGGCTGTACTGCACTACAGCCGTCCAATGCATCAAAACGGAGCAATTTTTTTTTTTTTTTAATCACATTTTTCTAATAACCCTTCATAAAGCAAACATAAATCATTGCGCTGTCATTTTTTTTATTAGTTCACATTTTGGACAATTGTCTGACAAAGAATCTCGAAACTGAAACATCGTAGCCTCGTAGGTGTCTTCCACTAAAACTGTTGAAGTGAGAGCCAGGGTGTAGAAAGAAAGAAATACTCCTATTATTCTTTCACACCCTTTAGAGCACATTTCAGAACACTTCCTTTAAAAATATGTATTTGTTTTTCATTTTTAAACTTAAAAATAATATAAATGAAAAATAATTTTTCAATTTTTTTTGCACCGTATTAAAGATCTCAATGAGATTTTCTAAACAAGATCCATATTGCATATTTTTAAATTTCAATAAACCTATTATTTTTGAGCTTGAAATTACTTTCTTAAAAAATAAATACTTATTTTGCATTCCGGAACGGGGCAGCTTTTATTGGGTGATGGCGGAGTTGGTAAGTATATATTAAATTGTAGTGTCAACATTAGGGGTGATACCGGTCCGGTTTCGACCGGTTTGGGTGTATTTTTCGGTCGAAACCGGTTATCCGGTTTGAGATTTTTAGAATCGGAAACCGGTTGAGATAAACCGGTTCCGGTTTCGATCGGCTCAACCGGTTCCGGTCCGGTTTATCCGGTTTTCATTCATGAGTCATATTTTGGGTCCAACACATCAAAAAATTCATAATTCAACCTATAAAATATCAACCAAAAATCTATAATTTAACCATTTTTTTTGGCCCAACAAAAAGGATCAATTTTGAGCCCAACACATAAAAAAAAAACTCATAAAAACATAATTAAGTCCATAAAAACAGTTTTTATATAATAAATATATTTATTAGACCAATATATACTACAAAATATCAACCAAAAACCCATAATTCAACCCCTCCCCTATGTTTATATATATATATATGTATATATTATACATATATATAACCGGTCCGGTTTAAACCGGTTTTTAAAACACATAAACCGGATCGAAATTATTTTTCCGGTTTATAAAATTTTATAAACCGGAATCGAATCGAAATTATTCAACCGGTTTAAAAAATTCGGTCCGGTCCAGTTTTTTCGGTTTCGATCGATTTTCCGGTTTCGAGTAACACCCCTAGTCAACATACAGTGGCAGCTGACGGAGGATTCAGGCTCGGGGAGTTTGGAATCACGTGTTTTTTTTACCCCACTATAAGAAAAAGCAAGCATGTAGGGGACAAATATTCAAAAAAAAAAAAAAAAACTCTTCATCAAGTATGTAGGGGACAAATCTTTCCTAAACTCAAAGAAAAATCCATACATTAGTTTGCATGGTAACAAAGGTTAAATTCTTGTTCAAGTCTCACAAGGGAGAAAAAAAAAAAAAAGTGACGGGATTCCCGCTTTTCCACTTTTCGTCCTTTTTTGCTTTTTTTTTCATTTTATAGATATAGATAGAGGAAAATAAAGAGTTGTGGTCATTTTGTCAATCAAGAAACTTTTGAACTTCTTTTGATGAATGATTTGTATTTTCAATGTAGTTATTAATAGGTCTTGGAATGAGTATAACAAAATGTAATTAATGTAGTTAAACTAGTGCCCTATAGTGTGCCCCGGGGGCACCCTTTAGAATTTGCCTTTATAAATATATCGTAACCTGCTAAGTCTGACAAATGGACAAAATCGTGTGTATTCGTGTAATTGTGATTTAATTTTATACACCTGACCGAAAAGTGGTTGATGACTTGAAATTTGAGGGAGTTTTTTTTTTCGTATGTAAATGGAATTTTTTAAGGGTTTTCATGCATCTAGGAGACTCGTAGGGACCATTTCCGTAGAAATTTTTGAAATTAATCTAAAAAACTACCCTTGTCTTTCAACGGGCAAAGAAGGCATGGCAACCCGAATTACCAAGGCCTTGCTCACGCCATGCCAAGACCGCTAGTGCGATTAATTATTCGGAATTGTGCAGGGGTTCATTTCCAGTCCAGTTTTTTTACTGTCCAGTACGGTCCAGTTTTGGGCCGTTGTGGGCCCATTCCGGGCCCACAACAATGATCGGAATCGTTCATTTTGTAGAGCTCGTCGAATATGTCATTCATGCCAAAAATTAGCTTGATCAAACATCAATAGGTACATGAACAAAATAGATTTGTACATGAAAAAATGGGTAATTATTAATTTCAACTTAATTTTTGTCATCTCTTTTTTCTTGTACAAATCTGTTTCATCCATGTACCTATTGATATTTGATCAAGCTAATTTTTGGCATGGATGACATATTCGACGAGCTCTATAAAATGAACGATTCCGATCATTATTATGGGTCCAGAATGGGCCCACAACGGCCCAAAACTGGACCGTACTGAACGGTAAAAAAACTGGACTGAAAATGAACCCATTGTGCAGGGCCCGGCACCTTGTTTTGCCACTACTAGAAAAATGCTAAAAGATAGCATGAGGAGATGTAATTGAGATGGAAAGTGAATTTCCGAAAAGTATCCGAACTCATCATTTTCAAATTATGTTAGAGAGAGAAAGGGGAAGAGAGATGTTTAAGAAAAGATGTGTATACAATATGCCAAATGAATGCCAAACTATAAAAAAAAATTCACGATCTAAAGTGATGTCGTGGTCCTTTTGAATTATGAGCTCAATGGTCTACAAATGTTTTGGTTTGAAATGAGTGGGAGATGTAACTGGAATTTAACCCCAATTAAGGGGTTTGTCAAATGATCTTAATCTGAATTTTAACGGTTTACTCTTTTCTAAGGTCTTAGGTTCGATTCCAATCGTTAATAACTTTTGGGGCTATCTCAAAGGGACTATAGGGATTGTTCCGAAGTGCACGTAAGTGGCCCGAGACACCTTGCATTACCAAAAAAACGAAAGTGCAACAAACAATCGCCTGTGATAGAGTGATACTAAGAGAAGTTCCACGGTGTAAAGGTGTAAAAGTTCGGATAATTCCTTTAATATGGTAGAGAGAGGACTATATATAGAGAGAATTTCCTAGAACTTATTTTAGATCTTTTTCATGTAAATTTTCTGCAGTAGATTTACCCATATATATATGGGAGTCCCCTTCAGGTAAGAGCGTCCTCATTTTAAATAAAATGCGGACGTTCCCTTTTCTCCTCTTTTCCGATCAAATTTCAATGATTCGATCTGCTTAATGTGTTCAGAACATGATTTTAAGGGTACCCTCGAGAAATCAAAAAAAAAGACTGGGAAGTGCTTGATTTGAGTAATTTTTATTTGAACCGTTCAATAAAATACAAACAAAAACTGCTCGGGTCAATCCCTTTCCGGTCTTTTTTTTACTGATTTCTCACGAGTAACCTTAAAATCTTGTTCTGAACATATTGAGCGGCTCGGTTCATCGCAAATTGGTCGGAAAAGGAACGTCCTTAACTTAATACGATAAGAGTGCCCTTACTTGAAATTTTGTAATATATAGGGATATGTATCCTCCATACATTACAAATCCCAATCCCCTTAGGAAACTTAGCCGATAGACTTCCAACTTGGTTACTAAGTTGGTTCTATCTAAAGAGGTCTTGGGTCATGCCCACATGGACAACCGATTGGGCTTTTTTCGGGCCGGTCCTATATGAGTGGAACATGTCGCATTAGGTCCTTGTGCACAAATGTGCGCAAGTATCTTCCCATAAAGTCCTATTTGCACGCGTGCGCACTGTTCCTCTTCGTCTCTCTCTCCTCCGTCTATGCCACGCGAACCCCACTCCCACTCTTTCAGCCTTGAGGCTCTCTCTCTCCTCTTTTAATTAAAAAAACTTCAAAATCTTAAAATGATTATAACTTTTTTTTACATATCTATTATTTACAAAATTTATATTTTTGAAATCTACTTGTAGAGATCTAGCTAATGAGACCAATATTGAATATAAAATTGTAAAAAAATAAAATTTATTTTTCAATTTCTGTTTCATTTTGTCTAAATTTATAATTTACAGTCTAAATACACAATTAATAATATTTATTTAATAACTAATTGTGTTTAAATTATTAATTAACAATCTAAATATATAATTAAAATTGTTTTGTTTAAATATTAATATTGTTAATTAACAACCTAATAGTGTTAATTAACAGTTTAAATTTACAATTAATAGTGTTAATTAACAGCCTAATGGTTTATTAACAATTAATACTGTAAAACAAAAAAAAAAGACTACACCTCAAAAAAAATAATTTTTCCTACATGTAATTTTACATCAAATATTATTCTTGTTTAACATATCTCGCTTTACATCCAATATTAATCTTGTTTAATATATCTCACCGAGTAAGTTTTAAAAAAATTAAATTTTATTAAAAAATGCTTATTTAAAAAAAAAAAACTACTCCTATAATTAGTATAAGATATTAAATAAAAAAGTAAGAGAGGATAGGGAGAGAGAGAGAGAGAGAGAGAGGGAGATATGACGCATGAGAGAGGGAGAAGGAGAGAGAGACAAAAAAAAAAAGAGGCAACAAAGTGACAGGAGGAAGAGAGAGAGGGGTGATGCGAGAGAAGGACGAAAATGACAAGACAACATTAATTGCGCACAATGGTGGAGAGAAATGAATGCACGTGGAGAGTAAATTTTGGGGATGATCTACACATCATTACACTTATAGCGCATGGGACCTAGTGGTCTATGAATTTGAAATCTAGGATCGGCCAGTCATTTTCTCCAACCGATTTGGGTCTCGGCCGGGCCTAATTCCTAATTTCCAACAAAAGGAATTTGTAGAACATGGTTAGCTTGGGTCAACCCCACGAATCCATGCGAAAGCTACCTATATATGAAAAAATCGCCGAGCAAAAAAAAAATATATGAAAAAATCAAGTAGATCGATCAACAAGTATAACAAGTTATTTTTACATATTCTTGAAATCAAACGGATAACAAATAGTAAGAGTATGTACATCAGAATAGTTAAAAAGTCATTTAGTCTATTTTATCTAGTCAAGTTCATAAAAGGGGCTCTACACCAGCCTCAATTAAGAGTAGGTAAAATTGCTACTGCTACAAAACCTCGGTTCTTTTGCCAAAAAACTATTCATCTGTATTCCACTTGTTTTGATTATTTTATTCTCTCTCTCCCTGATTATTTTATCTCTCTCTCTCTCTCTGAGCCCTAAAAAATATTATAATAATAGAGGGTAGGTAAAATGAGAGTATTATTATAGAATTAAAAGAGATATGAATATGTAAAATAAAAAATATGCACTGTTCATATCAATTTTTGCTAGCACCTGATGTACATGCTCTAAGAGCTTCAAAATAGACCGTTCATTTTGATCCGTCCACACCGCATGCCATGAATTCATTTGGATATATATTCATTAATATTGATCATTTCTGACTGAGAAAGCACCAAGCTAGTCATTCAATGTAGATACATGAATATTGAATGACTCGAATTTGATCGCTTAATTGGAGCAGATCTGGTGGGAGACAAGTGTCCTATATATTCGTGAAAATGATCATTTCTGACTGAGAAAGCACCAAGCTAGTGTGGGTGCAGGATGTACCTAATCATGAATTACAGGAAGCCAATGTGTTGGAAATTCCGACGAATTTGTCACACATTAGTTGAATAGGGTTTGAGTCCAAGACAACGACACTTACAGAAAGTCTGCACACACATACCATCTGTGCACAGATTGTACACAGATTTTATTGTGGAACCTACCACGGGCTCCACATAAATCATCCGAGCTGTTCATTAAATGTAAAATATTTTTTCAATGGTCCATTGTAAAAAATAAGCTTAATCCGATACCTATAGGTGCTCGATCCAACCATATAACTTTTCATTATCCGAAAATCTAAAAAAGTTAGATGGTTGAATCGAGTACCTATAGGCATCGGATTGTACTTATTTTTTACAGAGACTCTTGAAAAAATATTTTACATTTAAAGAACAAGTTGGATGATTTGTGTGATGGGCCCCATAACGAAATCTGTGCGCAGATTATGTGTGTGTAGCAGAACTCTGACACTTAATCCCACAACCCCAAATCTGTTTCGAGAGAGAGCGCCTCTTCAAAACAGATTTGGGAGAAGTATAAGGAGAAAATCCACGACTTCTAACCCAAAAAAAGAGAGGAGGAGATCACGTGAAGCCTAAAGGAGGGAGAGAATCCAATTTGATGTGCATAAAATCAGTTTTTGAGATTTTTCCTTCAATATTTTAGAAAATAGTTGGTAAAAGTAATATTTTTTTTTTTACTTTTATGATTTCTCTATGGAAAATGAGTTGGGTACTCCACATTTTTATGACGACACTCCAAAATTTGTATTTTAGTGTAAAAATTATACATAGCAAGACATATTAAAAGACAAGTTTTGGAGTACCATCATAAAAAAATGAAGTGCAAAAATTATTTCTCTTTTTCTATTCGAGACGAATCAATAATTCGTAAAAAATTAGGCGTAAAACTAACAAATGAGAAAAAAATCAAATTAGGAAATGCTTGAAAGAAACCTACGAACTGCCGCAGAAAAGCCTGAGCAAACAGGCCCATCAGAAAGTGATAAAAAGGAAAATAGGCCCAACAAAACTTCTCAAGGGCTAAACATGTATGTACTGAAAATCAAGACATTCTAAGTTCAAAACTTTGCAGCCTCTTAGGGTCAGGCCGAAAGAAATATATCTCTTGTAAATCTCTTAATCCCGGTGTAGATGGTTTGCTTTTAATTAGACCGGAGATGAAAATAATCAAGATGCCTATGTTGGGAAAAATTTGGCAATAACAAAATTTCAGAGAATAATCTCATTAATAACAACATGATTACATGAACAAATCAAGTTACAAAATATATAACAGTAGACAAATCGTAAGTACGAGATACAAATAGAATTTGCAGATCAAGAACCGAGTCCTGTGTGATACCACAATCTCCTTAAGAAAGATTCGCCGCCTACCGTGGGTGTTGTAGGATCTTGTTTGGCGTCTTTCTCTCAGGGTTGGCTCAGCTAAACCGCAAGCTGTAGGAACACCATCGTCGACTGCCTTGGCGAATTGACTACCGCAGCCTCCTTTTATAGAGGGTTGGTGGCCAATGTAACTTCTGGAGATGAATGCTGCTATCAATTGCTAATATGAATTCTATCAATTGAATGAGGGAGGTTACAAGATTAAATACTCCATCATGGTGAGGGGTTACGGGAGTTACGAAAATCCACACATCAATACGTCTATTAATTGTGGTACGTCCAGATACAATGAACCCGGTACATGCTCGGTTGTCTCGAGAGACCCTCAAGTAGCTCCGATTTCATTCACTTGAAATTCTGTAAAATTTTCTACAGCCGAAGCTGACCTGGAAACTCCATCGTACCAAAAAATAAAAGTTTAAAAAGGTAAATGCTATGTTTGGTTTTTGAAATTTTTTTTGAAAAATAGTGGGGGTAATAAACGGAGAGAGATAGAGAGAGAAATATTGGAAGTATAGGGAATCTAAAGGGTATTTTTTGAAAAATTCTTTTTGAATTGTGAAGAGAACAAAGCATTAGCTCTTCAAAATGCAGAATGCAACCTTTAAGGCTGAAAAAGTGGTACCCGCAAGCAAACTGCCGAATTTCCTCGCATCAATCGTCCTAAAAAATGACCACCAGTGGTGGTAGCCTGGATGGCAAAAGCCTTCTTCATTCCCAGGCAAAACTCAGGTTTGAGTCTTGTCAGTGGCAAGGGAATGAGAGATTTGTTCTCTTGCCATCATGTACCTAAGTGGTGCTGTAGTGACAGTTTGTCCTCATAGACAGTAGCTATGGCTCGAACCGGACATTTCACAGTGGGTAAGGAGCCCCTATGGTCAGGCCCAAGGGGATTGTTATGCTAGTCGCCCTCTTGAGTGTTAGACTCGTCATACGTCGCTCATTTAAGCCACCCAAACTTGGTTAATATATTCTAGAAGCTACTCTACCTATTACCAATTGGTTTTAGGTTGGAATCCTCTAAGAAATCTAATATGGTATCAGAGTTAGGTCTTGGGTGGCCTCACCGCTCGTCGGAAAGTCTCTGTCATCTCCGTCGCCGGAGTTAATCAGTCAGCTCCTGGTCTGTCACCTCCACGTGCATTTGGGCTGCATGTAAGGGGGAGTGTTAGACTTGTCCCACATCCCTCATTTAAGCCACCCAAACTTGATTAATATATTCTACTGTCTATTCCACCTTTTACCAATTGGTTTAAGGTTGGAATTCTCCAAAAAAATCTAACACACCCTTTTTCATATATATATATATATATATATCGTCCTAAAAATGCAACTTTTTCATGGAAAGGGCACAAAACCCTTTTACGTTTAAGATAGCATGAGGAGATGCGGTTGAGATGGAAATCGATTGATTAATGTGAATTTCCGAAAAAGTGTCCGAACTCATCATTTGCAATATATCGTCCTAAAAATGTAACTTTTTCAAGGAAAGGACACAGAACCCTTTTACGTTTAAGTTAGCATGAGGAGATGTGGTTGAGATGGAAATCGATTGATTAGTGTGAATTTCCGAAAAAGTGTCCGAACTCATCATTTGCAATTTATGTTAGAGAGAGAAAGTGGAAGAGAGATGTTTAAGCAAAGATATGTATCTATGCCAAATGATTATCAAACTATAAAATAAATTCATGATCTAAAAGTGATTCCTGGTCCTTTTGAACTATGGGCTCAATGGTCTACAAATGTTTTGGTTTGAAATGAGTGGAAGAAGTAACTGGAATTTAACCCCAATTAAGGGGTTGGTCAAGTTATCTTACCTTGAGTTTTAAGGGTTTTTTTTTTTTTTTTTTAAGGTCTTTCGATTCCACTTGTCAGCAACTCTTGGGGCATCTCGGAGGGATTGTAGGGATTGGTCTAAGTGAGCGCAAGTGGCCCGAGACACCTTGTATTACCAAAAAAGAAAGTGCAAAAAATATATAACGAATGCGGAAGCAAGTTGTTTGGGTTACCTCTCGCAAACTTTAACCAAACCGGATTTTGGTGGATGGATTACGTACTTCAGACCACGTACTAGAACAACAAACAGTCTCCTGTGATAGAGTGATACTACAGGAGTGATACTACAAGAAGTTTCACGGTGTAAAAAAGCTCAGATTATCCTTTAATAGGGTAGAGAGAGGACTATATAGAGAGAGAATTTCCAAGTACTTGTTTTAGATCTTTTTTCATGTAAATTTGCTGTAGTAGATTTACCCATATATATAGGGATATGTATCCTACACACATTAGAAATCCAAATCCCCTTAGGAAACTTAGCCGATAGACTTCCAACTTAGTAACTTAGTCCATACTAAGTTGGATTCTATCTAAATAGGTCTTTGGGTCATGCCCACATGAACAATCGATTAGGATCTCGGCCCGGACCTAATTTCCAACAAAAGGAATTTGTAAAACATGGTTAGCTCGGGTCAACCCCACGAATCCATGTGAAAGCTACCTGGCTATATATGAAAAAATCAGGTAGATGATCAACAAGTATAACAAGTTATTTCTCACATTTTCTTGAAATCAAATAGACAACAAATAGTAAGAACTTCAAAATAGACGGTTCATTTTGATCCGTCGTCCACGCCGAATGACATGAATTTTTTTTTTTGATAAACAAAAAGGGTAGGAGGGGCGACCGGTGTAGCAACCCCCCTTGGGCGTGACCATAGGGGCTCCCAATCCGCTGTGGAATGTTCGGTTCGAGCCATAGCTACTATCCGTGAGGACAGGCCGTCACCACAGCGCCACCTAGGTGCACAGTTGGCATAGGGCCCTCCATGCGTCCCTCTAGCGCATATAAGTTTTTTTGCCACTGGAGGGGCTCGAACTCGAGTGCACATGGAGGGAAAGGCACTCAAGTCCCATCACCCAGGCCAGCTGGGCTACCACCGTCGGTGGATAATGACATGAATTCATTTGGATATATTCATGGAAAGTACATTAATTTTTTTTATTTATCTGGAATAATTAAATTACACCACAAGACGTATGAAATGATGTTGGAAATTTACGGAATTTCGGGTGTATGGAACCGGGATTTTGGAGGGTCTTCCGAGGCAACCAGTCTCGGGTTCGTTGAATCTGGACGCAATCAATAGACGTATTGATTGTGTGAAATCCGTAACTCCCGTAACCCCTCCCTTGATGGCAGCATTACTCCTCTCTCTTGATGGCAGAAATGAATTCTGAATTCAATGGGCAGAATTCATTGCAGGAGTTATTCAGCCCTCCTCCTGCCTATAAATTGGTGCATCTCGTATTGAAGCAGCACAAGCAAAAAATTCACAGCAATTTCCTAAGTTCTGAAATTCGTTCTTTGAGAGAGAGTAAGGCAGGCGGTAGTCAGTTCGCCAAGGCAGTCGACGGCGGTGTTCCGGCGGCTTGCGGTCTAGCCGAGCCAACCCTGGGAAAAAGGCACCGACGCAACCTACAACACCCACAGTAGGCGGCGAACATTTCTTAAGGAGACCGTGGTACCACACGGGACTCGGTTCGATTCTAAGTATTCTGTTCATATCACGTTCTTGTAATTCTGATTGGTAATTGTATTTGTTTCAATTATGTAATTGTTGCATTATGAATGAAACTGTTTTCTGAATTCTCTATGTATGCCGAAAGTTTTTCTAACAATGAATGGTTCTTATCGGAAAGATTACAACTAGAACACATGGCCCATGATACTCCAATCTGTCACTATTAGAGATGATGAGGATCCCATGAAAATGTGATGCCATAACTGTACGAAAATGCCAAAAACAAAACAAAACATTGGACAATGTGCATAGATAGATATAGATGCATGAATATTCAGAATGACTCGAATTTCATCGATTAATTGGAGCAGGGGGTGGGAGACAAGTGTCCTATGTATTCGTGAAAATGATCATTTCTGCCTGAGAAAGCACCAAATGTACCTAATCATGAATATGGAAAAGACAGAAAGAAACATACAAACTGCCGCAGAAAAGCCTGAGCAAACTTGTCCATCAGAAAGTGATAAAAAGAAAAACAGGCCCAACAAACGCTTCTCAAGGGCTAAACACGGATGTGCTGTAAAGGCATCCTAAGTTCAAAACTTAACCTCTTATGGTCAGGCCGAAAGAGTATATATCTTTTGTGAATCTTTTAATACCGACGTAGATGACATTATAAGAAAAATTCAATTGGGTGATGAATGAAAATCGTCACAAATTGTATGTTTTTCGTCACAAATAATATAGGTGACGAAAAAAAATTTGTCGACTAAAGGTTGTCGAGGATTGTAACGTCCCGGATTTTTGCCCTATTTTTTTTTTATATAAGAAACTATTTTTTTTTATCAATAGTAATCGATTAACTATTTAAAAGTATAATTAGATTAAACCAGAACCTAGAATAATTTTCGTAACCAAAATTTGTTTAGCAAAATTTTTAATTCAACTTGTAACGACCCGTAATGTTTATAATTAATAATTTCATTAAAAAGTATTATTTGTAATAATAAGATTATCTTAATAATAATTATCTAGTAGTTATATACAAATAAAATTAATTTAGTCTTAATTATCTTACTTTTAATTTTTTGTTAATTGCATGCATGCATCCCGACCACCTCTCCTTCTCCTACTCTGTCTCTAACTCCTCTCGGAGCACGAAATCGTCCATACCTCGTCCATTACAAAGCCCTATAGAATACAACTTCTTTAAATCCAATTTTAATCGAAACTCTTTAAATTCTCCTATATATACCCCATTAATCCGACCCTAGGGTTGACCACGATATTCTTCACGCTCCACTGAGTCAGACATGAGAGAAAAACGTGGGCAATAGAAGCTCCAATCCATGGAGTTCTAGAGAGAGAAAGAAAGAGAGAGAAAAGTGGGTTTCATAGCTACGCCCAATCGAAATCCAATCCGACCATTCCCGACCCCTCCTACAACTCCTAACATCGCCAAGCATTGCCCAATTCGATCCCAAGGTCCCCCGATCAAGAAACCCGAAGTCATCTTCTCCAAAATTCAAGTTTCGAATTAAAATCAGTTTGATCCGATTCAAGGTATTTTAATCCATTCCAACCCTCCCTCTAAGTATATTTAATGTTTTTATGCTTAACCCTATGCCCTGAATGGACCCATGCATCGAAACCGTAACGAAAAACGAAGAAAACCGAATCTGGACGCAACCTTGCGGCCGCAAGGTGCGAGCCGCAAGAACCAGGTTGGAGTTCGCGGCGGAAGGCCCAGCCGCAAGGTCAACTGGTCAGACCTTGCGGCAGCTGTTGTTTTGGTTCGAATGTGCTTTGCGACCTCCCGAACATCGTTTTTGACCCCCGGACTATTTTTACTAGACTTTTCACACCTCAAAGATCATAACTTGTTAAGGTCATATTTTTTTAATTAATTATCTATTTATTAAATTATTTGTTAGTTATCATTCAACGTTTACGAACGAAAATTTATTTCGACCTTTCAACCAAGACTTTAACACTCAAACTAATTTTTTATAAACTCCTTGCATCTCAAAGATGGTAACTTATTAAATTAAATATTTATTTTATTTAATTCACTATTTATTATTATTTTTAAAGTAATTTCAATCAAAATTACTTTGCGACATTATAAACTTGCTATTGATGCCCGAATAATTTTTTGTAGACTTTGTACAGTCCAAAGAGGAAACCTTGCTAAACTAAACATATTTTTAATAGTAAATTATTTATTATCTATTTACTTCACTTTTGGTCACTTTATTTAACGTATTCATTTAAATTAATTCCGCGACCCTCGGAACTCAACTTTTTGACACTCAACTGGTGACATAGGACCTTTAGGACTCTTATTAGGGTTATGTTAATTATTCCAATATTTTCATCTAATTAATGTATTTAATTAGTCTTTAATCTATCTAATTTCTTAAGAATTATATTAAAGAGAGCTTAGAAAATATTCTATTAAAATTTATATAAAAGTTGTACTTTATTATTGACAACATGGCCATATAAGAATAAGGGCAACGGCCCATTTATTAGAAATTGTGTGATTTCCTTGCTCATTATTGTTTTAATTATTATTTGGTTTAATTGTATATTTCACCGATATCTGATTCATTGCATTGCTTAATATTTGTTTTAAATTACTATTTGATTTGATTGTATACTGCACCGACATTTGATTTGAATGTTAGATTGGACCCTAGAGACATGGGGTGGTATGCGAATAGATTTTATCTAGACGATGCTAAGTTGATGGAAAAATGGTAAAGTGTTGAAGTCGTGAGATTGTGGATTTGATTTAAGGGTGACCTGCGGGGCCCAGTGATGATAAGGGTGACCTGCGGGGCCCAGTGATGATATTTTGGTGACCCTAACGTATGGTACGCCATGGGAAGTTCCAAAGGGTAATCGTGCCTTGCAAGGCCAGCAAGGGGGATTGTCCCATGACACGGTCATAGTTAGTGGCTTAGGAATGGTGACGACCCTAATGTATGGTACGCCATGGAACGTTCCAAAGGGTAATCGTGCCCCCTGTTATGGTCCTAAATGAATTCATACGAGGTACATAACTTAGGTGAATTCATTTAGAACCCCGTGTGCAGGACAAGCAAGGGGGGGATTTTCCATGACACGATCATAGTTAGCGGTATGGGAGGAAAGGATCTCGTGGATGAGATCTTAGATTTCACATAAGGTTAGTGGATAGTAATAATTTGGTTCATGAATGAAATCTCTGTTTGGCTCTTCGATTCAATATTGTCTTGTACCTGCTAGCTGTAAAATAAGAGGGGTGGTTGGGTTGGATTATTCTACTGGGTGATTTATCACTCACGGATACGTCTGTATCCTGGCAAATCGTTTGCTTCGGCGATCAATTTGCCAGAGAGCGCAGGATTCAATGAAGGAGATTCGATGATGGTGCAGTTCGACACGAAAGGAATATCAGGAATGAAGATCGAGTATGCCTGGAATCTGTATCAAGCCTAGAGTTAGCTCTGAAGTTAATGTATTTTGAATCACCAAATCTTTCTTGAGTTTGTAATATCTAAACTTTATTTAGAAAATTATATTTATTTAGCAAATTTTCTTAAGATATTATTTTATATTGCTTCCGAAAAGTCGGGGCGTTACAAATGGTATCAGAGCATAGGTTCAACCCTCGGACTTGGGTAGATTGGGTAGATCACACTTCCAAGAGCGTATACTCAAGTTATTAATCGTAATTGTTACTTATGTATTTTAAGTCTAATCTATAAATACTATTCGTATGTCATCCAACTTAGACTTCGAGAGCGTACCGTGAGAAAATATAGGCTTTACCTGTTGACTAATATGTAGGTTTATGTGTTACGTATCTGTTGTATATCCGTGCTAATAATATTTGACTAGTTGTACTATATTATTATTATTATTATTATTATTATTATTATTATTATTAGTATTAGTACTAGTATTATTATTATTGTTATTGTTATATTTGAAATCATTACTTGTCAGTAGACATAAAACCAAAATTTTACGATTTGCAAATTCAAAATCCTTGCATACGATACCTTTGGAGGACCAAATAGTTAGAAATCCATAGCCACATGAATTCGTGTTGAAATCAATGACCAAGACACCAACGTTGACTGCAATGATTGCCACGCTTACAACAATGCTAACGTCAATGTCAATGTTACCGTGTACCCTAATGCCACTTCAAGAATTCACGAGATCAACAACTATTAGTAGCCATCATCACCGTGACTATTTTGACACCTAGACCTCGAGCATCGTAGGACTTCTTAAAATTTTGGACCGACGGATAAAAGAATGATGATGTCAGAGATCTGCAATTACCGACCACCTATATGGTATGCAAATTGAGCCGACGCGGCATCGTCATAGATTAGAAAATCAAGGAACTGCTCGAAGTCATGAACATCCGAAAAGATAGCGAACGTTCTCTTGCTTTGAGGTTTTATTGTTTTAAGGGGGATAGAAATTTATGACTTTACATCCATTTAATCATCTTCCTTAGTCAATTGACTTTATTACCACTATTCAATATTTTCAACCTCTCTTGATTCCTTTCTATGAAATTCCTTTCGAAACATTTTTTTCTTTTTAATTTCTCTCATTCAAATACAAATTCAAGAGTTTAAACTCATTGAAATTTTCACTCCGAGTCGCATAACACTTCTCTTTTGTTAGTTCTGAATTTCTAAGGATTCTCCCTATTGCAAATTCTTTTTACTTGATCAAATTTCATCCTCGCTATTTCAACAGTCTACTCAAATATTAGTTAATCACTTGATTAATTCCCCTTCATGCCCTTGAAACTTCAACTCAACTCATCTTGATCCTCATTATTTAGAACACCAAAATCTATGTGCCACACATTTTCCTTTGAGTCATGTATTTCACTGATGAAATTCAATTTTTGAAATTTCAGTTAATCATCTTTCTTAGGATTCCGATTTCTCCATTCATCTCTCAATTATTCCCAAAAACTCTATCCCGTTAGACTCTCTCCTTTCATGATAACATTTGCCCAATCTAGTACAGTTAATTAATACTTTCGCAAGCTAAGATAGTTGTCTACTTCTTGAAGGAGGATTTATTGAGCCTTTCCATTGCTACTTTGGCCCGCGAACATTTGACTCATATTTTGAAGCATCGATAGCCTCGTCTCATTTTTTTAATTTAATTTGGCTTCTTAATAGTATATCATTACACATAAACATGTACATGTACTGATATTAATACTTTCGTTTGGTGATGAAAATTTTACTCCATGCTCAAAAAAAAAAAAAAAAAAAAAAATTTTCGCTCTAATTTCGAGGACGAAATTGTTTTAAGGAGGATAGGTTGTAACGTCCCGGATTTTTGCCCTATTTTTTTTTTATATAAGAAACTATTTTTTTTTATCAATAGTAATCGATTAACTATTTAAAAGTATAATTAGATTAAACCAGAACCTAGAATAATTTTCGTAACCAAAATTTGTTTAGCAAAATTTTTAATTCAACTTGTAACGACCCGTAATGTTTATAATTAATAATTTCATTAAAAAGTATTATTTGTAATAATAAGATTATCTTAATAATAATTATCTAGTAGTTATATACAAATAAAATTAATTTAGTCTTAATTATCTTACTTTTAATTTTTTTGTTAATTGCATGCATGCATCCCGACCACCTCTCCTTCTCCTACTCTGTCTCTAACTCCTCTCGGAGCACGAAATCGTCCATACCTCGTCCATTACAAAGCCCTATAGAATACAACTTCTTTAAATCCAATTTTAATCGAAACTCTTTAAATTCTCCTATATATACCCCATTAATCCGACCCTAGGGTTGACCACGATATTCTTCACGCTCCACTGAGTCAGACATGAGAGAAAAACGTGGGCAATAGAAGCTCCAATCCATGGAGTTCTAGAGAGAGAAAGAAAGAGAGAGAAAAGTGGGTTTCATAGCTACGCCCAATCGAAATCCAATCCGACCATTCCCGACCCCTCCTACAACTCCTAACATCGCCAAGCATTGCCCAATTCGATCCCAAGGTCCCCCGATCAAGAAACCCGAAGTCATCTTCTCCAAAATTCAAGTTTCGAATTAAAATCAATTTGATCCGATTCAAGGTATTTTAATCCATTCCAACCCTCCCTCTAAGTATATTTAATGTTTTTATGCTTAACCCTATGCCCTGAATGGACCCATGCATCGAAACCGTAACGAAAAACGAAGAAAACCGAATCTGGACGCAACCTTGCGGCCGCAAGGTGCGAGCCGCAAGAACCAGGTTGGAGTTCGCGGCGGAAGGCCCAGCCGCAAGGTCAACTGGTCAGACCTTGCGGCAGCTGTTGTTTTGGTTCGAATGTGCTTTGCGACCTCCCGAACATCGTTTTTGACCCCCGAACTATTTTTACTAGACTTTTCACACCTCAAAGATCATAACTTGTTAAGGTCATATTTTTTTAATTAATTATCTATTTATTAAATTATTTGTTAGTTATCATTCAACGTTTACGAACGAAAATTTATTTCGACCTTTCAACCAAGACTTTAACACTCAAACTAATTTTTTATAAACTCCTTGCATCTCAAAGATGGTAACTTATTAAATTAAATATTTATTTTATTTAATTCACTATTTATTATTATTTTTAAAGTAATTTCAATCAAAATTACTTTGCGACATTATAAACTTGCTATTGATGCCCGAATAATTTTTTGTAGACTTTGTACAGTCCAAAGAGGAAACCTTGCTAAACTAAACATATTTTTAATAGTAAATTATTTATTATCTATTTACTTCACTTTTGGTCACTTTATTTAACGTATTCATTTAAATTAATTCCGCGACCCTCGGAACTCAACTTTTTGACACTCAACTGGTGACATAGGACCTTTAGGACTCTTATTAGGGTTATGTTAATTATTCCAATATTTTCATCTAATTAATGTATTTAATTAGTCTTTAATCTATCTAATTTCTTAAGAATTATATTAAAGAGAGCTTAGAAAATATTCTATTAAAATTTATATAAAAGTTGTACTTTATTATTGACAACATGGCCATATAAGAATAAGGGCAACGGCCCATTTATTAGAAATTGTGTGATTTCCTTGCTCATTATTGTTTTAATTATTATTTGGTTTAATTGTATATTTCACCGATATCTGATTCATTGCATTGCTTAATATTTGTTTTAAATTACTATTTGATTTGATTGTATACTGCACCGACATTTGATTTGAATGTTAGATTGGACCCTAGAGACATGGGGTGGTATGCGAATAGATTTTATCTAGACGATGCTAAGTTGATGGAAAAATGGTAAAGTGTTGAAGTCGTGAGATTGTGGATTTGATTTAAGGGTGACCTGCGGGGCCCAGTGATGATAAGGGTGACCTGCGGGGCCCAGTGATGATATTTTGGTGACCCTAACGTATGGTACGCCATGGGAAGTTCCAAAGGGTAATCGTGCCTTGCAAGGCCAGCAAGGGGGATTGTCCCATGACACGGTCATAGTTAGTGGCTTAGGAATGGTGACGACCCTAATGTATGGTACGCCATGGAACGTTCCAAAGGGTAATCGTGCCCCCTGTTATGGTCCTAAATGAATTCATACGAGGTACATAACTTAGGTGAATTCATTTAGAACCCCGTGTGCAGGACAAGCAAGGGGGGGATTTTCCATGATACGATCATAGTTAGCGGTATGGGAGGAAAGGATCTCGTGGATGAGATCTTAGATTTCACATAAGGTTAGTGGATAGTAATAATTTGGTTCATGAATGAAATCTCTGTTTGGCTCTTCGATTCAATATTGTCTTGTACCTGCTAGCTGTAAAATAAGAGGGGTGGTTGGGTTGGATTATTCTACTGGGTGATTTATCACTCACGGATACGTCTGTATCCTGGCAAATCGTTTGCTTCGGCGATCAATTTGCCAGAGAGCGCAGGATTCAATGAAGGAGATTCGATGATGGTGCAGTTCGACACGAAAGGAATATCAGGAATGAAGATCGAGTATGCCTGGAATCTGTATCAAGCCTAGAGTTAGCTCTGAAGTTAATGTATTTTGAATCACCAAATCTTTCTTGAGTTTGTAATATCTAAACTTTATTTAGAAAATTATATTTATTTAGCAAATTTTCTTAAGATATTATTTTATATTGCTTCCGAAAAGTCGGGGCGTTACAAGGATTTCTACTTGGTGATGACGAAATCTATTTTTCATCACCTGTAGTGCATTTTGATGACGAAATATTTCGTCACCAAAAAGTGAATAATTTGTGACGAAATTTTTTTCCTCTCTTATTGTACTTTTTGACGATGAAAAATTTCGTCACCGATGGGTCACATCGGTGATGAAAATTTTCATCACCTATATAAGAAATCGGTGACGAAATTTTTCGTCGCAAAAGATGCTTTTCATATGGCAAAAGAAATCATTCTTTCTTGCTCCTATTGGGTTTCAAACCCGAGTCCCTTAAGTTTTTCGTACATGCTCCAACCAACTGGTATAATTGATGACAAAATTATTTTGTCAAGAAAGTTATCAAAACAGTGACGAAATTAAATTTCGTCACCACTTTTTCGTCACCAATTTTCATTTTTCAAGTTATGTGGTTTGCTTTTGATTAGACTGGATGAAAATAGGATGCCTAAACTGACCTGGAAACTCCATACCAAAAATTAAAAAGGTTAAGCTCTTCAGAATGCAGAATGCAACCTTTAAGGCCGAAAAAGTGGTACCCGCAAGCAAACTGCCAAATTTCCTCGCATCAATCGTCCTAAAAATGCAACTTTTTCAATGAAAGGGCACAGAACCGTTTTACGTTTTTTTCAGAAAGTGTACGCCCACCATTCAACAGTCATCGCTTCTCTCACTGCTTTTAATCTCAAAAAACTTTTCCATAAAAGAGTTAGACGAGTTTTTTAAAATCCGAACCATTGATTGTCGGGACGGACGGTGAGATGTTAAACAGTGAAATAAAGCAATGGGCATAACACCGTTATGTACTTTTTGAGCGCAAGAATAAAATAAGTTACTGGGCCAAGGAGAATTTACTGTTCGGGGGTATTTGGGCCTAGGATGGGACATTTGGGGTATTGGAGAAGTTTTTTTTTTTTGCCCTTTTTGTGGCCCGTGGGCTTACGGTTTGGTTTCCTTATGGGCCATTAGCCCTTTTTGTGGCCTGTGGGCTTATTTATGGTTCTCCACCAAGAACTAGAAGTACATATAAGAAACGAAAAGGCTAAGGTTTTATTATTATAGTGTAAAATACTCCAACTATCCTATGAATGGATCGGATTCGGATTACTACTACCAGTTTATAAAATTCGAATCGGATTCGAGCAACTTTGGATTCAAATCAGATTCAGATCCAATCCAATCCATTGACAGACTTAGGTAGCTCCTTATATTTTTTCGAAATTTTTACAATACAAACACAAAGAAATTCACTGTAACTTTACATGACAGCTTGAGATTCTTTATGAGACATAACTTTCGTGTCTCTTATCACCCATTTCCCAGTTCTTTGTATTTTTTTCCCTGTGAAATTGTCGTTAGGATTGATCTGCATTTGGTCATTTGTTAACCTTATTTTGATCAAAAGATGCCATTTCAACAACAAAGAGTTTTTTTTTTTTTTTTGTCTTCAATCCATAACCCATCCGCTTTGGATATGGCCATCTCTGCAGAGACCTCACAATCGTGGCGAACGAAACCAAATATTCTCCTTGTTATGTACTAACCCCAAATATTCTGTATACGTGGGTGTCTCCACTAACCTAAAAGTTATGGACTATAACTTTTTTGCTTTGTTTTTATTCAATTTTTTTTTTCGGCATTTGTTAGTTTTGCGTCAAACTTTTATATATTATTGATTCGTCTCGACAGGAGAAATTCGATCAGTAAAAATTTATGACTTTTACATAAGTATTTTTAGAAATATTCAAGATATCCAAGAAAAAAGTTTAAAAAATCAACTTTTGGACTTCTTAGATATTATCCAAGTAAAAATTTATGATTTTTATGTGCGTTGGGCTGCCGGACTTGAACAACGCACGCCCGTAAACAGATGTAATTTAGAAGATGGGGCATTTGTCAATGGCGTTGCAGAAGTTAATAGGAGAATATGTCTATTAGCATTGCCTAACGATAAGATTTAGACTTTAGCTAGCCATCATCGCACTTGTTGGGACCACAGTATCATAATCCAAAAATTGCCAAAACGATACAAAAATAGCCACTCGTAAGCTAGCTTTCTATATGGAGTATCATTTCTAGCGATGCAATGAGCTTGATTTTTATTTTTTTTCCTTTTGATAACTGAACGACGGGGTCAGCTTGTGCGCGACGTAAATTAGTACTGGGATTCTGAAGTTAACGATCGGGAAAAGCCTCCAACGATCCCAAGATTTGAATGTTTGGTCTTTGTTGAATTCGAACACACGACCTCATAGAGAACAAAGAGTAATTAGTCTTCTCATGCCTTCAACTTGATTGCAATCTTAACATAGGTGGAATTAATTAAACTGGTGGCAGATCAACTACCCTTGTGCCCTTGCTTTCACTGATTATCTGCCATTTTTGTTATGCCTCTTTGGCAGCCTTTTCTGGGCTACAACACTCTTAAATACTTATAATTGTGGCTCGATAATTGAGTTTGGGAGAGGGAATTGATATTCTCGTTCTCTTTTTTGATGTAGGTGTTCTACTTTTAACGTGGAATTGCTAATAATTTTATAAACAAAGTGGAGCGTCTACATTAAAAAATGGATTGCGAATATCAATTTCCTTAAGAGAATGAGAACGAATGTACATTTTTTTTGAGACAACTAATTTTTTTTTTCAACGCTGCTAACCACAGAGACAATCACGCACGGATCGTGCACAGATTTTGCTGTGGGGCCCACCACGGGTCCCACACAAACGATCCGAGCAGTTCATTAAACGTAAAACGTTTTTTCAAGTGTCTTCGGTAAAAAATCAACTCAATCCGATACTTGTAGGTGCTCGATCCAATCATTTTACTTTTCATTCTAATTTTCGGATAGTAAAAAGTTAGATGATTGGATCAAACACCTAAAAATATCAGATAGAGCTGATTTTAGTTTTTTTGTCGGGGACCCTTTGAAAAAATATTTTACATTTAATGAACAACTTGGATAGTTTGTGTGGGACCTGTTATGGGCTCCACAACAGAATTTGGGCCTAATCTGTGGGGTATTTGTCTGTGTGGACACCGAAAAGGGTGAGAATTTGTACGCTAATTTAATAAGTCAATTTCAAATAAATTGTTTTTAAAAAAAATTACCCGCACTTATTAATTACCTTCTAAATATGTACAACACGCGCACATTTACGAATGTGGGTCCCACTTCATTATATCGTTTATAAAATGGAGGCGTGATCCTCTGAGCCAAAAAAGCAGCCATGTGGCTCTGGGCCGAGGAGTTTTCCGGTTATTGGATTAAAAGCATAAAAAAAAACACACAATCCAACGGCCGGAAAATCACTCTGCATAGAGGCACATAAATTTTCGGGACAGATGAGGTCGGACCCCTATATAACGTGAGCAGTCATAAATTCCGGATGATAGTGCTGAATTTTTAATACTAGGTTACGTTCTTGTAAACTTATAAGTCTAAAACTTATTTCGGTATTTTTTATTTTCTGAAACTTTTTATTTAGCTTTTCGCCATAATTTTTGGTATTAATCGTTTGTCTTGACGAGGCGAATCAAAAAAGTATAAAAATATGGACGTTTGTTGAATTAAAAAATTCAAATAAGACGACACTTTAGACAAATAAGATCTGTTTGATACTACTTTTTTCGTCTTAAGCGAATTGTTTTTTGCTTTTGGTTATAATTTTATACTTTTAAACTACTCTTTGATAGGCGCCAAAATGCTTACATTAGCGCCTCTTAATTTATCTTCATTAAGTTCCATTTTTGTATTATTATTCGAAGCTTAATACTTAATTTGTGTATTGTAAGTATTTGGAGGATTCGGTACAAAAAGCGCAATGCTAGTCCGTTTGGACAATGTGCATATATAGAAATAGATACATGAATATTGAATGACTCGAATTTGATCGCTTAATTGGAGCAGAGGGTGGGAGACAAGTGTCCTATATATTCGTGAAAATGATCATTTCTGACTGAGGAAGCACCAAGCTAGTGTGGGTGCATGATGTACCGAATCATGAATTGCAGGAAGCCAATTTGTTGGAGATTCCGACGAATTTGTCACACATTAGTTGAACAGAAAGTCTAAGCATCCCGACCGAATTTCCGACGCCGCGCCGGGCCCATTCCGGCCACCAGACGGCTGATCAGAGCTGACCAAAAATTCTAAAAAAAAAGAACCAGGTGGATTTGTACTGAAATCAACGGCATCCAATGTGTGTAGGTTGCCGATCAAAACACTCTATTTTTTTTTGTATACATTTGTAAGTGGGTCGGCACGATGTCAGGATCGCCGATGGGGAACTATAGTATCTCTTTTAGTTGAATAGGATCCCCCCACACACACAGAGAGTATTTGGAGAGAGAGGGAGAGAGAGAGAGTATTTGAGCCTCTTCAAGAGAGAGAGAGAGAGAGAGAGAGAGAGAGAGAGAGAGAGAGAGAGAGAGAGAGAGAGAGAGAGAGAGAGAGAGAGAGAGAGAGAGAGAGAGAGAGAGAGAGAGAGAGAGAGAGAGAGAGAGAGTATTTGAGCCTCTTCAAAACAGATTTGGGAGAAGTAAAAGGAGAAAATCCACGACGTCTAACCCAAAAGAGGAGGAGGAGATCACGTGAAGCCTGAAGGTGGGATAGAATTTGAGTCTTTTCCAGAGAGTGTATGCTCTCCGTTCGACAGTCATCGCTTCTCCCATCGCTCTCAATCTCAAAAAACTCTTCTCTGGAAGACTAAGAAGAGTTTTTTAAAATCCCAATCATTAATTGCAGGGACGGACGGTAAGATGTTGAGTAGTAAAATAAAGCGGTGGGCGTAACACCGTTGTGTATTTTTTGAGCGCAAGAATAAAATAAGTTACGGGGCCAACGAGAATTTACTGTTCGGGGGTATTTGGGCCTAGGATGGGACATTTGGGTATTGGAGAAGTTTTGTTTTTTGTATGGGCCTTTGGCCCTTTTTGTGGCCTGTGGGCTTTATGGTTTGGTTTTCTTATAGGCCATTAGCCCTTTTTGTGGCCTGTGGGCTTATTTATGGTTCCCCACCAAGAACTAGAAGTAAATAAGCCTGTGAATGGATCAAATTCGGATATCCGATTTTACTGATTTGGATTGCTACTACCGGTTTATAAAATTTGGATCGGATTCAAGCAACTTAGGATTCAGATCAGATTCTGATTCTGTCGGATTCAGATCCAATCCGGTCCATTGACAAACCTATAGGTAGCTCCTTATATTTTTTCGAAATTTTTACAATACAAACACAAGGAAACTCCCTGTTACCTTTGACAGCTTGAGATTCTTTATGGGACATAACTTTTCGTTTCTCTTATCACACATTTCCCTATTCTTTGTATTTTTTTTCCTGTGAAATTGTCGTTAGGATTGATCTGCGTTTGGTCATTTGTTAACCTTATTCTGATCAAAAGATGCCATTTCAACAACAAAGAGTGTTTTTTTTTTTTTTTGTCTCAATCCATAACCCGTTGGCTTTGGGGATGGTCATCTCTACAGAGACCTCACAATCGTGGCGAACGAAACCAAATATTCTCCTTGTTATGGACTAACCCCAAATATTCTGTATACGTGGGTGTTTCCACTAACCTAAAAGTTATGGACTATAACTTTTTTGTTGTCTTTATTCAAATTTTTTCTGCATTTGTTAGTTTTGCGTCAAACTTTTATTTATTATTGGTTCGTCTCGATGGGAGAAATTCGATAAGTAAAAATTTATGACTTTTACACAAGTATTTTTAGAAATATTCAAGATATCCAAAAAAAAAAAAAGTCTAAAAAGTCAACTTTTGGACTTCTTAGATATTATCTAAGTAAAAATTTATGACTTTTACGTACGTAGGGCGGACTTGAACAACGCATGCCCGTAAACAGAAGAAATTTAAAAGATGGGGCAATTGTCAATGGCGTT
This sequence comes from Rhododendron simsii, assembly GCA_014282245.1. NCBI lineage: Eukaryota > Viridiplantae > Streptophyta > Magnoliopsida > Ericales > Ericaceae > Rhododendron > Rhododendron simsii. Next base: position 4,297,188 of record CM024959.1, on the reverse strand, counting down.
GCAGAACTTAATACGGAGTATATGTCTATTAGCATTGCCTAACGCTAAGATTTAGACTGTAGCCATCATCGCACTTGTTGGGACCACAGTATAATAATCCAAAAATTGCCAAAACGATACAAAAATAGCCACTCGTAAGCTAGCTTTCTATATGGAGTACCATTTCTAGCGATGCAATGAGCTTGATTTTTTTTTCCCCTTTCTGATAACCGAATGACAGGGTCAGCTTTTGCGCTACATCGATTAGTTTCAGAACTCTGAAGTTAACGACCGAGCAAAGCCTCCAGCGATCCCAAAGTTTAAATGTTTGGTCTTTATTAAATTCGAACACACGACCTCATAGAAGACAAAGAGTAATTAGTTTTCTCATGCCTTCAACTTGATTGCAATCTTAACATAGTTGGAATTAATTAAACTGGCGGCAGATCAACTACCCATGTGCCCTTGCTTTCGCTGATTATCTCCCATTTTTGTTATGCCTCTTTCGTAGCCTTTTCTGGGCTACAACACTCTTAAATACTTGTAATTGTGGCTCGATAATTGAGTTTGAGAGAAGGGAATTGATATTCGCATTCTCTTTTTTGATGCAGGCGCTAGCTTCACTTTTAACGTGAAGTTACTAATAACTTTATAAACAAAGTTGAGCGTCTGCATCAAAAAAGAGACTGTGAATATCAATTGCCTTGAGAGAATGAGAACGAATGTACCTTTTTTTTTTTTAATAACTCGCCGAAAAGGGAGAGAAATTTGAAACGTCTAATTTTTTTTTCAAAGCTGCTAACCACAGAGACAATCACACACAGATCGTGCACAGATTTTGTTGTGGGGTCCACCACGGGTCCCACACAAACGATCCGAGCCGTTCATTAAACGTAAAACGTTTTTTCAAGTGTCTTCGGTAAAAAATCAACTCAATCCGATACCTGTAGGTGCTCGATCCAATCATCTTACTTTTCATTCTAATTTTCGGATAGTAAAAAGTTAGATGATTGGATCAAACACCTAAAAATATCAGATAGAGCTTTTTTTTTTACGGGGACCATTTGAAAAAATGTTTTACATTTAATGACCAACTTGGATCGTTTGTGTGGAATCTATGATGGGCTCCACAACAAAATTTGGGCACAATCTGTGCGCTATTTGTCTGTGTGGACACCGAAAAGGGAGAGAATTTGTACGCTAATTTAATGAGTCAATTTCAAATAAATTATTTTTAAAAAAAATTACCCGCACTTATTAACTACCTTCTAAATATGTACAACACGCGCAAATTTACGAATGTGGGTCCCACTTCATTATATCGTTTATAAAATGGAGGCGGGATCCTCTGAGCCTAAAACGCAGCCCTGTGGCTCTGGGCCGAGGAGTTTTCTGGTCGTTAGATTAAAAGCATAAAAAAAAAATTACACACAATTCAAACGGTCGGACCCCTATATAATGTGGGCAGTCATAAATTCCGGACTATAGTGCTGAATTTTTAATACTAGATTGCGTTCTTGTAAACTTATAAGTCTAAAACTTATTTTGGTTCTTTTATTTTTTGAAACTTTTTATTTAGCTTTTCCCCATAATTTTTGGTATTAATCGTTTGTCTTGATGAGGCGAATCAAAAAAGTATAAAAACATGGACGTTTGTTGAATTAAAAAATTCAAATAAGACGACATTTTAGAAAAATAAAATCTGTTTGATACTACTTTTTTCGTCTTAAGCGAATTGTTTTTGCTTTTGGTCATAATTTTATACTTTTAAACTGCTCTTTGATAGGCGCGTAAATATTCACATTAGCGCCTCCTAATTTATCTTTATTAAGTTTCATTTTTATACTATTATTCGGAGCTTAATGCTTAATTTGTGTATTGTAAATATTTGGAGGACTCAGTACAAAAAGCGCAAAGCTAGTCCGTTTGAAAGTCATATGCAGTTTAGCACTAAACTAATTAGTCCACGGGCAGGAAAATGATTTGCAATTTTATTGTGTGTGCCCAATGCTTATTGACTAAAAGGTGGAACATTGATAGGCGCGCGGAATTCATGAATTTAAGCGCCTAAGTAGGGAAATTAGCGCGTTAGACGTGCAATTAATTCTCATTTTCCATTTAATGCGTGCACGTGGTTGGATTTTGTGTTTGTGCTTAATGTGCAGGAAATTGAGTTGTTTTGGCGCTAATGAGAGGTATCCGGAAAGGCCGTGATGAAGCTTGAGAGCGAGAAGGGTTGTGGAGACTAAGTGTTGGACACAAATTCGTGAGAAGGTGAACAGAGCTTTAGTGAGCGCTACAGAAGATTTGGTGTAGCGCTACCTAAGGCATTAATGGTCAACGGCGGCTAGAGGCGAGTCAACTCGGTCAACACACCCGAAGGAGCTCGCGTGCGCTACACCAAAAATGGTGTAGCGCTACCGGTGGTTTAGCAGGGCCTAAAAACGGCGCCGTTTTGGTCGTCCGGCGTCCGATTTCGATTTGGTTTAGGATTTTTAATTGTAATTAAGAGGGGTTAGTATAAATACCCCGTTTTAACTCAAAATTAGGTTACGTACGTTTTTACTTAGGTTTTTAGCAGCTTTCCATAACAACGTTTTGTTTTATTTTGCATCGCTCTTAACTTTTTGGCTGCAGTTCTTCTAGTTCTAGTACGAGATTCAAGTTTTCTTCAGTTCTGTTCCAGATTTCCAGCATCGGATTGGTGTTTTTGCTTCATTAATCAATAGTTTCTTCAGTTTAATTGCGGTATCCGTTCTTCTTACTATTTCGATTATTTAAATATGTTTAGATTTAGGTTTTCTCTTATTTTTGTTATTGCGTTCGTTATAATCATGTGTGAGTAGTCGCATAGGGTGCGACCGTGGGATGGAAGCGTCACGTGGCTAGTCCAATCATTGTTTTACCTCGTGGCTGAATAAATTCAATTTTGAGCAGTTTTAGGAAACGAAATCTTTCTAACGAACGAACCCAGGCATTGCCAGATTTCGAATGCGCACGGAAATTGGTGACAGGTGGTGCGCATTCGTTAGGGAATATTTTCCAATTCTAAAATCAGTAAATCGAATCATTGTGGCCCGAGTAAACATTGGTTAGGCTAGTTGCAGACGCTGGGTTCCCACGGCTGCGCTCTCTTTTTTAATTCATTAGAGGTCAATTTCTTCGGTAATTAGTTAATCAAACCAGTCAAGCAAATGGTGGCTACCTAAGAGCCAATTAAAACTAGAATTCAACACTTTTGAGTCAGCACCGTTCGTCCGTCTCTGTGGTTCGACTCCGGTACTTCCGGAATTATTGTGCTACACTGGTTGAGAGTCCTACGCTTGGGACGCGTTTTTAGTTTAATTTTATTAACACCTGGTCGGTCAAGCAAACATAGAATAAAAGAGTGATTATGGGCGAAAAAAAAAAATGAAAGTCAGCTTGGAATAAAAGAAAAAAAAAAAGAAAAGAAAAGGAGTATAGGGTTTTGTTTTTTATGTCGGCACTTCTCACTTGTAAAAGGACGGAGGCTGGTGGATCTTTTTCTACACAACAAAAAAGAAACAGAGGAAAACAGGACGGGGGTGCCGAGAGGAGAATTGAGGAACGGGGCTGCCATCTGGAGTATTGTTTAGTTTTCTTAAGATTTTCTTTTTCCTTCGAGTTTTGAAGTTTCGTTCAATTATTGGCATTTCGATAACTCATTTTAATTTCTATTTGTTATAAAAGTTGTTCGTTAGTTCTTGTTTAACTTAGATCTTTTACTTATTTTTCATCTCGCGTTTTAAAAAGCATGATTAATTTTAGGATTTATTTTCTAATAATGAGTGAGTAGTTTTTTTGAGGTTTGATCGTTGGGTAAAGACGTGTCGCAACCCAATTAGCATTTATATTGCATTTTTTTCGTACGTTAATTTAATTAAATAATTTTAGTTGGTGAAAACTATGTCTGTTGGATGAATCTGAGGCATTGCCGGGACTCATGTGAGCGGGAACGGAGGACCAAAACCTGTTCGCCACTGTGTATGAGACCGGCAACCTTACGATTCGCATCCTTCGGAGTTTCCAATTCTCCCTAAAATTTAACAATTTTTAGAATCTTGAAAAGCGAGTGGATTCTGAATGGGTAGCGAGCGCCGGATTTCTTATGACCGTGCCTCTCTTTTTTATCATTTGAGCAAGTCATATGTTAGTATTAGTTAATTAATCAACTAAAAGACAAGAGGTGGCTACCTAAGAACTAATTTTAATACTACAACCTGAGGTTCCACAGCACACACTTCACCGTCCTTAGTGGATTCGACTCCGGTTTTACCGGGTATTGTGCAACATCGATCTCAGCCCTACACTCGGGGTAACTCATTATTTTAGGTCTAGGAATCGGTTAAGCACTCTTGTCGAGACGGATGATTAATTCAAAAAATATCAGACAAACGAATAAAACACACAAAACGAAACGAATAAAACACACAAAACGAAACGGAGAAATAAGTTAACTTTGAACCCACTCAACTCACCGAAAAGGGCGATATAAATTAGAAGGACAGTACTTTGGACAGAATGAATGCTGTAAGTAAATACATGTAGAGCATAGTCAAATATATAGATTGTGAATGAAGTGTGCTTCAAATTAAAAGATTTTTCTGTGGCTAATCTTTAGACATTAAAAGGTACGTGGATCAAGCTAGCGCGCATTATGAGGTCAAACAATGTAGTACTAGTACTGTTGGAAATTCAATTATGAATTTATTGGCGATGTTAGTTTTCTTCTGCTGAATTCATTGTAGTTGTCCACTTAGATGTGGCCACCTTATACCTACTGCTAATTGCTAATGGCCTTGTTTTCTTCCTTCCGGATCGAGCTACCGTAATGTGTTGGATAAATTCGCTGTTTGTTTTTTCGGTCATATACAGAAGATCTGGAAAGAATCCCAGTTGCGGGAGATTTCACCGAGATGAAGAAGCTTTAATAGGGAGTTCCTTATCCCTATTGTGAGCAAAGTACGGATAAGACTAATAATAGGACGATCAAATACTAGAAAGTAGTGCATACTAGCGTTCAACCCGTTCTATGCACGGGTAAAACTAACATGTTCAGGCGAGATTAACATACATGATGTGTTAATCATGGACATTTTCCATACGATTAACCCGTTCTAACGTTGTGCCCGTTTTTCGTAGAATGGGTTTTGTTAGTGCATAAAACGGGTTGAACGCTAGTCTAAAGATTTGTCAATGTAGACCGGGGGTGGTGCCGATGGTCCGGAGTAATGAGATCTCATGCTCTCAGGTGAAGCTTGGCGGTAGGAAACATATGGCTGAGCAAAAACCTTTGCCCTCAATTTATTGTACTTCACATCATCTACTCCCGGATATTTTCACAATACATGGATTTGGTGGTAATAGCGGGATGGGAACATGGGGTTGGGAAAAGAGAAAAAAAATAAATAAAATCAAAGAAAGTAGGGACGTGGGTGTGCAAAAGGGGAAGTTAGGGAAGTGGTTACATGTAGAAGGAAAAAGAAATTGGTACGTGGGTGAAAGGGGAAGTTAAGGAACTTCCATATGGAGTTTTGTAAACAAAAATAATTGGAAAAGGAAAAAGAAAATTGGGACGTGGGTATAAAGTTACAGGTTTTAACGTGGGTTTTTTTTTTTCTTAAGTGAAAAATCTAGGAAATTAGGGAAGGGAGTTTGGAGGGTTTAGAAGCTCACACACATTCCTTTAGGATATTGATAGATAGATAAGACTTTCGGATCATCTACCGTTTCTGTGTTCCATACAAATTTTCGAATTCCATCCAGAACATTTGAGGGTTGTTCTTTGTGTGAGACAAAGGGAAACGTGTCTTCATTTTGCAAAGGCGGTGTTCCGGTTATCATTGTTCTAACCGTTTTATCCTGAGAGACAGACGCCTGTACAATCTCAAATACACTCGGTGTGACAGCAAATATGTTTTAAGGAGACTATGTAAGCAGGACTCGATTCGTGTTTTTTTTTTTTTTTTGTGTCCGTTCATTGTAATATGTATTTTCAGTTTGTTATTTATAGATATCTGGTTATGCCCAATGTAACCCAAAAAAAAATTTGACTAGTAACTGAAAACTTTAAATTAAAGTTCAAAACACTCACTAGTACTGGTTGATTTAAACGAGATGGTGATGGACTTGTCATCTTGGAACCTTGAGATGATTCCGAAAATCGTGCGGAGCTCATCTCCTTTCGTGACGAAACAAAAAAAAAACCCTTTTTAAGTAACATGAGCTGGGCCAGCTGGCTAGGAGCCTAGGCAGGGAGAAATTTTTCAATGCCAAGCGAGCAGCGGTCACATAGTGCCGAGCACGTATCTCGATCGTCCAAACGTTTTTTGAACTGTTCAGATCTGTTTGGGCTTGAGGGGGTGTTATGGTAATTTCACACTTAAAATTACCCAAACAAATCTGGACCATTCAAAACACGTTTGGACGGCCGAGATGGTGCTCGACACCACGTGACCGGTGTCCACCCGGCACAAAAAAATTTCTCTTAGGCAGGGGCATGTCTTCGCAAAATAACGAATCAAACACATATTCGTGTTTTGAATGGATGGTTTTTGCACTCTCTCGGATCCGGATCCTCTCCCCATATTCCTCTCCAACCATCTACAACAGCTTTTAATCTTGAGCTGCCATCGCATTAATGAACGGATCGGACAGTTGATATGGAGCCAGCATCACCACTCCCCAATGTTTAAACAACACGACACCATTTTGTTTTTCTTTCTAACAACAGCCACAAACGGCAGCCTGACGTTACACTGTTGCAACATTTCCTTCCATATATATGTAGAGAGAGAAACAAAAAGCAGAGCCCTCATCTTCCCAAATGCAAATCAACTCTCAAGCTCAAGCCCTCCGTTCAATTAGTTCGGGACTGATGCTAAGACAAATCTGACTGCTATGATTCAACCCCATCTCCACAACGGTAAAATATTTGTCTATCTTGAATCTCTGATTGACTTGGTTTTCTTGGGGTGGGTTTGGGAAAAAGAGTAGGAGTTTTTGCTGTCATTTTTATATGAATTGAGATTTTGTTCAAATCTTTTGAAAACATGAAAAAAGATTAAGACTTTGTTTCAATTTCTATGCCGCTAATCGGAAGGAGTAGTATTTTCTTCAAATTTAACTAGATGGGAACTGTTTGAAAACCACAAACAACCAAATTAATCACCATAACACGAGCATATATGTAAAATCAATACAGAGAGAGAGAGACAGAGAGAGAAAGAGAGTTGTTTATCTGAAAGAGAATTAATTGTTTTTTTGGATCGAAACAGAGAGAACTTGTGGGCGTAAAAATGGCTTAGAAAAATAATATCAAAGTGGTTGAGAGAGAGAAGTGGGTTGTATGACAGAAAAATGGTTCAGCGTCAAAGTTGCCGTTTGAAGGAAAAACAAAACGGTGTCGTGTTGTTTAAACATTAGGGAGTGGTGATGCTGGTTTCATATCAACCGTCCGATCCATTCATTAATGCGCTGGCAGCTCAGGATTAAAAGCTGTAGTAGATGGTTGGAGAGAAATACGGAGAGAGGTTCTGGATCCCACTCTCTCTCCCTCTCCCTCTTTTGAAATCTACCGTGATTAATTGATAATGTCGGTTTATGAGACCACGACGGAAGTCAAGTCTTACGTGCGCAACATAAATTGTATGTGTGCAAGTTATAATTTAATTGCTCATCACTTCTCTTTTATTGTTCGGTACTAAACAGACGTGCATTAAAGAAGGATTAATGTCCGCCGTACTTATCTTCCCTAATTAGATTTACAATCTCAAAGTCAATGTTAGTATACCAAGACGGGAATGATTTCGGTGTCTCCGGTCATTTTGGGGACACCATAACTTTTGACATAACAAAACTATAACAAGACATAACTTGTTTGTTATGCTTTGGTTGGATTTGGTTATGCCTTAGTTGATTTTTTGGATATTCTTTGGTTATGCCTTGTTAGGATTTTATTATACTTGCAATGGATTTTAGTTATGCTCATAGTGGTAAAATTATGCCAAAAATTACGGTATCCCCAAAATGACCGGGAACACCATAGCATCACTCGACTGAGAGATGATGTGCAATATAGGTATATGACTCATAATTGTGAAAACTTTATGTTCATTTCAAAGTCAATTGGCAATGAACGAATATATTACAAATGTTATTAAGGTGGGATAACTACTCTAACAATAATCATGTCAATGACTGCCTTAGCGTTAGTTCACTTAATTAGTTTGTTAATTTGGTGAGATACAACAAGATCGGTGTCATCCCATACCCTTAAAAACTCTCTCTTACACATAGATATCACATACAACTACCTTTTTCCCTTCATGCATCCTAACGTCTCTAATTCAGAAAAATAAAAACTTTGGCGTTGGATTCTCATTACTGCATTATAAATTCCGTTCCAGAAATTGGAGACGCATGAAAGAGATGGACTAGTAGGTGGCCGTTTGGTGGCATTGCTACTATAAGCATGCAAAGTGTCTGGTTCAGTTGTGCCCAAGCCAAGTCAAAGATCAGATTATATTTCTAAAAAAAAACACACACATGCAACGTGTACAAACCTGAATATACACATTCAATAGTAGTTAACTCATGTCAGCGGACAGTTGAGACGGTATTGTAGCTTTCGAAATTGTACGATCATTAACAGATCGAGGTACTCAAATTAAAATGCTTCATATCTAGTCCATGGCAGCCTGGCTGGGGCGGCAAAAACATTGAATCATCTTTGGTTTGTATTTTTGAAAGTTATTTTTAATGTGATGAGTGATAATGAATGGAGAGAGATAGAGAGGAAAAGGTATTAAGAAACGTATAAAGAGAAGGATTTTGTTAACATATGCCTCCTAAGCATATGATAAACACTATATATTCTTCTTCATTTATTTCTTTTTTTAATTTTATGGGAAATCTAAGTTCCAAATACTAGCTATAAACTCTTCATTATTGTTTTTGAAAGGATCAACTTTTTTTATATTGGACTGAAATACCCCCATCAAATATACATTTTCACTCCCAAAAAGAAAAATGAGATGAGTTGAGTTGAGTTGTTAGAGCATGTACATCAATATTAGGTGAAATACCTAGGCAAAAAGTACCTTTTTTATTTTACCTATCTTTATTTTTCTCTCACACTACACCAGTCTCTCTACTATTTTCTCTATTCCCATTAAATAAGATAGAATACTCTTCCTCTGAGGAAAAGACCAGAGAAAAGGACGAGAAAATGAGGGAGGGGAAGGGATGGTAGAGAAAATAAATAGTATTTTAATAGATACCTTGTGAATAGTACCTCTCTATTAGTATCGAGCATTTTTCAAAAATGGAAAATGGCTTTCTCTTTACCTAGGCTGGTGCAGTGCACATTTTGAATTTTTGCTAGCTGAAATACCTAAAATGCTCTTTTAACTAAGCTGGTGTAAATGCTCTTAACCAAACAAGTGTAATGCGGAGTATTTATATTTATGCAGCATATATATGTTGTGGTTCCAATTTCTTGGATATATAGTACTATACGTGTCGTTAAATCATAGGAGGGGTACGTAGGGTAAGGGTACGTACAGTTTCTGTCGCCGCTGTAACTGAGTTCGGTGGTGGTTGGGGGATATCTTGAGATGGCATTCATGACCTACAGTGGCAGGTGTCAAAAGTGCGAGTGCAATTGGAACCTACCTACTTTTTATGCCCGGCCACCAAAATATTATAAACAAGTCCCACCATCTTTGTTCTCTCTCGCTCAGTGTGCATTGTTGGAGTAAAAGGGTTCAGAGAGAGAGAGAGAGAGAGAGAGAGAGAGGTAGGTATGGCTTCTAAGCCAGGAGTGCTCACGGATTGGCCATGGAAACACCTTGGAAGTTACAAGGTATTTATTTAAGCAACTGAAATACAGGAGTACTACTTAACAATATATATATACAGAGGGAGATGTAGTAGATGTTGTCTTCTGTGTATATATTTATCTCTGTGTGCGATATTCTCTGTATGGATCTCTTGGTAATTGGTTAGATGATTAAAAGGTGCAACTCTTTTTGCATACGTAGTAGTATTATATAACCAAATCACACAATGGGCTTTCTAAAATCCACGTCGCACTAGCCGCCAAAAAGAGAATTGTCGGCTGAAGTTTTTATTTATTGACTAGTTATTTTTTATTTTTACAAAGAGGTCATTTTCTTATGATATATACATGATTTTTAATTCAATTGAAAAATAATTACTCATTTCAGGCCTTAGTTAATTACTTAGCTCTAGTTGGCAAACATGTATGGTACAGTATTCTTATTTCCAAAGGTTTATAGAAGCCTAAATCAAACCCAACTCAACGCATCGGAGCCGTCCGCGTCATCTTGTCACACTACCTTAGTAATGTACGCATAAGCTTTAGACCTTTTCATTTGTACACTTTTTGAGATAGAATATTAGGAAAAAAAAGCAATGCATAACAAAGTCGGGAAAAACTTTTACCCACATCAAAATCTAAATAATAATTGCTTGTATAACTCAGCTTGGCTTTACATACTCAAAGCGTAAAACCCTTTTTTCTTTAAAGAAAATACTAAAAACAATCTACTGGGTTGTCATCGAGCTCAAAAAATGTGTGTTAAAAAGTATGGTAATTAGTGTTTAGTAAAAATGAATCAAAAAATGCGGAGCAAAAAATTCATTGGAAATTCTGTTTTTTTTAGTCTTTTTCGTAAACTTATTGGCAGCCCACTAGAAAGATCATTGTCGTGATTTTTATGGATTAATTCTAAGGAAAAAATCTCATTTGTTAACTTACTTATAATTTTGTGTTTTTGGCTTTGCTATATACTAATGTGGTGCATGGGATGGATTTACTAGTTCGTGTTATTGGCACCGTGGGCGATTCATGCGACGTACTCATACTTGGTGAAGGATGAAAAGGAGAGGGATTTGGGGTATTTCCTCATTTTCCCCTTCCTTATGTTTAGGATGCTTCACAACCAAATCTGGATCAGTGTTTCTCGATACCGCACTGCCAAAGGAAGTAACCGGATTGTCGACAAGACCATTGATTTTGAGCAAGTTGACAGGGAAACCAACTGGTCTGCCCTACTCTCTCTCTCTCTCTCTCTCTCTCTCTCTCTCTCTCTAAATCTATATTTTTTTAATATCCATGTAAATGTGTCTTAATTACTGGTTTCAAGCTTCGGATTTTTTCTTTAGTAGTTTTAATATAATTCAAAAGGCTTATCAAGATTGTTTCCGTACGTAAACATATTGCTATTAAAGATCAATTATTATATAATCACAAACTCTCTTTCAAACACTTTACACACACTCACATCGTTTGGTGAGGGTTCATACACACTATACCTGTAGTATGTGTGGACCCCAATATAAATGTAAGTAAATTTGTGTAAATATTTGTAATTATAGAATAATTGATTAAAGATACCTGTCCATGTATGCAATCATGTGATCCTGATGCACAGAGAAAGAAAGATGTTTCTTACAAAAGAATAAATTACTAATTTTTTTAGACACCCGTGACGATGGGTACGAGACATGAATGAAATCATTTAGTATCCACAACCGCATATTTTCGCAAAGTCCACAACAAAATGTACGAATCCGACCCACGTAAATACGTAGTTTTAAAATGACACCAAGCGACAGTGCTCCGAGACTATTGAACAAAATTCATGTCTGAGTAATTTTTTGAATGGTCGGTATATTAACTCAACTTTAAAGACCAACAAGCAACTCAAATTTCTTGTTCTTGGGTGGGAATAATAATTGGTGCAGGGATGACCAAATATTGTTCAATGGAATAATCTTCTACATAGGAGTGCTGACAGTTCCCGGAGCGGCTCAGCTGCCTTTATGGAGAACAGATGGCGTGGTCCTGACCGTGTTGCTTCACAGTGGTCCGGTGGAGTTCCTCTACTACTGGCTCCACAGAGCACTCCACCACCACTACCTCTACTCTCGCTACCACTCCCACCACCACTCCTCCATCGTCACCGAACCCATTTCGTGTAAGCACGTACCACTATTTAATTTAATTAACCTTCGACATATATATTCTCTTGATTAATTAATACTAGATGAGTATTTATTATTACATTATTGTGGTTGAATAATTGAATACTCGTGCGCATGTGACAGCTGTGATACATCCGTTTGCGGAGCACATAGCCTACTTTACGCTGTTCGCGATACCGTTGCTGTCATCGACGTTCACAAGGACGGCTTCGATAGCATCGTTTGCGGGGTACATAAGCTACATAGACTTGATGAACAACATGGGTCACTGCAACTTCGAGCTCATCCCCAAGCTCCTCTTCTCCATCTTCCCTCCTCTCAAGTTTCTCATGTATACTCCTTCGTAAGTGTCTCCTGGACCCCAACAACAACAAAAAAACACATAAACCCTAATCACTTTTATTGAATTTACTTTTGTTTCGTTATTGTTAGTATCTTTTGCGCACGTACGTATGGTCCTTAATTTTTTCAAGCCGAAAAAAAAAAAAAAAAAACCACAGCTTCGCGTTAAGAATCAAATCATGGAAAACAGTACCTAGGACACTGCATGCAGTACATTTCATTTTTTTGACCCACCAATTGGGCCCCACGCAAGGCCCCGGTTTATTGTCGCGTACTGCTCATTTGGGAAGAAAGCCAACCAGTTTACTACAGATGCAAAACAATATTTAATGCGAAAATACTAAGGGCACTGATGATACACAGATCGGTCTGCGGGGTTTATTTCGAGTCCCGTACGGCAGATCTAAGTTATTCACTAATTTAGGAAAAAATGAGTGGGCCTCGTGAAAAATTAACGTTAATTGAATATGTATAAGTACTAGATCTAATATTTCAATTTTTCATTCAGATTTTCAGATAATTAACAGGATCTTGTAATCTGAATGAAAAATGAAAAAATAAGATCAACCACCTCTATATATTCAATTAAGCTAATTTTCGCGGGCCGACTCATTTTTGTTAAAAAAATCATTAAAAGACTCAAATCATCCGTGCAAAACTGGAGTGATCCTCAAGTGCCGGGAGTGAACCCCGAGTGCTGGGGGCACACCCACTGGTGGCCGTAGTCGGGTTGTATTTGATGCGACATTGAATATTCCTCCGAGGGATTGGTTCAGAATGCAAACTTGGATTATTGGACAACAATGATGACTCGTTTGGATGTGGGATAAGAATTAAGAGTATTATTTATGAATAGAGATAAAATAGTAGGGTGCATTGGTTATTAAAGGATGACACACATTAATGTAATGTCTACGGAGGGGGATTAAATAGTAGTTGGTTTGGATGATATATTAAAATTGAGGAGATAAAATAATACTTGGTTTGGAAGAGGAATAAAAATGAAATGATAAAGTTACTTTGTAGTTGAAATGGAGGAAGAGAGGGTATTATTTCGGCTTTATCCGGGAATATTAACTAATAACATCCCAAAAATCACCCATAAATAACCCGTCAAGGTTTTTGGGTTGCCAAACCAGGTGATAAATCTGGGCCCACAGTTTTAGGAGGGGGGAAAACTAATACCCCTTCTCAATACTCCTACCAAACGAGCCCTTAGGTTAAAGTTTCTTGTCACCATTTGTTAAGACTACACATACTCCTACCACCCTCTACATGCGACGGGATTTTAATTTTGGTTCTAAATCTTCTGATATAAATGCGAATTCCCTACCTATAGTGATCGTGATAATGTAGTGTCACGGGACAATTAAGGAGAGGGTTGTTTCCGCGCTAACGTGATGCCGCGTGCTTTACTTTTTGCATAATATAATAATAGTACTACTACTACTAGGTACAATAAGCTGGGTTCACCCACCAAAAAAGACTCTCCGTTAATTACATGATCTACTCATTTATTAGACGAGGCGTTTTTATTTTTATTACCAAAACAGTGGGAGGAAGCAATCAACGTAATAACTCCCTACGCTGATGGAATGTCCGATTCGAGCCATAGCTACCGTCCGGAAGAATAGATCATTACCATGGCACCACCTGGTATACAGTTGACATAAGTTTTCCCCTCAATGGTCCGAAGACTCATCCGCAAACGTGAGGTCAAGCCACTTGCCAGAACTCGGAGTCACGTCTCTGTTGAAGATGATAGTGAAACCTGCCAAGTGCCAACTGGGCTAGCATTTATTAGACGAGGCATTTACCGGTTGCTCCACCCACCCCCAATAATAGACTACACCGTCGGTAGCCTACCAGCTGCCATACGATGTCCTCATTTATTGGTGCGAAATCAATCAAAATGTTCACATGCATGCACCCAAAAGAAGAATTAAATATGTGTCCAAATCTTTCCATTTCTCTCTCATCTCATCTGACCTCACCTCACGGGGAACTGTAGTACCCAAATGGAGTCGTAAGTTATGTCGTAGTACCACATTAGGCAAGTGGCCGGCCCCGCCACCACGTTGGGTTGTCTGTATAGTATGCATCAAGTTGGATTTGGTCTGCCTACACATGCTAGATGCAATTAATGCAATCCAACGTTATAAGAAATAATAATAATTGAAGTCTTATTTTTAGTAGTAATTCAATTTTGCTTAATTTTTTTTAGAATAAAGAATTTTTTTTGACGAGAAAAATCTATGCAATATATAGATTAAATACGAAAAAAAAAAACCCTTTTCAAAAGATGAAATAATTCAGCGGTTGTTTGGCCTAATAATAAGCCAAATGTCTTATTTTTTTTATCTTCATTCAAAAAAAATCGCATTTGTTAATTTTTCGTCAATTTTTTGTTTGGATTATTGCGAAAAGAATTTAAAAAGTAAAGAATTACGATTGAAACCAAATTTTTTTGAATAAAGTTGAAAATAAGTCAGTAAGTTAATTTTTTCGTCTTTATTAAAAAAGTTGAATCTCTATCGTAATGTTTTACATTGTAGATTCTTCTCGTAATGGTGAATCAATAATTCACAAAAAAATTGAAAAAAAATATAATAAATACCAAAAAAAATTGAATAAGGAAAAAAAAGAAAAAAGACATTTGGCTTAAAGCCAAATCACCCCTTAAAAGGACAGTTTTTCAGTCATGTTTTTTTCTTTATCTCTTCTGAACTTATATAATTCAATTATTTCAATTGATTTTATTTTAATTATTTTTGTAGTTTTATGATTCTTTCAATGACAAAAATGATAAATCCCAAATTCCTTGACCATAATATAATTGTTAGTAGGGAATAACATGAATGGGTGGTCGATCTTCAATCTGGCCTGTACTGTTGATCACCTCGATAATTAATTTAAGTCCCAAATTATTTTCTACACAAGTTATATATTTCTTTGCATTTTCTAATACATCATGGCATTGCTCTTCTTTCTAGATTAGTGGAGTAACACAGAATATCCGTACGTCCTCAATTTGACAATTAATAATTACATCAATGTGTGATTAATTTCCAGGTATCACTCGCTACACCACACTCAATTCCGGACCAACTACTCCCTTTTCATGCCGATCTACGACTACATCTACAGCACCATGGACAAGTCCACTGACACCTTGTACGAAACATCGCTCCGGCGACCGGACGAGTCGCCGGACGTGGTGCATCTAACGCACCTAACGACGCCGGATTCGATCTACCATCTCCGAGTTGGATTCGCGGCCTTGGCCTCCAGGCCTTACACTTCCAAGTCCAACTTGTACTTGTGGGCGATGTGGCCTTGGACATTTTGGTCCATGATGGTTACCTGGATTTACGGTCGCACGTCCTTCGTGGTGGAGAGGAATGTTCTGGGCCATCTCAAGCTACAAACTTGGGCTATACCAAAGTACAACATTCAGGTAATTAAGCAATATTCCATTTAGTGAAGATTATACGCGTATTAATTTATATAGTCGTTTTAATTTGTGTACATGTTTCTTTTTTCTTCGGTTAATTCAGTACTTTATGCATTGGCAAAGAGAGTCCATCAATAACTTGATTGAGGATGCCATACTGGAAGCTGACGAAAGGGGCACCAAAGTTTTGAGTCTTGGTCTCATGAATCAGGCGAGTCTTGCAATCTATCCCGACGTGATTACTGTTATTCGGCCTCGATCAATATTCGATCGGCCTAGCTATCATTGTCGCGCGATTTGGTAATCGATCTTTTTGCTGTCTGGATGCATGTTGTTGTTGTTGTTTGTAGGGGGAGGAGCTTAACAAGAGTGGGGAGCTGTATGTCCGAAGGCACCCTGAGCTCAAAGTGAAGGTGGTGGATGGGAGTAGCTTAGCAGTTGCTGTTGTGTTAAATACCATTCCCAAACAAACAACCCAAGTCCTCCTCGCAGGCACCTTCTCCAAAGTTGCCTCTTCCCTTGCCCTGGCTTTGTGCCAAAGGGGCATCCAGGTAATTTACATTCCACTTTTCAACATTTTGGTAAGTTATCTAGACCAATTAAACAAGCCGAGTCTCGAGCAGCTCGATTCGTTCGCAGCCCTACCTGCCCAACGGAATCACGATTTTGTTTCACTTATTTATGTGCTACTAGGTGTTTGTTTTGTATGAAGATGAATATAAAAAGCTTAAGGCTTCAATTGGCACCGGTGCTGCAAGTAATTTGGTCCTTGCCAAAACTTATGCTATTAAGGTAAATGCTCCACTAATTGCTTTTATTTGTGAATGAATTCATGTTTGTTTTTGCTTGGTTCAAAGCTAAATTTGTTTTGTAAGATGAATTCCTGAGTGTTATTATTATTATTTTTTGCAGACATGGCTGGTGGGAGATGGATTTAATAAAGGAGAACAATTGAAGGCGTCAAAGGGCACATTGTTCATTCCATTCTCACAATTTCCCCCAAAGAGAATGCGCAGTGATTGCTTGTACTACGACACACCCGCTATGGTCACACCCAAGTGTCTGGAGAATGTAGACTCTTGTGAGGTAAAAACTTATTTTCGTAGTATTCACGAAAGACACTGGTCCAGGGTTTCACTCTTATCCGCGCGTGCGTGTTTCCACTTAATCAATCTATACAGGGCTTTGTCCCGACTTTAGTTGGGACACTCCGAGTTATTTGAAAACAAAACTCGATTGAAAATAAACACCTCTATGCTTGCCTCATGGATACGATTATCTTGTGAGATTAACATTGCGATGTATATGTGTTGCAGAATTGGTTGCCAAGAAGGGTGATGAGCGCATGGCGTATAGCAGCGATAGTCCATGGCTTAGAAGGGTGGAATGTGAATGAGTGCGGCAACATGATGTTCGACATTGACCGAATTTGGGAAGCCGCTCTTCGGCATGGTTTTCACCCTCTCAAGACTTGATCATCACACCAAGGACTTCTCAAATGCCAGGCTTCATAATCACACTACCAATCTCTATTAGAATAGCATCAAATTCTCCATGCAAATCCGCAACCCCCCCCTCCGCGCGCGCTCTCTCTCTCTCTCTCTCTCTCTCTCTCTCTCTCTCTCTCTCTCTCTCTCTCTCTCTCTCTCCATATATATTCATTTATATGCGGATGCCTGTTGTTGATGTTTAAGTGGTTAAGTTTAAACTTGAACTGTATATGCAGCTTGGCTAGCTAGTTTGCTACAATTTGTCTCTGAGCATGGTTAGGAGCAAGTATTAATGTCATATATTCTATCTATCCACCATCTTTGAAGCCTGAGCTTGAAAATAGGCTATTCTTTAATTATTTTTGATCTCCAAAACCTGCCTAACAAGGCTACAAAACAGAAACTGAAACTCTGGCTAAAACAGAAACAAAGCCGAAGGGGACGAAACCAATTAGAAGGAAGAGCCACGCGCTCTATTAGCAGTACTGGATGCCACGGCAAAAGAAATTTAATTAATCTTTGAATGGAGATTACAAAGATTAAAGGGAAACACGTGAGGACGGCATCACGATCAAGAAGAGAATATTCCAACGACGTTGGCACCCAAACCCTCAACAATCGTATGCCCAATCACGGACCCAAACAAGAACAAGTTGACAAGGAGTCAATGATTCAACTAAAAACATCGTTTACACAGAGTCTCTAGCAATCTCATCACCGAAGCATACTGCTGAAATACAGAACAACAGATTGCTACCCTTTTTATCCCTTGAGCCGGAGATCCCAATAAAGCTATTTCCTCCATTAATCAAAAAGCCAGACTTTCCAATCTGTGGACTTTATCATTCGCGTTGATGAGTGAACCCCTTAAGAATCCATAAGAACCCATGAGTCGTATCCCTTAAGAGCCATTTAGTCAGCCATAAGCTATTGCTGAAGTATTCTCCATGATCCCTTGTCTGTTGTCTCCCATAGAATCCTTAAGTCGCCCATTCTGTTGATTAATTGGTGCTTCCTCCGGTAAATCTTTTGATAAGTAAGCTGTAAGTATGTTCTTCCATGAACCAGTAAACCAATCTTCAGTTCCTGTTACTATTACAAGAGCACACACTCGCACACCTTTAGTGGACACAACGCGCACACCCAACACACACACACACACAAAGAAGGAGGGAGCAACCCAAATGGAATATAAAAATGTTTATATCCCAGTTAGGATGCTCCCCAGACTAGGTATGAAGTCATTGACAGAGTAATAGTTATTGCCCCATTTTAATTTCACCCACCATGCGATCCTGAATTTTACCAAATTTGTTACTCCCTCCGTCCCATAATGTTTGGCACTTTCACTATTCCAACCTTATGAAAAAATTAACTATATCTTTTAATCCATAATATTTTTTATAAGGAATATGGATCTTGTTTGATAGAGTTTAATTTGTTCTATTATACAAAGTTTAAAAAATTGCTAAAAACATTATGGATTGAAAGATATATGCATTTTAAAAATGGCACGCATTCCCGAAAATGGCAAACATTATGGGACAGAGGGAGTAAATCCTAACTGGGATATATCTTTACCATTAGAAAAGAATGCTGTTGGGTTGGTTCAAATTCCCAATAAATCAAAAGTCTTGCGTGGTTGAAGTTCTCTGTTTTTCCCGAAGTGCTAGCTGTTACCTCTTTGCTAATGCCATGACCTTCCATCTTCTGATGGGAACATGAATAATGTTATTAATGCATGGGTGGGTGGATGCTTATACAATGGCATGTGGAAGTGTTTTTTTCGTAACAGAGAGGGAGGGAAAAAACAGTGTGTATATGCAAGGGTCAAGTCTTGTGTACTTGGCGAGAGTGTGTTCTTGTATGAGTGAGTGTATAAGGGTTGGGTGTGGGTTATTTCATACTCAAGTGTACTTGTACGGAAAATTCTCACAGTGAAAGAACGGGATCCTCCCCGTAGAGTAGGCGTATTATTGCCAAACCACGTAATTCTTGTGTGTCTCTCTCTATTTTATTTTTCATCGTACTTCCATTGGTTGCGATTGTGGTTGTGTTTAAATCTCGGTCTTTGGGTGCTTCCGCGTTAAATCCCAACAAATGCTGCATCACAATCAAGTTTAATCCATTGGGAAGTCCTATCCTCAACAGGCATGTACGGTATCCATTTTGAAAGAATGCTGCATCACAATCAAGTTTAAACCAACCATGATCCTGAGCCCTCGATCCATTGGGAATTCCTATCCTCGATCAGGCAGGGTATCCATTTCGAGAAATTCACGAGGGGCACGATCATTAGCCGTCATCGAAGTAGCCACTGGGTTTATGGGAGTAGAGTTGGAAATGAAGTACTCATCTCGAGATTTCCTAATGGAAGCAGGCTGTCAACGCCACTCTGCCCAGAAAATTGTCTTGCCTGCTCAGATTTGATTATCCACAACTCGGGATCTCTATCGCAGAACAGAACTAGCTAGGATGCCAACGAATAGCAACACCAATCCGATAAAGATCCCAAAAACTAAAAACAGCGCTAATCATCCGACAAATTACGGTAAGACGTAATGCAATCACGAGGTGTGTTTTGTTGTGTTAATAATATGCTATAAAATGACCACAAAAGGCGTCTATATATATGGCATTGCTCCGGAGCAAAAAATAATTTTATGCATTGCCATCCTGAATCTTGTTTGGCTTTTGACCGTGTCCAACGATATTCGTCAATAAGCTTCGGGCTACATTAAATTTCTTTCTTGATACATTACGTAATTTTACGAACCATCAAAACACCGATCAGATATCTATAATATTCCATAGCTTCTTATTTGGAAAAATTAGTTGGTGCTCTAAGGGCGCTAAATAATCGCATCACTCTCTTATTTGAGAGTGGTCTAATTCAGATGTTAATTTGATTAACTTAATCAAATAATAATTGCATGAGCTACCGACTATAGATGACATGCACTTCCAATTAAGCAGCTTTTCCCTTATTGGTGTGGTAATAGAGCTAGATAGGGATAGGGTATTAAAGCTTCTAAAGCAACTACTACTGATTAATAGGACGGTGATCATAGACTGTAGGGCCTGGCTGGAAGATATTCTAAGCACCACAAATTATAAATCTTGAACAAACATTACAGGTCCAAAAAATCCAGCTGTTGCACGTCAGAGTTCCCTTTAGTTGGGCTGAAACTAGGGGGTGTCAGATGGATGGGGCTGACACGACACGATTAAAAAACGGCACGACACAATTATATAAATGAGTCGGCTCGTTTGACACCTCTAGGTTGAACAACTGCAGTTAGGAGTGCTTATTTAGTACTCGCTGTCAAGTAATACTTTAAGGGCCTTCTTCCGAACAAATTCGTGTGGGAGGCACATACTTGGTTGTCAAATCCTTACAAATATGCAATGAAGAAGGCTCCTCGTGGCGGATTCTCTGCCATTAGGGCCAGTGGGCCTACGTACAGTCATATGTGAATGTCTATGTACGAATTTTTGTAGGCTCTACGTACGTAGAGACTGGTAAAAATCAAATTAACCACGCTATAAAACATTATAACTTGTTCAAGTTCTCTGGTTAAAAGATCAACTTTCATTTTTATCATCCCATTTTCTTCAAAACACACGAGGAAAGGGTTAATCAAGAGTCAGATAAAACTATTTTTCTCATGACACAAGGGCCTATAAAATAAACAGATCACAAGTGGACTAGTAGTTTAGTGATAGGCACCATGAGTACACTTATGCATTTGACTGTGGTTAAAAATTTTTACTAATTACAACTAGCACTATTGACTTTCGCAAAGCAAACAAAAAAAAATGGCTCTAGCTAGCTTTGCAGCTCAGCTAAGCATATGGTGCAACATTTTGAATCTACAGTACTGGATGGTATTGAAGAAATCCGATATCCTATTCTAATTTTGTTTCGGCTCAAATATCTGATCGTACCGACCATACTGATCAAGCTCGAACGGTATTAGACTACTTTTAGAATTCTATGATTCTAAAACCACACACAAACACTTCCACAAATTCTCTCACATCACATTGTGAGCCCCCCACACACATTGAAAATGTGTAGTGTGTGTGGACCCCACTTGTGATGTGAGTGAGTTTGTGTGTGGTTATAGCAGGACTCTTTAGATTTATTTTTCTCTTCCTGTACCGGTCAAATACCAGACGGTAGCAGACTACATTTAAATTTATTTGTCTTTTTAATAGTAAATCTATATATTATACTTCTTTAACATGGAGAAATAAAATCAATAACGATAAATCTGATACAACACCCAATATCTAATCGATAACGGCACATATCGTACAAGTAGGAAAATCGTACTCCAGGCATTTAAAATTGTACTAGCGTTTCTATTGTGGAGGGCAATTCGTAACCTAATGAATTTCTATCTCTCGTCACCGGACGGCGAAAGGTAGTAACAGGATCATTAATAAGAGTATCGGTTTTGAACAAGTTGATAGAGAAAGCAATTGGTACCCCCCCTCTCTCAATTCAGTAAGGAATTGAGGCCTCCATGGCATAGCAAATGTTCATCTTATAGTACGTACGTCCGTGTACATGGAGAAAGCTATGATGCACACATGCATATTATAAAAATATTGCCTATTATTTTGGTTTAATATTTCGTATTTTTTTGAGTCATGTGACGGATTCTTTTAGTGTAGTTACGAATAGATGTGTATGGTGAAAAAGTAAAGCTATGCATCTTTATCGTTAAACTGCAGAAGGTTTGACGGATGTTGGGTTTTGTCCTTCAATTTTCAATTTTGTTTACTTGGGTGTGTCCATTAAATGGTTTTTGGTTGTACTCTTTTGGCTTTTGTGGTTTAGGTTGTTTGGTTTGTTTTAGCGGGCATTCGGTATTTTGGTTAGCTTATTGTCTTTCTTTGGGTGTAGGTTCTTGGGTGGAGCTTTGCCCGTATGCCCGCGATCTTTTTAATCTTTGTTTCCTATTAAAGGTTAATAAAAAAAATTTTGCCGATAAAAAATAATAATTTAAAATCTCCAAGGAAAGATGCTCTTACACGAGTAAAAATTCTTATCGGGATAGAATCATAGGAGTCCAATTAGTAAGAAGGAATATGCTAAAATCCACCCAAATGGGTAGGATAATAGATAAAAAGGTGCATTGATATCCGAGAAATGTGTATTGATATTTGTGAAAGTATATTAATATCCATGAAATATGCATTGATATCCGAACTTGTTTGGAAGTATGTGTATATTATCCTCTACCTAATGGGCGGAGGTTAGCAAAACCGTAGTAAGAATTCTTTCTTTCACAAAAAGAAAAAAAAAAAGAAAAAGAAAAAGAAAGTAAGAACTCTTTCTTAAACGAGGAAAGAAAAGCTAAAAGGTGCTATTGAAAACCCAAATATATGGGCTAAGTGCACTGGGCTTGAAAACAACATGTCAATTCTTTCTTTCACAAAAAGAAAAGAAAAAAAGGAAAATGACGGTCAAATATATTTTGATAATTAATACTCAATAACATTTTTAACATTAAAAAATATTCTTAGCTTCTCTTGGGTGGGTATTAATTATCAAAATACGTAATAGACCGTAATTTTCCAAAAAAAAAAAAAAGAAAAGAAGAAAGTAAGAACTCTTTCTTAACAAGGAAAAAAAAAAGTTGCTATTGAAAGCCCAGATATATGGGCTAAGTGCACTGGGCTATGTCAATTCTTTCTTTCACACACTTACACAAACTTTCTCACATCATATCGTGGGCTCCCACACGTATTGAAGATGTATAGTGTGTGTGGACCCCACATGTGATGTGAGTGAATTTGTGTGTAGTTGTAGCAAGACTCTTTAGATTTATTTTTCTCTTCCTGTACCGGTCAAATACCGGACAGTACTAAACTACTTTTAAACTTATTTTTCTTTTTAATAAATCTATATATTATACTTCTTTGATGCGGAGAAATAAAATCAATAATGATAAATCCGATACAACACCCAATATCTAATCGATAACGGCATGTACCGTACGAGTAGAAAAATCATACTCCAGGTATTCAAAACCTTGCTAGGGTGGGCTTACGGACAGTACCTATCTCAAGGGATCAGGAATTTTAAAATTCGGTTCTGCATAGAATCCGTTCCAAATTTCCAGTAAATAAAAAAAAATCATGGAGGAAGTGAATTGTTACGGAAATACTGGGAACATGCCTCTTGGCCACTCCCCAAATACTCCTCTCTCACAAGCAATGGGCTCCACTTTAAAATGACACTGCATGATTGATAATGAAAAAACAGTATTCACTTTAAAACTACTTTGCATCCACCATTATGCAATGTCACATATATAGGGACCGGGGGAGTGTGTTGCGCGGCCTCCGGCACCGCCTTGCCGGCATCGGTCCGACGATCGGAGACGTCCACTGCGTAGAGCTCGTCGAATACTATAAGTGCACCAAAAATTAACCCGATCAAATATCATTAAGTGTCTCATCGGAACACATATAATTCAAAAAGAATGGATTCAGTGGTTTTGATCCAGTGTTTTGTATCCATTAGGATTCATTTTTTTTCAAGTTATATATATTCCGATGAAGTACTTAACGATATTCGATCGGGTTGATTTTTGGTACACTTGTAGTATTCGACGAGCTCTACGCAGTGGACGTCTCCGATCGTCGAACCGATGCCGGAAAGGCAGCGCCGGAGGCCGTGCAGCACGCTGCGCAGCACGGAGCTGCGCAGCACACTCCCTCTGCCCCATACATAGACGGTGTGGCTGGTGTTTGACACCTAGCATTATTGGGGCTTCAAAATGGGTAAAGAAAATTGTCCTTTTTGCATAATTGCATTAGAAAGAAAGAAAAATACTACTCCTACTTGATGGGTATGGGCACATGGTGTTCGACCATTTTACACAGTATTAGTACAGAAGTTCGGTTAGTCCAGAAAGAGTGTCTGTCTTTTTGCCATGCTTTGACTATCATCTTTCATTCTTCTTGTCTTGTCTGAGGAATATATATATATATATATATATATATATATATATATATATATTAGTGCTTGTCCGTGCCTACGGCATTATGCACCTCTGTAGTGCCGTAGGCACGGGCATTTTGTAATATACTTTTGTTTTTTTATGCCAACGCCAGAAGCCGAGCAGTGGCTAAAAAGAATCGATGACATTTTTGTAATATATTTGTAAGAGTGTGTTTGTTTTCTTAGGAGAGTTGGAGAGTACACATCAGCCATTGGATCAAATGAATCTCAGCCATTCTTTCAGCTTGTATTGTGTGGTCTCCACACCCTTGTGTTTTATTAGGTAGATATATATGTGTGTGTGTATCATTCAATGGGAATTCAGGAATTTGAAATACTTAGATCAAGGTAGACGTGCATTTGGTTAGCCATAACTTAAATAAATTAGATAACGTGTGCAAAAGTTTTGCTCACATAAATACTAAATGAGTATATATGCTAACTGGCAACGATTCATCCGATTACCAATCTTCTTCCTGCTCAGTTGCTTCAAACCCTTAATCGTAAAATGTCTAGGCTCTTCGGCATAAAATATTTTTGCCAAAAAGATCTATATATTATGGTGTTTAATTGACAGATGGATGAGGGATAAGAAACGCGTTTTGCACATTAGGATAGACGTGTTTAGCTGTTTGTTTATAGGTGATCTCTTCCAAAAAAAAAACACAAAAGAACAATACTCCAAGTCAATTTGGGAAGATTTTGCAAATTGGCACCCGATATCAAATATAATACTATTATCAATTTATGAATCATTAGTCAATTTGGGAAGATTACGTTGAGAGTTTTGGACAAACAATAAACAAAAGCACCAATTGACACCTCGAGGCAGATATAGTCAAGAGCAGGTGATTTCCAAGCATATATATTGCTTTCGGTACGTTATCTATTTCCGTTTAGTATTAATAATTGGTTGACATTTTTACCGAGCCACCTTCTACATGGCTCGTTTGTCGGGCGAATAAGGAAGAGGCTAATGAAGAAGCCGATGAGAGGTAGATATAGTATATAGGGATTAGTTAAAAAGTGGAGATTAGTTAAGAAAGAGTTTGTAATTGGGTAACTCATATTGGTGGATAAGGATGGGAATAAAAGAATAATGTCACAAAAACTTGGTTGCCATTATAAAACAACTAATAAGAAATCTCTAAAAGAGAACAAGGGGACTAGGTGGAGATGACACGAGTAATTCTGGTCACCTAAATAAGCTAAGGATGGGACGTAAGGTTTGGGTTTGGAAGGCTCAATGGTCACGCTCAAGAATAGGGTCGTCATGTCTTGTCATCCCCTCCGGCCCTTTTTCCTAGCAAAAAAAGAGAAGAAATATAGTGGAGTGCGGTTGTTCGATAAATCCCTATTTGGTAGTAATTAATTATATAATAGTACTAAAAACGAAATAGGCTTTTGGAGTAGAAACCATCAATTGCAAAGAAAAACTAGACACTGCTTAGCTTTATTGAGTTTACCCAGAATTGCTATATAGGGGCACACGTCTCAATCGAGTAGATTTCGTTTTGACTTTAATTTATAGCTTGGCTTTATCTAGGAAATTCTTGATCAGCCTAAGAGGCACCGTCAAGGAATAATAAATGAACAAAATAAGGGTAAATACCAATTCTTATTACTATTAATTAATTGCTACTGCTTTTCTACTTATCATTTGAGATAATAAAGGATGAATCTTTTTTCTTTTCCCTATAACTCAGGTCATTCGGCTAATTAACTTAATCAGTTAAGCGCATCTTGATTAATTTTAGGAGTCTAATCTCATCATCCAATTGCGGAGAGTCCAATTAAAGTCAGAGGAAAACTCCGTATGAACTGCTCCGTAAGAGTTGATAGCACCTAAGAAGTTTCAATCTTAAGAACTTGGAAGAGAACAAACCCGACCCTAAGGCTGCACATTCTTCTCAGGAGCAGGATCGTGGACTCTATTATGTGTCAAGTGCACCTAAGCATTTTACTTAGAAGTCGTTATATAACTCTAATGGTGTGTGGTGCAGGTGATAGGTGAGGTCAATTTAACCTTTTTTTAAAATTTTTTTTTGGAGAAGTGTCATTGTAATTCTTTCTTCATTTTTTTATCCTCAAGTGTCATTGTAATTCACTAAGGCCTTAATGAGAGAGAGAGAGAGAGTTTTCGTTTTTTTTTTTTCCTTGCCAAAAAAAAATGTTTTCGTTTTCTCTTCACTTTTATTATTGGGATTTTTGGTCTACCCAAAAGCATGGGCCCAATCGTACTCGATTTAGGAACTAGGGGAGGCCCATGTACTGGGCCGGAAAAGCTTTCAACTAGGGTCTCTTGTGATTTCCGCAACATTTTTTTTTTATTAACGAATGTCCGGGTCAATTTGCACGCATCTCAATAAATTTCGGGAGCTTTGAAATAAATGACCAGGTAAACCCTCAGTGATTCAATGACCTCAATATTTGAAATGTTCAACATCCATAAAATTTGAACATACGACTTTATGAAAAACAAAACATTTACTAACTTTCTTATAATCAATTCCTGGTTTCGTCTCTATATATATGCATGCTTTTCTCGCAAAATTGGTGGTCCATCGCATGATTTTGCTGAAACTTTACAGAGTACGGGAGTAGTGGGTATGCATTGGAAAGACAATATAATAGGGGTGCGGCTATTTGCAGTCATTGATTTTCTTCCGTAACCCGTTAAAAATTTTCAATTATACTCGACAGTTAGTTACCGAAATTGAGATACATTTTTAGCATCCAGTTACAGAAATATGATATTTTTTTCAACAACTATTTACCGAAAATGCATGTTTGGCAGTTGTTTACCGAAAGTTGAACATATTTTCGACATGTAGTTACCGAAATATAATCTTATTTTCAACAGCTATTTACTGAAATGTTACTTATGATTTTCAACAATCACTTACCGAAATATGGTGGGCTATCGAAGAAAATAAATGGTTGCGAATAGCCGCGCCCTATAATAGCCCTAGCCCTAATATCCAAGTCAAAACTGTCAAACTAATGCAACGAAATTAATTATATATGGGACAACAAAGAATAATTAGGACGTCTATGAAAGATTAGTACTAGACTTGAAGATTTTGTTGCCGATCAGACTATATATCAAGATATTTTCCGATTTCCTTTGAGAGTAGCAACTCAGTGATTCTACGATATTCCTAGCCGTATGTAAAGTTGTTAATACTAGTAATTGTCTATTTGTAATTGCTTCTTCGGGTACGAAATGTGGCGAATAAATAACGTGACTCCTTGTGCGTATAGAGATAATCTTACTGAACCACAATACATATTTGTGTCACGTATTCTTCGTGTATATACATGTGAATATATATCCACCAAGAATGGGTATTCTTCAATACAACACATTCAAAGGTTGTCTGGGCTAATTAGGCTTACACTATTATATACTGTGGTCTAGCTTAAACTAGAACGCATTCAATGTAGCTAGGGTACTGGACATCCCATATCGATCGTCTCTTTGCCCAAAAAAAAAAAAGCTAAATGACTCCAAACTTTCCCCTAATAAACAACCCATTTCTCGAGAAACCAAGCTTAGTTGAGTTGGTTTGCTCATGTATCTCTTTAGTGGTGGCCAATGTTCGAGCCCCACGTGGAGTAGGTTTGGGGTTCAGGGATATTAATAGCTTCTGAATCCCGTTGACTAACATACTAACCCCCACTAATGTATATATAAACTATGGCAAATAAAAAAAAAAGATAAAGAAAAAACCATTTCTCTTGCTGATTTCCCAAAATATTCTACTCCTAATTACTGTATCTCATATGGCTCCAACACCCCATGCAATTAGTAGGTGTACACATACCAAATTGCTCCTCTGTCTAATTTGTATCTTTTCTCTGAAAAAGCAATTAGGAAAGATGCTTTACAACTAAACAATCGGCTAAATAAGAGATCAAGACATGATCCCTGCAGTGGATACTTCTATCTAATCCGAGCTTTAAGTTGATTAATTTCAGCACTTTTTGAATGATCATATTCTGCTGGTAATTAAGCTCTATTCCTATTTAGTTACAGGGCTACAGGAATCCAAATTTGTATTCTTGTATATGACTGGGGAATCAACTTCACACTTTGCTTCACACTTAACTGTGAAAGAAGAAAACTAATTAAACAAATTTGTGCAATAATTTCACTGTGGGCTTCTACCATGTGATGTAAGCCATGTTGCTTGGCAGGACAAAGGGACGAATTAAGTGTAATTAAGTTAAATTTTGCTTAAATATTCTTAGCATTATTTTAGGGGATAACACCATAATATAATATTCTCTTTTTTTTTTTTTTTTATAATTTAGGTGTTCAGGCCAACTTACGCGCATGCACCTCAACCAAGTAACGCGAAATTGAAATGTGCAATAAATGTTATGAAAATAGAATTTAAAACCCGATTTCCTCCATAAACTCGCCGATCTAAATGGCAGAGAAGTTTTCATATTTACGCCTTTTCTTGTTGGAGGGGTGACCGTCCGTTAAAGCTACCAAAGAACTCTCGTGGAGTTAGTAACTTTAATCATGACTTGCACTACCGAAATGTGAAATTAGCCGCACAAAAAATTAATTGAGGTGCGCGCGCAAACTTGTCGGAACTCCTGAGTTATAAAACAAATGCATATAGTATATATAGTAATTTTTCAGCTCCAACAATTTCATGCTCCGTGAATCGAGGGCCCCATGTATTGATACTTCTACCTTTGAGGTTGGTGCAGTATTACCCTTTCAAGTCTCCAATAGTTCTTCCTTGCACACTATATAAGGCCTTCAAAACCTGGAGTTCAGTACTGAATTAGTTGGGGAAAGCTAGAGTGAGAAATTTCAAACAAAAAGAAAAGCCATGGCTTCGAAACCAGGAGTGCTAACTGACTGGCCATGGACGCCGCTCGGTAGCTTCAAGGTAAGATATCTATTTAAACATCAAATATTACGAACTAAATTTGTTTACTAATTCACTAGTAACATTTTTTTGTTGTTTGATGCACGGTTGATTGATCATACATGCAGTACGTGGTTTTGGCACCGTGGGTGGTTCATAGCGTGTACTCGTTCGCCACGAAAAACGGAAGCGAGCGAGACAATGTGTCTGTCCTTGTACTCCCGTTTCTGTTGTGGAGGGCGATTCATAACCAAATATGGATCTCTATCTCTCGTCACCGGACGGCGAAAGGCAGTAACAGGATCGTTGACAAGAGTATTGATTTTGAACAAGTTGATAGAGAAAGCAATTGGTATGTCTCTCTCTCTCTCTCTCTCTCTCTCTCTCTCTCTCTCTCTCTCTCTCTCTCTCTCTCTCTCAGAGTAAGGAATTGAGGCCTCCATGGCATATAGAAATGTTCATCTTATAGTATGTCCGTGTACGTAAATGGAGAAAGCTATGATGCACACAGGCATATCATAAAAATATTGCCTAATATTAGTTTGATTTATATTTCATATTTTTTGAGTCATGTGACGGGTTCTTCTAGTGTAGTAATTAACGAACAAATGTGTAAGGTAAAAGAGTAAAGCTATATATGCATCTTTATCCTTAAGCTGGGGATTTTATGGTTGGTTAAAATTGTTATGGTTCATGTAGTGTTAAGCATTTGTTATTTTTCATTTCATGTACTTTTTGGTTCATTTATCATAATTTTTTACGGTGCTTGCTACGCTTAATTATTCTGGTGAATTATGAATGAATTTGTACCCTAGTTAGGGGTTGCTATGCATCACAACACAAACCACACTAGTCTACGTACATGGTACTGCATGATTGATATTATTGTGCACTAGCAATATTATTGTAGCCATTTATATACACGAACACATTCTAACATCGTAATAAGAACATGTAGAAGTACTCTTTCCCTCTATAAACTAGTAATAAATAGATATCGATCCCAAGTCAGATGGTAAAGGCTTAAAATTTATAGATTTGTTTCCTCCTAAGATCTTGGGTCGAAATCTCTTAGATACTATCAAGTCTTTTAGGGTCAGTCCACACGGAGTATTTGCTCCGACTTTAAGTGGGGCTCCGCTAGTGGATGATGGTTTCACTGTATTTGTCTCCCAATATTAGTCAAGATGAGTGTAAACTTACCCGGCTAGACACCTGTTATAGATATAACAAGAATAAGGAAATTAGGTACCGGCTGAGGGCGAGTCTCAGTCACCAATCAGTATTGGTAATCATAGACATCAGGCTTCAGAAAGTGGCGAGAGCCTTGTGGAGCGTTTGGATGATTCTCAAGTGGTTGCTGGGATATGCATTGGTCCTTCCTCATAAAGACTTGATTGGTATCCCGTCCTTTAGTTTTCGGTTTTGTTTCCTTAGAGGTGTGTCTCCTTTGGCTTTTGATTGTGCTCTTTTGGTTTTTTGCTTTTGTGGTTGTAGGTTGTTTAGTTTGTTTTAGCAAGTATCTTCGGTGGTGTTTTGGATCTTTTTTTGTCTTTTTTGAAGTATGGGTTCTCGGGTGGCGCTTTGTTGATGTGCCTGTAATCCTTTTAATATTTGTTTCCTTTCAAAGATAATAAAAAAAAAATTGACCATAAAAAAAATAATACTTTAATAATTTAAGGGAGCCGATAATGCCACGAAGCTTTTTTTTACCGCCACGACCATTAAATGCTCTCCTTGACAAATGGACTTCCTTGTCCTTTGCTCTCAAAAGTAGTCAGAGCCTTAATTTAACGTTCCCAAATTGCCCTTTCCTATTTCTAAAAATGCCTGCCATTCTTCTAGCTATACAAAACGTCAAAAGTGAAGACCCCAAAGTCTTTTGACAGCTAAGCAAATCCAACCCTACATAAAAACTCGGCCTTTTCCGTGTTTCAATTTTTTTCTTTTATGTACCGTGCCATCCCAAGTTTAGTACAGAATATGAAGAGTGCTACTGGTATAGCAAGAGCTGTACAAACAGCGTATACAACAGGCTTTTAGATCTGTCTCGGGCCCAACAAAGATAATCGGAGGCGCTCATTTTGGTCAAAATATTTTTTTTAAGGTCCCTGAAAAAACAAGCTCCATCCAATATCGTGAAGGGCGTTTATGATATGTCCATATTTGCTAAATTGCTAGCCTAAATTTTGAAGCGAAATTGGACGTTTCGTAAACGCTCTTAATGATGTCAGATGGAGCTGATTTTTTACGGAGATCCCAAAAATAATAATTTTAACAAAATAAGCGGCTTCGATTATCTTTGTTGGATCCGAGACGGGTCCAAAAGCGCGTTGTATGCTCTGTATGTACAGCTCTTACTGTACCAGTAGCATTTCTAGAATATGAATAGGCCACTAATAAAAGAAATAAATAGGTCACGGCAAAAAAGAAAAAAAGATTACTCCTGTAGAAAGTACGAATATAGCATTCATTGAATATGACAAGGGCTCCTATCAACTTTGTACTTCAAAAACCCTGGAGATGTCAAATCGAAGAGAAAGAGACAAAAGGTAGAGGGGAATGGCAAAAGTCTGTTGAAAGAAAATACGTAACAACAATTTAGAAGAAAAGAAAATCAATAAAAGGGCAATTTGGAAACCTTAAATTAAGGCTCTGACTACTTTTGAGAGCAAAGGATAAGGAAGTCCATTTGTCAAGGAGAGCATTTAATGGTCGTGGCAGTAAAAAAAAGAATCGCGGCATTATCAGCTCCTTTAAAATCTCCAAAGAAAGATGCTGAGTAAGATATTTTAAGAAAAATGATATTGCCACACTATTTTTTGATAATGCCACATCTTGCAAATGTATTTTTATACAAAAAAATATCCTTACAGAGTGTGGCATTATCAAAAAAGAGTGTGACAAAATCACAACCCTATTTTAGAAGGGACATAAACTGTTAACCCCTCCAAGGAAAGATGCTGAGTAGGATAGGATCATAGGAGTCCAATTTTAACTCTATATTATAAGAACTCTTTCTTAACAAGGAAAGAAAAGGTGCTATTCAAAGACCATACACATATGGGCTACGTGGACTGGGCTTGAAAACATGTCAAGTCCATTTAATAACATCCCGGGGGTTGGGCTCACGGCCCGATGTAAGAAGGCTCCCTTGTTATTTGAGGCTCCCCTTCCTTTTGGCTGCCCTGTTTCGTTTCATTTTTGCTTTGTATCCTTCTTTTCTTTTTTTCTTTTTTTGTGTTTATAAAATGGAAGACAGATATATTGAGAGAATTGGACTTCCCCATTTTGCAACCAGCCTTTCCCCAT
Organism: Rhododendron simsii; assembly: GCA_014282245.1. Taxonomy (NCBI): domain Eukaryota; kingdom Viridiplantae; phylum Streptophyta; class Magnoliopsida; order Ericales; family Ericaceae; genus Rhododendron; species Rhododendron simsii. Next base: position 4,264,665 of record CM024959.1, on the reverse strand, counting down.
CCCATCCCTTGGAGCCATTGCATTTCAATTCACTCTCTCTTCTTCAAAGATTGTTTATTACTCCGTACTACTTGTATGTTTTGTGGAGACTTGATAGGGTTGCAAACGAACCGCTCGGCTCGTTTGTATAGGATAGGCCTGACTCATTTAAAGAGGTTCGTTAAGTAATTTAGTCAGCCTCGGCTCGCTTAAGGGTAAACAAGCTGAGTTCAAACACTTCAAAGCTCAGCTCGGTTCGGATTGTTTGCACCCTGGAGACTGATAGAGGTTGGTAATTTTTACTCCATTAGTATTGTCTTTTCTCTCTCTCTGTAATGCTTTTGTGTCTCCATTACCTTAGATATTCATTGGTTTATTTGTGGCGTCGCTTATGAATGCTTTGTGGGTTGGTTACTAAATACTAATGGTTGGCTTATCAAAAAAATAAATATATACTAATGGTTGGAATTTGAAAGGAAATTAGTTTCCCTATACTTCAACAAAACTTCTGGTATTGATAAACAAAGTCCGAGCAAAATAATTTGTAATTGTTTTTCATTAAAAGTTGGGAAATGCTCAACAGAAGGCTAATAACAATAAGTTTTTCAAAGCTTAATTTTCTAACATCTGTTTGATATTAGCAGAATTTAGCTTTAGGTTTCTTGGGAGTTTTTACTACCTTATAAACACTACCAGGGCCGGCTTGGCCACTCGGGTCTTTAGGCCTCCGAATATCTCTAAATTTTAGAGGCCCTCCTACTTTCGTACCCCTTATAATAGTCCAAAAGAAAAGAGCGCTTTAGGCCTCCGAGAAGTTAGGGCCAGCCCTGAACACTACAAACAAAAGGCCACAGCATTTTCTGTTTGCTCTACCTGCGTGTCTGCTTTCCTATGTGATCATTATCAAAACCAAGACAGCTGCATAGGGATTAGAAGTTATGAAGGTTTGGTAAACTTGGAAGAACTTATGGTTTAAAGCAATGCAATGGAAACAAAAGTATTGCTGTCCAGATAGTTGTTAATGGGAACAAATGTAAGGAGGCGCTATGTTCATGTAGTATGAACGAGGAGTGCCAGTTGGGGGCTGCACTCTCTCAGTAAGGGAGCGCTACGTTCATGTATTGGAGAGGTGGCTGTACATTTTACACGAAAGATACAAGTATGAATGAGAAGCACTGCTCCCGCATTTGATAGGGTAGTTCCGTTACTGAGAATAGGCGTACAAATTTTGTAAGATGCAAGCTTTTTTGCTAAGTCGAGTTACTTCTTTTCCTGCAGGGATGACCAGATTCTGTTGAATGGGCTTCTGTTCTATATAGGGAACATTATAGTGCCAGGAGCTTCTCACCTACCCATATGGAGAACAGATGGTGTAGTCCTCACAGCTTTGATTCATGCTGGTCCAGTGGAATTTCTCTACTACTGGCTTCATAGAGCACTCCACCACCATTACCTCTACTCTCGCTACCATTCCCACCACCACTCCTCCATTGTGACGGAACCCATTACATGTAAGATCACAAGTTTTAGAGGATAAATTGTATGTATGACTTTTGTTGTACAAATTAAAACGATGTGGTTTGGAAGCTTCTAAGTACCCCCAAGGCCCCAATTGGTTTCTCTCTAACCTCACTTTGTCTCTGGGGTACAAGAGATCCAATGCATGTGGCGGGTGGAGAGATAAATCACAGGCTGTACAGTTTTTGGTAAACTTTTTGTTTCAAAAGAATGCACTTACCATTGTGGCCTAAAATCTCAAAAAACAGCTTCTGCTACATCATTATTTCCTATATGGACAAAAATGTTGGCCCCGATTCCAAAGTCTTGGAATTTAACTTTGTCTTTTTTTCCACAGTTAATATGTATTTCATATGTGCATTTTTCTGTTTACTTGGGCAGCTGTTATTCATCCATTTGCGGAGCATATGTCATACTTTTTACTATTTGCAATTCCAATTGTCACCACTGTGCTTACTGGGAAGACTTCTCTGGCGGCTCTATTTGGTTATATAAGCTACATTGATCTCATGAATAACATGGGACACTGCAACTTTGAGCTCATTCCCAAGTGGCTTTTCTCGATTTTCCCCCCTCTCAAGTACATGATGTATACACCATCGTAAGTCTCAGATTGATATTCATCCTGTTTACTTCAATTGTTTTTGTTCTTCAATATTGCATGGGAAATTCTTGAGTTGGATCACTTTTTATGAGTTTCTCTGTTTGTAGGTGAATCATAGCGTAGCTAAAAATATCTGTTGTTACTAACAAACATCTTCATTGTCTACCCAGGGGAGGGGACAATGGGGACGCCGGGAGACACGGGCATCTGTTTTGAGAATCCATTTTGTTACTAACAAACAATAAAAAGGATGGCAGCTCAAGGGATTAAAAATATCAGTGAGCTTGATGCTGTGGTAGTAAACAAAGCAAACGAGTGACAGTGCTGATAATGTTGATGATAACTAAAGTGATTGATAGTGATGCTATTACTAGCAAATTGGGATATATATGTTGAGCTCAATTCTGTCCATAGTGAGAAAATGCTTTTTTATTACTTGATACTTGCGTAGTCAAACTGTGACTGACCGTTCTTTTGTGCCCACAGATATCACTCTCTGCATCACACCCAATTTCGGACGAACTACTCGCTTTTTATGCCATTCTATGATTATGTCTACGGTACCATGGACAAGTCCACTGATTCACTCTATGAAAAAACTCTGGAAATGGAAGAAGAGTCCCCCAGTGTAGTTCATCTCACCCATTTAACAACACCCGAATCCATCTATCACCTTCCAATTGGGTTTGCGTCCTTTGCCTCCAAGCCCCAGATATCAAAGTGGTACCTCTGGCTGATGTGGCCAGTGACCTTTTGGTCCATGTTCATGACTTGCCTCCATGGCCGCACCTTCGTTATAGAGAGAAATACCTTTGGGAAGCTCAAGTTACAATCGTGGGCAATACCACGATACACCATTCAAGTAAGTGTTACAAACATCTCTTGGGTATATTTCTTTACTGTAGCAATTATTTTCATTGTTTCTTGTGATAATAATGCGAAGGATTTAACATGCATCACTGGTTCCAACATGTGTGCTCTGTGGTGCTTATATCTTCAATGTGCTCATGTTTCGATTGCTCAAGTTAGTTTTTCACCAGTGAAATGTGTTTTACGTAGTCCCTAAGCTTGACTCGCTTGAGCCTTGATGTCATTAAGAACAAGTTCTATGAGAACCTGCAGCAATATAGGGGAAAGAACCTTAGCCCTCATACCCAAAATTAAGTAAAGGAGAACTAAAAATGACAGTTATGATCCATAATGTATGCACTTTTGGCATTTTTTGTCCTGTTTTTGAAAATACCCCAGCGGTTTAGCACATTTCGCAATTTAGTCACTATTCACACAATTTTGCAACAGAACACTTGCATTGGGGAGTGAGGACTATTACCACCGCCACTTCTACAAAACTAGGACTATTACCACCACCACATCTACCAAACTACAACCACCGCGACAACTACCCCTACCACTACTTCTATCTCCACCGCTGTCGCGACCACCACCACCATCACCTCTTGTAACTTCGTAATCATGTTCATTTAGCTGAAACCTTTAGTCCATCCCACTATCATTCTATGTGGCACCCAAACAGCTGAGTGGGAATGGATATGGACCTTTCAGTCCCAGTCAACTTTGCTTTCTCTTCACAATGTCATTCCATTCTAGCTTTCATTCCATTCCTGCGTAGTGCGTACTGATAATAACAGACATGGCCTTAGTGTATTTAGTCCTATTTGTTAAAAAAAATTCATTACCTTGGCATGAGTTTAAGTCTTGTATATATAATCAAAGGTGTCATGATTTTTTGGGGTCTGAATACTTTTCATGGTTATATGGTTGTTGCAGTTCTTATTTCAATGGCAAAGAGAAGCTATCAGTGGCTTGATTGAACAAGCTATAATAGAAGCAGAGGCCAGAGGCACTAAGGTGCTAAGTCTTGGTCTTTTGAACCAGGCAAGTTGGTCCTTTCTCTGTCTCATTATCCTTTTTTCCAGGAAATTAACAATGTGACCAATCAAGACATGCATTATTTCCTTAACCATTTGCCTTTTCTTTCTTACTTTCCCTCTAGCTTTCTTCTAACCTCAAATGGGGAAATATCGAAACAATCCCGATTTCCATCCTGTTGCTAATTCTCTAGACCAGAAGTTGAATGTACATGTAACTGTAGTTTTCAGCTTTTTGCTTGAACTAATAGAGTGTAGGGTTTTTTCCTTTTCATTCCTGTTTTTTCATAGGACATGCTTTTTTGGCTTAACATGATTAAACCAAGGCTAGTACCATCGCATTATACTAATTTTCTGAACCACTTTTGTAAGGCTATCGCATTTTCTATTAGTTCTTTTTCATGCATGTGTATATTTATTGGTGATAGTAAATTTTGTCAATATTGCAGGGCGACGAAATTAATAGGAACGGGGAGATTTACATCCAAAGGTACCCTCAGCTCAAAGTGAAGGTGGTGGATGGAAGTAGCTTAGTAGTTGCCGTTGTCCTAAATAGCATTCCGAAGGGGACAACCCAAGTCCTCCTCAGGGGCAGCTTATCCAAAGTTGCTTATTCCATTGCCTCTGCTCTATGCCGAAGAGGGATCCAGGTAGTCAAGTTCACCTTCGTGTTCGATGCATCCCTGCCCACTATTATACAGCCCAAATGATTAAGTTGGGGCAAGACGTTTAGATGAGCCTACTCGGTGTCAATATTGTTACAGCCTGATTGTTTGGGCTCTACATGTTGGGATGGTTTTGATAATGTTAGGCCACCCATTGCCTGGTTTAGGCCTTCTAGGCCAATGGTTTTATACAGCTGGTTCGGGCATTTGTTCTCCCCCTTCCCTTCTCCTGCCCTGCTATTATGGTCCACACATGCGCCCATGAACACACACACACAGAGACACCCCAATAGAGCTGGCCTTGGAGAGCAATCAGAAAAAAATGCTAAACTATATCTATTCTGATATAATTGAATTTGTGTCAGGTTTCTACCTTTTACAAAATCGAATACGAGAGGCTTAAGCTTAGCACTGGATATGGATCCGATTTGGTTCTCTCAAGGAGCTATTCTGAGAAGGTAAATTTTAATTAATGGAGTTTATTTCTCTTCATCAGTTCCTTTCACAAACTAGGGCAAAGTACGGATTACCTCCCTGAGGTTTGCACGTTTGGCAGATGACCCCCCTCAGGTTCATTAATGATCACATCGCCCCCTTGTGGTTTTGGAGTAATGTGCAGTACCTAACTCTGTTAACAGTAAAGGTAAAAAGACCATACTGCCCTTTCTTAAATAAAAGGCTCTGACTCTCCTTTTAACACATTGACATAGGGAGAGGGAGGAAGAGAGAGTTAGCTATGGAGATTTAGGGCCGGGAATTCTGAAAATTTCTGATTGTATACTTTGTATATACCTACCACATGCACGATAATTGTATATTTTGTAAATTTTCGATTTACCTAAAAAAAGAATTGTATACTCTGTATGTATATATAGTACATGGCCACAGGTGCGTCGTTGGGCATGGGTTGGGAATTCTGTTTCGATGTTGCCGATGGCTCGCCAAATTGACCGGCTGGAGTTCCTCTGCGGCGAAATAAACCGGCTCGAGCGAGGTTCTCGATACACCTGCTGTTAATCCAGGCCTGAATTTGGGACTCGGTCGACCCGGCGACCCGAGAGATCTCATGGGTGGTGACCCAGCGGGTGAGCAACGACCTGAGGCCGTGGCAGCGGGTGTTTTCGAGGGAGCCGACAATGGACCTGAGGTAGGTGAGGTGATGGGAGAAGGTGGAGTCAGACTCGGTTTCGAGCTCGAGGTGCGCATTGATGGAGTTGGACTCGATGGATTTGAGAGTGGGGTCGGATTGTCGGTAGTGGGAGGGTTTGAGGCCTTTGGTAGCAACTGCTGCTGCTTTCTTCTTCCATGGCACTACAGGAGAGAGAGGGGGGGGTGGGTTGTTTAAGGAAGAAGATGAGGAAAAGGATACTATAGTCCTTTTACAATTGATTTCGACTTTCACCTATTATTATTTTTTCACCCACGGACAAAAAATGCGCGTGTACCCTACTTTCCGTTAATTTGGACGGAAAACCTAACGGTTGCACATTACTCCAAAACCATAGGGAGGCAATGTGATCATTAATGAACCTGAGGGGGGTCATCTGCCAAACGTGTAAACCTCAGGGAGGTAATCCGTACTTTGCCCCACAAACTATATACATATACTGAAACATTTTCTTAGAAAACTTGTAATTGGAGAAGATTGAGGTCGCTGTTTATCACTTGTGAGAAAAAGAGTAGTTATAAAACAATAAGAGCGAAATGATGTGATATTTGGTCCTTTCATTTTCTGATTAACAAACTACTGTCAAAGATGGTTCTTAATCTAAAAAACACCGTAGTTGCAAATTTTGAAATGTTCTGTAGTAGTATTTTTGTGTGAGATTAGCGAGTGTTTACTGATCATACTTTCTTTCTAAGGAATCATCAAATCAATGCTCGCATGCAGTTAAAGTACACAGCTAAGCCGAAATTGAAATTCTTTCTCAGGTATGGTTAGTGGGAGACGGACTGAGTGAACAAGAACAGCAGAAGGCACCAAAAGGGACATTGTTCATACCTTACTCCCAATTCCCTCCTAAGAAAGCGCGCAACGACTGCTTGTACCACCACACTCCGGCAATGCTGGCTCCCTCGGCTCTCGAAAACTTAAACTCATGTGAGGTTAGTATCAGACTATCAGTTTACTTATCCTTCGATCGTCACCCGGTCATTTCTCAAGTTTCAACCTGAATATTGTGGCTTAGATATAATAATGCTCATGATCAGATTTCATCTCCAACATCAGTGACATCCGAAAGTCTCTGTGACCAGTGTGTATTGAATCACGAGAATCGGCCACCGCACCCGTGAATTTTTCTCAAGTTTCCGCACCAGTGAATTTTTCTCAAGTACTAGCAAATGCTAAAAAAATCCATTGACACACATGTTCTGACGGTATTTATAACTAAATCGAATGTTTTCAGAATTTCAAATCAACATTTGACTTTTACAAGTATATAGTTTTGTAAGTACGATTGAATCACATGTCAAGTTTTAAGGCTATTTGATATTACTATTTTCAATTTCCCATAGGGTATGAGAATATGACTATCTAACAACCTAGGATTGGTACTACAATAGAAAATTTATACAATAAGAAAGAGAACACGAATAGTAATATATGTTTCTAAAATGAGGCAGATACCATAACAATATCACCACAATACACTATAATACAAAGATTCACAATTACACATACATTCGTGGACATTAGTGATGTAACGATCCCATAACGATCTTATGGCCAATACGCATGTGAATTTTTTTCCTACCGCTGTTATTTTTCACCACAACCGAAACGGCCACCAAAAAACCGTTACATAACAGCGGTTACGTTACGTAAAGCTGTTTTCCAAAACCCTACTGGCAACATAAATTGGGTTTGGTTCAAAAAGTGGCGTAACAGCAGAATGTAACTTTTGCAACATCATAAGTTTTACAAGCAGTGTTTGTATTTAAGATAACGATTTAGTCGATACAGCTTTTCAAAGTTACCCATAAGGTTCCAACAGATCATCAAACACAGAATCAACGATCTAAGACTACCATGTCATTAAGATTTCTATAACCTGTAATACAGATTTTTTAATGGAGGTAAAAGTTTTTGTAGATGTGCTCTTTCAGAACTATAGATCATGAAACAGATTACCAATTTTTATAACCTGTGTTCATATAGCATTACTCGTGTATCTTTCAAGAGATGCCATATATGGATTCGTCTTTGTTTGGTCACTCTGAGAAATTTGTTTGTGTTTGTGTTAGAATTGGTTGCCAAGAAGGGCGATGAGTGCTTCACGCGTAGCTGGGATTGTGCATGCTCTAGAAGGATGGAACGTAAACGAATGTGGCCAAAAGATGTTCGACGTTGAACAAGTTTGGGAAGCCTGTCTCAAACATGGCTTTCGTCCTTTGATGACTCCAAATTAGTCACAGGCGCTTCATCACTTGATTCACTTCTATGCAAGTCGCTCTGGTTTCTATTGCTATTCCTGCAGACTTTGTATTTGTCCTTGGAAACTTTAGTATCCAAGAAAAATCTTACTAAGCACTTTGTTTGCTTTGTTTCCGTTTGTGTTTGTGCCTTGTATCACATAGAAAAGTAATAGTTGACAATAGGTAACCCCAATTTGATAACTATCAAGCCTAAACCAAGAAGCAATTAAGGAGCTTGTCTGGTTGGGGTTTTCAACTTACTGATTGAGGTTTCCTACCAATTTCGCTGCCTAGTTGCTCAATCCGCCAATAGTTTGTAATCTATGTGTTCTCCGTATTATTCATTCTCCTTTCTCAGAGGTGTTTGGCTCAAAGATGAGCGAATTGGGGGTGCAAAGCGGCGTCTCTAGTACCTCCTGATCTAGGGTGATAAAGAAAGCAATTGTTGCCATTCCTTCAAGGAAAACTTAAATATTGTTGGGCCCGGAGTGCCCCCATGGATTTGGTTACACAATGCCACTCCCTGCGACCGCTCTAAAAACAGACTTGAGGGTGCGATGTCGAATGCCATAAAAGACTTAATTGAAACCCTTCCTACCACCAATTGGTTTTAGGAGAGATGGTGGAAAAGCGGTCCGACAAGTGGTATCAGAGCCAGGAAGTCATGGGTTCGAGTCGCGGGAGCGTCATCGTGAGGGAGGGATTGTTGGGCCCGGAGTGCCCCCATGGATTTGGTTACACAATGCCACTCCCTGCGACCGCTCTAAAAACAGACTTGCGGGTGCGATGTCGAATGCCATAAAAGACTTAATTGAAGCCCTTCCTACCACCAATTGGTTTTAGGAGAGATGGTGGAAAAGCGGTCCGACAAATATGAACCCATAAATCTTTTAGTTTTTTTTCCTGAACAGCATGGACTCTTAAATCTTGTGAAACCAATCTCAACCATTGGTTTATGGAAGCGTGAACCCAACCAGAATGAATTGCCTTTCTAAAATGAATTGTCCTTTCTTCTAAAATAGAGAAAGATTTGCAAGGTAATCCCTTTGTTAAAGTGATGCCATCAAGATCAAAAGTTCAATATAGGTTTAGGTCCATTTTTGACAGGTGTATCCTTTAATAGCAGAGTGAAAATACGTCGAATAAACGATGAGAATAGTATCGATCAAACTATCAGGATTGAGAATGTCCTTGGACGTCAAGTTCAGCAAAAACATTAATCCCTCGTCTCTGAGCATAACTGCAGAAAAGAAAATTTATTGGAGGAAACATGAGGTATGATCTTAGAAGACAGAAAGTCAATAAAGCATAAGTTAGGGATCATATATCCATTTAGCCTGCAAAAGAAGGTGGAAATCACTTGCCTCACAAACTCAGCAGTATCAGCCATCGTTGTATATCTTTCTGAAATAGAATAAGCTCCATTCCATAGTTCGGGATATGAAGGTATCTCTAGAGGGAAAGACTGTGAATATACAATCTGTCAATGTAGTACATTCTGCATAAAAATAGGAATCACCTATATTAGTCGACTTAGCAAACTTAAAATGTCGAGTCCTTTTAGGTACTTGAAATTCACGCGCACCATATGGAACCACCTTAACAAACAGGATTAAGCTTAGTTGGTATATTTTTGATTGACTTAATTCACTTAAAAGGTGCCAAACAGGGCACAAACTCTGTCCACATGAAGTATGCAAAAAAAGACAAACAGATCCTCATTATTCATCTACATAGCAAAGTTTGCCAATGAAATAGAAGATACTCGAAAATACCAGTAACACACTGGCAAAACATAAGCATATTGTGACACTGAGTTGGGATCCGACTTCCTTAATCAAAGAAATCTCACTCTCTATAGTTTGCCTCTTTACTACATCAAAACATAAATTGCTCAACTCAAATAGCATGGCAAAATTTTGTCCGTTTCCCTTAGCAAAAGCGTTGGTACACAAAACAAAAACCCGTTCTAAATATGGAAGTGTGAGAGATCTCACAATAATTGTAAAAAAGCTAAAGAAAATAGCCAAATCATGATTAGTGGCTCTGTGAGCATATCTTGGCAAGATATTGGATAAATATAACACTATCCAAAAGGCAAATAGATTTGTAAATTCCATCTTCCGTTCTTAAGAGAGGGTTCCACACCTTTGAATGAGGCCGTCAATAGTCAGAGACGAGGGAGAGAAACTGTCGTATGAAAGAAAAACGGTGAAAGAAGAAAGGAGGGAAAAAATTGCATTGCAGGGGAAAAATAATAGGTGTTGGTACTCCGTAAAATTAGAAACCCAAAAAGTATATTAGGAATTGAGTACAAACAAGCAAAATCTTGTTGATGGGTTAGCGTTTTGACAAAGATCAGCTAGGGTTTGAATTTGAATAATTAAGAGACGTCGACGTCTTATCGATCGCATAGCGGTCTACAGAGAGAGGCAGTGGAAGTTGGCGGCGAGGAGGGAAGGCAGAGGAGACGTGCCAATCCCTATTAGTCGTATGGACTCCAGGCATCGAAGACTCCAAAAGAAGCGAGATCCGGCGCCAAGATCGCGCCACGTCGAGAAAGTGCGAAATTTCAATAACAGACACGAGTGACTGTGATGTTGGCCTCCAATTGAGGGGCACAATTGAAAAAATTGGCCAAAAATTGGCAAGTGGTCCCATTGGCTTCAACTCTCTTAGTTGTAAAGCTTCAAATAAAGGATGAATCTTATATTCTTATTTTCCGATAGCTCAGGTCATCGGACTAACTTAAGCACACCTTGACTAATTTTAGGGGTCCAATCCTACTGCGCACTTACGAAGAATCCAATTAAAATTTGACTAAGACTCTGCATGAACTCCCCTTAAAAATTGATAGCACTTAAAAATTTTCAAATTTAAGACCTTGGAAAGGAACAAACCCTTAAATACTAAGGGGGTGTTTGGTAACCTTTTTATTTTCAGTTTTTAGTTTTTAAAAAACTAGAAATAGAAACAGGTTTATGTTTTCATGAAAACAAAAATAAGAAACATGTTTGGTAATAATTTTTTGAAAAAAAGACTGAAAAGTGAAAACACAAAACAGGTTTATGTTTTCTCCCGGATCTCGGACAGCGGGGCCTGCATCCTAACCACGGCCGCATCCACGTCGACGAGCTTGGTACTCAAATTAACAAAGTCGGCGTAGTCACAGTTGATGAGGTCGACGAGCTCGCGGGTGAGGGAGGAGAGATGGGAGTGGAGCTCGGAGCGGAGGGTGTCGAAGGGGACGAAGGTGCGGAGGTCGGCTATGTAGGCGTTGGAGTCGAAGGAGGGAAGGAGGAAAGAGGACTGGTTGAACCAGTTGGGGTGGGAGTCGATGGGGTCGCTGAATTTTGGAGTTGGGAGATGAAGTCGACATTGGAGAGAGAGAGAGAGAGAGAAGAGAGGAGAGAGAGAGAGAGTAGACACAGGAATATTGAAGTTGAAAAGTCATCGGGGATGAGTTTGGGTGTAGCTGTGGGGATCGACGGGCCGAAGTACTCTTTTCAAAATAATGTAAAACTCCATTTTCTAGTTTTCATAATTTCTGGAAATTCTAAAAAAGTTTTCTAAAAATCAAAAAGTAAAAATATATTACCAACCAAGTTTTCTATTTTAGTTTTCAAAAAAGTGAAAATAAAAACCAAAAACTGAAAATGAAAAGGTTACCAAACACCCCCTAAGCCACCAAGCCAACTCTTGAGATTAATAAAGGACGAATCTTTGGACAGATTCAATATCTCAAGGACAAGCTCTTGGTTAGCCCTGTCCTTGATGGGGGGTGGGGTGATTAGTTCAAAAGAAATGTTATAGAAAGTTTTCATGTTTTCTATCACTCCTCTTAGTTCAAAGCAGGAGAGTAAGCACATCAAAAGGCTGTACATTCTTCTCATATGTAGGATCATGGACTCTATCATGTATCAAGTGAATCTAAGCATTTTACTTGGAATTATAAGTTAGAAGTCGCGCGTTATGCAATTCTAATGATGTGTGGTGCATGTGGTAGGTGAGGTCAATTTAAACTTTTTTTAACTGTTGTTTTGGAGAAGTGTCATTGTAATTTTTTTTTTCTTTTTTTTTTATCCTCAAGTGTCATTGTAATTCACTGTAAAGTCTTAATGTGAGAAATAGAGAAACCAATATATCACAAAAATTTAATGCAAAACTAATAAAAGAAAAAAAAAATTGATCGAATAAAGATGACAAAAAAAAACACTCCCTTGGGGGCGGCAGGTGGGTGGGTGTTGATTTGTGGTGGTTTAGCACATCAAAAGGATACAAATTCTTTTCATAAGCAGGATTATGCACATTTTTCTTTTTTCTATCCTCAAGTGTCATTGTAATTCACTGTAAGGTCTTAATGTGAGAAAGAGAGAAACCAATATAGCACAAAAATTTGACGCAAAATTAATAAATGCAAAAAAAATAAATTGATTGAATAAAGATGACAAAAAAAAAACACTCCCTTGGGGGCGGCGGGCGGGTGGGTGTTGGTTGGGGGGGTGAGGGGGGGAAGTTTTGGTGGTTTAGCACATCAAATGGATACACATTCGTTTCAAGAGCAGAATTATGCACATTCTTTTCAAATGCATCTAATGATGTGTCGTTATATTCCTGGGGGCGGGCGGGCGGGGCGGCAGGGGTCAGGTGGGTGGGTGTTGGTTGGGGGGTTTTAGCACATCAAAAAGATGCACATTCTTTTTATGTGTATGTTTTGGTTTGCTCGGGAAAAAAAATGATGTGTCGTGCGTATATGGTAGGTGAGGTCATTGTAATTCAGTACTATAAGGCCTTTAATTTGAGAGAGAGAGAGAGAGGGAGAGAGAGAGGGAGTTATCGGGTTTTTTTTTTTTCCTCTTTTGTTTTTCGTAGCAGAAAAAAAAGTATTTGTTTTCGTTTTCTCTTCACTTTTATTACTGGGTTTTAGGTCAACCCAAAAGCATGGGCCCAATTGTACTACATTATTAATCATGGTCGAGTTAAAAACTAGGGGGGGTCCACTGGGCCGGAAAAGCTTCAACTAGGGTTTTTAAACTTTTGGAAAAATGACGGGTCAGGACGTGTTTTTGGTAATTAATACATTTTAAGGACATGCTAAGAACATTTGTTAATTAACAAAATGTCCTTGGCGGGTATTAATTATCAAAACACGTCCTTAACCGTCATTTTCCCTAAACTTTTTTGTGACTTCCGTAACTTTTTTTTGGGGTTGCTGAATGTCTGGGTCAACTTGCACACACTTCAACAAATTTCGGAGGCTCTAATAAAACCGAACCAATTTGGTCCATACTCACCCCTGTCCAAAATCCAAAACCCTTAACAGAACAAGGTCGAAAATACTCCTAAATATTTATTTATTTTTTGTAATGTAAAGTGTCCCGAACCAGCTTGTGTGCACCTCGGATTAATCCTTATAACCCCTCCCATAACCATTTCACACGCTTCCGCGTGCGGATGAGGTGGCTACAAGAATTGTTGATAAGGAGAATCGAACTTAAGACCTCTTAAACATTTTTTTATCACTACTAAATTAGTATTCATTGAACTTTAAACGTTAAAACATATATAAAAGGAAATTGATTTTGACACTTCGGTTTTAGCCACTAGCACTCCACTTTGTGTCTTGATTATGTAAAAAAATCAAAACTAAAAGTGGAGTTTCATTGGCTAAAGATGGAGTGTCAAAACCATATTCATATATAAAAGAGTAAATTACACTAAGCCCCCCTCAACTAACCCGCATTTTCACTTAACACCCTCAGAATACAAAATTCGACATTGTGCACCCTCTAACTATCCAGAGTTGACACTTAACACCCTTTTGTTAGGTCTCCGTAGGAAAAATGCACCGACGACCGTTTTCAGCCACCGGACGGCAGATCCGAGCCATCCAAAAATTTAAAAAAAAAATCGAGTGGGCTAATGCGGGAATCAACGGCACGGGCGTAGGTGCTCAATCCAAACACCCCATTTAAATTCTTGGGGTGTTTGGATCGAGCACCTACGCACGTCGGATGCCTTTGATTCCCACGGTAGCCCACTTGGTATTTTTTTTTAAAGTTTTTGGACGGCTCGGATCGGCCGTCCGGTGGCCGAAGACGGCCGTTGGTGCATTTTTCCTACGGAGACCTAACAAAAGGGTGTTAAGTGTCAACTCTGGATAGTTAGAGGTTGCACAATGTCGAATTTTGTAGTCTAAGGGGGTTAAGTGAAAATGAGAATTAGTTGAGGGGGGCTTAGTATAATTTACTCTATATAAAATGACCCCTTAAGTTTTTCAACTGCCCAGTCAAAAAAAAAAGTTTTTCAAGTGGAACATATTTTATGTACGATTTGTCCATGTGAACAGACTTACTGATAAAAGAAACAATGTCTATTCACACAAACTTTTCCAACACAAATCTGTGTGGGGAGTCCACTACGGGTCCCAAACAAACGATTCGAGTCGTTCATTAAATGTAAAATAGTTTTTCAAAGGCCCCTGCGAACAATCAACTCAATTTGATACCTATAGGGGCTCGATTAATCATCTAACATTTCATTATCCTGAAATCCGAATGAAAAATTAGATGATTAAATCAAACACCTATAGGTATTGGATTGAACTAATTTTTTGCAGCGACCCGTGAAAAAATATTTTACATTTAATGAACAGATTGGATCATTTGTGTGAAATTTGTAATAGACCCCAACACAAATCTGTGCACAAAATCTATGCATTTTTCATTTATGTTGTGTGTGTAGCATTACTGTAAAAGAAATACACATGGTGTCATGGTGATATCCAATTTCATGCCCCATGAATCGAGGGCCCCATGTTTTGATGATGGTGGGCATTTTTCTATATTATTTTGGACTCTGAGTGGGCCACACACAAAATATAGTAAATGATGTAGTATACCTAGACTTATTAATTGATAATTAGCCACCTTTGAGATTGGTGCATTATTACCTTTTTAAGTCTCCAACAATTCTTTCTTGCACGAGAAAAACATCTTTACGGAGCAATCCGTTTACGACGCTTAATCGCGCACGTCTATAAATATTTTGGACGGTCTGGATTTTAAAAAAATAACTCGCGTGAATAGTTGAACTATTCTAGCGAATAGATTTCTTAAAATCCGGATCATTGATTGTTAAAATAGACGGCTGAGATCGTTCAACTCTGCATAGAGCCACTTCCGTAAATAAGTTTCTCTCTGCTGGCACACTATATAAGGCCTTCAAGAACCAGAAGTTTAGTACTGAATTAGTTGGGGAAAGCTAGAGTGAGAAATTTCAAACAAAAAGAAAAGCCATGGCTTCGAAACCAGGAGTGCTAACTGACTGGCCATGGACGCCGCTCGGCAGCTTCAAGGTGAGATATCTATTTGAACTTCAAATATGTATTACGAATGAAATTTGTTTACTAATTACCAGTGGCATTTTTTTGTTGTTTGATTGATGGTTGATTGATTATGCAGTACGTGGTTTTGGCACCGTGGGTGGTTCATAGCGTGTACTCGTTCGCTACGAAAAATGAAAGCGAGCGAGACAATGTGCCTATTCTCGTACTCCCGTTTCTGTTGTGGAGGATGATTCATAACCAGATATGGATTTCTATCTCTCGTCACCGGACGGCGAAAGGCAGTAACAGGATCATTGACAAGAGTATCGATTTTGAACAAGTTGATAGAGAAAGCAATTGGTACGTCTCCATGTTCATCTTATAGTACGTTCATGTACATTGAAAAAGCATGATGCACACATGCATAAAGTGGCAGAGCCATAAATCCCATTCAAAGAAGGCATTATTTCACAACAAATTTAAAAAATCACCATAAAATTTAATGAAGAAATATTGAGCATAAATATTTAAGTATTTTTTAATAGGCACAATAGCTTGTAGCTTAGTGTATTCAAAAGATTCAAAACATAAGCACAAAAGATTAGAAAAAAAATTACTAGCAATTTACTATTTGCTCCTCTGAAACAATCATTTAATTCTTTAAGTGGTCTATTGATTTGGTTGAAAATACGTGAAAACAAAGCAAATAATGAGCCCTATATCCAAAATTTCTAATTTGTTGCAATATTTTTTAAGTAGGTGTACAAAAAAAAAAAGAGGTGTGGAGAATAAAATTCCAGAGGGACACGTGACCCCCTTGGTCACATGTTGGCTCAGCCTCTGTGCATATAATAAAAAAAATATTGCCTATTATTTTGGTTTATGTTTCATAGAATCATATTTTGAGTCATGTGACGGATTCTGTTAGTCTAGTTACGAATAAATGAGTACGGTCAAAAAGTAAAGCTATATATAGAGAGAGAGAGAGAGTCATTTTTAAATGAGGAGATCCTTATTTTAATTAAATTAAAAACCTTTCCATTTCTCCCATTTTCCGTTCGAATTTCGATGATCCGAGCCGCACAATGTGTTCAGAACGTGATTTTAAGAGTATTCGCGAGAAATCATCAAAAAAAATGACCGGGAAAGGCTTCATCCGAGCAATTTTTATTTGAACCGTTCGATAAAAAACAAACAAAAACTGCTTGGATGAAGCCTTTCCGTTCATTTTTTTTGCTGATTTTTCGCAAGTACCCTTAAAATCACGTTCTGAACACATTGAGCAGCTTGGATTATCAAAATTCTATCGGAAAAGAGAGGTCCTTATTTTATTAAGTTAAGGTGATCCTTAGGAAAAGAGAACTATATATACATATATATATACACATGTGTGTGTGTGTGTGTGAATATATATATATATATATATATATATATATATATATATATATGCATCTTTATCATTAAGCTGCAGATTTTATGGTTGGTTAAAATTGTTATGGTTCATGTGTTAAGCATTTTTTTATTTTTTTGTTACACATACTTTTTGGTTCATTTATTATAATTTTTTCTGGTTCTTGGTAGGATTAATTATTCTGGCTAGTTATGAATGACCCAAGGAATTAATATGGTTAGACCTATCAATAGACCGAATTAAATTTGAATCTGATTCAAATTCGATAATCCTCAATTCCGATCCGAATTCGAGCTTCATGAATCAGATAGTGGTAACCCGAATTCAAATCCGTAAAGTCGGATATCCAATTCGAAAATCCGAATCCGACCCTTTTTTTTTTAAACTTTCAGAATTTTAGAAAAAGGAAAAATTATACAATTTTTACAAAAAAAGTAATGCTGTTGCAATCAAAATCCTTACAATAAAAACAATAATAAAATTATCATTTCGATATTCCTTAAACGGGATCCGAATCCTCTGTGAGGATTTACCTATGAGTATATCGTGTAAGGGTTTTGTTGAGGATCTGTTAAACACATAAATGAGGAGATATAAGAGCATCTACAATTCTTATCCATTTTTTCACCCAAATTTGAGTAGAGATTTGGATTAGAAGCTTGATTTGGATAAGGTAACTCCAATGCTAAATCTATATTTTTACTCAAATCTATTACTTCATCCGTCCCTTTTTAAGTGTCATGTTTCGTAACTCCAACTTATTAAAAAGACATAATTATTATACCTTTCACATCAACTTTTTCCTCCACTTTCCCTACTTACCCATCATCATTACACTTTTACTCACTTTTCAAAATAGAATCTACTTTTATGGACAAAATAGACAATGCACCAACTTTTAGCTACTAACTTTACAAAATGGACACTTATTAAGGGACGGCCAAAAATGAAATACTGAGCTCTAAATAAGAGACGAAGGGACTATTTAATGGTACACTTGTAATTAATAAGTGGCATATTTGTAATTAATGAGAGTGAAAAGAAGGTTTGAAAAAATGGGCATGAGTTTTGGTTTTCTCAAATTTGAATGATAAAATGAGTAAAACTCAAAATGAATAAACAAAGGGTAGTGATTTTGTTATACCCTTTTTTGATAATGTCACATCCTGCAAGTGTATTTTTTGGTGAAAAAACACACTTACAGAGTGTAGCAATATCAAAAAAGGGTGTGGTAATATCATTTCCCTAAACAAATGGGCATGACATTGTAAATAAGTTTTTAGGATTTTTATTCAAATTTTGGGTATAAGGAGTAAAATGGGCAAGGATCGAAGATGTTCCTCCCATTGTGCCCAAACAAAACGACGCCGTTTAGGGGGTAAAATTTAACGGAGAAAATTCCCAAACGTTATTGTTTCTTCTCTTCTCCGTTTCCCACAGCAATAGCCAAGAACCCTTCTCAGTTCTTACCCAACTCTTCCAACATCGGATCAAAAAAAAAAAAAAGAGAGAAGAATCTTGTGCAAGGAAAATTGTACATATTCTAGCCATTGGCCGGATGTTCATCTCGTCAATATGACTGCGTGGAACCGAGGAAGAGGCATGGTCAGCGTTGGAAGAATTGGGTGAGAACGGAGAAGAAGGAACTAACGGCTGTATAACGGAGAAAGAAGAAGAAAACGGTTCGGATACTCCTCCGTTAGAATTTTTTCCCCCAAAGAGGCGGCATTTTGTTTTGAAATAATAAGGGTTGTTGTGGACCATTCGATCTCTTCATTTATGTGTTGTCAGCTTCTTAGCCAAACTCTTGCACGATGCTCACACGTAAATCCTTAGCCAAACTGTCACACGATCCTAACAAAGGATCCGAATCCATCAATTTTGGTTTATCTCTTTCCCAAATGTTACCCTCCACTGTATATAAAATGCATATGATGCGATGTCTAGAGATGGTTTCCTTGGGTGAGTCCATTGGCTTTTGGTTGTGCTCTTTCGGCTTTTGTGGTTGTAGGTTGTTTGGTTTGTTTTAGCGGGTGTTCGGTATTTTGGTTGACTTCTTGCCTTCTTTTGTCCTTTTGTTTTGGCGCTTTACCCATGTAATAATAATAAAGATGCTCTAACACGAGTAAAAATTCTTATCAGGATAGGATCATAGGAGTCCAATTAGTAAGAATTCTTTCTTTCACAAAAAAAAGAAAAAAGAAAAAAAGAAAGTAAGAACTCTTTCTTAGCAAGGAAAGAAAAAGGGAAAATGATGTCTAAGGAAGTGTTTTGATAATTAATACCCGTCAAGGACATTTTGTTCATTAACAAATATTCTTAGCATATCATTAAAATGTATTAATTATTAAAACACGTCATGGACCGTCATTTTTCCAAAGAAACAGTGCTATTCAAAGCCCAAATATATGGGCTATGTGGACTGGGCTTGAAAACAACATGTCAGGTCCATTTAGAATTGGACTTTCTCTTTTTGCTACCAGCTTTTCCCCATCCAATCCTTTGGAGCCATTGCATTTCAATTCACTTTCTTCTTCAAAGATTGTTTATTACTATGTTTTTGTGGAGACTGATAGGGTTGCAAATGAACTGAGTTGCTGGCAGACAGTTCGTGGCTTGACTCGTTTGTATAGGCCCGACTCGTTTAAAGAAGTTCATTAAGTAAATTAGTCAGGCTCGACTCGTTAAAGAGTTAATGAGCCGAGTTGGAGCACTAAAAAGCTCGGCTCGGTTCGGCTCGGCTCATTTGCATCCTGGAGACTAATAGATGTTGGTTATTTTTACTCCATCAGTATTATCTTTTTTCTCTCTCTTTCATTACCCTAGATATAATTTATTGATTTATTTGTGGTGAGAAATGCTTATGTGGGTTGGTCACTAATACTAATGGTTGGAATTTGAAAATTCTGGTATTGGTAAACAATGTTCGAGCAAAATAATTTGTAATTGTTTTTCATCAAAAGTTGGGAAAAGCTCACTAAAAATGAAAGGAAGCCAAATTTGTTTTTACTTCTAGCTTGTTTGGTTTGTGGAAGAGTAAACTCTTTGTTAATTTGTTGAGCGAGGAAGCCTGTCCCTCACATTAGCCTTCATATGATATAGAATGGCTAGTCTTGTGTCAACATCGGATCACATAACTTTATGAACAACACAACAGAAGGCTAATAACAATAAGTTTTTTTCAAAGCTCAATTTCCAACATCTGTTTGATATTAGCAGAATTTAGCTTTAGGTTTCTTGGGAGTTTTAACTAACTTGTAAGCACTACCGGAGCCAGCTCGGGTCTTTAGGCCTCCGAACATCTACATATTTTAGGGGCCCTCCTACTTTGGTACCCCTTATAATAGTCCAACAAAAAAATAAAGTGCTTTTAGGCCTCCAAGAAGTTAGGGCCAGCCCCGAACACTACAAACAAAAAGGCCGTAACAATTTCTGTTTGCTCTACCTGCGTGTGTGCTTTCCTACATTATTAAACCCAAGACAGCTGCGTAGGGATTAGAGGTAATGAAGCTTTGGTGAACTTATGGTTAAGAGTAATGCAACGCGAACAAAAGTATTGTTGTCGAGATTGTTGTTAATGGGAACAAAAGTATAAAATCTTACCATAACTCTTGATTCTATCATTCAAGAGAGCTATTAATGGGAATCAGACTTTTCCATAAAAAAAGAAAATGCCATTACCCTGGATCAAGAATTGGCAGGGACGAAGCTAGGATTTTGTTCTTGGGGTGCCATGCCAAAGTTCTATCCACTCCCCTCTCCATATCCCCTTTTCCATTGGATGCCAAATTTGAACTCAATTATTGTGCAAAGCTTATACAGTATAGCACATGTGTTGTACTTGCATTAGATTTTATATGTTGTTAACTTCGACTATATATGAGTACCCTTTTTTTTTCCCACTAAATCTACAGAGGTGCGGTTTTTAACATTGTTCAAGTAGGGAATAAAAGTAAAAGAGCTGATATTTATTTGGTGGAATAGAGGTTATAAGTGAGTATTTTAGGAATAGAATCTATAGAGTGAAGGGGAAGGGATAGATCAAAGGACCAAAGACAAATTTCAAACTAAGGGGTGCCAGTTGGGGGCTGCACTCTCTCTATAAGGAGCCACTATGTTCATGTATTGAAGTGGTGGCTGTACATTTTACACTAAAGATACAAGTATGAATGAGAAGCACTGCTCCCGCATTTGATAGGGTAGTTCCGTTACTGAGAATACTCGTACAAACTTTGTAAGAGACAAGCTTTTTTGCTAAGTCTAGTTACTTTTTTTTCCTGCAGGGATGACCAGATTCTGTTGAATGGGCTTCTGTTCTACATAGGGAACATTATAGTGCCAGGAGCTTCTCACCTACCCATATGGAGAACAGATGGTGTAGTCCTCACAGCTTTGATTCATGCTGGTCCAGTGGAATTTCTCTACTACTGGCTTCATAGAGCACTCCACCACCATTACCTCTACTCTCGCTACCATTCCCACCACCACTCCTCCATTGTGACGGAACCCATTACATGTAAGATCACAAGTTTTAGAGGATAAATTGTACGAAATAAAAATTTTGATACACCTGGTTCAGGAAGGATTGATCCTAGATGGCAAAGTGGAGTACTACGAGATTGTCTCACTTGGGGGACTTTTGTTGTACCAAAAAAAAAATTTGATGTGGTTTGGAAGCTTCTAAGTACCCCAAGGCCCAAATTGCTTTCTCTCTAAGCTCACTTTGTCTCTAGGGTACAAGAGATCCAATGGATGTGGCAGGTGGAGAGATAAATCATAGGGTATACAGTTTCTTGTAAACTTTTTGTTTCAAAAGAAAGCACTTGCCAAGTTACCATTGCGGCGGCCTAAAATTTTGCAAAACTGCTTCTGCTAGATTTTTATTGCCTGAGTTTTGGAAGGGAAACCTAATTTATACCATTTTGTATTTCATATACGGACAAAAATGTTGGCCCAATTGGAATTTAACTTGGTCTTTTGTTCCAAAAGTGAGATTTATTTCATATGCGCATTTTTCTGTTTACTTGGGCAGCTGTTATTCATCCATTTGCGGAGCATATCTCATACTTTTTACTATTTGCAATTCCAATGGTCACCACTGTGCTTACTGGGACTTCTTCTCTGGCGGCTCTGTTTGGTTATATAACCTACATTGATCTCATGAATAACATGGGACACTGCAACTTTGAGCTCATTCCCAAGTGGCTTTTCTCAATTTTCCCCCCTCTCAAGTACATGATGTATACACCATCGTAAGTCTCAGATTACTATTCATCTTGTTTACTTCAATTGTTTTGTTCTTCAATATTGCATGGGAAATTCTTGAGTTGAATCACTTTTTATGAGTTTCTCTGTTGGTAGGTGAATCATAGCGTAGCTAAAAATATCTGTTGTTACTAACAAACATCTTCATTGTCTACCTAGGGGAGGGGACAATGGGGACGCCGGGAGACATGGGCATCTATTATGAGAATACATTTTGTTACTAACAAACACTAAAAAGGATGCCAGCTCATGGGATTAAAAATATCAGTGAGCTTGATGCAGTGGTAGTAAACAAAGCAAACGAGTGACAGTGCCGATAATGTTGACGATAAAACTAAAGTGATTGATAGTGATGCTATTACTAGCAAATTGTGATATATATGTTGAGCTCAATTCTGTCCATAGTGAGAAAATTCTTTTTTAGTACTTGATACTTGCATAGTCAAACTTTGACTGACCGTTCATTTGTGCCCACAGATATCACTCTCTGCATCACACCCAATTTCGTACCAACTACTCGCTTTTTATGCCATTCTATGATTATGTCTACGGTACCATGGATAAGTCCACCGATTCACTCTATGAAACAACTCTGGAAAGGGAAGAAGAGTCCCCCAATGTAGTTCATCTCACCCATTTAACTACACCCGAATCCATCTATCACCTTCCAATTGGGTTTGCGTCCTTTGCCTCCAAGCCCCAGAAATCAAAGTGGTACCTCTGGCTGATGTGGCCTGTGACCTTTTGGTCCATGTTCATGACTTGCCTCCACGGCCGCACCTTCGTTGTAGAGAGAAATGCCTTTGGGAAGCTCAAGTTACAATCATGGGCAATACCACGATACACCATTCAAGTAAGTGTTACAAACATCTCTTGGGTATATTTCTTTACTTCAGCAATTATTTTCAATGTTTCTTGTGATAATAATGCGAAGGATTTAACATGCATCACTGGTTCCAACACGTGTGCTCTGTGGTGCTTATATCTTCAATGTGCGCATGTTTCGATTGCTCAAGTTAGTTTTTCATCAGTGAAACGTGTTTTACGTAGTCCCTAAGCTTGAGCCTTGATGTCATTAAGAGCAAGTTATGAGAACCAGCGATATTATAGGGGAAAGAACCTTAACCCTCATACCCAAAAATAAGTAAAGGAAAACTAAAAATGACACTTATGATCCATAATGTATGCACTTTTGGCATTTTTTGTCCTGTTTTTGAAAATACCACAGCGTTTTAGCACATTTCGCAATTTAGTCACTGTGCCTACAATTTTGCAACAGAACACTTGCATTGGGGAGTGAGGACTATTACCACCGCCACTTCTACCAAACTAGGACTATTACCACCACCACATCTACCAAACTACCACCACCGCGACAACTACCCCTACCACTACTTCTATCTCCACCGCTGTCCACCACCATCACCTCTTGTAACTTTGTTATCATGGTCATTTAGCTGAAACCTTTAGTCCATCCCACAATCATTCTATGTGGCACCCAAACAGCTGAGTGGGAATGGATATGGACCTTTCAGTCCCAGTCAACTTTGCTTTCTATTCCCAATGTCATTCCACTCTAGCTTCATTCCATTCCTGCGTACTGATAATAACAATCATAGCCTTAGTGTATTTAGTCCTATTTGTAAAAAGATTTCATTACCTTGGCATGAGTTTAAAGTCTTGCATTTATAATTAAAGGTGTCATGATTTTTTTGGGTCTGTATACTTTTCATGGTTATATGGTTGTTGCAGTTCTTATTTCAATGGCAAAGAGAAGCTATCAGTGGCTTGGTTGAACAAGCTATAATAGAAGCAGAGGCCAGAGGCACTAAGGTGCTAAGTCTTGGTCTTTTGAACCAGGCAAGTTGGTCCTTTCTCTGTCTCATTATCCTTTTTTCCAGGAAATTAACAATGTGACCAATCAAGACATGCATTATTTCCTTAACCGTTTGCCTTTTCTTTCTTACTTTCCCTCTAGCTTTCTTCTAACCTCAAATGGGGAAATATCGAAACAATCCCGATTTCCATCCTGTTGCTAATTCTCTAGACCAGAAGTTGAATGTACATGAAACTATAGTTTTCAGCTTTTTGCTTGAACTAATAGAGTGCAGAGTTTTTTCCTTTTCATTCCTGTTTTTTCATAGGAAATGCCTCTTTGGCTTAACATGATTAAATCAAGTGTAACATCACATTATACTAATTTTCTGAACCACGTTTGTAAGGCTATTGCATTTTCTATTCGTTCATTTTCATGCATGTGTATATTTATTGGTGATAGTAAATTTTGTCAATATTGCAGGGCGAAGAAATTAATAGGAATGGGGAGGTTTACATCCAAAGGTACCCTCAGCTCAAAGTGAAGGTGGTGGATGGAAGTAGCTTAGTAGTTGCTGTTGTCCTAAATAGCATTCCGAAGGGGACAATCCAAGTCCTCCTCAGGGGCAGCTTATCCAAAGTTGCTTATTCCATTGCCTCTGCTCTATGCCAAAGAGGGATCCAGGTAATCAAGTTCACCTTCGTGTTCAATGCATCCCTGCCACTATTTTACAGCCCAAATGATTAAGTTGGGGCAAGACGTGCGTTTAGACGAGCCTACTCGGTGTCAATATTGTTACAGCTTCATTGTTTGGGCTCTACATGTTGGGATGGTTTTGATAATGTTAGGCCACCCATTGCAGGGTTTAGGCCTTCTAGGCCAATGGTTTTCATACAGCTGGTTCGGGCATTTGTTCTCCCCTTTCCCTTCTCCTGCCCTGCTACCCATTTTTTTATGGTCCACACATAGCGCCTATGAACACACACACACACACACACAGACACCCCAATAGAGCTGGCCTTGGAGAGCAATCAAAAAACAATGCTAAACTATATCTATTCTGATATAATTGAATTTGTGTCAGGTTTCTACCTTTTACAAAATCGAATACGAGAGGCTTAAGCTTAGCACTGGATATGGATCCGATTTGGTTCTCTCAAGGAGCTATTCTGAGAAGGTAAATTTTAATCACGGATTTTTTTCTGCCTCAATAACTATTCTCTAATGGATTTTAATTCTCTTCATCAGTTCCTTTCACAAACTGTATACATATACTGAAACATTTTCTTAGAAAACTT
Organism: Rhododendron simsii; assembly: GCA_014282245.1. Taxonomy (NCBI): domain Eukaryota; kingdom Viridiplantae; phylum Streptophyta; class Magnoliopsida; order Ericales; family Ericaceae; genus Rhododendron; species Rhododendron simsii. Next base: position 4,239,476 of record CM024959.1, on the reverse strand, counting down.
GTAATTGGAGAAGATTGAGGTCGCTGTTTATCACTTGCTCGAAAAAGAGTAGTTATAAAACAATAAGAGCGAAATGATGTGATATTTGGTCCTTTCATTTTCTGATTAACACACTACTGTCAAAGATGGTTCTTAATCTAAAAGACACTGTAGTTGCAAATTTTGAAATGTTCTGTAGTAGTATTTTTGTGTGAGATTAGGGAGTGTTTACTAATCATACTTTCTTTCTAAGGAATCATCGAATCAATGCTCGCATGCAGTTAAAGTGCACAGCAAAGCCGAAATTAATTTAAGTTCTTTCTCAGGTATGGTTAGTGGGAGACGGACTGAGCGAACAAGAACAGCAGAAGGCACCAAAAGGGACATTGTTCATTCCTTACTCCCAATTCCCCCCTAAGAGAACGCGCAACGACTGCTTGTACCACCACACTCCGGCAATGGTGGCTCCCTCGTCTCTCGAAAACTTGAACTCTTGTGAGGTTAGTATCAGACTATCAGTTTTCTTATCCTTCGATCGTCACCCTTTCATTTCTTAAGTTTCAACCTGAATATTGTGGCTTAGATATAATAATGCTTATGATCATATTTCATCTCCACCATCAGTGACATCCGAAAGTCTCTGTGATCAGTGTGTATTGGATCATGAGAATCAGCCACCGCACTCATGAATTTTTCTCAAGTACTAGCAAATGCTAAAAAAATCCATTGATACACATGTTCTGACGGTATTTAAAACTAAATCGAATGTTTTCAGAAATTTCAAATCAACATTTGACTTTTACAAGTAGTTTTGTAAGTACGATTGAATCACATGTCAAGTTTTAAGGCTATTTGATATTACTATTCTCAATTTCCCATAGGGTATGAGAATATGACTATCTAACAACCTAGGATTGGTACTACAATAGAAAATTTATACAATAAGAAAGAGAACACTAATAGTAATATATGTTTCTAAAATGAGGCAGATACCATTACAATATCACCACAATACACTATAATACAAAGATTCACAATTACACATACATTAGTGGACATTAGTGATGTAACGGTCCCATAACTGTCTTACAGGCCGATACGAATGTGAATTTTTTTTCCTACGGCTGTTATTTTTCACCATAACCGAAATGGCCACCAAAAAACCATTACGTAACAGCCATTACATTACGTAAAGCCGTTTTTCAAAACCCAACTGACAACATAAATTGGGTTTGGCTCAAAAAGTGGCGTAACAGCAGTATGTAACTTTTGCAACATCATAAGTTTTACAAGCAGTGTTTGTATTTAAGATAACGATTTAGTCGATACAGCTTTTCAAAGTTACCCATAAGTTTCCAACAGATCATCAAACACAGAATCAACAATCTAAGACTACCATGTCATTTGTACTATGTGCTCTTTCAGAACTATAGATCATGAAACAGATTACAGATTTTTATAACCTGTGTTCGTATAGCATTACTCGTGTATCTTTCAAGAGATGCCATATATGGATTCGTCTTTGTTTGGTCACTCTGAGAAATTTGTTGGTGTGTGTGTTAGAATTGGTTGCCAAGAAGGGCGATGAGTGCTTCACGCGTAGCTGGGATTGTGCATGCTCTAGAAGGATGGAACGTAAACGAGTGCGGCCAAAAGATGTTCGACGTTGAACAAGTTTGGGAAGCCTGTCTCAAACATGGCTTTAATCCTTTGATGACTCCAAATTAGTCACAGGCGCTTCATCACTTGATTCACTTCTATGCAAGTCGGTCTGGTTTCTATTGCTATTCCTGCAGACTTTGTATTTGTCCTTGGAAACTTTAGTATCCAAGAAATATCTTACTGAACACTTTGTTTCCGTTTGTGTTTGTGCCTTGTATCGCATATTCAGACTCTATATATAATGAGAGAGATTTCGGCTACGTAAAGCCGATTTACGTATCAGAAGGTACTCAAAGAAACAAATGAAAAATGAGTGTGACAAAAAAAACCTAAGAATTGTCCTAGATTAAGTCAACTGAGGCATAAAAAATTTGAGAAAGAAAAACTGAGAACAAACATTTTTGGTATGGTTCATGCAGTACAGTCTTTACACCCAGATTATAGTTTAATCAAGGTGACAAAAGAATCCATGAACAAACAAAGAAATGATGCTAAACAAATAAACCTCCATGATAAACGATCACCATTTCTTTCCCTCATATTTGAACAGGAAAAGAAATAGTTTTTTACGAAATTATGCAGGACTTTTTCATAAGAAAGTGAACAAACATATTTACAATAAAGAAAATATAGCTCTCTTCCATCCATTCAACTAAGTTATGAGCTTCTCTTGAAAATTTGGTTTATTTATCTAGTACTTGGGATTGGCAAAAAAGACGGGATGAGGTTGGAGGCAAGAGATTCCAGGTATATTGGGTTTCGAACAACACTAAGTGTCATTAGCAAGATAGAGCTTCCAACCCATAGAAGCCTAACCCCCGAACATAGCATATGCCCCAAAGGACACCCAAAAAAATGAATATACTCGAAGAAAATAGAAAAGTAATAGATGACAATAGGTAACCCCAATTAGATAACTATCAAGCCTAAACCAAGAAGCAATTAAGGAGCTTGTCTGGTTGGCTTGCCCTGTCCTTGATGGGGGTGGGGTGATTAGTTCAAAAGAAATGTTATGAAACATGAAAACTTTCTATACAAGTTAACATGAAACTGAAATTGATAAGTTTCATAGAAAGTTTTCTTGTTTCCTATCACTCCTCTTAGTTCAAAGCTAGAGAGTGAGCACATCAAAAAGCTTTACATTCTTCTCATGAGCAGGATCATGGACTCTATCATGTGTCAAGTGCATCTAAGCATTTCACTTGGAATTAGTTAGAAGTCGCGCATTTTCCAACTCTAATGATGTGTGGTGCAGCTGGTGCATGTGGTAGGTGAGGTCAATTTAAACATTTTTTTAAGGGAAATGATATTGGCACTCCAAAAATTGATGCTGGCACTCCAAAATCAGTGTAACTCTAAAGCCACTTTCCTTTGTTTTTTGGAGTACCTGCATCAATTTTTAAGTGTCAATATCATTTCCCTTTTTTAACTGTTGTTTTGGATAAGTGTCATTGTAATTTTTTTTTTCCTGAAGTGTCATTGTAATTTACTATAAGATTTTAATGTGAGAAAGAGAGAAACCATTATATCATGCAAAAAAAAACAAATTGAATAAAGATGACAAAAAAATCACTCCCCGGGGGGGGGGGGGGGGTTAGTTTTGCACATTAAAAGGATACACATTATTTTCATGAGCAGGATTATACATATTCTTCTTCTTTTTATTCTCAAGTGTCATTGTAATTCATTGTAAGGTCTTACTGTGAAGAGATAAACTAATACAGCACAAAAATTTGACGCAAAATTAATAAATACAAAAAAATAAATTGATTGAATAAAGATGACCAAAAAAAACACTCCCTTGGGGCGGCGGGCGGGTGGGGGTTGGTTGGGGGTGGAAGTTGCGGTGGTTTAGCACATCAAAAGGATACACATTCTTTTCACGAACAGAATAATGCACATTCTTTTCAAATGCATCTAATGATGTGTCGTTATTTTCTTGGGGCGGGGGCGCAGGCGGCGGGGGCAGGTAGGTGGGTGGGTGGGTGGGTGTTGGTTGGGGGGTTTTAGCGCATCAAAAGGCTGCACATTCTTTTTAGGCAAATGCTAACAGGTGCATTGGTGCACCTTGTATGTGGGCCCGTTGGAGTAATAATTACCGACCACTGCAGACAACTGCAGCTTGCAGGTGAAAAGGGTTGAAAAGTTTGAAGTTCTAAAGCCAAATTACAATGTTAACCTTTCCCCTTTTCTTTTCGCTTTTACTCTCCAATCTCAAGCAACTCTCTTCTTACGGAGAAATTTTTGCGTGCAAGGTGGGTATCACGTCACCTAGCTGACGTGGTACCCGAGCAACGCATCCGAGCCGTTTAAAAGTGTATTGGATGGCCTGGATTGAATCTCTCTCTCCTCTTTCTCTTTCCAAATCTTAGTCGTCCAAAATCGAAATGGACTGCCTGGATCCACCGAGCGAGCACCACGTGATACATGCGTGGCACTGGAAAATTTCTCCTTTTTAAGGGAAAAAACCAATTGTGCTATTGGTAAACGAAAATTTTGTATCAGCATGTGCATACTCTTTTGGGGCCCATTACAGGTTCCAAAAAAAATGATTGGAGCTGCTTATTTTGTTTAAAATACTTTATTTACATTACTTACAAAAAATAAACTCAATCCAGTGTCTAAAAGGGCACTCTGTATTCTCACAAAATGGTACTAAGAAATAGTGTACAAAAATAACTTGATGCAAAACTAAAAAAAGGAAAAAAAATTTGATAAAGACAAAAACTGAATTGATCTAATTTTCAATCCGTTTGAATTGGTGCGAAGATCTTATTTTTTTTATCATATTATTTTAAAGAGTCATAATTAATTTTTGTCTCTAGGACTCTCATAATTAAGTATTCCGTATCTGTCTTTCTTTTTTGGTTTCTGGGGCTCTCATAACTTATTTCTTCATTTTTTGAATTTTCGTTAGATTCGCGTGATTTTTTTTTTTTTGATTAATCCTTCATCTCAATAAGAGGAGTCTAAACAATACAAAATTATGAACAAAAACAAACAATAGAGTTCACTAAAGACGAAAAAGATCAAACAACTATCTTTTAAGCTTAAATGCCGTCTTATTTGAATTTTTTTAATATTGGTCTATATTTTATAGTTTTTCGATTCCTCTCGTCAAGACGAATGATTAACCCCTAAAATTATGTCGAAAAGCTAAACAAAAAGTTACAAACAGTAAAAAATAATCCCTTGCAATTGGATTACTAATCCCAACACCCTGGAGTTTTATCAAACAGGCCCTAAGAAAATGGAGTGGCATTGGGCGGGAGCTTTGCTTTGCTGCATTTGTTGGATACGAGAGAGATAGGGATTTGTTAAAAGCAAAATGAAAGGCATAAGGCTAAAAGTGTATATTTACCCTCCCACCATACAAAAGGTAAAAAGGTGAAATTAGGAACACGTGGCTTCATATTAGACGATTGGAGTAATCGCTTAAGGAGGGCTATATAGCACTGGTTAGCAAGGACGGACCTACTATGTGGCAAGGGTGGTCACTTAACCCCACTAAGATCTAATATACCTCTAGAGCAAGTGTAGTTTGGAAAAGTATTTTATAATTTTACCCCAAAGTATAGTACTCTGCCCCAAAGATCCCACCAATTTACAAGTCTTGCCCTCATTGATTGTGACCTTTTATGCATCTCCGCTCAGAGAGAACTGTGGACTTTGTACAACTCTATAAACCCCCCAAACCCACCCACCCCATCGAGCAGAAGAAAAAAGCAAGCTACCAAAGGCCTATTTTAGATATAGAGGAAGCTAGGGTGAGACCAACAGTGTAAAAAGGGAGCAGTTCCTGTTCAGTTTTTTTAAGGTCTCGTTCAGTCCATTTTTAGGTCGTTATGGGCCCATCCCGGGCCTATAACAATGATCAGAATCGTTCATTTTGTAGAGCTCGTCAAGTATGTCATCCATGCCAAAAATTAGCTTGATCGAATATCAATAGGTATATGGATGAAACAGATTTGTACAAGAAAAAAGCAATGACAAAAATTAAGTTGAAATTAATAATTGCCCATTTTTTTCTTGTACAAATCTATTTCGTTCATGTACCTATTGATATTCGATCAAGCTAATTATTAGCATGGATGATATACTCGACGAGCTCTACAAAATGAACTATTCAGATCATTTTGTGGGCCCGGGATGGGCCCACAACAGCTCAAAACTGGACCAGACTGGACCTTAAAAAAACTGGACAGCAACTGCTCCCGAAAAATGATTTGTGTACGAATGAGGCTCCAATTTAAATTGACAATCCTAAGCCTAAATTAGTGCGGCAAAATTTATTTATTTTCTCAATTTTGCGTAGTTGTATGATTAAAATTTTTCTTCCCTAATAGTTGTGGAGAGATATTTAACAAAAAAAAGTCTTATGACAATCATCAATTTTTGCAAGTAACAATTTTCCTTAAGTAAAGGTAGATGCTAGATGAATGTACCAGAGTAATATGATGTGAATAATATCTACTCTTTGATTTTTATTTTTTGTGTATTTCAATTTTTTCCTCGATTATTAAGTAAGAAAAAAATTTATAAATGTTGTAGATATTTGACCCCGCTGTAACTAAATCCTGGATCCGTCCCTGCTGGTTAGCCAGACCATTCTTTTTATGTGTATGCTTTGGCTGGGTTTCGAAATAGAGAATAAATTCTCTCCGCCACGGTTGAAAAGCCCCAATTTTCCTCCAAACCAATAATATGCTGCCACTTCATCAAATTGTACTAGGTAATGGAAGAAACACGTGCTTGGGTGTTCACAGTCCTCCAATTTGAGAAACCTTTTTCAGTACTACTGCTCCTACAAGTACTATTCCTGCAAGCTAAAAAGCTAACCAATGAAAAAGTTTTCTTTTCTTTTCTTTTTTTTAATAACAAGAACCGATCAACTGATCAAAAAAAAAAAAACAAGAACCGATCAAAGAGTTTAACCTACTGAGATCTCTTAACCTACAACCTGATAACCCTTTTTTTTTGTCAGAGGTGTTCATGTCAGTTTACGTGCTCCTCGACTATTTCTCTCCCTAGTCGATCAAAAATAAGTCATCCAAGGCGGAACTATAAGATTTTTTAAAAAAATTATTCATGTTATATGACTATATTGATACGTTGTTTATAAAACAGATACTTGATTATGAAAATCCAAAAGATAACTATTAATTATGACCCTTAAGATAAAATGATCAAAAAAATAAGATTTTCGGATCGGTTCAAACAAATTGAATATTGGAGTATTTAAATTTTTTAGACTATTTATATATTAAAAATATAGTTAAAAATAAGTATTCAAATTTTCAATCCGTTTAAACATATGTGAAAATCTTATTTTTTTATCGTTTTATCCTAAAAAGTCATAATTATTTTTTTGTCTATAGAACTCTCATAAGTCATAATCAAGTATTTGCTCAAGTTTAATTTATGAGTATTTCCGTTTGACCAAATAAATAAATAAATAAAGAGAAGATACTTACTTAATTATGAGAGCCCTAAAGATAAAAATTAATTACTACATTTCATAATAAAATGATTAAAAAAATAAGTATTTTCTCATCAGTTCAAATCAATATATATATATAGTCATATAACACGAACAATTTTTTTTTAAATCTACTAGTTTCGGCGTGGATGACCTGTTTTTGTCAAACTAAGAAGATAAATAATTAAGGCAAACATAAACTGACCCAAATATTTCTGACAGTTGGAAAAATAGGTTATCAGCCTATAGGTTAATACTCAAACTCTTTGACCGGTTTTTGTTTAAAAAAAAAACACTTTTTGATTGGTTAGTTTTTGGCTTGCAGGAGTAGTACTACCAGGAGTAGTACTAGTAGGAGGGAGGAGTACTGTAACTGTAGGTTTAACCCCAGTTTTAGAGACCAAGCACGTGAGTCTTCCATTTTCTGGTACAATTTGATGACATGACAGTACATTATTGGTTTGGAGGAAAACTAGGTTTTCCAACCCGGCGGAGAGAATTTATTCTATTGGTAATATTAATGTGATGATCTGGTTTGCTCCAAAAAAAAAAATTGATGTGTCGTGCGTATATGGTAGGTGAGGTCATTGTAATTCAGTACTCTATTGCCTTTAATTTGAGAGAGAGAGAGAGAGAGAGTTATCGGTTTTTTTTTTTTTCCTCTTTTGTTTTTTCTAGCAGAAAAAAAAAATTTGTTTTCGTTTTCTCTTTCACTTTTATTATTGGGTTTTACGTCAACCCAAAAGCATGGGCCCAATTGTAATACATTATTAAGGAAAAATGACGGTCAATGACGTGTTTTGATAATTAATACCTGCCAAGGACATTTTGTTCATTAACAAATATTTTTAACATGATCAAAACACGTCCTGGGCCATCATTTTCCCCATTATTAATCATGGTCGAGTTAAGAACTAGGGGAGGTCCATGTACTGGGCGCCTGGGCGGGAAAAGCTTCAACTAGGGTTTTTAAACATTTTTGTGACTTCCGTAACTTATTTTGGGGTTGCTAGATATCTGAGTCAACTTGCACGCACTTCAACAAATTTCGGAGGCTCTAATAAAATGGAATCAATTTGGTCTATACTCACCCCTATTGAAAATTCAAAATCCTTAACAGAACAAGGTCAAAAGTACTCCTAAAGATTTATTTATTTTTGGTAATACAACTATACAACGTGTCCCGAGCCAGCTTGCGTGCACCTCGGACTAATCCCTACATCCTCTCCCATAGCATTTCACACGCTTACGCGTGCAGGTGAGGTGGCTTCACGAATTGTTGATAAGAAGAATTGAACCTAAGACCTCTTAAACATTGTTTTTATCACTACTAAAGTATTCATTGAACTTTAAACGTTAAAACATATATAAAAGGAAATTGATTTTGGCACTTCAATTTTAGCCACTAGCACTTCACTTTGTGTCTTGATCATGTAAGAAAATAAAACTAAAAGTGGAGCGCCATTAACTAAATGTGGAGTGTCAAAATCACATTCCTATATAAAATGACCCCTTAAGCTTTTCAAGTGGAACATATTTTATGTACGATTTGTCTATGTGAACAGATTTTTCCTACACAAATCCGTGTGTGGAGTCCACTACAGGTCCCAAACAAACGATTCAAATCGTTCATTAAATGTAAAATATTTTTTCAAAGGCCCCTGCGAACAATCAACTCAATTTGATACCAATAGGTGCTCGATTCAATCATCTAACATTTCATTATCCTGAAATCCAAATAAAAAATTAGATGATTAAATCGAGCAATTATAGGTATTGGATTGAACTAATTTTTCGCATTGACCCGTAAAAAAATATTTTACATTTAATGAACAGATTGGATCGTTTGTGTGGGATTTGTAATGGGTCCCAACACAAATCTGTGCATTTTTCATTTATGTTGTGTGTAGCATTACTGTAAAAGAAATGCATATGGTAATATCCAATTTCATGCCCCGTGAATCGAGGGCCCCATGTATTGATGGTCGACATTTTTCTATATTTTTTTGGGACTCTGAGTGGGCCGTACAAAAATTATAGTAAATGGTGTAGTGTACCTAGACTTATTGATTGATGGTTAGCCACCTTGGAGGTTGGTGCATTATTACCTTTTTAAGTCTCCAACAATTACTTCTTGCACGAGAAAAACATCTTTAAGGAGCAATCCGTTTACGACGCTTAATCGCGCGCGTCTATAAGTGTTTTGGACAGTTTGAATTTTAAAAAAATTACTCGCATGAATAGTTTTCTTATAGTCCGGATCATTGATTGTCGAAATAGAGGGTTGAGATCTCTCAACTATAGAACCACTTCCGTAAATAGGTTTCTCTCTGCTTGCACACTATATAAGGCCTCCAAGAACCAGAAGTTCAGTACTGAATTAGTTGGGGAAAGCAAGAGTGAGAAATTTCAAACAAAAAGAAAAGCCATGGCTTCGAAACCGGGAGTGCTAACTAACTGGCCATGGACGCCGCTCGGTAGCTTCAAGGTAAGATATCTATTTAAACATCAAATATTACGAACGAAATTTGTTTACTAATTCACTAGTAACATTTTTTTTTGTTGTTTGATGCATGGTTGATTGATTATACATGCAGTACGTGGTTTTGGCACCGTGGGTGGTTCATAGCATGTACTCGTTCGCAACGAAAAATGAAAGCAAGCGAGACAATGTGCCTATTCTCATACTCCCATTTCTGTTGTGGAGGGCGATTCATAACCAGATATGGATTTCTATTTCTCGTCACCGGACAGCGAAAGGCAATAACAGGATCGTTGATAAGAGTATTGATTTTGAACAAGTTGATAGAGAAAGCAATTGGTACGTCTCCATGTTTATCTTATAGTACGTTCATGTACATGGAGCAAGCATAATGCACACGTGCATAAAGTGGCAGAGCCAGAAATCCCGTTCAGAGAAGGCATTATTTCACAACAACTAAAAAAATCAATGTAAAATTTAATGAAGAAATATTGAGCATAAATATTTAAGTATTCTTTAACAGGCACAATAGCTTGTAGGCTAATGTATTCAAAAGATTCAAAACATAAGCACAAAAGAAAAGAAGAAAAAAATACTAGCAATCTACTATTTGCTCCTTTGAAACAATCATTTAATTCTTTAAGTGGTCTATGGATTTGGTTGAAAATACGTGAAAACAAAGTAAATAATGAGCCCTATATCCAAAATTTCTAATTTGTTGCAATATTTTTTAAGTAGGTGTACAAAAAAAAAAAAGAGGTGTGGAGAATAAAATTCCAGAGGGACACGTGACCCCCTTGGTCACATGTTGGCTCAGCCTCTGTGCATATCACAAAAAAAAAAGTATTGCGTATTATTTTGGTTTATGTTTCATATTTTGAGTCATGTGACGGATTCTTTTAGTATAGTTACAAATAAATGAGCAAGGTAAAAAAGTAAAGCTACATATATGCATCTTTATCATTAAGCTGCAGATTTTATGGTTGGTTAAAATTGTTATGGTTCATGTGTTCAGCATTTTTTTTTTTTTGTTACACATACTTTTTGGTTCATTTATTATAATTTTTTATGGTTCTTGGTAGGCTTAATTATTCTGGCTAGTTATGAATGACCCTAGGAATTAACATGGCTAGACCTGTCAATGAACCGGATTAAATTTGAATCTGATTCAAATTCGATAATGCTCAATTAAAATCCGAATTCAAGCTTCATGAATCCGATAGTGATAACCCAAATCCAAATCCGTAAAGTCAGATATCCAATTCGAAAATCCGAATCCGATCCTTTTTTTATTTTTACTTTCAGAATTTTAGAAAAAGGGAAAATTATACATTTTTTACAAAAAAGTAATGCTGTTGCAATCAAAATCCTTACAATAAAAAAATAATAAAATTATCATTTAATATTCCTTAAACAGGATCCGGATCCTCTGTGAGGATTTACCTATGAGTATCGTGTAAGGGTTTTGCTGAGAAGCTGTCAACACATAAATGAGGAGATATAAGAGCATCTCCAATCCTTACCCATTTTTTCACTCAAATTTGGATAGAGATTTGGATTAGACGCTTGGTTTAGATAAGGCATTTTTAATGCTAAATCCATATTTTTACTCAAATCTATTATTTAATGGTACACTTGTGATTAATAAGTGGCATCCTTGTAATTAATAAGAGTAAAAAGAAGGTTTGAAAAAAAGAGTTTTTTTTGAAAACATCCCTCCAACTATTCACCAGATTTTTACTTAGTTCTCAAATTATCAGAATGCTTTACTTAGTCCTCCAACTATTGACTTGCATCCTATGTAGTCCTTCTGTTAAGTTCCAAACGGGTACAGTAGCGGACGGCAACATTTTGTTTTAAAAAAAAAGTTTGCAACCACCAATTTGCAATCCTATGGAGTAGAAACGTGATTATGAGAGCCTTAGATATCTCTTTAGAATAATATGATTAGAATAATAAGATCTTCACACCCATTCAAACGAATTAAAATTTGAGCACTTAATTTTTTGAGTTTATATATTAAAAAATATAGTTAAAATGTGTATGACATTGTAAATAAGTTTTTAAGCTCTTTACTCAAATTTTGTATATAAGTAGTAAAATGGGCAAGAATTGAAGATGTTCCTGTCATTGTTCCCAACAAAAAACAACGCCGTTTAGGGGGTTAAAATCCTGACGGAGAAAAATTTCCAAACGTTATTGCTTCTTCTCTTCTCTGTTTCGTTCCCACAGCAATAGCAAAGAACCCTTCTCAGTTCTTACCCAACTCTTCCAACGTCGGATCAAAAAACATAAAAAAAGGAGAAGAATCTTGTGCAAGGAAAATTGTACATATTCCAGCCATTGGCCGGATGTTCATCTCGTCAATATGACTGTCGTGGAACGGAGGAAGAGGCATGGTCAGCGTTGGAAGAATTGGGTGAGAACGGAGAAGAAGGAACTAACGGCTGTGTAACGGAGAAAGAAGAAGAAAATGGTTCGGATACTCCTCCGTCAGAATTTTATCCCCCAAAGAGGCGGCATCTAAACGCACGATTCTCATAGGTAAACCCTCAGTCAAATCCTCACACGATCCTAACAGAATATCCGGATCCGTCAATTTTGATTTATCTCTTTCCTTGATGTTACCCTCCACTGTATACAAATGCATATGATGTGCAATGTCTAGAGACGGTTTCCTTGGGTGTGTCCATTGGCTTTTGGTTGTGCTCTTTTGGCTTTTGTGGTAGTAGATTGTTTGGTTTGTTTTAGCGGGTGTTCTGTATTTTGGTTGGCTTCTTGCCTTCGTCTGTCTTTTTGTTTTGGCGCTTTACCCGTGTGCCTGCGATAATAATAAAGATGCCCTGACATGAGTAAAAATTTTTATCAGAATAGGATCATAGGAGTCCAATTACTAAGAATTCTTTCTTTCGCAACAAAAAAAAAAAAGAGTAAGAACTCTTTCTTAGCAAGGAAAGAAAAAGTGCTATTTCAAACCCGAATATATGGGCTAAGTGGGCTGGGCTTGAAAACAACATGTCAGATCCATTTAGAATTGGACTTTCTCTTTTTGCTACCAGCTTTTCCCCATCCAAACCCTTGGAGCCATTGCGTTTCAATTCACTTTCTTCTTCAAAGATTGTTTATTACTATGATTTTGTGGAGACTGATAGGGTTGCAAACGAAACAAACTGAGCTGTTCACTGACAGCTCGTGGCTCGACTCGTTTGTATAGGCCCGACTCGTTTAAAGAAGTTCGTTAAGTAAATTAGTCAAGCTCGACTCCAAGGTGCAAATGAGCCGAAACTGAGCCGAGCTTTTTAGTGATAGATGTTGGTTATTTTTACTCCATTAGTATTATCTTTTTTCTCTCTCTGTAATGCTTTTGTCTTCATTACCTTTGATATAATTTATTGATTTATTTGTTGTGAGAAATGCTTATGTGGGTTGGTCACTAATACTAATGGTTGGAATTTGAAAATTCTGGTATTGGCAAACAAAGTTAATTCGAGCAAAATAATTTGTGATTGTTTTTCATCAAAAGTTGGGAAAAGCTCACTAAAAATGAAAGGAAGACAAATTTGTTTTTACTTCTAGCTTGTTTGGTTTGTGGAAGAGTAAACTCTTTGTTAATTTGTTGAGCGAGGAAGCCTGTCCCTCACATTAGCCTTCATATGATATAGAATGGCTAGTCTTGTGTCGACAAAGGATCACATAACTTTATGAACAACAACAGCAATAAGTTTTTCTCAAAGCTCATTTTCCAACATCTGTTTGATATAGCAGAATTTAGCTTTAGGTTTCTTGGTAGTTTTAACTACCTTGTAAGCACTACCGGAGCCGGCTCGGGTCTTTAGGCCTTTGAACATCTCATATTTTAGGGGCCCTCCTATTTTGGTACCCCTTATAATAGTCCCAAAAAAAAAAAGTGCTTTTAGGACTCCGAGAAGTTAGGGCCAGCCCTGATCAACACTACAAACTAAAAGGCCATAACAATTTCTGTTTGCTCTACCTGCGTGTGTGCTTTCCTACATTATTAAACGCAAAATAGCTGCGTAGGGATTAGAGGTAATGAAGCTTTGGTGAACTTATGGTTAAGAGCAATGCAACGCGAACAAAAGTATTGTTGTCGAGATAGTTGTTAATGGGAACAAAAGTATAAAATCTTACTATAAGTCTTGATTCTGTCATTCAAGAGGGCTATTAATGGGAATCAGACTTTTCCATAAAAAATGAAAAAGCCATTACCTTGGGTCAAGAATTGGCAGGGACAGAGCTAGGATTTTGTTCTTGGGGGTGCCATGCCAAAGTTCTGTCCACTCCCCTCTCCATATCCCCTCTTCCATTGGATGCCAAATTTTAACTCAATTATTGTGCAAAGCTTATACAGTATAGCACATATGTTGTACTTGCAGTAGATTATATTTGTTGTTAACTTCAACAATATACGAGTACCCTTTTTTTTCCCACTAAATCTACAGAGGTGCGGTTTTTAACATTGTTCAAGTAGGGAATAAAAGTAAAAGAGCTGATATTTATTCGGTGGAATGGAGGTTATAAGTGAGTATTTTAGGAATAGAATCTATAGAGTGAAGGGGAAGGGATAGATCAAAGGACTGAAGACAAATTTCAAACTAAGGGGTGCCAGTTGGGGGCTGCACTCTCTCAGTAAGGAGCCACCATGTTCAATGTTCATGTATTGGAGAGGTGGCTGTACATTTTACACTAAACATACAAGTATGAATGAGAAGCACTGTTCCCGCATTTGATAGGGTAGTTCCGTTACTGAGAATAGGCGTACAAACTTTGTAAGATGCAAGCTTTTTTGCTAAGTCGAGTTACTTCTTTTCCTGCAGGGATGACCAGATTCTGTTGAATGGGCTTCTGTTCTACATAGGGAACATTATAGTGCCAGGAGCTTCTCACCTACCCATATGGAGAACAGATGGTGTAGTCCTCACAGCTTTGATTCATGCTGGTCCAGTGGAATTTTTCTACTACTGGCTTCATAGAGCACTCCACCACCATTACTTCTACTCTCGCTACCATTCCCACCACCACTCCTCCATTGTGACGGAACCCATTACATGTAAGATCGCAAGTTTTAAAGGATAAATTGTATGTATGACTTTTGTTGTACAAATTAAAATGATGTGGTTTGGAAGCTTCTAAGTACCCCAAGGCCCCAATTGGTTTCTCTCTAACCTCACTTTGTCTCTGCGGTACAAGAGATCCAATGCATGTGGCGGGTGGAGAGATAAATCATAGGTTGTACGGTTTTTGGTAAAATTTTTGTTTCAAAAGAATGCACTTACCATTGTGGCCTAAAATCTCAAAAAACAGCTTCTGCTACATCATTATCTCCTATATGGACAAAAATGTTGGCCCCAATTCCAAAGTCTTGGAATTTAACTTTGTCTTTTTTTCCAGAGTTAATATGTATTTCATATGTGCATTTTTCTGTTTACTTGGGCAGCTGTTATTCATCCATTTGCGGAGCATATGTCATACTTTTTACTATTTGCAATTCCAATTGTCACCACTGTGCTTACTGGGACGACTTCTCTGGCGGCTCTGTTTGGTTATATAAGCTACATTGATCTCATGAATAACATGGGACACTGCAACTTTGAGCTCATTCCCAAGTGGCTTTTCTCCATTTTCCCCCCTCTCAAGTACATGATGTATACACCATCGTAAGTCTCAAATTGCTATTCATCCTGTTTACTTCAATTGTTTTGTTCTTCAATATTGCATGGGAAATTCTTGAGTTGAATCACTTTTTATGGGTTTCTCTGTTGGTAGGTGAATCATAGCGTAGCTAAAAATATCTGTTGTTACTAACAAACATCTTCATTGTCTACGTAGGGGAGTGGACAATGGGGATGCCGGGAGACATGGGCATCAGTTATGAGAATACATTTTGTTACTAACAAACACTAAAAAGGATGGCAGCTCAAGGGATTAAAAATATCAGTGAGCTTGATGCTGTGGTAGTAAACAAAGCAAACGAGTGACAGTGCTGATAATGTTGATGATAAGTAAAGTGATTGATAGTGATGCTATTACTAGCAAATTGTGATATATATGTTGAGCTCACTTCTGTCCATTGTGAGAAAATTCTTTTTTAGTACTTTTTTTTTTTTTGGGTAAAACTTCTTTTTTAGTACTTGATACTTATGTAGTCAAACTTTGACTGACTGTTCATTTGTGCTCACAGATATCACTCTCTGCATCACACCCAATTTCGGACCAACTACTCGCTTTTTATGCCATTCTATGATTATGTCTACGGTACCATGGACAAGTCCACCGATTCACTCTATGAAAAAACTCTGGAAAGGGAAGAAGAGTTCCCCAGTGTAGTTCATCTCACCCATTTAACAACACCCGAATCCATCTATCACCTTCCAATTGGGTTTGCGTCCTTTGCCTCCAAGCCCCAGAAATCAAAGTGGTACCTCTTGCTGATGTGGCCTGTGACCTTTTGGTCCATGTTCATGACTTGCCTCCACGGCCGCACCTTCATTGCAGAGAGAAATGCCTTCGGGAAGCTCAAGTTACAATCATGGGCAATACCACGATACACCATTCAAGTAAGTGTTACAAACATCTCTTGGGTATATTTCTTTACTTCAGCAATTATTTTCATTGTTTCTTGTGATAATAATGCGAAGGATTTAACATGCATTACTGGTTCCAACATATGTGCTCTGTGGTGCTTATATCTTCAATGTGCGTGCATGTTTCGATTGCTCAAGTTATTAGTACTTTATCAGTGAAGTGTGTTTTACATAGTCCCTAAGCTTGAGCTTGATGTCATTAAGAGCAAGTTCTATGAGAACCACCGATATTATAGGGGAAAGAACCTTAACCCTCATACCCAAAAATAAGTAAATGAAAACTAAAAATGACACTTATGATCCATAATGTATGCACTTTTGGCATTTTTTGTCCTGTTTTTGAAAATACCCCAGCGTTTTAGCACATTTCGCAATTTAGTCACTGTGCCTACAATTTTGCAACAGAACACTTGCATTGGGGAGTGAGGACTATTACCAACACTACTTCTACCAAACTACGACTATTACCATACTATTACCACCACCACATCTACCAAACTACCACCACCGCGACAACTACCCCTACCACTACTTCTATCTCCACCGCTGTCGTGACCACCACCATCACCACTTGTAACTTCGTTACCATGTTCATTTAGCTGAAACCTTTAGTCCATCCCACAATCATTCTATGTGGCACCCAAACAGCTGAGTGGGAATGGATATGGACCTTTCAGTCCCAGTCAACTTTGCTTTCTATTCCCAATGTCATTCCACTCTAGCTTCATTCCATTCCTGCGTGCTGATAATAACAATCATAGCCTTAGTGTATTTAGTCCTATTTGTAAAAAGATTTCATTACCTTGGCATGAGTTTAAAGTCTTGTATATATAATCAAAGGTGTCATGATTTTTTTGGGTCTGTATACTTTTCATGGTTATATGGTTGTTGCAGTTCTTATTTCAATGGCAAAGAGAAGCTATCAGTGGCTTGATTGAACAAGCTATAATAGAAGCAGAGGCCAGAGGCACTAAGGTGTTAAGTCTTGGTCTTTTGAACCAGGCAAGTTGGTCCTCTCTCTATCTCATTATCCTGTTTTCCAGGAAATTAACAATGTGACCAATCAAGACATGTATTATTTTCCTTAACCGTTTGCCTTTTCTTTCTTACTTTCCCTCTAGCTTTCTTCTAACCTCAAATGGGGAAATATCGAAACAATCCCGATTTCCATCCTGTTGCTAATTCTCTAGACCAGAAGTTGAATGTACATGTAACTGTAGTTTTCAGCTTTTTGCTTGAACTAATAGAGTGTAGGGTTTTTTCCTTTTCGTTCCTGTTTTTTCTTAGGAAATGCTTTTTTGGCTTAACATGATTAAACCAAGGCTACTAACATCACATTATACTAATTTTCTGAACCACTTTTGTAAGGCTATCGCATTTTCTATTAGTTCATTTTCATGCATGTGTATATTTATTGGTGATAGTAAATTTTGTCAATATTGCAGGGCAAAGAAATTAATAGGAACGGGGAGGTTTACATCCAAAGGTACCCTCAGCTCAAAGTGAAGGTGGTGGATGGAAGTAGCTTAGTAGTTGCTGTTGTCCTAAATAGCATTCCGAAGGGGACAACCCAAGTCCTCCTCAAGGGCAGCTTATCCAAAGTTGCTTATTCCATTGCCTCTGCTCTATGCCGAAGAGGGATCCAGGTAATCAAGTTCACCTTCGTGTTCAATGCATCCCTGCCCACTATTTTACAGCCCAAATGATTAAGTTGGGGCAAGACGTGCATTTAGACGAGCCTACTCGGTGTCAATATTGTTACAGCCTGATTGTTTGGGCTCTACATGTTGGGATGGTTTTGAAAATGTTAGGCCACCCATTGCAGGGTTTAGGCCTTCTGGGCCAATGGTTTTCATACAGCTGGTTCGGACATTTGTTCTCCCCTTTCCCTTCTCCTGCCCTGCTACCCATTTTTTTATGGTCCGCACATGCGCCTATGAACACACACACACACAGAGACACCCCAATAGAGCTGGCCTTGGAGAGCAATCAAAAAACAATGCTAAACCATATCTATTCTGATATAATTGAATTTGTGTCAGGTTTCTACCTTTTACAAAATCGAATACGAGAGGCTTAAGCTTAGCACCGGATATGGATCCGATTTGGTTCTCTTAAGGAGCTATTCTGATAAGGTAAATTTTAATCATGAAATTTTTTCTGCCTCAATAACTAATCTTTAATGGAGTTTATTTCTCTTCATCAGTTCCTTTCACAAACTGTATACATATACTGAAACATTTTCTTAGAAAACTTGTAATTGGAGAAGATTGAGGTCGCTGTTTATCACTTGCTAGAAAAAGAGTAGTTATAAAACAATAAGAGCGAAATGATGTGATATTTGGTCCTTTCATTTTCTGATTAACAAACTACTGTCAAAGATGTTTCTTAGTCTAAAAAACACTTGAAATGTTCTGCCGTAGTATTTTTGTGTGAGATTAGGGAGTGTTAACTAATCATACTTTCTTTTCTAAGGAATCATCGAATCAATGCTCGCACGCAGTTAAAAGTAACATGTCGCATTTGTTTCCGTAAAAGTGCACAGCTAAGCCGAAATTTAAGTTCTTTCTCAGGTATGGTTAGTGGGAGACGGACTGAGCGAAGAAGAACAGCAGAAGGCACCAAAAGGGACATTGTTCATTCCTTACTCACAATTCCCCCCTAAGAAAGTGCGCAATGACTGCTTGTACCACCACACTCCGGCAATGGTGGCTCCCTCGTCTCTCGAAAACTTGAACTCGTGTGAGGTTAGTATCAGACTATCAGTTTACTTATCCTTCGATCGTCACCAATTCATTTCTTAAGTTTCAACCTGAAAATTGTGGCTTAGATATAATAATGCTCATGATCAGATTTCATCTCCAGCATCAGTGACATCCGAAAGTATCTGTGACCAGTGTGTATTGGATCACAAGAATCGGCCACCGCACCTGTGAATTTTTCTCAAGTACTAGCAAATGCTAAAAAAATTCATTGACACACATGTTCTGACGGTATTTATAACTAAATCGAATGTTTTCAGAAATTTTAAATCAACCTTTGACTTTTACAAGTAGTTTTGTAAGTACGATTGAATCACATGTCAAGTTTTTATGCTATTTGGTACTACAATAGAAAATTTATACAATAAGAAAGAGAACGCTAATAGTAATATATGCTTCTAAAATGAGGCAGATACCATAACAATATCACCACAATACATTATAATACAAAGATTCACAATTACGCATACGTTCGTGGACATTTGTGATGTAACTATGGTTTTACAGGCCAATACGAACGTTATTTTTCAACATAACCAAAATGGCCGCCAAAAAACCATTACGTAACAGCCATTACGTTACGTAAAGCCGTTTTTCAAAACCCAACTAGTGACAACATAAATTGGATTTGGTTCAAAAAATGGCGTAACAGCAGTATATAACTTTTGCAACATCATAGTAGTAAGTTTTACAAGCAGTGTTTGTATTTAAGATAACGATTTAGTCGATACGGCTTTTCAACGCTACCCATTAGGTTCCAACAGATCATCAAACACAGAATCAACGATCTAAGACCACCATGTCATTAAGATTTTTAGAACCTGTACTACAGATTTTTTAATGGAGGTAAAAGTTTTTGTAAATCGATGTGCTCTTTCAGAACCATAGATCATGAAACAGATTACCGATTTTTATAACCTGTGTTCATATAGCATTTCTCGTGTATCTTTCAAGAGATATAGCATGGATTCGTCTTTGTTTGGTCACTCTGAGAAATTTGTTGGTGTTTGTGTCAGAATTGGTTGCCAAGAAAGGCGATGAGTGCTTCACGCGTAGCTGGGATTGTGCATGCTCTAGAAGGATGGAACGTAAACGAGTGCGGCCAAAAGATGTTTGACGTTGAACAAGTGTGGGAAGCCTGTCTCAAACATGGCTTTCGTCCTTTGTTGACTCCAAATTAGTCACAGGTGTTTCATCACTTGATTCACTTCTATGCAAGTCGGTCTGGTTTCTATTGCTCTTCCTGCAGACTTTGTATTTGTCCTTGGAAACTTTAGTATCCAAGAAAAATCTTACTAAGCACTTTGTTTGCTTTGTTTCCGTTTGTGTTTGTGCCTTGTATCACATATTCAGAGTCTATATATAATGAGAGAGATTTCAGCTACGTGAAGCCGATTTACGTATCAGAAGGTACTCAAAGAAACAAACGAATCGTTACCTCCGAAAAAGGTACCTCAAGTACCCACGAAAAATGTCTTGGCAATCCTGTCAACGACCAACTTACCAATTTTCCAGGCAATAACTTTTGAAAGTGAAAGAAAATACGAGAAAATGCTTCTCTTCTTTTGGTGCTTGGAAATGTGATGCACTTGGCTTCTGCATAGCGGACACGTCGGGTGGGTTTCGAACCACGCGTCGATGCAGTCCGCGTGGAAGCAGTGGTGGCATTTGGGCAGTTTCCGGCACCTCTCCCCGCCGGCAACATTGTCAAGACATACTGCACAGTAAAGGGTGTCCGTTTTGGTAGGATTTGGTCTGAAGGTGAAGAGGTGGTGGTTGCAACGACGCCGTTTGAAGAGGAAATAGATGGTGAGGAAGATTATGATGGAGAAGATTGTGGGGTGGTTTGTTTTGGTGTATGTGAAGTTGGAGAATTTGGGTATGTAGGAGTGATGGTTTTCCATTAGTGGAGCTGGTAGACTCACTCACTCTCTCTCTCTCTCTCTCTCTCTCTCTCTCTCTCTCTCAATTTCGAAAATGGGAAAGGCATTTGGCTTGTCTTTCTTGGGTGGGCTTCAAATAGTCTTGAATTAGCTGGAAGTAGTTTGCCTAATCACGGAATACGGGCAAACATTTCGTACTTGCTCCTATTCAATAGGAAAGTAAAAGGGTTGGTTTAACTTTTACAACTTCTCCCACAATTGAAAAGTTCTTCATCGTTTTGTTGTTTTTGAAGAGATAACCCAATTATCTTGAAGAGCGACTATAATTATGTGATCTTGTTTCCTCCTTAGTAGCCGAACCCAAATGATCGGAACTTAAAGCTCGCTTCAGTTTCTTCCTTCGTGATTGTAGTTTCGGATTCCAGGCCAATATGCAGGATTCTATGTAGCACGGACACATATACGAATACGGACACGGACGTGAATATAGACACGGAACACGGCAATTCTAAAAAAATGGGGACACGAACACGGCGGAAGACACGCCACGTGTGTATATAAATATATATATATATATATATATATATATACATATATACACATATTTTTTCTTTTCTTCCACGGTTGATAAAGACATGTCCTATATGAATGTATAAGATTACCATGGTCCAAATAAAGGCATAATTACCATGGTCCTATATGAATGTATAAGATTATCATGGTCCAAATAAAGGCATAATTACAATTTAATCTAAATATTTTTGAATAATTTCATATTAACCCCTTAAAATTAAAAATATATATTATATTTTGACCCCTAGTCGTGTCCCCAGCCGTGTCCCTCATCAAAAATAAATAAAAATTATTGGACACATCATGTGGCGTGTCCAATACGTATTTGGGCGTGTTTCCGCCATGTCTCCATGTCCAGTACATGAGCACGGCGCCCTTTTAAAGTGTCGGTGCTACATAAGTAGGATTTCGGGAAAAAAAATGCCCTAAATTTAGGATTCACGCATTGTGTGACTTCTAAGACCATTGAAGCATTGGTTCAGGAAAAAGAAAAAAAAAAAAAAGCATTGGTTGATTATATAATAATCAGTGATAAAAAACGACTTTTCAATCTTGCTCTATAAATCAGTGAAAAATTGCAAGCAAAAGTAGCTTTATATGTACTATTACGCAAAAGTAGCTTTAGTTTACTTCTAAGTATCGATATGTAAGGCTATAAATTATTAAGATAATATTTTCTTTACGAAGGTTTCCATGAAAATTGGTTTACGAAGGTGAATCTGATCAGCTATTCTAAAATAATTTGGACTGTCGCGATTAGTTGTCGCTGTAAAAATTAGTTTCCCTCAATTCTTAAAGTTAAAAAGTCTTCCAACACAACTTTTTAGAGTCATCCGATGTATGTGGACCAATGTGCATCTAGAGACTCTGAACACGATTTTGTCCGAAATTATTTTTTTAATTTGTGTTTATAACATTACTCTTCTCAAAGATCAAAAGGAAACTCGACCAGCATTCATCAAACCAACCACAATGATATCATCTGATGAGTCCATTGTTCGAATTAATAATTCTGGTAAATAAAGTTATTCAAAAACCATTTGGTTTAGTAATTAATTCAAATAAGTCAATTATTAAATACTGCGATATATATGGAGTAACTGAGGGGGAATATATGCAGTGAAAGTTAGGTTGATGCTGTATTGTCTATGACTATATATATGTGCTGGTCAGATTACCATTGAAGCTTGTGAAAGGGTTTAACTAGACAATGTCACATTATATATATATATATATATATATAGAGAGAGAGAGAGAGAGAGAGAGAGAGAGAGAGAGAGGTGTCTCCTTCTTATAAGGACTACCCTATTTTAATCAAATGTGGACTTCCCTTTTCCGATGGAAATTTCGATGATCCGAGCCGTTCAATGTGTTCAAAACGTGATTTTAAGGGCACTTGCTAGAAATCAACAAAAAAAAAAGGCCGGGAAGGGCTTCATCCGAGTAGTTAATGTTTGTTTTTTTTATCTAACGGTTCAAATAAAAACTGCTCAAATCAAGCCATTTCCGGTCTTTTTTTTTTGCCGATTTCTCTTGAGGGTATCCTTAAAATCACGTTCTGAACACATTGAGCGACTCAGATCATCGAAATCCGATTGGGAAAGGCGAGAAATGGGAGGTCCGCATACAAGGTCCTCATTTTAAGGTCCTTACCTGAAGATTTCTGTATATATATATATATATACACACACATACACACACACACGTACCCTTTGAATCACGTTTATAATCGGTCAATCATTTTTTTTAGGTAAAAGTACATTAACACCCCCTCAACTATCACTCTTTCTCGTAAACACCCCCTCACATTTAAAAGCGCCCATAGAGACCCCCTAAACTACTGGAAACGAAAAAAATACTAATTCCGTTAACGGAATAGAGGAAATGACCAAGATACCTTTAAAGGGAAATTTTTAAAAAAAATCCTGAAATTATTTATTGCACCGCTCCGGGGGGAGAGAGAGAGAGAGAGAGGCTGAGTTGCGCGGCGAGCGACGAGCATGGCCTGTTCACGGCTATACAGTTTAGAGACGTGGAGACTATGAAGGCCGTGCTGGAGAGTGACCCGAGCCTTGTGAAGTAAACCACAATGTACAATCGCCATTATGCTATTCATGCGGTTGCCGCCAATGGGCAGATCGGGTGGGTTCTTCAAAATTCTTGATTTTTATCGGAACTTGAAGTTTTTTCCTGATGGGTTTTGATTTGTTTTTGTGTTTCCCCCTTTGTTTCCAGATAATTTCAATGCTCTTGAACCGATCTGTTAAACCTGATTCCTGAAGCCGTTTCTGATGCAGATTATTAGGCCGTCGAGCCACGATCAGAGGAGAAACATAAATGGCATCTTCTTCTTCCTACTTGTTTCTCAACAAACAGAAATGGAGGCCATGACGAATTTCAGCCGGTACTTAGGGTTCGACTTGGCATCGATACCCGATGGTCTACTGGAAGACCACCCCCGACTTGGCAACCAACTGACGGAGATGTTTGACGCTTAGGAGGCCGTGACGAAGCCGCTTTTCAAAGCGATGTTAGTCTCCAGTACACGACGGCTGCCGGTGACGTGTGTGATAGCAGATGGGATTTTGGGTTTTATGATAGATGTTGCGAAGGAGATTGGGATGCCTGTTATTTGCTTGAGGACTATAAGTCCTTGCTTCCTCTATATTATCTTCTGCCTTCCCAAGCTAATTGAAGCTGAAGAAATTCCATTCAAAGGTGAGTTTTGGTGGATTGTAGATTGTGGTGGCGATAATGGTGGAATGTGGATTGTCAAAGGGCATTGTTGTCCAAAAAATACTCAATTTGCTGACATGTGACCTCCCAGCAAACAATTTTGAGACGGAAGGGTGTTACTTGGGTAACGGGAATAGGTGAGGGGACCTTCATGGGCACTTTTAAATGTGATGGGGTGTTTACGAGAAAGAGTGATAGTTGATGAGGTATTTATGTTCTTTTATCTTTTATTTATTTATTAAAGTCGTGCATGTGCTATTAAAAAATACACAACACACAACACCTAATCATTTTGATAACATCTGTGTGAATAACACAGACAATGTGCATACAGATTGCGAACAGATTTTTGTGAGATTCACCTCCATCAAAGTGGCTCTTCATTCCTTATCAAGCCCCCTTCGGTCGGTCTTCTTTTTTATAAAAAAATCAATAGGTCCCGTTCGTCCGACGCTCAATCAATTTGAGAGAGTTTTCAATCCCTGACGGTATGGAATTCTACCGAAGTAGGTGCGAAAGTGATCAAGATGGGATCACAATTTGATTGAAAAAAGAATTGGACCTCTTAAGACCGGAAGGCTGGCAAAGGAAATAGCTTCCTTTTTTAGAGAGTTTCCAATTCCTTACCAAGCTCCCTTCGGTCAGCCTTCTTTTTCATAAAATTTAAAATAGAAAAATAGCAATCGATCTCCGTCTGTTCGACGCTCAATCAATTTGAGACCAATCCGTGACGTATGGAATTCAACCTAAGTAGGTGGAAAGAGATCCTGATGGGATCATGATTTGATTGAAAAAATGGATTGGACTACTTAAGACTGAACGGCTGGAATGTCTTCCTTTGCCGGGTAAAGGAGAATCGTTTGGTTGGGTTCATGATTGATTTCGTTTCCAATGAAAGAACCGAAAGATAAAAAGGCTTTGTTCCGTTTTCTTTTTAGTTTTAGTTTTAGTTTTGTTTTCAATCATTACCTTACTTCTTTCTCCAATCATTATTCTATTTTTTCAGTTATTACTTTCTCATCTCTCCCTATCTCTCTCCAATCATTACCCCTATTTTCAATAATTACTCTATTTCTCTCTCCACCCACTACTAAAACTAAACTAAATTAAACTCCCAACCAAACACAACAAGGTTTCTATCGGTCTCACACAAACAATCCAATCCGTTCATTAAATTTAAAATATTTTTTTCAAGAGTTCTTGTAAAAAAATCAGTTTAATCTGATACATATAAGTGTTCAATCCAATCATCTGACTTTTCATTCGGATTTCGGAATAATGAAAAGTTAGATGATTGGATCGAGAATCTATAGGTATCAGATTGAGCTTATTTTTCATGAGGGCTCTTGAAAAAATATTTTACATTTAATGAACGGTTTGGATTATTTGTGTGGAACCCATAGTGGATCTCGCACAAAAATCTGAGTGCATATTATCTGTGTCAACAGCCTTATTGTTTTGATAAAGAGTTGATTTTACGCTTAACCTTTTTGTCCATATTTTTCTTATGAGTATCTCCACTCCTTACTTAAATTTGAGTAAAAATCACCCAAAACACCACTCCACTCCTTATTCAAACTCATACAAAATTTGAGTTCTCCCCAAATTTGGTTTGAACCAAATTCTTACTCAAATTTTGAAAGCTATTTTCTCCCCCTCAAATTTACAACTATGCTATTAATGAAACCTTTATTCAAATTTATGTCTCGATTTGCATTTGCCCATTTGATTACTTCATATCAAATGAAGATGGCATTACTACTACTGGAGTCGAGGTCTGAAATGCTTTGATTCGTTTGTTAAGTTTTGACCAACTGGAGCTTGAGCTCATGTTGAATAAAAATTTGACGAGCCGAGCTCGCCTATGTTTGATTCGAAAATCCAACTTATTGACAAGCCTTAAAAAAAATATCAGCTATTCAAATCTTATGCAGTTCTAGAGTTGCAAATAATGGGTTCAGACTTTTTAGATTACTTTCAGCGTACGATATATATCAAGGTGTCTTACATCTGTATCTTTCTAAAATTGTGCTTTGATTTTGATGATGTTTTGATGCTATTAAAGGCATACTCAGGATTGGTTTGTCATACATAAATATCTTATCGTGATCCTGACATTAGTGCGGATCGAGACATAGATAAAGAAAATGAGATGCAGTTTTCTAGAAATTTGACTAACATATGTTGTAAAATAGAGAAACTTATTCACGGAGCTCCATGAATAAGTTATTACGGAATTCAATCTCAGCCGTTCAAAAGTATTCTGGACAATTCAGATTAAAAACAATCTATTAACGGTAATAGATTGTTTTTAATCTGAATCATCCAAACACTTTTAGACGACCGAGATTGAGCGCTTTCATAAATAAGTTATTCTCATTGTAAAATGTGACCATTTCTGAAACGTTTTCTTTTTCCAAAGCGATTCATCCATGCGAAAGTGATGCACTTGGAACAAGCAAAGTGGAGAAATTTTTCGGTGCCTAGTGAACATATTCCACGTGGTATCCGTTTGGCACATCCAGACTGTCCAATGCACTTTTGGACGGCTCGGATTAAAACCTTCTTTCTCCTCACACCCCAACACTTTCTCTCTCCTTTTTCTCTTTCCAAATTCGAACCGTCCAAAAACGCAATAGATGGCTCGAATTGGCCGACCGGGCACGACGAGGTACCTGCTTGGCACTGAATCTTTTTCCAGCAAAGTGATATGGGTTGCTACCACGAATGCCAACTAGACCTGGGTAATAGGTCGGGTCGGGTCGGGTTGTATTTGTGTCGGGTCAGTCGGATTCGTCTCACAGATCACCCAATCCGAACCTGACCCATTTAAAATTCGTGATTCTCGAGTCGTATAATTTTCATGTTTTTGTGTCAAAAATACTCAACCCTAACCCGTTAATTTCGTGTCCGATTCGTGTCCTGTTATCGTGTATGTTCTCCAACTTTTTATAGAATTACAGATATATCATATATTAATATATATATATATATCTTGTTAATGGGTGATACGGATTAGTAACCGCGTTGGTCGTGTCAATTTCGTGTCTCGCGTGTTCAACCCGAACCCAACCCATTTAGAATTTGTGTTCTCGAGTCGTGTCATTTTCGTGTTTCGTGTCAAAAATGCTCAACCCTAACCCGCTAATTTTGTGTCTGGTTTGTGTCGTGTTATCGTGTTTCGTATTCGTTGCCCAACTCTATTGCCAACTGCCAAGGATTCTCAAGAACGAAAAATTATTCAATACTCTGGGAGTATACTCTCTCCTCTTTCATAACATGTGGTGCCCACACTGAGCCTACATATAAGCCCCGCATGTTATGTGAGAAGAGAGAGTATACTCCTGACCTCAAGAACACGTTACCGTCGCTCATGGACAACAGTGCCTGCAGAGTTGTAGGCAAATTGATTGCCCAGCTGACTAAGGGAAGCTTATTGATACCATTAAGGAGAATGTCATTTTATTTGTTTACCTTTTTGCTTTAGACATTGTAACTGTGAGACCCCAACTTATCCCACACCTGTGGGAAATATAGAAATGAATTCGCATATAAGGATTCACCAGCAGCTTCTGTACCATTTGAAGTTAATATTTTGAGTCACGTAATTAAGCTAAGGATTAGCAGGTTAACTAGCTGTGCGCGTTGTTACAGTAACCCATTATCGGTGATGTTCTGCTCTGAGAAGTTAATGGCAAAAGATAGGAGAGGGGTCTGAGTTTTTCTTGATTGGCCTTTCTCTATTTCCCACACCAGTTCCAGTTGAAAGACCCCCCAAGGCAGTAAGGCAAAGCAGCTCTCGTGGAATAGTTCCAAACTATTTTTTTCCGATAACTGGTGTGTTTGTGCTTGCATACGCCCACCTCGATAAATTCAGAGAGACCAATCCCACCATCCACTAGCGGCGCGCCAATTAAAGCTAAAGCGGAGGGAGCAAACTCGCTAATTTTCAACCTAGACCATCATGCCAATCCACTTGGAATAGAAAAGTACTACTTGAATTTTCAGAAACATTGAACTTAGGCTCCATTTGGTAGGATGTAACAGCATGTGTGTGTGTCTCTGTGTGCGTGCGTGCACGCGCACGCGCGCGCGAGAGAGAGAGAGAGAGGATAAAAAAATCTCAGAGTACGGGGACAGTGACACAATAATTGGTAATACGAGTATCAATCACTTATTCGAATGTAATCACGACAATAAGACTGGAGGGAAAAGCCTCTCACGTATAACCTTATGTTTACCAAAATAATAAAGTTCAACAAGGGATGATAACATGGAACCAGAGACGGTGCTCATAAGCTCCCGGAAGAAAGGTAGTATTATAATATGCGACCAAAAGAATAAACAACCTGGAAAAGGAAAAGGAATAAATATTTAGCTTGAAGCATTGAAAATTCGTGAGCACAACAAAAAGTTATCAAAAGCAAAAGGATTCTGTGTAATTCGTAACGAAGAAGTCATGGAGGTACGGAGCAACTTGTTACCTCAAAATAGATCTGTCTCCATATGTTGTATAGAGTGCAGTACAACACCTACTCAGCCTGCAACCATTGTTAACCACTCCGTATAACGGTTTAAACAAAACAAAACAAAATAAATAACAAATTGAAGCGGACTATGAAATGGGAGAACAATGGATTGGATAATAGTTGAGCATAAGTCTACAAGAGTTTGATCCTGAAGTAATTTTTGCAGTTAGATGTGATGGGAAAAACAAGTCTAACAGCTAATTTACCAAAGAATTCTTGTCCCGTCAACGAAGGTTTGCACAGAGAATAGAAAAAAGTCGGATCATATGATTGCTAGTGCAATATTGGTGAAATTGATGAAATTCCCACAATGCCTGAATCCCGACGGTACATCTTTATACACAACCTACGGGTTTCCCTTTATTAGCAAATTAAACCATTAATGTCGCAAATGCGGCAGCATCTAACAGCCCTTCATCCCTTATTCCTCACTCGGTTAAGAGCTATAAACAGTGGCTAAATCATGTTTTCGTTGTTGGAATCTCATCACTACAACGTCCCAGCAGTATCAAATTATCAATAATCTACCATGCTGGACTGCTAGTACACAGAAATGCAAAAACAATTCACACTCTTGTTTTTTTTTTTTTTTTGAAGAGCAAACAGGAAAACATATAATGGCACTTCACTCTCATTCTGTTTCAGAATACAGAACATTTATCTCCACATCAAATCTATAGAAGCACAAACTTATAATCAGTGAATTAAACAGCTCGTCCTACAGCATTGTTACACTTCTTGTCCAAATTTTTTTATTTTCCATAAATACCAACGGGCCCTATAGCGACTAAAATTCCATGGAGCATTACAACAGTGTTTTACCTTTTCGTGCAATGGGATGAAAACTGCTTTCACATCTTCAAAAACCTCTTCAACAGGCTTTGCTGCATTAATCTGAGGGAGGAAGCAAATCAGTGCGAGAATAAAATGCAAGTACGTTATCACAAAGGAGAACAAATAAATCATTACCTTTCTAACCTTCCCCTTAGCGTTGTAATACTCAATCACAGGGAGACTAGATTCCATGTAAACATTAAACCGCTTTCGGATTGTTTCAATGTTGTCATCATCTCTTCCCTTCATTTTTCAAAAAAGAGTGAAAATTGATGAGATCAAACAGAAGTTTGAACATAAATGTCATATTGGTTTAAGAAACATACATAACCTTCAGAGAACAATAAATCATGTCTAACCTGGTTCCGATTCAAAAGGCGCCTCTCCATCTCTTCTTCTGGACAATCAAAAAACAGTACGAACTCTGGCACGATACCGGTCTGCATACCATCAATGATCGGAAGTGAGTAGCAAGTTAGTTAGATGGCCTATTTGTAACGGCAATTCCATTCCAAAAGTGTACATGCTTACAGCAAAAAATAAATTAATAAATAAACAAATGAAATAGACACTTACAACAGACTCAAATGCTGCCCGGTTTTCTTCATTACGTGGGAAGCCATCAATGAGAAACTTGTCATTACCATTTTCCTGTATTGCCCGTTCAAGAAGCTTAATTGTTACCTCCGATGGTACGATTTTTCCCTCTTTGATCATGTTCTGAATCATGGTCCTACAGAACATTAGCAAACAGAGTGCTGAGAATCAAGGAGTGGCAGAAGAGAACTGAAACATAATTAACTAATTCAACCTCGTACAGTAATTTGCTCAATAACAGGGTGGAGGGGGCAAACACGCATAACAACCGTCCCTTGGGTGTGTCCATAGGGACTCCAGACCAACAGTGGGGACTCCCGAAGGAGACCCGAAACCCATAGGTGCACACCACCCCACCTAGGGCCCGCGGATCATGGGATTCAAACAGGAGCGAGGGGGCACAAGCACTCCTCGAACCCGTGACCACATGAGAGCCAAACCCAATGTGAGTAACTCATATTGCCATCTTGGCTACCACCCTGGGTGGGAACCCAATATGGTAATTAAATCCATAGGTAACCACAACATACCAATGGGGCATGACTCCTAAGTACACAATGTATGAGGCTAAAGAAAAGCTATATAACTTGATAGACATAAGCCTGGATGAACATTATGCGTCCTTAGACTTACCCATTTTCAGAACCAGATTTTATTTCTGCTCGGAGAAGATCACCAGCACTCAAATGGGTGTACCCATAATTTTCCACAATATTTGCACACTGAGTACCCTTTCCACTGCCCGGGCCGCCTGTTCAATTGGTTAGGGTGGGGTGAAATCAGCAGACCAATTCAGAAATTAAAAAAGGCTTTTCAAATCTCAATGAAATAACAAAGACAAGGAAAGAAGACCCTGATAATAAAAGGGCAACAAAGATAATAGTAGTGGTGTACAAATCTCAGAGCACCAGAAACACATTATTCTGGATGAGATCTATTTATGAAAGTATTTTAGTCTGCCTATCATTTTCTGAAAAACAAACAATTGCTTTAACTAGTATTCAAAGCAAATATTTTTTCACTGTTTGGGCAACTTGGCGGCCATGTCTGCTGCACTGTTGCCTTTGCAGCAAAAACAGTGGTTTCAATGACAAGCTGTAAGTGATGGATCGGACTAAGCCAATCTTAGGCAAACTAACTGCTGATCAGTGAGCACATTCTGGTAGTAACCACTCCGTTGGTTAGCGGGGACTGTGCCGTCCTTCCTTTCACTGGACACGCAGTTGAGGAGGTCACCCAAACATAAACTAGAGGACAAGAGTTTGTTTTAGAGCATCAAGGTGTCCAACAATGTAGTTGCATTTCATTTTCCAAACCAGAACTCACTTTTAATAATCACGTAGAAAATGGAAAATGAAGGTATCAGAATCATTCGATGTCCTAAGTCCTTGAATTTCACAACCCTACAAGAAAGTGAAAATGACATTTGATTCGTCACAGTTCTCTGATTCAATTTTGTCTGTCAAAAGGGATCAAATTCAGGTACCACAAGTTATCTAAAGTAACCATAACTACATGGCAAGTGAAAGAAGACTTTCAAAGTCAGTAAATCATCTCCTAATACCAGATAAAAGAACTTCGAAGCTATTAAAGGTCAAGTGTTTAAAATTTGAGAATTGCAACAGTGGGCAAAGGACTCACCCAAGACAAAAATAACAGTAACCTTCTTTTCACTTGGCAAGCTTTCATTTACCACCTGGAATTAGGTATACTGTCAGATGCTAACTCAAAATCAAATACATCTACATCTTCTTGCATGTTACATAGAAAAAATCATTTAAAAGAGAACCATTCAGCAAGCACAGAGAATACAAGTGTTTAGCAGGCAGCATCAGTGATGATCTATTGCAATTTAGATCGAAATACTAATACAACAAGGTCCAAATTTTAGCTTACAGCTTGATCACCAGTAGAACTCTGTTAATGATGACCACTTTATGAAAGCATCGCATATACTGCTAGCACTAAACTAGCCTAGTTGCTTGACTGTGGTCAGAATACTGAGATCATTGCCGAATCATATTCTATCAAGAGGACAAAAGCAAAGTATTGGAATTTAAGCATTTATCCGGTCAGATGCTTTCAAGTTAAGGATTTGACTAAATTTTGAAATCTCTCTAGTGTCCTCTTTGAGTTAAACTCACCCCAAATATTCCAAAAGAAGTCAGTGGACATTAATCCAGAAGGAAGAATAGCAACAAAAATTATAAGAAAGAAAATACCTTGTTTGCAGCATCAACAGCAGTCCCCATGATTGCCAACTAAAACCTTCTAATATCCTGTGCAAGAAAAAAACTTCAAAATTAAACATGACAAAGAGAAGACCAAATATTTAGGGCTCCTTCCATAAACCCGATTAGCCATGGGATTGGATTATATATTTGCTAGACAACCATGGGTTATACAATTATCGGTAAAATCTCCTCACACTTTGTCCAATGAGATAACTTTTACTCCTATGATATCCAACATAAAAAATGGCTCAAGTAGATAAGTTGAATACAATACAGTAAACGGCAAATGCTACAAAATGGCCCCCTGGTCCTGTTAGTTACAATTCTCAGGAAATACTAAAACCCGATATGTTTACTAAAAATCGATACTCTATCTACATATATATTGATTTTTCATTCTTTTTCATCAGCATATCAAGGAATGGTTTGATCAAAATATATTTAGACCAATGTTTGATTTGGATCATGTTTGTATGAACAAACTGTACACTCATGCCATCAGTTTAAGAAAGCAATTTCAAGCTCAAAAATTATTGACTTATTGAAATCTAAAAATATGCAATATGGATCTCGTTTGGAAGATCTCGATGAAATCTTTTATACGATGCAAAAAAAATTGAAAAATTATTTTTCATTTACTTTATTTTTAAGTTTGAAAATATGAAATAAGCTGCTTATTTTTTAAGAAGGTTTCTGAAACAGGGCCTGAATGATACCAAAGGCAAAATGTTAGAAAGAAAAGAATTGAACACCCACAAGATGATGTCGTATCATAAAGCTACCTACAACTCGAATAACTGAACAAACCTACATGTAGAAAACCACTACTCAAACAAATTTTCCCTGATTCAAGAATATCAAAACATCAAATGCGCATTCAGATCAAAGAAAATTTACCAACTCCTCAGTAACCGAAACCGAAATGGACAAAATTTCGATTAATTGAACCTAAAGCAACAGTGAGCAGAGTGAGTAACACCGGATCAGGCAATTAGAGATGGGTGTGAAAAGAGCCCTGCTACACACACAAACAATCTGTGCACAGATTGTGCACAGATTTCGTTGTGTTGCCCACCCCGGGTCCCACACAAAGCCATTCATTAAATGTAAAACATTTTTTCAAGGGTCCCCGTAAAAAATAAGCTCAATCCGATACCTATAGGTGCTTCATCCAACCATCTAACTTTTCATTCAGATTTCCGAATAATGAAAAGTTATATGGTTGGATCGAGCACCTATAGGTATCGGATTGAGCTTATTTTTTACAAGAACCCTTGAAAAAATATTTTACATTTAATGAACGGTTCGGATGATTTGTGTGGGACCCGTGGTGGGCCCCACAACGAAATCTGTGCACAGATTGTATGTGTGTAGACTTTCTGGTGTGAAAAAGAGTGGAGATTGTCTCATGTTTGGCTTGATTAAAACTCAAATGAGATCGGCTCGTCTCGTAAATAAGCTAAGCTCGAACATAGTTTTTAAACTTGTTCGGCTTTCAAACTAAGCTTAATCAACCAGTTTGGCTCGTTTTCAACACTATAATCTGACACATTTACGAATCAAAGATGCTCGACATGTATCAACGATCTTATATCAATGTTTGAGCTGGGTAATGCTTTTAATGAATAAACTGTATAGCCATTCCGCCAGATTCAATGATACCGAAGTGTTATGAAGAATTTAACACCCACAAGACGACGCCGTATCACGAAGCTAGAAGTAAGACAACTGAAGGGTAAACAACTAGATGTAGAAATCCAATACGGAAACAAATTTGGACAAGATCTGATTCAGAAATACCATAAACACCAAAATTCCATTCAGATCAATCCAATAACTAGTCAGATCAAAGCAAGTTTACCACCTCCTCGATAACCTAAACCGTAATTCGACCAAATTTCGAGTAATCGACCGTAAAGCACCAGTGAAACAGAGTGATTTGGATCGGGCTAATGAGAGATTGATGCGAACAAGATCACAGAGAGAGAGAGAGAGAGAGAGAGAGTCACCTTGAAATGAGGACGCTTGTTCGAATATGGATCAGAAAGCGAGGGAACGCTTGGATCTGAGAATAAATATATAGACAGGTGTGAGGTGCGAAGAGTGCCTACTTTATAGAGGAAGTGTTTAAATGGCTCTACCGATCATCAAGGGGAAAAAAAAAGGAAGGGTAAAAATCATACTCCCTTTATCTCCCTTCATTTTTCCTTTTCGGGCACCACAACTAATCTTGTCCTCGATTTGATCAAAGACAGGCTATTCAGGCCGGATTAGAACATTCTTAAATACTACCTCCGTTCTAAAATAAATATTCGGTGCACAAAATGAGACGTCGAGAACTTAAAAATAACACATTTCCTACGAGGAAAAATTCAAACTTTTTTCATAAATGAAAAGAATATCTAATAAGTTGTTGAGAAACATTGAATTTTCCTTAAAATAAATTTCATATTATTTTTAAGCTCCAATTTTGTGGGCCGAATATTTATTTTGGAAATGAAAAAAGTATTATTCTTGCGACCAACCTCAAAAATGAACCAATCGAACTAACCCATGAGTTCTCTCTTCCTATCTCTCTCTACGGAAGCGAGCGTTATGGTCGGTGGGGAAATCGATGGGTGCGCAATAACGACGACTTTGCGTAACATTCCAACGGTTTGTCAGCATTTTTTTATTTGACCCAACGGTTATCCGCCATTTAATTTTTCCTTATTTTTGTGGTCAACAACCAACAATTGGCCGGTTCAAAAAAAAAAAAAAACTACCAACAAATATTTCCCAGTCTCCTTAAAATCAAGATGACCATACAACTGGTGTTTTTTTGATTAAAATTTTTGTTGTTCGATTGTGTTTTCAATGGTCCGAATCTGCTGATGATCATAAACCATTTATGATCGGTCATATAAATGGTTTATAGCCATCAGCAAATCCGGACCATTGAAAATACAATCTAACGGCTGACAACGATGTCCGCATTCTCTGTATTTGAGGACGTCCGTATGAGAAGCCCAGTGTAATTCTACAGATGAGATATATGAAGTGTTTGAACTCTCTCTTGATCGCTCGCTAGATGGGGAACGATCTCCAACATAATTTTATTAAGGGTCAGTCTAGTCCAATTTCGGGCTTTGTTACAAAAATAATTAGAGTCATTCACTTTATAGAGCTCATAGAATTAATCTTCCACTTCAAAATTAGTTTGATTTTTTTTTATCATAAATTAGATTGATTGAACATCGATACATACATGAAGGAAACAGATTTGTGTATCCAAGAAAAGATGGATAACCAAAAAAAAAAAATTGAAACATAACTTGCCTATTTTTCTTGTACAAATCTATTTTGTTCGTGTACCTGATTATGTTCGATCAAGCTAATTTAATTTTGAACTCAATAAAATAAATAATTCTGATTATTATTGTGGCATGTCGGTCCAGGATGAGCCAACAACGACCAAAACCGGACCAAACTGACTGGCCCATAATAAAACTGGACGGGAGATCGTCTCCAACGTGGAAGCGTAACGGGGACTCGGCTTGATTTTAACGGCTTCTCACGTCAACGGTTATGAGTCATTACTTCTTCCTTTTTTCGTGGTGAACGACCAACAATTCAAGGAATGAAGGGAAGAAAGAAATCCTGTTCCCCCTTATTTTTTTCCAAATAAAACCACCTTATTTTTTGCACATATGTTATACTCGTTAAGTTTGACATTATGTAAGGCTCGGATCATAATTTTGAACTCGAGACGAGCCCGCATAAAAAGTACAACTGAAACACCTTTTCTAACTATATGATTGACAATATAGCTGGTCTTCCATCAAAATTTTTTTGTTCTGAATCAAAGACACGTGTGAATATAATTCTAAAAAGTATGAGATATATGATAGAATGGGAGTATAGTAGGAGTATTATTAATTTGATAGGGAAAAGATATCCTAAGAATAATACTCCCTCCGTCCCTTTTTAAATGTCCTGCTTCGTAACTCCAACTTATTAAAAAGACATCATCATTATACCTTTCACATCAACTTTTTCCTTCACTTTCCCTACTTACCCATCATCATTACACTTTTACTCACTTACTTTTCAAAATGGAATCTACTTTTAGGGACAAAATAGACAATTCACTAACTTTTACCCACTAACTTTACAAAATAGACACTTATTAAGGGACAGCCCAAAATAGAATACTGGACTATAAAAAAGGAACGGAGGGAGTACTTATATCTCTTTATTATTGTTCCTATTAAACAACGCTCTTTGTACAAACAATTCAGCTCCTCTCTTTATCCATTCGTCGAATCTCGTCTAGAACTTTATTTTTACGCTCTATTTGAATTCACAACAATGATCGGAATCTTTTTCGTACGACAAACATTGCAGAAAAGAAAAGGATACATTTGTCACCTGTAGGAAGATCATCATATGAGATGCATTTTGCATTTCCAGAAAAGGAACAAGAATTCAATTCCTTACAAATGGGTCCACTAGTCCAGAATCAAGTCACATTCGTCCCCAGATCACCATCTTAACCGTAAGATTACTAGCATGTTCCGCTGCGTATTTACCCATTTTCAAGTTGCTAAAGGTATCAGAATCCCTAAAATTATGCTTGCTTTTGAAGAATGGAGAACATCAGACGGGATAGTGAAAGATACGGGGAGTTCCTAATGTTCTAAAAGTCGCTAGCTAGGCACTAGTCGAACGGTTGGTCACATTCAAATAATTAATCGGTGCATATTAATTAATAATCAGCTATTAATCGTTAGTCGGACCTCATCGAATAAGCCCCGCAATTAATTGCAGATTAATTCCTTGTTTTCGAACACTTGGTGTTCCCAAATTTAAAAAACAAAAACCTAAGCTCTGCACTCAATGTCTCAAGTGGTTTTGTCTCAAGTTCGATTCTCCTTACCTATTCCTCTTGGGGCCACCTCACCCCCATGCGTAAGCGAATGAAACGGTTGTGGGAAGGGCTATAGAGATTAGTCTGAAATGTGTGCAAACTGACTCGGAACACCCTGCATTACCAAAAAAATAATAATAGTAATAAAATAGAAATAATTACGAAAATTAAAAAATAGCAAAAATTACCAGACCAAATGTTTAGGGAGAATAGTCGTTCCAGTAAATGATAGTTCAGAAGATATGGAGTATAAAACAATAAATAGTCCAACAGATAATTTCATTCCTTTAAATGGTATTCAGAAAAATATATACTATAAAGTAGACAAATAGTCCACCATATAAATTTATCTCTATAAAGTGTCGCCAAAAAATATATTTATCTATTTCGGGATTTTGCTTTGTTGCTAGCAAACACGAAGCCAAAAAAAAGCATCCCTTCGAAACAGGATTCTTTCTATTCGGAGACAGGAATTGAAGCATGAAAATCTTGAATCAAATCCATAATAGAGTCAAGAACACAAAGAAAGATCTCAGATCCGTGAAGGGAATTTATCCAAGGAAATTGGAGAGAAAATCCCCGCCGCTTGAGGTAGAATCGAAGGAGAGAGAAAATTCCCGCCGAAATCACAAAGTACACATCAGTAGAGAAAAAGAGATTTGAGATTTGACCATTTGGTCCCCTGCTCTTACAAACAAAATTTCAATTTACCTTAAACACGAGAGATTTCAGTATCCCAGACTTTTTTTCCACCACACATTGATGTATCGTCTTGGACCCAACCCCACATCTGCTAGAAAAGGAGCATAGGGCTTTGAATAAATTTCCTTGAATACGTATAGATAAGGATCCATTACTACACCAAAAAAGAGAGCATTCAAATGCCATGAAACCCGGCTTTTGCTGTAAATCGTGCTAAAACTAAACAAGATCCTACATCCCGAAAGATTCATAAAGATCTCCACACTTCAAGTACTCCACTCTTCAACCAGATGCCTAATCGCCAATTCAGCTGCGTAAAGAGTACCTTAGCCACCATGCCATAAACCAGAGATGGTCAAAGAAGTGTAATTTCAAGTATTTGGCACGATCAAGAAGACGTAAACCGGCTCATTGATTAGCTAGCTCCTGGGGTTCCAAGCTGCCGTTTCTTTGATTCATTTTCACCAAAAGCAGGTGGGTAGTTTCATTTGAAACTAGGAATTGAGCAATCAATCAGCTAGTAACTTGTTCGGTTTCTTGGTTGATCTCTTGGCTTTTTATCCTCGATGACTGAGAAAGCAGCAGCTCATGCACTCTAGCTTTAAGCTGTATAACGTATACATTTGCTCACATAAGATGCAAGAACAATCGGAAAAACTTGAGAGAGAGAGAGAGAGAGAGAGAGAGAGAGAGAGAGAGAGAGAGAGAGAGAGAGAGAGAGAGAGAGGTACATGCAAAATCTGGAAGCCATTAATTTAGCAAACATGAACAAAGAGAACAATCAACATCCATTAATTTAGGAGATCATATGTTGTTCTACTTACTCAAAACTTAGGGAGGGGGAGGAGAATATTTTTTAAAAAATGAAAAAACCAGACTAATCTCTGCGAGCCGATTAATCGGCCTATGTACTAGGCGCCTGCTGCAGCCCGACTAGCACCAAGAGACTTTTAGAACATTGTCCACCGGCAAAATAATCAAGGAATGTCATCACTAAATGAGGCATAAGCTTGTCTGGAATTATTAAAGCAAAGAGCCAAAGACAAACTCATTGGATGGGGATGGGGATGGGGATGGGTCTTTATTTCCAATTCCATTAAACACTTTGTTGAGATGACTATATTGGTTTGACATAAATAGTTAGAAAGCTAATCCTATGGTTTATGTTCTGTCATTCATCTCATCTTTCTCCCTTTTTACTTTAACATCATACCTTCAACACCATTAATGCATTTCCTTTTGTCTTCCTTTCACATTTACTATTGTTTGGCTTTTCAAAAAAGACACGTGGTTTAAGAATAGAACTTGAATGGCCCTTGATTTTTAGTGGTTTATTGGGCAATTAAAAGGACTAGCATCACACCAATGAGGGTCGGTTTAATGGTTGGAAACTTGAATTCGGTTGCACAAGGCCCAAGTTTAAGTCCCATAGCCCTTGTTGGGGGTAAACATACTCCTAACACCTCCCACAAGAGATGGGACCTTAATTTCAGCCCCCACATAGATGCGGTGGGGTCCCTACAGAAATTGGAGTGGTGTGGCAGGGCAATACTTCCTATCGGAGGTAGCTTGGTACCATAACTGTACTTCCATTTTAAACATCAGCGAAAGGACTAGAATCACCTTTTGATATGCAATGTAATAGGTACCACCGTACCACACATTTGGAGTCTTGTACCAGAACCTGACTAGACAGGAAAGCAGAGCATATTCCCTTAGATTCATGTCATTGTACATGATAGTTGAGCATTTCCCTCGTCTTTGTCAAGATGGAGCACCCACTAATTAGTGCCGCAAAAGCGATTAGTTGCATGATATCCTACATTTACCATTGGTTTTAGAATTCTAGTGTTTTGGTCTTACACTCACGGGAATGCTGAGAAAGGAAAAGTACAGGGGCACATGGAGGGAATTGTGAAGCTAGGTTTCTCTCTTGTCCCTCCATATACCCCTCCACAAACAAGATCCAAACGCATCCAAATGGAAGAACCAGGCAAGAAAGGTAATATTTATGCATGAGTAAAAAGTCATTCCAGTTCAGAGTAGAAAGGGTCATAGAATGGAAACCTCATTGAGCCCGGTTTCGCTATTTACTGACACATGGATGGCTCCATCAGGTCCCATTTTCCGGTACCTTGCCAGCTCAAGATGATCAGCATCACTATCTTCTGTAACGTAAAGAACAGGAGATTCTTGAAGCAGATCACATTTAGAGACCGCATCCAGCCAAAGATGATTACTGAACCTTTCTTTGATTTCCTTGTATATCACAAACTGCATTATCCATTATCAGAGACCAGGAAAATGTTAATTTAAACAAAAAATATCAATTTAGAATGAAAATTTCATGAGATGAGGAAAAAAAAATTCTTCTTGCTATCAAGTAGAACCTCTAGAAGCAGGATGAGATTGACCAGCAATTCATTGATTTTTTTTACCAGATTGACTGAGAAACATGGAAAGTTTAAGCAGCCATATCCCTGCCAATCAGTTGGACGATTCCAGGTCTTCATTTCTATTCATCCATCCTCGCACTCCGTAAGGTACCCACTCATAGTTACCAAAAAATACTGACTCCAACAGTCCACATTTGGAAATGTGCATGGTATTTTTACTTATGAGATATGATTAGTGATATGTTTCATATTCTTTACCCCTGTATAAATTTTTCACATGTAGATTCCTTATATAATACATGGATGAAAGTGTATACTTTTTATCATGTCCAAGGCGTGGTGTGCATATTTCTAAAATTGCCATGTCAGTGTGTCTGCTTTGTTTAGTGTGTTTGTGGTTCTTAGCTTCATTGGCATATCTAATGTCCATGTCTGCGCTACTTAGACATACGAAAATTACATAAAGTCATAAAAACCACCAAATTGTATTTACTATATTCTATTGAACCACTATAGCACGAAGAAATACCTGATCAGAAGGTGAGGTGCCACATTCTCCAGAGAGGTCATGAACATAAAGTACGGCAGTTGGCAAATGTGAGAGAACAGCAAGAGTTAACTTTTCCAAATTGTTCCTGTCATCTATAGATTCAAAGAAGAAGGAGAGTACTACACGTTACTATAACAAAAGGAGAAAAAAATGCAGAACAAGAAAATGAAACAGTCTAGTATAGTACTGCAACTCACAGTTACATTTGTCACATACAATCTAACAGTTACATTTGTCACTCCATAATTTATATTTTTGGACATGAGAGTTCATAACTACACCCATTTTTTAAGAACACAACTATCATCCAGAATGGAGCTAGCAGATAACGTTAAAATCTTGATACCGAGATAATATGGGATCATTCTAGGAACTCGTACATATGCGCTAATTGCCTTATAATCTAGTCAATTATAACATTGGTTACTCTCAAAATAAATTATAAATTTTGGGACTCCGGTCATCATAATGCCTAAGCTAAGAGACGAAATTCTTCCTTGTCCCTTGTACATTTTTTAAGTTTTTGATCTGCAGAGAAGCTCTCCTTGCTAATGCTGTAATCTTCTTCACAGGACATCCAGACTTCCTCAATCAACTTCCCTCTACCTCTTAACCAACTTCATTCATCAGGGGTTCTAGATTCTGAAATCGGGACACTAATAATGCAGCACAGCAGCA
This sequence comes from Rhododendron simsii, assembly GCA_014282245.1. Classification (NCBI taxonomy): domain Eukaryota; kingdom Viridiplantae; phylum Streptophyta; class Magnoliopsida; order Ericales; family Ericaceae; genus Rhododendron; species Rhododendron simsii. The sequence continues at coordinate 4,197,889 of CM024959.1, read as the reverse complement.
ACACTAACATCTACATAGAACTCATAAGAAGGAACAGTTATTATGCACGTGTCAGCGATTTTCAGATAGTGAGAGCAACAAAAAGAGCCTGAAACCTTCATGGAAAGATGACCGCAACTTGTTCATGCTGGTGTTATTACTACACTATTAGATAGCTTGATATAGATTGTTACGCCCATTTAACAATGACAATGCTTTTAAGATGTTTGGTAACTTAAAATGGTATCAGAGCTTTGGTTCGTTAGAGGTCTTGGTTTCACGTATGAATTCTGTTTCTCTCCTTTGCATTCTGTTTTGCTTTACGTATGGATGTTTGCATCTCCACATGCAAGACAGGGTTGCACATGAAAACAGGTGTTAGATAACTTGATATGCATTGTTGAGGCTATTTCCTATCACGTTAAGCTTTTGGAAAAATTGGTCACTTATCAAAAAGTATAAATTCTCTAATACATGACCCAAAGTATTTCGTTTCTTCTGTCAAGCCAAAATTTTACCAGAAGAAATGGAAAACAAGAAACAGGTAGAGAACTCCTGCAGGAACAAGAAGCGGACAGAGTGAGGAATGAGCATGGCATTTCCAAAAAGTAGCTCAACAAGCTATAGATTGCAATCTGATATGCCCATTGAGCTACAAATATCATAGCAGATCAAAAATCTAACCCATGCTACATACATTAAATCAATCTCAGTCCCTACCATCTTCTGAATGGCCCTACTCCGGCCATCTCACCCACCATCATCCACATTAAGGTCCATCAAGTGACATGAAACTAATTAAGCTATAAAACATATGGTACACACAATTAAGAGAACCTGTATCCTCAAAAATATCCTACCATCACTTCTTAACTAAAATGCAAAGAGATGTTTCCTTTTACATAACTTCATTTTTAGAATAACACAAAAGCATTGTATTTACAAAGATGAAACAAAGTCTCATGATTATCTTACCATCATGTCTCCTCAGTAAGCCAGGTGTATCTGTCACCTGCAATCAATCAGTAAGTGTAAGCAAATCTAAGGGAAAAAAATGGATGGCAGAAAAATCCTCCAGACAGGACATGACTGACCTGGAAATTCTGGTAATTGAAAGCAATATGACCCATTAGAATTCCTCGAGTGGTGAAAGGGTAATTGCAGATCTATGTCAGGCCAAACCGAATCTCAATTAGAAGTAAAAATGGTTATATGACAGCAAAACAACAGTCATTTGTGTGTAAATCAATACAGCTTCATTCCTCAACCCTAAAATTAAGAGCCCTGCCAAACTCATGAGAAATACTAAGGCATAATACCAAGGAGACCATGTTCTCAAGACTTTCAGCCCAAGCTTCTAACTTTCGCCAAGCAGCAATACAACTTGAAATAGCTTATAGCTAGAACCATAAAATAACAAAAAAAAAGCATGTGAAGGCAAGTCCACCACCAGACTAGGTAAGTCTCAAGGTAGTAGCGGCAGAGGCTTGGGATTACCCAGCCTCCATGGGGATGGTGTATTATGGATGTAAAGATATATTCCCATTAGTGTAACACTCTCTTTTTGGGTACTCCTGAAAAAAAGGTAAATAAAACAATTGTTTATGATGTGTGCGTACCTCAGGCTTCCCTGTCGAAAGTATGCGGACCAAAGTTGACTTCCCCACATTAGGAGCTCCAACAAGGCAGAGTGTTGGTGTTTCCAAATCTACAACTGGCATTGCCCTTAAAGTCTATATCCATGGTAACCAAAAGAAAAACACATAAGGGGAATGAAGGAGGACAAGCATCCACGCAAAAGGAAAAGAAATCCAAACTTAATCTCACTCACAACTCTAAATTATTTTGGTAAATAAAATTTTATTGCCAAAAGCACAGAAACTAAACAACAAAACACAGAAACACTAGGGCATCCCCCAGATCAGGTCGAAACCATTCAACACAACAGAAACAAAGAAGACAACACCACAACCCAGACATGAAAGACAAAACAAACAATGCAACCCCTACTATAGCTACCACCTTTATAAATCAAAAACTAAAAGGAACTTTGTTTTTTATGTCATCTCACATGGAATGTCAAATTTAAGGTAAGAGATCTAATAAAAACTGCACTCTTCTCTTTTGCCCCTCATTTCAAGTTCATCTTAAACAGATACAATAGCTTTTCAGAAACATTTGTTCTTATGGAAAATGTCTATGCCCTGTAACAGAGCAACCAAAAGAAAAGGACTATTTAACTCAAACAAAAGTATCATGGTATTTTGTTAATCCTTTTCAATCTCAGACCATATCTATTTTTCTCATTTTAAATTTTACCCCAACTCTAATCCGTTTCTCTTTTTTTCCTAATAATTATCACCCCGTGACTCCATTCCTCTCCCATATATAAGATAGTAACAACAAATGTGAATTCCCTCCAAATATGACCTCAGATATCTGCTATGAAAACTTTGACTGCATAAGAATATATTTATATCTTATGCATTGACATAGAAAAGACATTTGATCTGTCTAACAGCCAAGAAGGACATGGAGATAGAACCCCTGCCTTGGCAGACAATGATACAAATAATGTGAAAGCAGTTATTACTCAAGTAGGAAGTTCGCTAAAGGAGTAGAAATGGTAAAAATAACCTAAAATAAGGCATATTTTGTAGCCATCTAAAAGCAAAATAAATTCTCAAATTGGACCATCAGTCTATAACTCTTCTGCTGGAACGGATATTACAGCTCAATACTTTGTAGCTGTCTAAAAGCAAAATGAATCGTAAAATTGGACTATCCGTCTGTCACTCGACCCAGAATCGTTGCATCTCCAATGGCAATTTACCTTGGCAATGTTTAACAAATTGTCAACAGCTTTTCCTTCTTGAATAAAAATCTCTTCAAGTTTCGCCATTCCCTGCAGATTATCATAATAAGGAAGTAAATGAACCAGCATCAAAGGCCTCAGATGCGGGATTTGTTCACACTCAGCCGAGTCATCATGAAACTGACCTCACTCAACCGCTCCTCTGCTTCTCGCTTCGACGTTGACTGCCAATTTTTATACGAGCATTAGATCTACACATACTGTACCAAGAACAATACTATGCTTACTGTTAATAACGACATAAAGTGTCCTTTGACTTCCTCAACAAAAAATTCATCAACCAACAAAAAGAAGATAATCAGAACAGAAAACAACAAAACAATACAGATGCCTTTACTAAGACATGTACACACACACACACACAGAGCTATCACCAAAAAAATTCAAAACCATTGCCTTAACTGAAAAGATTCAAAACCATTGCCTTCACAGAAAAGATTCAAAACCACTGCCGTCACCGTTAAAGAAAAGCGCCCTCTATTGAATGAACTGATAATCTATGTCTCCAACAGCCCAAACGGCTTGGTTTCGCTGCTTTCTTCTTTTGTGAGGTAAAACAGCATAGGGGCGTGACTGAAGGGCATTAATTAACAACGCCCCCTGGGCTGAATTTCACTACTTAATTACAACTAATCAGCCACCTTCAACCAGGCTTGGGCCAGAGATCAAAAGTGGCAGCCTCCCAAAAACTTTCATCAATGAAACTGGTCACTGGAGAGTCTGCATCCATGGGAAACCTTAGATCAACTCAAACAACATTACCCATGGTCTCATAAACAACTTTACTAAGAAGTTAGTAGGACTTTTTTTCAGACAAATAAAGAACGTTAAAATAAACCTTCGTCAACCAAAAGTAGACTCCACAAACATTAAAATGAAAAAAAATCAACACTAGGAACCTGGCAAGGTGGTCCCGTACAGAGACCCATACAACACCTAGTCACTCATCAGTTTCTCTTCCTTTCTTTTAAAATGGAAAGAAACCAAACAAGGCCTAAACTTTCAGGGGCTCGCTTTCCCTTCCAATTTTCAGCCATGTATCAGGATTTACGAAATTTGTCTAATGGCTAGGTTCCCCTTCCCCACAGCATTTATGTTGTGGTAAAATCTAGGTGCATCTCCTTTGGGTGGCAAACTGGTCCCGGTGCAAAACCATTTACAACATACCTTGCCAAATGGGCCTCAACAGCAGGATTCTGACAAGGGGGTCTGGGATCCACACTTTCTGCTGTAAGCAAAGGTGACTGTCGTAGCAAGATCAACTTTACGCAGCAATATGAGTGCATATCTGCAGTGTGACACCAGAAGGCTTTCCATTCCCGCGATTGAGTCGAAAATATATCTTCTTACGAACTCATTTTGAGGATAAGGTGAACTTTTCATGTGAAGACTCCACTAATCTAATAGCGAACGTGTAGAGCATCAAAAAGGAAAATTCATCAAAACATTTACAAGGCCCATGCACCATTCAACCTCTTAATTGAGCTGGTAGAATCTACCAATCCTAACCCACCCAAAAAAAGTAAAATAAAAAACTTCACAAATCCTCCAAAGTTTTAAAATTTTCATTGGAGCTGCACAGCTACAGCGCTACTGTTTTTAAACCAAACTCAGTCCTCTCCGATGATCACCAAGGCCCCCGACCCCATATGCTCAGAATATTTATATGAGAAGATAAAGAGATCCACTGACCAATTATTCAACGATCTTTCAAAGTGAATACAAACCCTATGATGGCAATTGAAAATCAAGTGAACAGTGTCATTTCTTCAAATTAAGTGCATAAGCTATTGACCAGGAGACAAAGTGATACAAATCTGAATGCATGAGGTAATCAGGAGCAGAATCTTTTATCACCAACCATCGCGAGTGGAGCAAATATGTAGGATACCAAAACTTAGCAAGTTCAAAGGACTTTGGAAGACATTTAAGGTGCAAAACATTAAGAATTTTTTTTTCCGAATCACAGCCAACTTGGATAGCTTTATGCTTGAATCAAGTTAGATTTCATCAGATTGCTGGCAATGCATATTCGGGCAATATAATTGAAAAACATCATGCAGGTGATAAGAGTGTATAGAATTTTGGAACATACAAAATCCAACCTTGGCACATAGCGCTGCGTGTTCCTTTCCAACACCTGTCACCTTTTTCCTTAAAGCATCAACATGTCCCAAGACCTGTTAAAACATAAGAGAGTCCACAGTTGAGTTGACAGCAAAATATGTCACATATGCAAGCATCTGAACATCACTTGCAACAATCTACTACTTGTAATAAGTTGGAACATATCAACATACAAAACAGATAACTTCCAGTTCCAGTTCCAGTTCCAAGTTTCCGAAAGCAAATCCAACGGTCTAGCACACACTACATTTAACAAATGCTATGGTGATGGTGAAGAAAGAGATACATAGTACTACCTTATTCTAGCACTGTTTCCAGGCTACACTTTTAGTTAAGACAGTCCCATAACTCATATTTATGGAAATCATACGTAATTTTACAAGCTTTGAACTGTCTAAAAAAGGAAAACAAATACTGGTACCACAAGATAAATATTGTCCAGGTTCCAAGGAAGCTACATAAATGAAAGAAAAACTACATAATTAATACCTTTTCATAATTTCCATCTCCAAGAGTCAACTCCACAAGAGACCGTTCGTAAGGGTGCAATTGTTTTCTGTTTGGGAAGTTCTCCTTGTACATCCTTAAGGGAACAGCCAGTTCCTAAAGAACGAAACAGAAAGCTACGTCATCAGCTCTAAGAAATCAGACAAGAAAACTAAGAAAAAGGAATATCGACACGAGAAACCAACACAGCGAGATACACAACAATTCATGGAAAATTATGACAAAGATACAGCTGGGACACGACCTTCAGAAATAATGAATACAGGAAAACAATGAAAATTACTTCATTTGTAACGAGTCATGTGAATGATGTAGAAGAGAAATGGGCTAGTAGAAGCACCTCTCCTGGTTCTTTAAATAAAGGTTTTATTACATTGAAAAGACATCAAAGAAAAGGCACTTATTTTCACGTTGATATATGGGAAGATATCGTCTGAATATCCTTTAAGAAGCTATATCCCCAAACAAATTGGAAGTAATAGGTGTATTTCTAGCAAAAATCCTAAAGGAAGGAAAGGATGGGTAGTGATAATCCATATTCAATACTGGTCTCCGAAGTTATTTTCTTCAAACTTGTGCCGGAACCTGTATGACACGTGTTCTATCCTCCATCTGAACCCAAGGTATAGATAAGTATACCTGTACATCTGAAGTGCATCCTCTTGTGTCCAATATTGTACCCAAAAAAAAAAAGTCATGACATATTGAGATGATTGTTCAGTAAAAGTAGAAACATGTTCAATAGTTGTCACTATCCAAAACGAACAGGGAATTTTTTTAACTACTAAATTGCCTAAAGTAAGGACGATGTAACATACTTAAAATTTTCAATTCAATCATTCCCACCCCACCAAAGATAACTCCAAACTTGTCCCATGACCTATATGTCATCTGTTCCATCATCCATGTTTATCCAAGCTCTAGACATGGGTGTCCGGGTTTCCCCTGGACACTGAAGTGCAGCCCGATTTGTGGCCAATATTACAGGACACTACAAGGGAATATGAGATATCTAGACGTGTGTCCAACAATTATCGAGACATGTTCACTGGTTGTCGGTATCCGAATAGACAGCATACCTATCGTAGAAGAGATTGTACTTCTTAACAGAAAGTACGGAATTGAAGATACAGAGACAAATATTTGAACAAACAATTTACCTTCATTAGTGTGTCAAGTTGCTTTGCGCCTTTATTTCTCTCACGCTTCGCTGCGTTCGGAATGCCTATGGAAAGTCCAAACTATCAAAGTTATCCATTGGTTTCATAACCAAGTTCAAATCCAATTCACTCAAGAGCTACACAGATATTATGTTACCTTTCGTAGCTGAGACCTTTCTTGCCTTCCTTAGTGACGAATAAAGAATATCAACTGATGGCATCACCACCGGTAACTTTTGAAATGCTCCAACAGTTTCTTGGGTTCCTAATGCTTTATCCTGGAATAGGACAAAAGAACAACAATTAATCATTTAACATGCCTTACAATCAAGATAAATACGCATTTAGAATGGGGACACAACCAAATGAATGGACCATATAGCTAGAAAGTTGAAACTACAAAATGTAGCGAACAGAAATGAAAAATATCCCATCTTTTCACTAATTACATGAACCACCCCTTCTCAACATTTGTCATTAGAAAGGTAAACCAAACATAAACCATGCATGATTTCAAGTTAGTTAGTTTACAGAAGACATAATTTATTCTTTTCTTCACCAACAGAAACAGAAGAGAAACACACACACCCCCAACCAAAAGAAACACACACACACAAACAGAAGAGAAAAGAAAGAAAAAGAGAAAGAAAGGAAGACAAAAGGAGTTACTAAATAGAAGAATATTTCTAGGCATTGGATTCTATACAACTATAAAAGCCTTCAGCCTGGGGACCCCCCTTTCGCCATGCCATAAACCATTTTCTACTGCATTTTCTTTGATATCACCAGTATTCATATCACCCAAAATGTGTTTAAAGTTTAGGAAACAACTAATCAGGACACTAAACAAAGCAGTGAACTGATATACACAAAGAAACAATTTTTAAAAAAATAACAAAAATCCTTGACTCAGCAGAAACAAACCCCAAGGTACACCGAACATTGTCCCAACAGGCAATTATGAGCTAAAATATGAAAGAAAGTTTCTGCGTACCACCCTACAATCGAGTAGCCGTGAGCAAGCTGATGAGTACAAACGTAGATTTTGGGCTGCAAGTTTAAACACGTTTCTGAGCTAAATAACCTACATCGCTCTTTGAGGCTTTCTATAATTAGCTCTCTGGGGCTACATTTTCAAGCTTGATAAGTGAAACTTGTATCTTAGACATCAAGGGCATACATTACAATCCAAATTTTCTTGGCAGGGCTAAAGTAGTTGTACAAACTACAAGGGTCATTTTTTGAGCTTGATGACATTGGTTTCTAGGTATAAGTTGTATAACCCCTAGTAGTTTTTGAATTAAAGTATCATGAGGCAATGACCATCCCCCGCAACTATAAAAGTACACATTAGCAATTCAACATTACTCGAACAAAATAAGGAGATGTTAAAACTTAAATCATTCCGGGCAAATTACAACACAAGTACCTTTACTTTGTTCGGTTTATTTTGGTCGTTCGGTACGTAGCTTCCGTTCACAATTTCATACGTGACAGTTTGCATATCCCTACTGAAGCATAGGGCTGGCACCATATACCGACCTGCAACTGAAGGCAGCATGTCAGTGGAGATTTGGTGTAAAAACATCACAAGACATAGGAAAATTGAAATCAAAGTGGACTTGAAACTAATAATGTCACCATCACACGACAAAGGGAAATTGAAATCAAAATAGACTTGAAACTAGCAATGTTATTAAATAAAGTACGAAAACAATTAAAATCTATGTTTGGATGGAGGGGTTTCATGAGAAAAGAAAGGAAAGGGACAAAGGGTTATGGTTTCTCATCAAATCACTCATTTGGATTGAGCATTTTGGAGAGAAATGGAAAGCTAAGTACAAAAAAAGAAACTAGTGCATTGGCCCCTCCCATTTCTCACCAAATCTCACGAAAAATGGTGAGATTTCGTGAGAAAGGGCTCCATTTCTTATCTCATCCTTTCTGACCATCCATATGTCAATCAGAAAGGCAATTTTGAGAGTTCCATGAAATGGGTATGTGAATTTCGAAACAAAAGAACATCCTAAGGGGTTTTCATTTAACATGCCAAAATGCATAGGTATATTTGCATGAAGTGCATCTTGAAAGTTGGAACAAACCCATGTAAAACTTCAACATAAATGTGACGATAGCAACCCTAGAGAAGACATTGGTTGGTGCCTTGGTGGGAGAATAGTTTGAGGGGTTACTCAGTGGATAGTAAGCAAAGTGAGTTTATGCAAATGGATACAGAAACAAGTAACTACCTTTGGAAAACTTGGAGCGAGCGAAAGATAGTTTGGTGGAAGGAATCTGCCATAATTGTATAAGGCTGGAGGTCCCGCTCATCCTCTCTCTCTCTCTCTCTCTCTCTCTCTCTCTCTCTCTCTCTCTCTTTGAGGGGTTACTCAGTGGATAGTAAGCAAAGTGAGTTTATGCAAATGGATACAGAAACAAGTAACTACCTTTGGAAAACTTGGAGCGAGCGAAAGATAGTTTGGTGGAAGGAATCTGCCATAATTGTATAAGGCTGGAGGTCCCGCTCATCCTCTCTCTCTCTCTCTCTCTTCCTTGACCTCACGAGTGTGGTCGACAGTTGCAGGGGTTTGGGGTTTTCTTTCCAAAACCAGAAACAAATTCCTAAGGAATGGTTTAGAGAGTATTTACAATAGTTATGGAGTATATATAGGTTTAAAAACAGACACAAAAGAAAGAAAAAGTTAAAAACAGACACAAAAGAAAGAAAAAGTTAAATTAACTTTTGTATATAGTAATTATTTGTGTTGTTCTACATGAAATTATAAATTTCAATTAACTCTTTAAATGGTGAAAAATATTTAAAATTTTAATTAAATTCCACGTAAGCTAACCTAAAGATATTAATAAGTGATGGGAAAATTACTCTTACATCATACGATATTTTAAGCTTTTTATTTGTGCCAATCAAATAAATATTTGAGGAAGGTGCGATCAGGTGTTATTATAACTTCAGTGCCTCACAAAAATACAGTGGAACCTAAATGAAAAAGAAGACAAATTTTAAAGGAGTGTCGATCGCATGACTCAAATTTTAAATCTTTTCACCATCCAAACTACGTGAATGGATCGTTATTTACTTCCATCATTTTTTCCGTTGTGCTTGTATTTTGTAGCCTCAATTGCGCCTTTTAATTCCTTTAACAGGTTCGGATTACCCCCTGTTCAAGTTGTGGATTTGACAGGAGAATCCAAATGTGGATTATCCAGAATATTGATTATTATCCAGATTCGAACTATCTCATGAATTTAGGGCGGTAAACAAGCCAACAATTTAGGACCGTAAATGAGTGTTGAACTCGAGCTCGGCTCATTTCGTAAAACGAATCAAGAACTAGAGCTCGAGTCTTCGAGTCTTTCCTCAACGAGCCGAACTTAATCATTTATTGAATGGGCCCCTTAAATTGAGCCATATCTTTTAACAGCCGGGCTTCAATCAAACAAGCCGAGCGAACAAACTGCCGTCCTACTCATGATCCAATTCCTTGCAAAAAAAAACAAGCAGCAGGAAACGGTAGACTCTGGAAACGGACAAAGTCAAACCCCATATGGCGAATATCCCACTGGATTGGAGATACCAACAGGCCAGGGAACACACAAGCACCTTTCAATTCACCACAGCTGAGATCTCCCTGACTCAGTGACTCACTCCCCTGACATTCCGAATCAATCCAGCCACCACGCAAAACAAACCATGTCAGTTCTCGGTACTATCAATCTCTTCTCTGACTCGGTAACCATGAACGGAATCCACAAAATTAAACCATTTCCCAGAAATAATCTCTCTTGTACTCCCCCCAATGTCGCTCCTCGGATGTCCATTGTCTCAAATTCTTGCCCACCACACAGGTGTTTTCTTTGTATTCTCTTCTTCTCTCTATCTTTCTCCCCTGCTTCATTCAAAATGTCTACAAACACGACTCCGGATTGCGTCCGGAGTTGTTTGACGCATGTGGACCCATGTGCATCGAACGGGCTTCGAAAGCAGTTGTGTGTAGAATTGTGTTTTAAAGTTGTGTTTGTACCATTGCTCTTCTTCGTTTCATGTTGATTTTTTTTTTTCCCTGGAATGGTGACTTGTATTAAGAAACCAAACCAAACATAGGAGTTCATTTCATGGGGATTTCTACCTTTATATTGGCAAATTCTTGATGTGTGCTGTAGCTATGCCTATTTGAAATCTTGATGATGCAAAAGCTCTCAGTGCCATTAATCTATCGTATGATACATTGCAGTAGGGCATCTCCAAATTCCAATGATTCAGTAGCGAAAGCCCGAACAAAAAAATGATACACTAGTGAAATGATTAGCTAAATTTATAATGCATGGTGAAAAATTATCATATACTGTTTCTTTTTTCTGTCAAGAGGTCGGAGAATTACATTTAAAGGTTTCGATAACATGACAATACAACGATCGTGTGAGGTTCACAACAATTGATGAATATACCATGTTTTCGCAATCAAGTACATTAGTGTTGTATTTGGGGGTAAAGTTCTTTCCCTCCGACCTCCGTAATGAGTTAGCTAAACAATAGGATAAGGTTGTCTTTCTTCACCATTTTTACCTCCAAAACTTGAGATTTCTGCATTAACATTACAGCTAGACAGTAACTAATTTGACAGCATATGATATTCCAGACTTTGAATTAGGGATTTGTAACATTCAGAAGCTCCAAAGTTTGACTTGCTAGAACATCTCATAACTTGTCTGGCAGTTTAAATCGAGGTAGGAAAGCAATGGTACTCATAGGGAGTAGTCGAACACACATCTCTTCGATACCTAAGAAGATAGAATGATTAAAGCTGCAGAGGTTCAAATTTAAAGATTTTGAATTAATTCAACTTGGCTTAAACGTCTTATTGTATTGCCAAGATGAACTCTGTGAATAATGTCAACGCGTAGAGTCATACACTAGTGAAGCTATGTTTTGTAGTTTATTTTGGTGGCAATAACAAATCGTTCATCCTTGGAAGCAGCAGTTCTTCACTCTCTTTCCTTGCTCCTCTGGAAGCAATACTATTCGACATTGATGGAACTTTATGTGATTCAGATCCTATCCATTACCATGCCTTCCGTGAAATGCTTCAAGAGGTACGTTACATAACATGCCTGTTTTAATGCATATGCGCACACGTACTTCCCTATCATATACTGTGACAGACCAATTGAGAAAGTGTCCCGACAGATTGGTTTCAATGGAGGAACTCCCATAACTGAGGAATTCTTCATTCAAAGGATTAGTGGCAAACATAATGAGCAACTCTGTGAAGTCCTCTTGCCCGACTGGGATTTCCCAAGAGCCATGAAATTTATGTACGATAAGGAAGCATTCTTCCGTAGGTAACCTCATGCTCCTCCCTCCTTGATTTGAGATGCCAGTTCACAAAATCTAGTGTATTAAGTCATTAGACTATACAACTATTTTATGCCCCATTAGTACCATATGGCTCTTAAGTTTTAGACCTATCAAAAAGCTCATGACAATTGAGGGGGTGTTCCGCTTTTACAAAAAGTTCCTTTTTTTCAAACATAGGTAATTTCAAACTTAAATATAATGCAAATGAAAAATATTTTTTCAATTTTTTTTTCACCACTTAAAAGATCTTAATGAGATCTATCAAACAAGATCCATATTGGTAGGAAAATTATTTGCGTAAACACATAATTTTTGAGCTTAAAATTGCCATCTTTTTTCTAAAAGTTCTTTTTTTTTTTAGAAAATGGAACACCCTCTGAGTCCCTTGACTATGACCCAATTAAGGTCAGATTATGCCCTACTTACTCCTAAGGTACTCAAAACTGTATCAGTTTAAGGACCTTTGATTGATCATGCTACTTTTCCGTTCATATAGGTTCTGCTACCAAGGTAGTGTTTCTATCTAGGTTTTGTGGAGGGACGAGGAAAAGTTGATGGCAAAGATACAAATATAATAAATTCAAGAAGCTGAAATTATCTTTTAGACAGTGTTTTGGTCATGGATTTGTGTTAGAGAACAATCCCAGTTGTAAAAGGCTGAGTCCATCTTTTTCCTACCACGAAATAATCCTTGAAGCACCCTAGTAAACATCTATGACTATGTAATTGATCACAACTTATCAAATTTTTTTAATCTATATGACGGTTGTTTGCTTAAACTTTCTCATACCAACTTTTAGCATCTTTCTTTTTCGCTATTCATGTCAGCTCTTTTGGCATAGCTTCTGCTTGCACGTATGGGGCAAAAACAATTGCTAAAAGCTGGAAATGTTGATCATTTGGAAGCTCCATTTTCATGCTTATAGCTGCTGCTTATACCATTGTCAACTTTTCCCGTATTTAAAGCTGCAACAACCACCACCACCATACAGGTTAGCAGCAGAAAACCTTCAACCTATGAATGGTCTCAACAAGTTATGCAAATGGATTGAAGATCGTGGCTTGAAACGAGCTGCAGTGACTAACGCTCCTAAACCAAATGCCAAGCTCTTGCTCTCAATGCTATGCCTTGATGATTACTTCAAAACACTTGTCCTTGCGGAGGAATGTGACAGAGTCAAACCGTTCCCAGACCCCTACTTGAAGGCTCTTGTTACACTTGGAGTCTCCAATAAGCACACATTCGTCTTTGAGGTTTGCTTATCGACCCCATTATGGCCCTTTTGTTTCCATTGATTTGCAACTCATTCAACTTAAGATTTGAAATGTCATTCTTAAACAGTTGTACGTTGAAAAGCTAAGGAGCTTCCACTATTCGGTTTTCAGCTTTAAAAAGCTCAAATAAGCTCAAAAACCCAAGTTTTCAAAACTTGGGTTCCAGATGATCCTTTTTAAAGCTAAAACAAACCCTTTTTTACTGATGGAAATCAATGTTCTAAAAGGCGGCCGCCTAGACCGATTAGTCCCCACCTAGGCGCTAGGCAGTGGTTCGACGGCTAGATTAGACAACTGACTAGTTGGGCGCCTAGTCCCTGCCTAGGCGCCCCTTTTCTACCCGACTAACGCTTAGTGATTTTTAGTATATTGATGGAAATGTGCTTTGCAATGAACACATACCAGTAAACGTGGTTTGAAAACCTTTTTCTTGTTTTTGTTTTTGCTTCTTAATTTGTTTTTCTTTTTATTGCTTGGAAAGGACTCCGTTTCTGGAATAAAAGCTGGGGTAGGAGCTGGGATGCCTGTAGTCGGATTAGCTACGAGGAACCCTGAGGAATTACTGTTAGAAGCTGGTGCTATTTTCGTTATCAAGGATTTCGATGATCCTAAATTGTGGAGTGCTTTGGAAAAGGTGGAAAATAAGGCAAAGATAACACCAGGTACCTCTTGAAGCAATAATAACTACACATTGCTGTATTTGATTATTTTCAGCTGTGACTTACTGATTCTCCATTCCAAAGCCACAAATAGATCCAACCCATTGTAAGTTTGGAACCCTATAAAACCAAGAAATTGATTTTTGCCAATATTGTATATATCAATGGGGGTTTTGCAGGGAACTAGTGTGTTAACCACTAAAGGGGTTCGATGTCTCTCCATATATTTGAATCTCAGACCTTCCCCTTGCAAGGCAAGAGGTACAAACCAGATGGGCCAAGAACATGTAACCGAGAAATTGATTACAGTACTTGCAGTGATGTAGTATCAGGGCGTATTTGGTTATTCTTTCTTATTTGATTTTTCTGTGTGTGAATTTAGTCTCAGAATATAACCAAATAAGCAATGACAACCAAACAGGCCTTCTAATGCTGCCAAGCTTTATTAGTTGATTTGCCAACATTACAAGATGACATTTTGTGAATCCACTAACGTTCATGGCAATTCCAGTAGTGCTGTGGGAAACTCAGCCTTGCAGTTTTTTCAAGAAACCATAACATACCATGTTAAAAGTTGCTAATTCTTTCTCAAGTGAGAATTAGGAAGCAGAAGATATAAAAAAAATTAAGAAGCAGAAGATATAAAAAAAATTTACAAGGAGTAGATATAAATGGAGTCGCCGCAGCAAATCACCAGTACCCAAAAACCCCACCCCAAATTCGCGGAAAAAAAAACAAAACAAAGAACCTAAGAATCACATCCTCCCAATCATTTCACCAATTAACAATGTCTAGTATATCATTATTATACAAAGCATCTCTAAATAACGGTCGGTCTCATCTGATCCAAGATACGGAATCAATCTCGTCCCTGGCAGACTTGTATAGTTCGAGCCGTTTCGCACATTGTTGCCTCCTCTCCATCAAAGCTGGATCTTCATCTAACAACAGACCAAGCTGTGCACCCTGCACATGGAGAACACCACAATATCGAAAGTGTCGAACAATTTCCACAGCGTTCCGCTTAAGAAAATACCTTGTTAATGAAGTGACAACTGCTAACGAGTTAATTACTTGTTTTCTTTCGTTAATCTTTTACCATTTGCAACTGTCACTCTAGGTTGTGTATTGCATATTACTGCTACAATTATAAAATTCCAATAATCTATACAAGCTCATCGTTCATTCTATATCTTTGACAATACGTAAAGGTACTAGTACTACCTTAAGACTAACTAGTTGTGTGCTACAAGATTGAAAAGCTCTATTCAAACTTTTTTCCACACACACATAAGAGATAGTAACTCTCTCTAAGCATAGACAGACACACAAGCACGAGAGAGAGAGAGAGAGAGAGAGAGAGAGAGAGAGAGAGTACCTCTTTCTTGCCAATTTGTGTGTAGAAGTAATTGAGCAAGTTCTGTTTGGCCTCCTTAACCTGACAATACACCACTGCCTTGGGAATGGTAATCCTGATTGTCTCTGACACCATCCCCACATAGGAAGATACATTCGATGCTATCCTCCTGAAGTGCCCCTCTGAGTAGCGATCGATTGCTGGGGCAGCAGCAGCAGCAGGGGGGCCACCTGGGCGGTTTCCCGCATTCTCTATTTCCTGGGGCAGTTTCCTGAAGAAATCAACTGTCAGGTATGAAGATTCCATGTCCACCAGTCTTACAACTGTCTTCTTACTCTCCTCCCTAAATCTTTCCAAGGCTTCACCAGCAGCAGCAGCTATTTCAGCTTGCAGAGTAGGAAACCGCCTCAACTCCTGTCCCCATTGGGAAACTCAAAAAGTTAATGACAGTCCCAGAATCCAAATAACAAGGGCATTAGAAAATTTGCATTGGCTCTGCTGAAAGCCAAATTAGTGTCAGAAGGTAGTCATTTTGTTACCTAATCCACAAATTGTTGCTACATTGTATCTTTTAGTGCCACTGTTAGATTGCAGAAGTTAGGACCATAGTCAGTGTACTCATTAGAAGAAGCTAGCCTTGTATATATATGTAGAGAGAGAGAGAGAGAGAGAGGATTGTACATTTCTAAACTTTTGTACACACGTACTCTTAACACATTCAATGAAGCACCCATTTAATGCCTAAACAAACAAACCCATTACAAACAATATCAGGTTCCACTTTTATTGTTTACCTAATATAACACACGCTTAAACAAAAATAGAAGCATTCCAATGGAAATGTTGTCAGTGCTGCTTTTAACGAGTAAACCGTGCAATGAACTTTGGAAAGTGGTTCACCTGAGTTTCTCCAATTGACTTTCTAACAAGCTCCTTCAGAACAAAGTGAACCTACAATTTAAGAATTTCCTTTTTCAGAATCAAGTTTTGCACACTTGTGGATAAAGATCAAATGGATAAGTGTGGACCAAAACGTTGGAACACTACTACTTACAGCATCCACTGAAGCTTCTGCGGGGCCCCTAAAATAATTTAGTGACCCCTCAATAAGTCTTCGATAACCTTGCTCGGGTGCAATCAAGTGTGGTTGGTAACCATCTGCCTCCGAAACAATTTTCTTTACATTTTGCAGAGAAAGGTGCCGATCAAATGGAAGCTTCCTTAAAGCAGCAGGGAGCTGGTTGTCAAATACTCCATAAATTCGGTCACCACCAGGTCGGCTGTATTTAAAAATTAAAATACGATGTATTTATAAAAAACGTAAAGCTAGATTCAGAGAAACAGAATGAATGAATGATACAAAGACCATCAAGAACTCAGCAAAAAGCAGACAAATAGCTAAGGCTTTGATGATGTATTTCAGATACTGAATCTTTAGCTGTCTGTTCGTATAAAACAGCTTAGCCTAGAACAAGAACTATATGGCAATGAGCAGGACTTAGGCAACTAGGATTGACGAAATCAAGACTTACCTGCTTCTTTGGGGGACAAGTTGAGACCATCTTATACCAATGGCAATATAGCAAATAGATGAGACTTAGTTGCAAACATAGTTGTCAAGGGCGAAAGGCGCACCGAGGCGCAAAGTTCTGTTGGGCCAGAGGCGAGAGGCGCAAGGCGAGGCGCACGCCTTTTTGAAGAGAGGCGCACCTATGCGAAAAAATAATTATTTCTGAAAATAATTGTATCATGTGTGCTTTTTTGAAAAAAAAAAACTCGCTTTTTGTGCGCTTTTTCGCTTTTTTTTGCGCTTTTTCTGAAAAAAGCGCGCTTTTTTTCGAAAGAAAGCGTGTTTTTTTGACCAATTTGAAAGAAGCGCGCTTTTTTGCGCCTTGTCGCTTTTTTGCGCTTTTTGCTCGCCTTTTTCAAGTCGCCTCGCCTGGAGGTCAGCAAGGCGCTGGGGGTGCGCCTCGCCTCGCCTTGGGCCTAGGCGCGCCTTTGACAACTATGGTTGCAAAGGGTATTATGCTTTTCGTTCAGACTGAAAAGTGATGCAACTTTTATAGTTCATAACTTTATAATTCACAAACTTAACACATTGAGATTAGCCAAAAACTGGGCACTATATTTGCCCTACAGAAATTATGCTATTTGTTAAGTATGCAAATAGTGGTTGGCAGAGCATTTGACGGCAAAATTCTTGTTTTCACCTTTTGGAAGGTAATTTAATGTGGACAAACCATTTCGATAACAAACAACCTTCTATTTACCATTTGCAGTTCGTGACAACCAGTCTTCCCTTCACTGATGACTTTCAAACCATTAATTAGGAAACAATAACTGATGCCTTATAATGAACTCTGGTGATGGCTCTCATTCATGAGTGTTCCCTTAGGAAGATGGGTTGGTGTTTAAATACTTTGGGATGTCTACTATCTATGTTTCATGGATTAAAAATGTGAACCCATCTATGCCAACTTTTCTGGTTTCAGGTTTACATTCCTCAAATGTACCAAAGATATTGAGAACTTTCAATGCAAACAATATCCATGGCAAATGGTGTAAAGTAAGAGATCAACACGTAGGTTGTCAGAAGCTCAAAGAACAAACTCTGCATCATGAGGGAGAAGAAGATCAAGTGCTTACCCTCCATCGAGATGCTCCTTAAATATACGGTCAAAGGCACGGCAAAGTTCCAAGATAGTATAAAGCTGAGCCTGGAAAAAACACATCATCTTGTTCATTAACCACACAATTGTCTCATTCAGGAATATTGACGAGGTGACAACCGCTTACCCCTGCATCAACAGCAACAGGCCTACCAAGGTGGTCCATCTCGGATTCAAGCTCATCAATGCTTTTGTTAATCAGCGATGTGATACTTGGTATTCTTGCCCTAATTACAGTCTCCAATTGCTGAAAATAAAACACTAATAAAAAATGGTGCCAAGGATTGTCCATAATAATATTGAAAAACGTACAGGATAAGGACACATACCTTGGAGAGAAGTTTCGCAAGATACTCTGAACCCATTTTACTCGCTAAGTGTCCATAGTCGGGACTTGTTGCGAAGTATTCGCGCTCCTTCCGCCTTGCAATAACCATATCTACATTTTTATTTATATCTGCCTGAGAACGGTTCACTATTCCAACCCAGGGATGTTGTAGACGATAGGATCTCCCTTCAAGGACCTTTATGTAGGAAATCATAGAAACAATCCAACAAAAGTAAAGAACAGAAAGAAGTGGGAAAACCAGTGATAAGGACACATAGTCACAATGCCCCATGTGCATCTAGAGAAATTAAAAGAGCAGGGAAAGAGTATTCAAAAAAGCAAATGCAAAAATCTTATTTGGCATCAGCAATAATAGACTTAGATTCTTGAGATTATTTATATACTAAATTACTAATACATAAGGTGATAAATATCAAAACTAATTAAAGCCTCAACGACCTTTATGACATCAAAACTTCCTAAGATAATTGCTTCGGGGAGAGAGAGAGAGAGAGAGAGAGAGAGAGAGAGCCTACATCCAATGCATTAGTTCCTTTATCCATCAAGTCTAACTTTGTCAAAACACCAAATGTCCGATCACCTGATCCATCGGGAAAGGACATTCGTAAGAAAAAACCAAGCAACTTCATAAAAGTTCAGCAAGAATTTCAGAATTTAGCTGTAATTAAAGAGTGGTCCGCACATACCAGTCGGATCCACGTCCCTCGCAATTTTGATAGCATCTGATGTTGCTATATCTTGATTGGCCGGAGATATTGCCAGTATGATGGAGTTAGGCTGCAGAAACAATACACTGATCAGTTAGTGCTCATAATATGCAACCTAGGAAATCTCAACTGAAACTGGTAATGCATGAGCACACGGATGCCTGTCCATGGCACAACAATATATAAAAATTGACCAAAAAAAATCACGTGATAATGGTACAAACTACAATGCATTCACTTGGGAAAGTCGTTGAAAACTACAACGCAAGCTAAAGGCCTCCATACTAGTTTTCAATAGATCGACTTATTGATAACCGCCCTAATAAGTAAAAAGTTATCTTGCTAAAGATGGCATCAAACAACCTTGATGAAACTATTGAACATACACATTCAACAATTGACTATCTGGGTGGTCTTATCCCATGGCAATCGTGAGACCTTTGTATAATCATTTCTTCACTATAGAAATTCAGGAATTGCAGCTAATTTGATATTCCATTCATTCGGTTACTTCCATGTTCCTCTATCATAGCTCAGCTGGCAATCATTTCTTAAACCATAAGCGCAATCAGTCAACCACAAAGGATAAAACAATCCTAATGCTGTCTTTTTAAGAAGAAAAGATGGTCCCTCATTACCTTTTCAATATAAGATCGCACCATATTTTCAATGTCTTGAACAATATTTTCAGATTGTCCCTCTGCAAAGAATAAACCTCTTTTGTGAGAAAGAAACCACGAAAAGATAGAATACCAAGTTCTAAAAGACTACAACCAAAAAGATATTATGTAAAACATACCAACAGCAACTTTTGTCAGACCCGGCAAATCAATTAAGGTCAAGTTGACAACTGCCACAGAGAAACCACAAAATGGTATCAGTGAAGTAATAGAGCGTGTGCGTATGCATAAATATATACGTAGATGGATATATATTACTGAGAGAGAGAGAGAGAGGGGTTATTGACGTGTAGTGGTAGAAAACGTGAGAAAAAGGCAAGTCAACATGCTGTCTACCCTTGAAAGAATTTCTACTTCAAGTTTTTCTCAGAAAACCTTCCACTTAGTTCACAAAAGTGAAATGGGTCATTGTACCCACAAACCTTAAAACCGAAGTATCAAATTTAATAGTTATCATTTAACTTATCAACATATGTGTCCATGCTAGAGCTTATGTCAGATACAATAGCAAAGATGTAGGCATTTCAACAAAGGACTTCCAAATCTCGATCTTTCTTTGCCTATTTATCGACAACATTTGAAAAGGAAACCAAGTCCTGAATTCTAGGTGGCGGCATTGGAAGCCACGTTTGTGGAACTCTAAATGAAACTTAAGTTCAGAAAGTTCTAGATAAACTGGCAAATAGCAATGTGGGTTGTGTGAAGACAACTTTGAGACGTGTCGAAGGGAGAACAAAAAGAATACAACAAAGGAAAATGTTTGCAACAATCCTGGAATTTTTATTTTTTCTACCAGGTCAACTAACAAATGCAAGGAGTAACGCACCATAAGGAGAGTATATACTAAGATGGATTGGAACAGGAGAAATCTGTTTCGACTTTCCAGTCAACCTATCCGTTTCATCCTCAATTTCCTTACGAACCATGGCTGCAAAAAAGAATCAGACGCAAAAGATAGGTTCCAGAGTCAGTATGAAGTCTATACAACCATATTTCCCAAAGAAACAAGAGAATGAGCAAAAATAACAGAAAATGTGGAAACAACAATCCCAAACATGGTACACTTATTTTCAAAGGTGGTGAATTACCAATCAGAAGCAATCCCAAAATGTCCTCTTGTGTAGTTTCTTAGATGACAAATGTAAAAATACTCCCTGACTCGTAATGCTCCCAGAACTGTACTTTACAGTATTAACAGTTGTCATTAAATACTCCTGTAAGTCTAATTACTACAACAAATTCATCCTCACCAAAGTAAAATAATAAAGAATGGTACTAATCAGGTAGCATGATCCACATTCAAGAGCAAGTGGGGTAGCAAGATCCTATTCCATTCATTGCACTAAATTAACATTCACGGTAACATAAAATTCACTCTGAATACTTCCTAGGATGTACGACCTTCATATTAATGAGCAATAAAGTAATTTGCAAAATAATATACACACCAAAATCACTGAATTTCCGTCGAGGCAGGTGTGAAAACTCCGCATACTCCTGTCCCTCATCTATCCTATACAGTTGCAATACCAAAGGCCGCCTAGTGACAATCCCTGAAAACACTCAATGTGAAAATACAAGCTCAAAATAGCAACCAAAAAACCGAAACACCAAGTACAAGATGTTATTACTACATGAGTAAGATTAAGAATAAAAATTTGCTAAGGAGGCAAAGTTAATGAAACCTTACCTGATCCTCGAGGAAGGAAATCTCTCCCAACTATGCTTTCTAGTACTGAGGATTTTCCAGAACTCTGATCTCAGCTCGAAACAAAACAAAGAATCAGATAAAGGAAATATCTATACCGATTCCGAACCATAATCAATTTTACAATAGAGGCAAAGATCAAACAATATCACATCAAGCAACAACAATGCAGAACCAATTAATCAACTAATCACTTGATCTCTAATTAGTTATCAACTTAATCTTATAGCTCAAATTTCTCATTTCTATCTCCCTCTCTCTCCACTTACTTTATACTTCCCTCTACCACTGCCACAGATTTTCCATGTCTCTATTGCAGACTAGTCAATTGCTCCCTAAATCACCAATAACCTTTACTTTGATAGATGTGGATATCAAAAGAAGGAATTCACGATAATTCCACAAGAGCAGCTCAAACTTGAACTTGAGAGCCCACATACGGATTTCAGCATGAGTTTGGCGCTTCATCAAGGAGTTTACATGTGGACATGTGTAATTCAAGTACCTATTAGCAAGGGGTTATTTGAAAACATTCATCTCAATAATTGAAGTGGTACAAGGATCCCTATAAAATACAAATCTTCTACACCTCTAATCTATCTTCCACTCTAGTTTTACGAGTCACCTGCAGCTGGTTGAACCTTTTGTTGTTGTCGACATTAGACATTAACAGTCCTTTCGGAAACTTAGAAGAGAAGATAAAAGCAAAGAAATGTTTTCCTCCTTTTTGGACAAAGGAGAGAAAATAGAGTGATTTCTCTCTTGGCTTGTTCGGATAAACTACATAGGAGAAAAAGAAAGGAAGTATTTAACTTCTAATCTTATTGTTCGCAATTATCCCTAATATGTGTCATTACATTTTGTTTTATAACTTTTAGAGCATCTCCAGCCCTTACTCAAACGTGAGAAAAAATTTGAGCAAAAGCTTCATTTGGTAATAAGTACTCCAATGGAATGGACAAACCCAAATATAAGCACATATCTAAGTAAAAAGCTTCATTAGAGCATCTCCAACCTCTACTCTCTTTTTTAGTAAAACTCAAAAAATTTGAGTAAAATCCACTCCATTCCTTCACTCAAAACTCTAACAAATTGAATTGTACTTAAAATCAAGGGAGACTCAAATTTTTACTCAAATTTGCAAGGCTATTTCTCCCCCGGACCTCCTAAATTACAATAATACCATTAATGAAGTTTAGATTTGTGCTTCAATTTGAGTTTGCCCATTGGAGTATTTCATACCAAATGAAGCTTTTACTCAAATTTGAGTAGAAGTTTAAGTAAGGGTTGGAGATACTTGGCGTAGTTAAAATTTCTTTGAGTAGAAGTTTAAGTAAGGGTTGGGGATACTCGGTATAGTTTAAATTTTGAAGAAATAAGCAAGCCTTTAAAAATTTTGAGTCAAAATTCAAGTTTTTCTTGATTTGGAGAGAATTTTGTGTAAAACTAAATTTGGTAGGCGTTTGAGTCAAGGAATGGAGTAAGTTTAGAGGATTTTACTCATAATTTGGTTCAAAGTCAATTAAAAGAGTGAGGGCCGGAGATGCTTACGAGGCCAATTTAGACAGGACGAAAACTGAGTATATAAGCCCGTTTCTTTTCTCTCCAACAATTGAGGAAGTACCAAAAACTGGGTATTCATGAGAAACACCATCTATTTCTTTCATCTTCCTCACCAAAACACCCAGATCCAAACAGACTCATTAACACCATAATCACAACTCAGAGGCTTGCTACCAGCTCAATTTGAACCAAAATAATATGCTCTCTCTCTCTCTCTCTCTCTCTCTCTCTCTCTCGGGTACATCTATCCACAAACATGTGTGTAGGTATTTGTTTACAACAAGAAAAGCTGAAAGGGAGGAGAAATAGGTATACCTGTCCGCCGACAACAGCGACGGAGGGGAGAGCGTCCCAGAGAGAAGAGAATGCGGTGTCGCCGCCACCGTAGTCGCCGAGGGCAGTACAGGCCCTCTGGATCCGGTTTACCAAGCCGATCAAACTCTCCATGGTGGCCGTCATCTTCCAAAACCCTAGCTGAAGATATTTCAGCTAAAGAAAAACCCTAGATACTTGGACACGAAGAAAGTTGAAAAATATTGAAGAAGATAGAGAATTTAGTAAAATGCGGAAATGTAGGAAGAGAGAGAGAGAGAGAGAGAGAGAGAGAGACGTGTGGACTTGTAATAAACGCGGTCGAGGAGGCGCAATGTCTGTCGTCGTTTTGATTCTCGTGATCGTGTGGCCCTTGCTTTTTCGTGGGCCTTGTTATTTCAACGGTTTGAATTTTTGAATTTTGAATATGCTTGAGTAATCTTTGGTAAGATCCTTTTAGTAATTGTTTTTTTTTCTTATAAGAAGATTCTTCTTTTCAATTTTTTTATTATAACAATAATGCGAGATCTAATGTCTAGAACCACAGACACACGTGTGGGTGGCGTCGGATCCGGTCAATTTTCTCCCGACCAATTTTGTTCTTTTTTTTTTTTTTATGGACCGCTCAGATTTGTTTGAGGGGTCCGATCTGGTCAATTTTTTCCCAACCAATTTTGTCCATTTTTTTATCTGGACTATCCAAAGCACTTTTGGACGGGCCAAATTCAAAAATTGAACGAAACTTGTCGGGAGGAGACTTGACAGGATCCGACCCCCGTGTGTGGACCCTGTATTTAATGTGATAGAGTTTGTGTGTTAATAAGTGAAAAGTGTTTATAGTTGTAACATTATTGTTGAAAATAGTTGGTGAAAAACTACTACAGTAGTATATATAAGGTTAAAAAAAGAAGTTCTAGAACCACATATATTTACACAATCAAACCCATGTTTACACAAACATATGGGTCGGACTCTCATGCTGCACCAGCGTGAGCCCGACACATTTATGTAAGTGTTTGTCAAGCATTTTCAGTTTGTATTTTGGGTGTCGTGTAGATCTGTTGAAAAGTTTTCTCCAAAAAGTAGGTAAATGCTAGCAGCCTAGCACTACCCAATTTTATAGAATTTGAAGTTTGCGAAGCCAAATAAAGGTGGTATTTTAACAAGGAGTACATTTCAAAAGTAGTTTTTGTTCTTTCTGACCATGCCCTAAAAGTACTAGGATTAGGAGACCTATGGACTCGCCCTCCTATATCCATCTTTCGGAAGATGTGTTAATGAGGTGAGATTAATATTTGGTACTAATGGTACTCAGAAAATGAATTTTGTAGGCTATTAGAGCATTTTCATTAAATTATAATTCTAGGTCTTAAATTAGAGAAATTTTTCAATACTGGGTGGGCACGGGCCACGTGGTGCCATACACCATCTCGGCCGCCCAATGAAGTTTTAGACAGTCCAGATCTATTTGGCTGTTTGAAAGTGTGAAATGACTAAAATACCTCTCGATAGCCGAACAGTCCAAAACTTCATTGGACGGCCGAGATTGATGCCGGACACCTCGCAGCCCGTGCCCACCCGGCACTGAAAATTTTCACCTTAAATTACATACCAAGCAAGAGCGGGTTGAGGTCCTGAAAAGTGTGAACTAACTAAAAGATTATTCACAAACGCTCAATTTTCCTTTGCAGGAGAGACATGACACCCATTTCTGTGCGCTGAGCGGCTACCCACAATTAACAACCTTTCTAGTGCTGGGTAAACCAAGTAGTACATGCATTTGAGCTACCAAAATTGTGAAGACATCCTGACGTGGAAGACAAATTAAGCTGCAAAATATCAGCCTGCCGGGAAGCAAACACCAATAAACATGCCCATAAAGGAGCATAAAATTGATATGAACTCTGATCTTGTAACTTCGTGAAATTTCCCAAGTGAGGGGAAAATAGAGAGAAATAGTAATTATCTTTCAAGCTCAAATGTGAATTTGACAAATACTGCTATAAATGTTTGGATCGGTAAAGAATGAGGGATATGATAACAAACTGATTCAATTGCAACTTTTGCCATAAAAACGATATAGGAACTTATTCATTGACCAAAGCAAACAGTGTCAAATCCAATGAGAAATTCCCAAGTAATTCAAATCTAGTCAACTGTACTGAGACCTTTTGATGTAGTATCCATCAGAAGGCGATGGATTTGATATAAAACAAGATTTACAAAATCCTGTCTATGCCCTCTCAAGCACAATACAAACCGTAGGCACACAACTATTAGGATACACAACGAATGATGGATAACTTACAAGCCTAAACAAAGGCAATGCTACATTGTTCCCCCAACATAAAGATCAAGAAAAGCATCTGGACCCATAGATTATGTAGACATACATGAGTTCCTCATAAATGGAGATATGCCAGGATGTGAACTGCTCAATCCTTCTTGTACACTAACGTCGGGTACTCTGGACTCCACATGTTGTTCTGTACATATGTTTCAATTTCCTCCTGCATAATCATGGACACATAAACTCAATATGTAATTTTGAGTTCTGGAATCTTAATTTGGTTATGTTTCAGGCTTTGAGCCACTATTCCATCAGTAAACCATTTGAATCAGAAATAGAACAGTTCCAAGGTCAATGATTTTTAGAGGTAACGTTTTCGCACTAAGAAAGGTGTATTTATGAGAGGTATCATATGCCAAAAGCAGAAGCCAAAGTGCCAAACTATGAAGTTTAAAAAAAAAAAAACATTCACATTCTGCAAGGCATTAATTATTTCGTGCAGTTTAATGATTCTAATTTTTTTTTTCCCCACAGGTAAAAAGAATCAACCAAAAGAACTACTTGCAACATTTGACATCTTGTTTTGACCTCAAGTAGGAAGGGAAAAACATGCTATAAATCTTCAAATATCTAAGCATTAGTTATCCCCATAGATAACAATCCTATATCCTCAAACACCCATTACTCAAATAGCTTTATTTGATTATTGTGCCCTACATGCATCTTGGGAGTCCAAAAATTTATCATCATCACCCAATATCTGTGGACACGACATTTGGGTCCAGCTGTGCCCACTTTGTTAGTGATCCTTTTGGGGATTTGGCTTACCCACCTAAAAGCATAAGCCTATCAGTGGTCGATCCATCAACTTCTAGCAAGACCAATCACTATATTCACCTCCCAACTGCGACTTCCCTTATTCATATGCACAAATAACCCAACATTTACAACTTAAGTGACAGCAAGGGAGTAAAAACCGGTTAATTGCCTCATATTGCTTGATGTACTCAATAATCCAGCATAGGAAGAGAACTACCACATTTCTACATGGTATGTTTTCAAGGCCAAATGAAAGTTGTCCCCTACACTAGGCGAGATATAATGTTTCAAACTGCATGCTTTAATGGATTCTTAACCGGGACAGTATGGGCAAAAAGAAAAATAATACATTATCCATCAAATTGTGCTCATTTCAACCATGGGGTGCCATGGCTTCAAACAACGAAATAAGGATTCCAAAAAAGGGAGAAGTTGTGAGCAGTTGAAACTCCAAGTGCATGGGTGCCTTACATGTCAAGTGCTACTGATGGAGGGATACTCAGATGTCCTTGTTATGCGGCTTTCTCCATTAATAATGTCTATGGCCTCACCTTAAGTCCAGGAGCTGGTTTGAGCCTTTCCAGAAACAAAGGAAAACCAATGTTGGCAAGACACTTGCCTTCAGCTTAGTTTACTCTCCTAAAAGCAAGTTAGCTGTGAAACTAGCCCAAACTAAGCCAAACAACCCAGGTTAACAAGCTACTTTCATTTAGGGGTGAACTCAACATGTTTTGTGCAGTACCCTGTCGGAGAAACTGGCCTATAAACATGAGGAAATATGCTAGGAGAGTCCAATGACTAGTGTTCTTTATCCAACTCTCTTGCCCTCGTCTTGCTCTAATTTGGCCCAAACATTGCAGTGGTATCGCCTCCGTTATTTTTAAGAGCCATCACCATAAATATAACATAGAAGTCAACGGGAGATTTAATTAAAACAGAAAGCACCTGATTAAGTTTCCGGAGTTCTCGGGCATCCATCTCACGGTATCCTTCTGCCAGATCCTCTTCTATAGCCTCCTTGACCACAGCTGCAGCTACCTTCTTCGTTATATCACGTATTCTGCATTCACCAAGAAGAGAGAGATATGGGTGCAACGCATGTCAACTGAAGCCGTTTAAACCAATGAGAAATTCCTAAGATGAGTACCTGGATATTGGAGGAAATATAATCCCTTTAAGTACTTCCTCCTCTGTCATATATTCAGCCAGGCTGTAAAAATCAATCAATGTCACCAAAGTACAAAAAATTAGTAGGCAGAGGAAAAGAAGGATTTCACCCAGGGCACGCTTTTTAGCTACACTTCCCATCTGTCTTGTAAAGAACAAGAACTCGAACTGCCAGCAGTTACAAGACTAAGATTGAAAAAAAAAAAATGAAAACGTATTTCTTCCAAGTTGCAACATTAGTACTATGAGTTCCACAATGGTGCGACTACAGTTGTATTGCACATATGCAATCATTTAGCATGTAAATAAGTAAACTTCATATCAGTATGTCAAAACTATTGTCAGGTGTGACGTGTATAATTTTCAGACTACCCAAATTGGTTAAGAACAAGAACATATGTTTCTGTTATGGTTCGAGATAACTCAAGTATACTGTATAATTGTAAATGCTTATGTAGAAGAAAACACAATTAAAACCTTCCCCTACTCCTTTCCCTGCCTTTGAGATATATCCCCCTTATCTGTCCACGTCCTGCTCTACAATTCTATTCCCCTACCTCTCTCCATACACCTTTTTGCATACCCACTTTACTCGGAACACAATGCCTCTGCCCTTGCCATAACTGAAGGAGGTCAAGGGATCACGTCCTCTGAATTGGGTACATTCTGGTAGGGTTCTTCTGAAGAGGTTGCCGAGGGTGTCATTTGAGCAGTAATATTTTGATTAGGGGAAAGAAAAGACAACAAGGAATTGAGTCCACGGATTCAGGGAAAGAAATTGCTTGGGATTTACCACGTCCATTGTTGCCAGAATATGTTGAGGCAAAGGAGAGAGACCATGGGGGAATCATCATCTGAGCTCTAGTGAAGTTGTTTGTGATTCATTGGACCAGTAGTAGTACTGTAGTAGGGTAGACTAAGATACACGAATGGAGTTCATGGACATGACAAGAACCACCTGCCATCTGATGGGGAGAACCCATTGGAATTTGCTCTACGGTAAAAAAATGTGGAGACAAGAATACGATGGGGATGGTCAAGGTCAAGGGTAAGGGAGCAGAGAAACCGTATCATAAGCTTATATTTGGAGGAGAGGAATGGAGGAAAAGTCAGCTACCCATTTTGCCCAAATATAAAGCAAAACAGACTTGCCCAATTAGCATACATATACGGAGCAACCAGCCCAACGCAGAGCAACAAATAAAAAACACTAAAAACAAGATAAAGGGACGGGTGAGGTCCTGTTCAATTTTTTGCACCTTGGCCTACCTGTGAGGCAGTTAGTTCAACAGGTTCCTGAATATGTAAAACATGTGCATGCGACCTAATTTATGTTAATCCATATCAGTCTTCTAAGGTACACTGGATTACACAGTACCATCAGCTCCAGGTTTGTTCGTAACAATTCTCAAATAAAATGCGATAATAGGAGCCTAATAATTTGCGAATCGTAAAAACTACTTTGGAATTGATTTCAAAAGAGTTCCAAAAAAAGTAGGATGGAAAAGTACCACTCAGCTGCTGCCTGTAACATGCCATCAGATATAATCCTAGAGCCAGAGAGCAGGGTACCAAGTCCAATCCTGCATGATCAGGCATGTGGAAGATTATAACATGGGAAAAGAGAAGAAACTTGAACCCCTTTTATTTTGTGAGAGATATGAAATATAAAACTAACCCAGGAAAGAGGTACATGTTGTTTCCCTGGTTGCAATGACCAATATGACCATTTCCTGTTGAATTTGAAGTTACAGTTTACATCCCTTAAAATTGAATATGATGATCTGGTGAGTTTCAGAAATTAACAAATCAATTATCAATGCACCGCATTTTCAAAATTCCTTTGCATAAACATAATTACATTCAGAGAAACTACACTGAAAATGAAGCTAAATCTCACATTAGCCTAGACCAATGAAGCAGCGTTAGGGTTTTTTACGTCAATAGAGCAAAAGCTTCCAACAGAAAGAAATCCATTTTCTTGTTAGAATGGGAAAGAACTCCACTCATTTATGACAAACATTAGGTCTCAAGTCAAGAATGGCCAACAAAGATGTTGATTCAACAGTTACAATTGTGAGACACAGGCAATTGTGCAGTTAGATGCAAGATCTGCAAATATTTATTGTCCCCACTCCCAGCATTTTAGGGACAAGGAAATTGATTCAGTTATGACAGTGCAGAGACGTATACTAAAACAAGAGTTATTACACATACCGAGATCGACGTCCTTAAATGGGCTTCCACTTGCAAATATTATGTTCTCACCCAAGACGGAGAACGCTTCCTCAGGGGTGCATTCAGCTGTTACAGTGATTTAAGAGAAGTAAGAATAGCAAGCTTTCAGACTTATGAAACAGAATGAATGAACCAACCATTTTTTGTAGGGTTTGACATTGCGAAGATTGCTGGTCGAGTCGAAGTTGAACATTTAAGCGCTTCTAACACCTGAATACATAAAGTAGTGGCCTCATTTTAGCAAGCATTAGAACAGGTAACATTCGAATCCAAATTTGGACTAAAATCAACATCAACAAGATGCAAAGGTGTTATACTCAGATGTCAAAATCAAGCAGTTCATTATGCTTAGCATTTATATGGATCAGGAAAAGAAAAAAGCACAACACACCTAATCAGGGGCCTAACCGCATACCTAAGTTTCTCTTTCCTTACTACCACATCCTCATGAATAAAGCAAGTTTCCAAAAGAATCACTACACAATTTTGGATGCTTTGAAACGGTGATCTGCTATTAGTGTACATGTGGAAATTCCAATATGAAGCATAAGCTAATGGAATAAAACCACAACACGGTGCTCTTCTTATCAGAAGGTTTGATGAAAATACAACACATGGATGTCATGCGCTTGTCTGACTTGTACATGTCCCGACTTCTATGGAAATTGGAGGTAGAAGGGCTGATAGTTTGCTTAAAAATATTTAGAAAATGGACAAATTTATGCTAGTCATTACTGATGACAAAGATTTCAATATTCAAGTTGGATTACAAACTTTTCTTTTCTTTTTTGAACAAAAGTAGGACTATAATCAAAGATAAGTAAACTATACCAATGGTATGTGCAAAGTCATCAAACCAATGTTTAAAAACCGGACCGGACCGGTTGAACCGTCAACCGGTCCTTCCTCGGTTACACCCAGAAACCGTCTTAATATGAAAACCGGCTTCAATTCAGAGAACCGTTCCGAACCAGCAGTGAAACCGCCGGACCGTTAAACCGGGAACGGGTCTGTCAACCTCAGACCGGAAATATTTTAACTAATTTATTAGCCAATTCAGGGCCATTACCCTCATGAATCAGCTGAGGAGTGTAGAAATTCAGTTGGGAGACATCTTCGCGCTCCTCAAGCGCATAAAAGAAATACAAGGAACCTTTTTATACATGAAGGAGGTACCAAGAGGACTTAATCCCACCGATTTGGCACTGGGACAACTCAACAGGAGCGCAAAGGAGCCCTTTTATACATGAAGGATGTACCAAGAGGTCTAAATCTTACTGACGTGGGATTGGAACAAAAGCGTTATACGCATGTATATATTCATATATCCTTGCTTTAATTAGTTAAATATTTTTAATATATTTATGACATCATGGTTCAATTCCGCTTCGACCGCGGTTGAACTAGTGACCCATCCGCCTGGTCCCTTTTCTGGTTCGCTCACCGGTCCGGTTTTCAAAACATTGCATCAAACAACGTATACCATACAACCATGTGTAACTGTGTAAGTCTGTATCGTGCTGAAAGTTTAAGATAAGTGGATGGTTTGGTTAGTTATCGGTGACTCGAAAGGTACAACCATTAAGAAGAGCAATGGGAAATGAACAGAACTATACATATAAATTCATGGTTCAAATTGTTTTATACGGTTATCTTCATGGTGGAGACTGGAGAGAGTATTTCTTATGGTGGAGGCATATTTGGCAAAACACCAGAATAGTTTGATTGTAAAGGATTTGGTTCAACTGAGAAATGACAATACTCGTGACTCTTTGGAGATGTGAAGCGTCAGTAGATGATTATTCTTAACACAACGATATATAGCCCAGTCCCTATACAGACTAGTTAAGGACATGCATCATTCACTGCAGGGTAACAATTCATTAACGGAATAAAACCACAAAACCTCTTTGGTATATTCCAAACAGTCAATACCTCTTTGGAGAAGAGACCCCCAACTGCTGACAACCCAAGAAGTACATCAGGTTTCACCTGCCGCACCTGATTGGCAGATAATGGAAAGTATGTGATCAGTAATGTACAGCAGTAGATCACCATATAGTTTATACTGTCTACAATTCCAAATTAAGAAGCTTGCACCTTCCATCGATAAACAGAAAAGGAGAGGAATCTTTTCATATTTCTATATTGACATGTAAACTACAACAGATGATACCTTTGGATGATGTCATTCACGTTCCACGAGAAATAAATGTCATAACAAAATAGAGATTCCAAAAGAGGGGGGGCGGGGGGAATAAGAATATTAATAATGTGGATCAGGCTCCATATTGTCAAACGTTAAGGACAACTGAAAGACTACCTGACACAAAAATTGAGATGAACTCCTACTAGTACACACAAATGTGGCTCTGGCATAAAGGGGAAGACTTTCAAGCACTCCATGACCTCTAGTCAGCACAACATATTTCTTCAAGGGGGATATTTTGATTACTCTGACGGTTTCTAACAATATCAGGGGCTACCGTGTTTCAACTCAATTCCAGATTTCGGACTCAGCTATAGACATCATAATAAAAGAACTTAAATAACAGAATAGTTACTGACACTAATGAATGAAGTCCTTCAAGTATCATACATTTTGGGGACCCACTACCCCAGTACCTTGTTTTTCATTTCAAAAACGAATCTGCTTTGATTGTGACTATAATGATAACACTGCTCCATTTATGAACAAATATCAACAAGTCCAAGAAGTGTCAAATGCATGTGAAGGAGTGCTGAGATGTGTGGCAGTAGACTATCTAGTTATAACTTCGATAAAGCACTGGAAATGATACAGACCACTTCCTCAAGGCTTGCCCCTTCCCTTAGTCCTTGACGACCAATCTCTTTAACCTTCCTTGCAAATGGCAAGGCATCCGGATCAATGTTGTCACGCTCCTCAGTTAGAAGGCCCTGTCGCCAAAAAATGGGATAAACACCATGATAAATAAACATAGTATTTTCCAATTCAATTGAAGGAGTAGGATTCCCAGCCTACCGCTTTATGAAATTATGTTAGCCGATGAAATAGCTCACCTTAGCATCAACTACCCAAAATTGACTGCGCGCACTCTCAAAGGCATACTCATTATTTCCTAACATCCGTGCCATTGTTTTCCTAGCAGCATTAAGAACCCCTATTCCTGCACTGCAGTTACACAAAATTAGGCAGCAAGTCTAACATGAAACACCAGTACCTGTTCGATGATGACACGATAAAAACATTTCCACATAGTTCTTCGCCAAAGCATGCTTCGTTAGAGATTTACATGTCAATACAAGCAATTAGGACAAAAAAATACATCCAAATGTACAAGGGTGACAAAAAGCACTTGCTGCAAAATATCAACTGTTTCCTCCTCTTTACTACGCAAGGATGCATAAATTTGCCTGGTTCATAATGAAATACAAGTAGCAAACCTTCCAGCTCCAGCAACCACAATCTTCATCTTTGGGAAGTCAATCAGTGGCTTTCCTTGTGCTCTCACAGCTCCTAAAAGACCAGCAATTGCAACTCCTGCTGTTCCCTGCAATAGAAATGGTCATAATCCTTGTTGCCAAATATAACTGTAAACCAAAATGTCATGCTAAGAAGAGAATGTATTCTCGAATTGCCTTTTAAGTAAATGGATGATTCTTTAGTTGAAAAGCATCAAATAGCCAGATACAATCATAAAAGTTCATAAATAAGGAAATAAAATGCATAGAAATAAGTAGCATGAATTTTAAAAGTCCATGCCTACGTTGAGCTGACTGATAAACGTTTCATGTGTCACCGATCAACTTTTTTTACTTATCCAATAACAAAAGGAACAGCTACTCAGAAATGCAGACTATTTGCGTCTGTAACCAACAGTTAAGCTTTATGAAAATTAAGGCAATTTCTCAATGGCACAAATGTACATTTATGACCATTAAGGTAGAATAAGTTAGAGAACAAAAGAAAGCTAATCAAATTCTATTAGATGGTTCAAGAACTATGCCAATTTCTTTATATCCAGGTAACAATGAAGAGAAGTGATTCTTATCACTTATTAATAAAGAAAGTTGTTTACCTGAACATCATCATTAAACATTCTGTAGATATTTCGGTAACGCTGCAATAACTTGAATGCCCACTTACTTTGGAAATCTTCAAACTGGGGCAAATCCAAGCTGTATAAGTTTCGTATTTATGAAAGGAAAACATTAAAAAGGGTAAAGAGATAATTATATTCACTACACGTATAACACCTGCACTATCACATTTGGCCAACGAGTGAACACAGCCTCCATGAATTCATCAACAACTTCAACATACTCCTCTCCATCAAGGCGGTGTTCTTGCAGTCCCAAATCTACAACAGAGGCCAATAAGTCAATGAATTTTCTACAGCAAGGATGGACAAAAATTTAATGAAATCAGGTTGGGATTAAGTAGACATTTTAAGGAGCCAATATAAACAAGCCATGCCGACAATGTCCTAGATGTCGTCCCAACAATTTCGCAAACAAATTAAAAAATACCAAGTCAAAAGAGGGGCAGACACCATAATGCAGTTAGAGATGCTAGTAACTTAACAAGGGCTCAACCATGTCTTTAATAAAGGGAAGTATCGATTCTCGAGGAGAGAGGAAAAGTAAGGATGACATCAGCATTGTACAGTGATTATCTTTATTACTGGCAACCTAGAGTTCCTAAAAGAAAAATCCATTTGGCCAATCTCCAAAAGATAAAAGAATAGCTCCGTTTTAATAAATGAGATGTCTTCAGTAACCCAAATTAACCGCTTTAAAGATTGGAAGATGAGCCAACATCTTATGAAGTCAAAATGAAAATTAACAGATTTCCCAGCAGAACTGGCAACACTAATTTCCAGGCTGATAACTTTCTGGGAAGTAAAATTCTTAAGAAAGATATTCTCTAAAACGCCATGGACACCTCTTCATAGTAAAACAAACTTTCATGCAAACAATACATCAAAAGTAAATATTAAAATTTATACTCCATTCATCTTTAAGTTCTGGATTGTGCCAATTGACTGAGCTGATACAAAATGACAGGATGATAAGCGAACCTATCCATAGTCGTTCATATAATAACCAACAAAAAGAGAGAAATGGTGAATGGTGTCCCCATTATGAAATTCTTACACAATGGGTCTTTGAGAAGCCTCTCATTGTTAGTTCCCACATCAATCATGACAGGAAGTACCTGTTGAAGGTGAAAAAAACACAGGCTCATTCAGTCTCATCTAGCAGTTAAAACTGAACTTTTTGAAGCACCCCGTATCATGCATTCATTTAACAGAAAAAAAGGTACAAAAATACTAACAGAAGTAAAAGTAAGACTGTATAGACCAATGTTAAACACAAGTATACTCAATCTGCCTTAGCTGCAAAGGCTGATTCAGTGTCCTTTGATTTCAAAATGATTGGATATTTCTAAGTTTGTCTAGCAAATGACTCAGACATGAACAGCCCCAATTCAGTTTGGTGAGCTGATGAGAATACACATATTTTGCCCAGCTAAAGGGACCGAGTTGGCAGAAAACAGAAATTAGAAAAATACTATATGGCTTTCCTTAGCATCATTATGCAGTCTGATCCAAGCATTATCGAATGGTAGTCTCAGAAGGAAGCAACTTGATCGTTGATTCGATTTTCAAATAACAGATGATTATTTAACTTTTCTTCGCATACATGCGAGGAAGTACATTGTGTCATTGTGATACTTCATTTCTTTGTAACAGCATCCGACAACAAGCACCCATGGGCCGAGCCCAAGTTGCTTAGCGTTATTCAGGCCCACGCCATGAACTTCTAAGATTGCATAAGACGCTAGAGTAGTTTTGTAACATCCGTTAATTTTAGTAATTATAGCCCTTTTTGCCATTTAGAACAAAATGGAAAAAAGAAAATAGATGGTCCCACATTACCATGTCTTGGACGTGTGGCTGGAGAGGAGCTGACTAAGTAAATTGCCTTGGCTTCATTTCGACACCTAATATCCACTATAACACATCATGCTTTAGGAAGCCAATATAACCCAAGTGGCAAGAGTCTTCTTGTTCTATTTTGCTGTGTTGTACCGAGTAAATTGAGAGAGATGTTAGTAAATATATTCATCTAATTGGTGCAAGAGGAGGAAGAAAATAGCGGAATCTTAGAGTTGGAAAATTAAAAAGTTCTGATTATTTGGGCTCCATAAGGATCTGATGGCAAGGCGATTTGAGGGTGAGTATGGGATACATATTTCTTGTACAATATTAATGTTAGGTTCTTGTTGGTTGTGTTATGTGCGGGACTATATGTCGTGGAACTGTTTGATGTGTGACGGGGTGACTAGGTTAATAAGCTATGCCAAAAAACAAGTTGGCCAATGGGCTGTGGTGAGGCTAGTGAGGTGGTACGTCACCGGTCATATACTGAGGAGGACTGGATATGTGGTACCATTTATGTGGAATGTGTTATATTTGTGGTTGGTGTTATACGTGGTGGTTGATGTTGTGTAGTTATTTTAGTGTTGACATTGTATGCGTTATTATGTCTCACACACTCCTGGGGTCCTTTGGACTCCAGCTTGCAGGTTGGTTAGCGGGCAGATGCCGGTGGTGCGAGCTTGTCTGAGTTGCTGCGAGAGTGGGTGTTGTTTATTTATTTTAGAGATAGTTGTAAATTATAAAGTTTTTTGGAATAAAAGACAGATTGTGGTCTTTTTAATATCGTGGTGCTTGAGGATCCGGGTTGTTACAAGTTTAGTCTGATAGATTACCCAGAAGCCCCGAATCCTGCAATACCAGTGTTAACAGTTCATTTTGAACCGAGTCTACCGCATAAGGGTTCGGAAGATAGAATTTCCATTTGATAACACACAAAAGTGATGCAGCACCAAGTCCGCAGTTAGCTCCCCCCACAATATTCTCTAAACTGCGTCAAGTTTCAACCGGTCTTACAGGGCTAATCAAGTCCTCTCAAACTGCCCCATGGATGAAGAGAACCGACGAGCAGCTGGTTCTATAACTTGACAAAGGGGCTGCGCTTGTCCAAACTACCATGGTAATGCGAACAAAATCCACTTTAAAATTAGTAAGGATTAGCATACGAGTTCAATGGGTCGTACTATAGTGAACTCTTTCTATAAAAAAGCAATATGCCTATTGGAGTAATTAACGAGGGGAGTCAACACATTAGCACAACATTTAGTGTCCTCCATGTTCTGCCAAAAAAATCTAAACAATTTCAGCTCAAATAGAGTTGAAGTGAATCAGTTACACTTGTTTTGATATTATAAGTTAACAAAATATACGTGCAATAAATAAATTCAAAATACAAAGGTGCACAAAGAAAGAATTTACTCTCTGAGGGTTCATTCCAGCAGCAGCAACATATAAATCCAGCTTCCCAATAGCTATTCCAATGCCCTGAATTCCAAGGTCACCCAGACCCAATATTCTGCTTCCATCTGTTACCACAATCATATCAACCTAAAACAAAAAATCTTTTATCAACACTCAAGAGCAAGAAACAAAAATCAAGTACGTGAACTGAAATGTCTGTAATAAAGTCAAAACCGCAAATTTCTTGCAAAGCATTCAGGAAACAAGGACTGCTGAAAGCAAAAAGTTCCATGCACTCGTTAATTTCTTGTTCCCACTCAATATTACAAATTGAAAGTCAAGACGTGACATATGAACGGAAAGAGGAAGACAGAAAAGCTAAAAACATGTTACATTTTTTAGAAACTTTGAGGGAAACTCTCGCCTGCCAAAACAGAATTAGACCATCTGAATTTAATAATCGAGCCCCAAATGGCTTGAAAGCTTCCTATTAACAAGCATCAATCTAATTCAAGACCTGACAAACAGAGCCTTGCTTATAAAAACAAACAGTTGTTTATCAGCAATACCGCATACCTGATCAGCTGGCCAATTATAAACCATTGACATCATTTCGCCACGATCAGCAGCACTGAAATACATCCCCCTGGGCCTTCTGAACAATCCGCTATAGTTTTGGCAGACAAGACCAACTGTTGGAGTATAGACTATAGGTGCATATTCTGCGATTTTGGCAATTAAAACCTGTAAAAATGAAAAAATTAAAGCGATGTTGCGCAGTCAGTTAAATTCAACAACGAACCTTACCTTTTAGACAGTTTTAACAGCGTCCATAAAATGGAGCGATCAAGATAATGATAAGAATAACAGTATTAAATGCTTCAACTGTCACTACCAGCGGGCAGGGAAATCAACAAACAAGGACTATAGAACGGCAGCTAGACAGACTGACAGAGGCATCAGACCTCACTAGAACAGAATGAATTGCAGTTCTTGATCTAGACTTTCATAAAATCGCACAGTGTGAACATATCATATTCGTCATGCAAAATAGGATTCCTCGGTTGCCGCCAATGCAATTAGAATTAAAGTGGCTCGGTTCAGCAATGAGGCTCTCCTCAATTGGGCGAATTAAGTTATGGAAAATCAATCAGAAGCATCTACATCATTTTATTTCTGCCTTCATTAGTATCAAGCTATCTTTTATAGCCTTATGATGTGGGCATGTCCACTCCCACTTTAGCCATCTTACATCTGGCATATGCCTTATAGCCTTATGATGTGGGCATGTCCACACCCACTTTAGCCATCTTACATCTGGCATATGCCTACCCAAGTCACTTGACATGAGCCCCTATAAGGTATACCCAGAAGCCCCTCATAAGGTATTGTCGCATTAGCACATGGTCCCTTGGGAAGTCCTACCGTTTCCATTAGATAGTTATAAATTGTGTAGGACCCAAATCCTAACATTTCAACTTTTGGATGATCGGTGGTCTAACTTGTGGACGTATATTGTTGGGCCATTCATAGTAACTTAAGCGAATAAGACATAGTATTGGAGCTTTGGTTCTGGGAGGTTGTGGCCTAAGTCTGTTCAGTTTTATTTATTCATTGTTTGTATTATGCTTCTCCCCTTTGCATTTTGTTTCGCTCTATGTTCATATTATATCTGCATCCCCACCTGCAAGACGGGGCTGCACATGGGGAACGCATGTGGAAACTTAATAGCTTAAGCTATGGGTCTAACATTGACATGGTATAGAGCTCTGATGCCAAGAGCTACAAGGTTTGAATCTTGTAAAGATGCAAAAGCTCTTCAGTTAGAGTACTTTGTCTAGTGTGTACTGTATGCACCACGTCAATTCCCTTCGTTTATTATTTTGCTTGTCTCCCCAGATAAAGACAAGCTTGCACTACATAGGGAGGCGTAAAACACTATGGTGTGCGGCATGCACTCCTGGATCATTTCCATACAGCTTAACAATTGAACAAACCAGTTGCACGTAAAATAAGATTAAGGGCACAAAAATTGATCTGCAGCCAAAGACACAGAAATAGATAAGGTAAACAAATGGACAAAGTATTGAACTCACCTTGTAGTACATAGTCTCGTTTCTATCATGCAATCTGTTCAGTATACGCCACATGGCTAAAGCATTTGGGTCGGATGGGCCATCCCTAGCATGAACTTCAAGCCTCTTCAGGTCCACCACTGAATGTTTGACAGAATGTTTAATGCAAACGATAAATTATGAGAAGACTACTTACGAGAATAACCTAAAAAACGATTAAAACCATTCATTTTATAATATGACTAGTATTGGGGAACAAAGAGTTGTTTTTTAATTTTCTATCAATAACCACAGGCGGTGAGCTTGAATGCTATCTCTACCCAGCTCAACAAAGCAAGTTTCAGTATCACCATCGGGACATTGGTTTGTGCGTAGGACTTGCGAAAGTAGTTGGAAACTAAATTTTCAGCTTCCCTTATTCCTCCCCATTTTTATGTTCGTACCAAACCTCAACATGTATAGAGATGTACCTAAACATAGAAAGGAGTGGTAGGTAAAAAGACCAACCTAGTTCTGTGAGAGAAATTTATTACATTGGTAAACAATTGTGGTCACGGTCCTTGCTAAGGCAAAACATTGGTAAACAATTGTGGTCACGGTCCTTGCTAAGGCAACAGATGAAATTATGAATGCCTCAATCCCGCTAGTGGAAAGGCCCGAGGAAGTCCTAGTATAACAAGATCATTTCCATTGAAGAAGAAAAAAAATCCCAACTTGTTTCTCAGCAATAGCGATTGCTACAGGTGAGTCGTTATTTCAACCCAACTTGGAAAATGAGACAGGGTAATGCTCATCATATTGAGGTACTATTCAACAAGAATCATATGTATTGAAATATCAGAGACAGATATAGAGAGAGAACTTACTGAAGCGTTCAATTTGTTGTTCAGAAGACATAACAGTCGGAGGCAGAAGACCGCGAAGATCAAGACGATCTCGTTCAGTCATGGAGAATGCTGTTCCCTGGTGCTCTTACAGAAAAAGGTCAAAATTAGTTTTATGACACTTCAACCTGTTGAAATGAAGGCATCTTTAATAATTCCAGTAGGCCTCCGTGCTAATTCTCTAGTGTATGCTTTAACTAAAACAAAAAGG
Organism: Rhododendron simsii; assembly: GCA_014282245.1. Classification (NCBI taxonomy): domain Eukaryota; kingdom Viridiplantae; phylum Streptophyta; class Magnoliopsida; order Ericales; family Ericaceae; genus Rhododendron; species Rhododendron simsii. The sequence continues at coordinate 4,157,576 of CM024959.1, read as the reverse complement.
AAAAAGAACCTCATATCTGCATTAATCAGTAAATCAAAGGTGCACTACAGAAGAAATCAAGGGCGAAATCAAATATGACACACAACATGTTACTGCCAATTATGCCCAGTGACTGGTTCTTAACCCAACATGAAACAGATAAGCAAAACTACACCAAGATTGGAACAATAAAATCACATCAAAACGTCTAAAGTTCACAAACAGAATCTACGTACGTGAAATCATGCTAGGTTTCAACAAAAGCGGACTTCTGATGTTTGGGTGGCAAACGACTCCATGCATTTGAGCCTAAAAGACTAGACAGGATTTCAATCTTTGGCTGCCTCCCAAAAACCCTACTCCTAGTGCAAAGAAAAAGTCTAATGACGCCAAATTACAAAAGTTGACAGGAGAATCTGGCCACAACCTGTACATCCTAATGGAAGTTGAGCTCAGAACTCAACCCGAAAAGCCTAAACCCATGAACCTGATGCCTTTGAAGTTATTGAACCACATGGGTGTTGTCTAAACTGCGTCTTGTGCAATACAGTGAATCTAGTTAAATATAAATCATCCAAGCATATGGAAATTGGACCCGAATCCAATGTTCCCATAGCTAACAGATAGAGTTTCAGATACCACCACAATTCCATCTTTCTTTTGTGCGTGTGGTTATAATTACCACCAAAATTCAAGTATCAACCAAATCAAAATTACACAAGCATGAAACTACGAAAAACAATAACGTAACACAAAATTTGGATTTTCTTCATTTGATCCCGTCCAATCTTGAAACTCATACAATGTAAGTTAACCAAACTCACTAACCATCGAAACTTCCTGTTATTGTGTTTCCCATAAAGGTTAATTATGACATTTAAACTAGTATCCTGGGCGGCCCCACTACTCATTGCCTATTACTTTTGGTTTCAAAGTTTTGGATGCTTTAGCGTGGTATTAGAGTAGGCTTTGGATCTTCGGATGATTTTGTGCAAGACTCCCTATTTCTTTAGTAATTGATTCCCCATTATTTGTGCCAAAAGTGCTTGTTTACAATAATAGGTGGCACTGCATGATTGGTAATGGGAGAATAACCACTTAACAGCTACTTTGCAACCACCAATCATGCAGCGCCACATAGGCGGGTGTGTTTGGTGTTGTGGCCCTAGCAATATTGCCACTTTTTTTTTATCACCAAAAAAAAAATTATTAACTCAAAACACGAAGCACAGAGATAATTGGGACTTGGGTACACTGGCCTGACCACCCAAGACCCTCTTCTCCTAACCACATGGAGGAAACTGATTTAAGCCCAACAGGCAGAGACCAAACTAGAAGGAAAAACCCTAAGAACCCAACGGTCCGTAAGAAACCAACCCAAAAAGAAACCCTAAATCCTAGGCCCAACACGGCAACACGCACACCACAGAGAACGAACACCATAAATCAGCCCACCACCTGATCGCCGCTGCAACGGATCCGCCGCTGCTGCCACATCCCCAAAGATCCATGCCTCCACCATCAGCCACCTATAAAAAAAACCCAACCCTTGACGATAACTCCACCATTGCAGACCGCCATCAACACCACCTCGACATCCACAGAAACTGCAATACACCCAATAAACGACCTCCGTCATAACCCAGCCAACACCAACCAAAAGCCCAGGCGAGCACAACCCACCACCACCACCAGCCACCAAAGCCGAAACGGCAATGCACGCTCGCGCCCAACCACCAAACATAACATGGCATTATTGCCACTTTGCAACCACTAATCATGCAGTGCCATGTAGGCGGGTGTGGTTGGTGTTGTGGCTCTAGCATTATTGCCACTATGCAACCACCAATCATGCAGTGCCCCATATGTGAGTGCGGTTGATATTGTGGCCTGTTATTGTGTCCCTAGCATTATTGCCTTGTTTAACTGGGATACCAACGAGATAGATCTACTGATTATCACTGCATACGCGGGGGGAGTGTTAGAGCTTGGCCCACCTCGATTAAATGTCAAGCTAGTAAGCCTCTCCACTCATTACAATTTGATATTGATTCCGATGTTTCGACAGTTTCAATTGCAGAACGATCCAATACACGTAAACGACATCGATAACGATAATTCAAAGAAAGCAAAAAAAAACGTAATCGCAGTACAAATCAAACCACGGAATTACCTTGTTGAACCAGGGATCATGAAGAATGTCGAGACCTTGTTTGTGAACGATAGCGGGGCGATGTCCTTCGGTGGTGGTGAAAGATTTTTCACCCGCAGCAGCAGCAGTTGCCCGATGCTGCAAGCGCTTGATGAGAGACGAAGATAGCTTCAATTGGCGAGAGAAGCTCGACATGGTTGCAGAGCAGAGGAGAGAGAGACGAAGAAGCCCTAGATTTCAGGAGTAATTAGTAGTGAGAGTAAGAGAGGAAGAGAAGTCTCTCATCCGGAGATGGTGTGCTTGACGAGTTCGACGGTGGATCTGTGGCTGTGGGAAGCTTGGTCAGTAGAGTCAACCAGTTCAGAGTCTTCAGACCGATGTTGGGGAGACTTTCAGGTCAAGATTGTGCCGTGTTGACGGACCCAATGGTGCAAGTTACATATGTAACGGTATATATATTCTTCTTCCCTCTCACAATGCAGCGGGGACCATCGTAGTCGGAACCATTGCATTGAGGGACGTGAGATATATTCGTAAAAAATACATCCGGATTTCGGGTTTAACTTGTTAGATAGTTGATTACGATGTAGCAACCGTTGCACTAAGGGAGGTGGAGATATATACACTTTGCGCAAAATACATCCGGATATAGGGTCTAGGTTGTTGGGCGTAGGATTCGGATGCGGGTAGACCCGGGACCAATTTCTCTCGTCCGCTATTTTATTTTATATGAACTTTCACTGCTTACAGTTAAGAATATTGTTCCCTTATTTTCCGTATGAGCTTTCACTGCTTACAGTTAAGAATATTGTTCACTCATTTTCCGCATCCAGATCAACTAGCCGATAAGTTTTCAAGGACTAATCTCAGATCAACTAGCGAATTGATCATATGTGAAAGGTTTCGAACCTAAATAACAGAAGTTCACCACCAAGCTAACCTTTGAAAATGCTCACTGCCTCACTCATATTAAGAGAAAACGCCTGACTAAGAACATAAATGGGTTCAATAACAAACTACTCCATAGCAGTAACGAATCTCGACACAAGCTATACACTATACAGTATCAAACACTGCCATTCATCGTATCATTCTGATTACAAAGAAAATTCGTGACTCATTGTTGGAGCTTATGAACTTCTTAACGTCCATCTTTCAATCTACAATGATCACAAACCAAAACCAGTATCTGAAATCTCTCTGATTTCATGCGAGTGCAGGCTCTGGGAATGAAAAATGTAAATGGAAAACAAAGGCGCGGAAACGCAACAATTCAGAACAGTCAGAAAGCAACACTCGCGTACATCTTTCTACCGGCCACCTATGCTTCTGCTTACTACTCCGATGCTTTAGAATATCACAGAACCGGGCAACAGGCTCTACGATTAACAACAAGGCAAACAATCGTCTGAGTAAAAAATTCCGAGAAGAATACGTATAAATTCTCAAAACAAGCGTGGGAATCACACTGGTTCAAAGTTGGCCAAAAGCCTCCATTAAACCAAAATACTTCCAGGGTACAAAGGAGACCTGATGCATCTAGAAACAAATTTCACCAGAAACACTATGTAAAACTACAAAATCTCTAACTGGAGGGACACCGTTCTTAGCTTCGATATATCAGCACTTGTATTATCTTCGCGGTACATGTGCCCATCATCACAGAGTTACCCATTACATGCAGCCCATGTGGTTTGGCTTAGTGGGTATGATTTCCCTCCATGAAGTTGCATGTTTGATTCCAACGAAGGCCAATCATTTTAAACCTTGCAACACTGGATCGAGGGTTTGCCGAGTCATAACTTCAAGGCCCTAGATTCAGTCGGGGTACTTGCAAACTGACCCGAATATCTAGTCATAGAAAAAAACCACATTGCTTAACAAAAGCATAACAAGGGACATGTGTAGTGTTGCTTAGAAGTTTAGGGCGCTCTTTTTCTTGGTTTTCAAGTATTGGTTACCTATTTCGTCCACATTTTCTTAGAACAAGAGCAATTTCTTGATCATGAAACTATGGCAGGGCTTTGTGTGTACACTTTGAAAATTAAACTAACCACTGCCAATCCATCATCCTTTTAGTTTCATAATAACCTTCAGAAAAATATTTCCACAATCAAAGCATGCATCACGATTTTGTGAAAATAAAAAACGCTTACTAGCTAGATATATGTAAAACAGTCGGACAAAAATCGAAATATATTTTCCTTAATGAAGAAATCGAAGGTCCGAACCATTTAAAAAATCCTAATTTTTTGCCTATCAAAAAAAATTAAAATCCTAATTGTAGCTTATAATCAGTAGATTCAACTACCAATGGAGCATTAAGAACCTAATGTGAAATCAAAAGCTCTAACCAATATAAAAGAGCCCTAATTTTAGCTTATAATCAGAATACATTAATATAGAAAGGCTGTTGATTTTTGCACCCAAAAATACACTTATAGAGGAGTAGCGTTAACAAAAAAAAAAGGAGTGGCAAAATCATTTTCCTATAGAAATTGAGCATCAAAGACCAAATGCCATATTAAATTGGGAACAAAAAACCTTTAAAGTTCTTAGGAGTTTAGGGCTAGCTTTTAAGTTCACTAACATGGTTTTTTGAAGGGATAACTACTGAAATATAAGGTAAATTTATTGGGACGTAATACTCATGATCAACATTTCAAGGGGAGTACGGACTCCTGCCCCTTGTTAAATCCCCTATTAGATTCCGTTCCGCTAACTTAAATAAATATTAATCCTTACTAATTATTTTTTAAATGAGTACTCATTTTTTGAATTGAATGTGATGTATTATAAGAGAATGACATGTCTCGTGAAGCGAAAAATAAATACTTAAAATACACGAACCTTAGCAGAATGGGGCCTTAATGTGTTCATTTGTCAAAGTCTACGACTTCCAAATAGTAATACAGGTTCAAACTGTTCAATTTAAAATTTTAAATTCTATATATATATATCTGTGAGGCCATGTTTTCACTAGCAAACAAACTAAAAAAAACCTAGGTGTTTTTTCCATCTCGTTCACACTAATTAACAAGTTTCAACACATCTATGACTTATTCACTATTGAAAACAACTTGGCATTATTTACTATCGGAAACACTTAATAACTTGGTTGCTACAAAATTTGTTCCTACACTTATTCATTAGTTGAAATGCCCAAAGTCTAAAACATGATTAGCCGGTATTAGCTGATATACATCGGATAGATAACTGTATGTACCAAGAAAATAGTCAAGGCGAAAACTCTGCACACTTTCTTTAGAAAAAGAAAAATGATGAGCCCCACAGAGAGAGAGAGAGAGAGAGAGAGAGAGAGAGAGACTCGGACTTTCTCAGCCAAGTCTCGAGAGAGAGAGAGAGAGAGAGAGAGACTCGGACTTTCTCAGCCAAGTCTCTAGCTTTGCTAGATTGTTAGTTTTAAATTTCCACCCTTCATGAACTTGTTCAAATCCCATCACATTCGACTAATCAAAAAAAAAAAAAATCCCCTCACATTCTGTCAAAACATCTATTTCCCTTGCTTAATTAAGCCATTTTTAGAAACGTAACAAGAAAAAGTCTCCTCCACCGGAAACCTCAGGGCCACTGGAATTCTATCCGGTCAGTAATTTTAAGATTTTAAAATTAATCGAAATGCGCGCAAGTTGAGCTAAACATCCGATTATTAAGAAAAAAATATAAGTCTCCCCTACTAAACTCATGGGGCTAAATGGCATTATACCCCGTTCCGCTTTCTCCAAAAACCTTCTTTTTCAAAAAGAAGGTAATTTCAAACTCAAATATAACGAAAATGAAAAAATATTTTTCAATTTTTTTTGCATCTTTTAAAAGATCTCAATGAGATCTATCAAACAAGATCCATATTGGTGAGAAAATTATTTGCGTAAACGCATAATTTTGGAGCTTGAAATTACCTTCCTTTTCTAAAACTTCCTTTTTCAACAAAATGGAACGGCCTTAGTAATGAGAGCTGTGTTTTTGGACCACTCTATAATACTACAAGTTGCTGTTGCTTGTTTTGTGTAGCTGACCGTTTTGGATTTTTTTTTTTCTTTAATCCAAGTACAAATATGACAACTTGCCGTTCAATAAAAAAAAGAAAAAAAGAAGTTAATTGACAACTCCCTTCTTTAATATGGTTAACCTATAACATCTATCCTATTTTAAGAACTAGTCTAATATTTTGAATGAGTTCTTCCAATAAGAAGCATCGGCCGAAGAAAAGGGAATGATTCTTTCAAGTTTCTTGGAATAAACCAAATCACACGCAATTTTGAACTATATAATTGCAAATTTAAAATGCCAAAATTATCCGATGCTGGTGATTAGCGGCTGATCCATGTGATTTTCTATCTCTCACTGGTATATCGGGCTCTAACAATATCGGAAAGCACAAAATCGTTCAGATAGACTGATATTTAAAACCTTTCTCAAGAACTCATTCAAGGTCGGTCTCTTACATACGCAAGCAAATCTTGAATTGATGCTAGTTGAGTTTTTATACGAATACAACTGGTCCGCGATCCATTTCTGGATTACATGACACTTTACGTAATCGTAATCATCCAAAAGTAATTTTATGGTTCAGATTTGCTGCAATCATTAAATATCAAGATGAACGATCGATATTAAACTGCACCACCAGCTTCTCTGCAGTTCAACTGCTGCTGAGAAAGCCGGATCCTTTTCATATTTCTTACTTTTTCTTGGTTATATTTGCTAATAATGTATGTTTGTACACACAAAAAATGCGAGGGAAATGATATTGCCATACCATTTTTTGATATTGCCACACCCTGCAAGTGTATTTTTGCACCAAAAAACACACTTGCAATGTGTGACATTATTAAAAAAGGGTGTAGCAAAATCACTATTCAAAATGTGTACGCAATTCACTTTTGGGAGAACTGTATGGACAAGACTTTGTGGGCACTGGGCATGTTACTTCCACCTCCCAATATCTACCAGGCTGCACATGGAGCAGGGAGCAACGTGGAGACAGAATATGGTACTATGGGGAAATTTAGAGCTAGCTAGCACTGAATTAGGTCGTCTACAATACATAGACTAGGCCCCTGTTCCAAATTCATCTAATCGCACCCACTATCAATTACTGTACTAGATGAGGAGAACAACAACTAGCTAGAGTCAAACTTAAACATCACATTTAATAACGTACGTAGAAATGCCTCATCCACCGGACTAAAAACACTTCAATTCAACCTATGAAGGTAAAAGGTTTTGGATATGAAGGTAAAAGGTTTTGGAAAAAGAAGATTTTCTTCCTAGACGACCGACGCGGGTTGGCCAAGTGAGTGTGTGAGAGGAGTGTTCGGAGAGTGGTCGGGACCTTAATACCTCTCCCCCAATGTACTCTTGACTAGGGGTAATCCGTTCGGTCGGTTCGGTTATTCAACATTCCCATGGTTTAGTTTTTCACTTCTTTGGAATCGACATTGACCACCAAGTCCCCAGAACCGACTCGTGTTGTTTGGATTCGTTTTTCGGTTTAGGCGTGCACTCTATTTCGGTCTAACAGTCCCTTTGGCAATTTTGGTGAGAAATGAAAAGAAAGGGAGTTGGTTTCTCTTACTGACGTGAAAAGAAAATAAAGAAGTTTGTTTTCTCACCATCTCATTTGAACAGACCTTCTCTTTCTCTTCTCAGTTCTCACTAAATCTCATAACTTTTGGTGAGAAACAAAAATGGCTTCATATATAAGGGGTTCTCGATTCTCAATCTCTCACCCTTCCTCAATTCTTTAACCATCCAAATAAGGAAGAGAAAGCTCTTCTCCCCCATTTATTTTCTTTTCTCCTGAAAAATCCCATCCAAAACGGGGCTGTGAGAGTCTTAACCCCGAGATGATTGAGAGAATCTCGAACCACAATACAATCATGCAATTAGGAGTGAAATATATAGGAAATTAAGGATAGCCAAATATTTATGCAGTCAAATAAAATAAATCCCTAGCTCCCATTGTTTAGTACCCCCACCCACACCTAAGATTAAACAAAAAAATGAGGACCCCACAGACCTCTGTTTTTTCCCCATGAATGAACTATTGGCGCACTCGATCGCTAGTGGAGAGTTGCATTCCATTCCAATGGAGAGGTACCCCCAATGGAGTGCACTATGTATGATGGGGATCTCCTCTCCTAAAAAAGGCTAATGCTGTGTGTTATTCTGCTGCCCGAATGGCACCTACAGAGCTCCCTTTCTTTTGGATACAACTCCAAAAATGGTGTCTGGCTTTATGGGGCTGAAAAGGACTTGGAAAAAAGGTCAACGTATGCCACATGTTATACTTTACTTCTTTGGTGCATTATGCTACCGGGACAGCGGCTTTTTTAGACAAGGTATATAAAAGTGGAAAATATATACGGAGTATAAATAGCATAGCAAAAAAAAAAAACCTGCATGACCAGGATTCGATTATTGGGCTGGCTATAAGAAAGTAGTTTCTCGAAAATCCCCTAATGTCAGCGTGGATAGTTTGCCTCTGATTGAATCGGGAAAGAGATTAGTTAAGGTGCGAGTAAGCTGACCCAAACACTCTTGAACGATTAAAAAAATGGCATGGTGGTGTGTATTCTTGTGATTGCTATTGTGACAAGGTCATGTGTGCTAGGGTGTTATTCGGTCGGGTCGGGGTGGATTTGTCGGAAACCGATGTTATTAAATTCGGTTCAGTTTGATTCGGGGTGGATTCGGTCCGGTCGGGAAATTCGGTCTCACCGAATTGGGCCTAGTTGGGCCAAAGATAAAAAATTAAAAATGGGCCAATTAAAAATTAAAAAACCCAACCTGCTTAAGGGATCCAAAAGAAGGCAATCATAGGACAGAGGCGCCTGATTTGGAATTCTCCATAAAAGTAGTGCATGATCAGAAACACAAGGGAGACTCCCTCGAGTTTAGGGTAGTAACAGACCCTTCCCAAACTACCTGTACCTAATACATTTGGGCTTTACTGCCCTTGGGACCAACTTTGAAAACATGAAAGGGACTGCTGGCTAGAGCCTGAAAATTGAGAAACAACCCTACCACTGACTTTCATCTGCCAAAGAAAGAAGAAAAGGGAAAGCTTGACAGAGAATAAATCAAGGGGGATGCTTGACTTCTTAGAATCTTGTTCAGGTAAAAACTCCTCATCAAAAGAAACAAAGGGGAAAGCAACTGCTAGTTATTGCCTTGGAATTTTGTGAATTCGATTAGAAGCCACGGATGAGACTCATGAGAGTATGAGAGGGACTGAGGGAGTTAGAGATAAGAGATAGGGTTTGTGGGAGAGGGACGGTAGAGATTGAATCAAACAAAAAAATAACGGCCAAGATTAAAATGTGTATAATACATATGTTTTGTTCGGTTCGGTTTGGAGTATTTCAGTTTGGTTCGGGGTAATTGGTTTGGTCGGTCAAAAATTTCATAAAATCGAGACTGAACCAAATTTGGTTCGATTCGGTTCACCCTGAACCTGAAAAATCCGACACCACCCCGACCGAACCCCAAACCGATCGGTCGGTTTTTTCCGGTCCGGTCGGGTTTGTAACACCCCTAATGTGTGCATAGGCCTGTAAACGAATTGAGCAACTCGCGAGCTTGGCACAGCTCGGCTCATTAAGGCTCGGCTTGGCTCGTTTGGTAAACAAGCCGAGCTCGAGCTCGAGTTTTCGGCTCGTTTAGTAAACGAGCCAAGCCGAGTTCAGCTCGTTCGACAAAAGCTCGGCTCGTTAAGGGTGACTTGGCTCGATTAAAGAAGTTTGTTTAGTAATTGACTCAATTCGACTCGTTTACAGCCCCACAACATATAACCCCTAGCGCATATAAAAATCTAGATGATGATCACTTTACATTTTTATGTGCTACACATGATTGGGAACTGGTGCGTTGAGTTCCAAGGGTTTTAAAGTTTCTTAACAAAAGAAAATAGAAGTCTAAGTTGCACATGGAAGATCATAGATAAACTCCCAAGACTCGCTCACATACAATAGACAGGGCATCAAAAAAATACTTCAATCAGATCACCAATTAATTATGACAACATGATTGCATCAATCAAGCATCAAGATATACCAATTAATATCGGTAATTCTAAAGAAACCGACGGGAGCCACTGACCACGGCCACCGACCGCCATCCGATGTGCTTAGGTGCTTGATCCAATCATTCCATATTTCTGTGCTCATTCTAATTTTTGAAAAATGGGATGATATCGAGCACCTACACACATCGGATGGAGCTGAGCTCTCTTGGGCCCACTCGGAACTTTTTTTAAAAACTTTTGAACGGCTCGGATCATCCTTGGGGGATCCGGAGTGGACCCCGTGTAACTGTCGATGGCTCCCGTCTGGTTCCGTAGCAGAGTCCAAATAATATGCAACCACAAACACGTGCACACATAATCACACAAACTACTCACACAAAAAATGGGACCCAGCCCATTTTTCATGTGAATGAATTTGTATGATTGCGTGTGTAGTTGTAGCGTAATTGCAAGATATACTCTCGAACTTGAAAGAACAACCTGTAGTCAAGACTTTTGAGGATTATAAACAAAAAGCCCATTATCGTGGGGAAGGCGTATTACCAAAATGTCAAAGTCTATGGAGGGAATAATCGATCTACAACCACGATTTGAAATAACAAAACCACCCCATGGTCTCAAAGACTGGTAAACTCTTCCCGAATTCAAAATGAAAGGTCATATTTCACTGACCACGTGTGTGGTACCACAAAGTGAATTATGAACTTTGATATAAATTCGAGTGTGATTCTCATATTTACTGTTCTTAGGAATTATGTAACGTTTAGTGCTGTTTTTGTAGGTGTAAGTTACATACAGAAAATAACCTCTTAGCCTATTTTGGCCACATAATCCAAATGCATTATTTTTTTGTCCTTATTTAATTTTTTGCAGCTTATTTTCATCTTTATTCAAAAAAAAAAAAAAGGATTTCGATGTTAATTTTTTATTTTTTAGATTCCTTATGTCATGACGTAGCAATAATCCACACAAAAATCGACGCAAAACTAACAAATGCAAATTTTTTTGAATAAGGACAAAAATGGATAATTTGGCCAAAATAGGTGTTGTCCAACGTTATGGCTTTCACATATTTTATTTGTCATTTATTTTTTTACTTTGTAATTAAAAAGGATTGGCTTGGGGATTCTCACATGGTAATTTTCAAGTCTCACCACTAGGGTGCCAATCTATTTTTTTTTATTTAAAACAAAGGTTTTTCGTAAATTTATTACTCCGTAATTGATATTAGATCAACGTAGTTTTTCAATGAATAGAACAAGTTCTATGCAATGAACAATTCTGATCATTCAATTCAACCCGATACAGATCTACTCACACGCTCTTGTCCTTTTTGAGATTGGAGAGGTGCTAGCCGATCCCTTTTCAGAAGAGACAATTGGTGGTGGCCGCCGCCCCCAATTTTATAAAATCCTCCTCCTCTAGTAGTATCTTCTTATTTTACAGCCAATTTACGTAAGACCGCCTGTTTTTAATCCGAAAAATTAATATAGTAACCCTTTCCGTTAGGAAATCTTGATCTACTAGTATTAAACAAAGATACTTCAAACTTGGTCATTCTGTGAAACTGAAATCATTATTATCCCTGTGGATAAGATATTTGTTGGGCTGACTAATTTACGGGTACAGTATTTTGAGATTTTATTATAATTAATTATACACTACCCAATTAACTTCCAGGGTTAATATTTTTGTTAGCGTCGTATCAAATAAATTTCAGATCCCAGTTCAAATAAAAAATAAGGTTGAGATAGAATGTTAGATGGCAGACATGCAAGAGTTCTTCTCATTGCCTACAAAGTGTGCATATATGTATTGAAAACGGCTTTATCTGTTGTCCACTTTTGGACAGCAAAGGGAAGTTCGGTTGATCATTATCATCCAAAAATGTATTCATTGTCGGATTGGTTAGACTATTGATTGTCGAGATAAATGGTTGTGATTGATTATACTGGCTCTCTTCAGTTGACTGCAAAAGTCAACTCATTTTCAGTGGGCTAAACTATTATCACCGTAATACGTCGGAAAGCAAAATTCTTCTAAAACAATCCACACACACTCAAAAAAACACTTATTAAGAAGGGAAGCAAATCGGTGTTGCTCTTAATCAATTCATCGAACATCGATAACTGGGCAAACGAAACAAATTTGTCGCAAGGTCATAAATCTTTTACTCCGTAATTTTGTTAAAAAGTAAGGCTCCGTTCCAGAAACCTTCTTAAAAAATACTCCCTCCGTCTGGATTTAATTGTCCCTAGTTCTATTCTAACCAGCTAAAAAATGAGTTATATCTTTGAATCCGTAATGAATTTCATATCGAATATAGATCTTGTTTGATAGATCTCGATTAGTTCTATAATACAATGTTTTCGAAATCACGTAAAACATTATAAATTGAAAGATATAATCGATTGAAAAATGGCACGAACTCCAAAAAAAGACTATTAAATCCGGACAGAGGGAGTAAGTACTTATTTTGGAACTTCTCAAAGAAAAATAAGAAGGATTGTTCCACAAAACCCAAATAAGCAGCTTATTTCACATTTTCAAACTAAAAAATAACGTAAATGAAAAATAATTTTTCAATTTTTTTTTTGCACCGTATTAAATATCTCAATGAGATTTATTAAACAAGATCCGTATTAATAGAAAAATTATTTCCGTAAACATATGATTTTTGAGCTTGAAATTGCCTTAATCAAAAAATAAGTAGTAAGTACTTATTTTTTATTTTATGGAATAAACCTTATTATTGAAAAAAAAATAAGAACTTATTCAAGTTCTGAAACGGGCTTTAAACACGTTATGGCCCCCTCAAGAAACCGAGATTTCTTTGCTTGTAGGCCAACGGCCACCTGTACCCTTTTTAACCCCCCGAACCTCCGCTTCTATTCCTCCCTTGTCATCCCTCTCCCACTTTCTCTCTCTAAAGAATCAAGAACAAGTCCGCGTATCTCCCTCTTCGATTTCTTCCTCAGATCTTTGCAATTCATAACCGAAATCCCACCCACAAAGATATTCCCAGCATAGAATCCGAAGAACAACAACAATTATCACCCAACACAGTGAACACACCTCTCAAGTCTGATCACAAACCAAATTGCACAGTTGAATATACAAATGAGGTGCAAGAAGCACCTCACCGATTACACCAGCAGCGTCGGCGTCTGCGCCACCTGTCTCGCCGAACGCCTTTCAGCTCTCATCGAGGCCCAAGCCCTAGCCGAAGCCCAATTAGCCCGATTGCAAGAGGCCCAAGAAGATCGCCGGAAATCAGACGCCGCCGCCGCACCGCCCCCTCTCGCCTTCCCGCGCTCCGTCTCCCCGTACATCTCTCACCGGAAATCCGATTACTCCCGCCCTAACTATAACCCTAACCGCCGCCACCACCACCACCACACTCTGTCCGATCAGCTCTTTTATTCCACTCCGCAGGTAGGCCCCACCGTAGAATTCGCCGAGGAACGGGACACGTGCGCGAAGCGGAGGAGTAGGAATTCCTGTTTTTTGAACAGGTTGTTCAGATTCAGATCGCGCGAGGCGCCGTCGTCGTCGTCTCCGAACCGGCCGTCGTGGTTTTCCAACATGCTCTCCTCCCCGAGCCGCCAGAAGAAGGACGAGGTGAATCGGTCCTCCGTCGACGGCGGCTGGAGACCGTCGCGGCTTCGCCGCTGCGATCGGGGGATGTCCCCGGCGAGAGTTTCGGACTGCGGCGGCGACGAGGAGGATTACTGCGATTTCTCGCCTGAGGAGTGGAGGCAGACGCCGCAGAGGGCGACGCCGCAGGTCCGGCGCGGCGGGCACTCGCGCAACGTATCCGGGTTGAAGTTCTGCTTGAGCCCGTTAGTGCGAGCGGGCCCTACCCGGCAGTGGAACCAGAAGGGGACAATAATGCCGCCGGAGGTGGCGGTTCACGGCGATGTTAGGGTTCCGGCGGTGGGGCCGCGGCTGTCGACGGGTGCGCTGAACAGGTCGAGGAAGATCGCCGATTTCGGGCGGTGCAATTACAGCCATCGATAGCAGCTCGCGACGGCAACCGGCGTGATACGGTTGTTACTGCCAAAGTACGGTTTTACCCTTGGTGGTTTTTTCCCTTTTCTTACGTTTGAGTCCTCGGTGGACTTTCCCCGCTTCGGGACGGGAATAGTACGTGAGATTGATTTCTCGTTGTAATTACGAATGTGACTATTGACTTTGATGTTTGAAATTACACAAACCACCCCCATTTTATTTTTTTATTTTATTTTGGGTCAAAGATTGGAGGGGGATGCTGTGGTTCTCATGAGCGTGGTGGATGATGCTCGTGACCAAAGAAAAAGGTGGAGTTTGAAGAATAAACTTGTTGACTTGGAGCGATTATCTGGGGCTCTAGGTATTTCTCAAATCTAGTGACAGCCACATGATCATTTGTAGGGAGCTGGCTCATGCCGCCCTTACAGCTAATCAAGATCAGAGTTCAGTAGAGTCTTGTGGTCTTGTCCGATGATCGATTCTCTTTGTTTTATTCTTCTTAACCTTGTTCCTAATTTTACTGAGGGAGAATAAAAAGGGAGCTTAGAAGATGGGGTTAGGGTGGCTATGGGCCCAAATTGTTGTAGCTATAGTTCCATAGAAATTGCATTTTTTTTTCCCATTATAGAGAGTGGCCTTTAAATTATGGGATTCTACTTATTATCTCTTCTGCTTTATGGTTTGCGCAAAAATTATGGCATGCCTCCTCTTATTCTTGTGTTGCTCAACAATTTCGTAGTTGCGTGGTGATAAAGAGTGGTGCGTAATGCTCAAATACTAGTAGTACATAATGACTTTTCTCTACCTTAAGGGCCCGATTGGATGCCGGACTGGCAAGGGAGATTATTTTTCACCCCTCTAATATCGTGGACCAGGTATTATCCGTGATTTGGGAACCCAAAATTATAAGGGTTTTAGTTATCACCCCTCTTCGCACAAAAATTATGGCATGCCTCCTCTTATTCTTGTGTTGCTCAACAATTTTGTAGTTGTGTGGTGATAAAGAGTGGTGCGTAATGCTCAAATACTAGTAGTACATATTGACTTTTCCCTACCTTAAGGGCCTTATTGGATGCCGGATTGGCAAGGGGGATTATTTTTCACCCCTCTAATATCGTGGACAAGGTTTTATCCCTGATTTGGGAACCCAAAATTATAAGGGTTTTAGTTATCCCCCCTCATCTCTTAGACCGGCGAAGAGGGCTTCTGGAGGGATTATTTTCAGATGGGTTTTGAGGTGATTTTACCCTCCTTATCCCCATCCCCCAAACCGCCTAGGTTTTTAAAGATGAATAGCGAAACAAGAACAGGAAGAAAAAGAAGAACAGTAGATCGGAGAGAGGGAGTGAATTGTAGCTGTGCTCTTCTCTTCTTCTTCTTCTTCTACTGCCGCCGCCGCCGTTGCCGTTCTCTCTCTTTTATGGCGACAAGAACAAAGGAAATTTATCCTGTGCATGTGTGCCCATGTGTTTCCTACAACCCCACCCATAATCAATTAAAATGAACACATATTTAAATTGTAAATTGAAGAAGGGTTTTACAAGTTTCCCACTTACAATAAAAAAACAAAATTAATTAAAAAAACTTTTGAAAAACAATTCTTAATTTTTTATACTTATTAAATTGATTAATTTATTAGTAAATTAAATTATTAGTGTTTAAAAATTAAATTAAATTATTTTATTTTTCAATTTATATTAAATTTAATGAATAATCTGATTTAACACTGCACAAGGGTAAAATAGTCAATTGATAGCTTTTTACATCATTCACTCTTTCTTATACTCCAATTTATCCTTCATCCAAACCAAGTACTCCGTCCCTTTTTATAGTCCGGTATTCCATTTTGGGTTGTCCCTTAATAAGTGTCCATTTTATAAAGTTAGTGGGTAAAAGTTTGTGTATTGTCTATTTTGTCCCTAAAAGTAGATTCCATTTTGAAAAGTTAGTGAGTAAAAGTGTAATGATGATGGGTAAGTAGGGAAATTGGAGGAAAAAGTTGATGTGAAAGGTATAATGATGATGTCTTTTTAATAAGTTGGAATTACGAAGCAGGACATTTAAAAAGGGACGGAGGGAGTACTATTTTATCTCCCTTTTTAATACCTCATTCAAACCAAGTACTATTTAACACTTCTTTCATAAACATCACATCAATGTACGTCATCCTTTATTAACTAATACCCTATACTATATTATTCCCTTCTTAACTAATATTCCCAATTCTTTCCCCGCATCCAAACGGGTCCTAAAATGCATACCAAGAACGGGTACTCCAACATTCTAAGCCAAATGCAAAGTCACGAGTAATTATTCGATGTTGTTAAAGCATGGCCAAGCGATGATGGTTCATTACTCCTAATCACCGCCCAACGATTTTTGAATCTCGTTTGATTTGACGGTGAATGTGATAGGGGGCAAGAGAAGACCGCGACTTGGCCACGCACCAAGAGCACCCAACAATTGTCAATTTGTCATTATGTTATAGCTACGGTCAAACAAAGGAGTTGTGTGTGCGCGCGTTGATTTGGGTGTTGAGACTGTTTGAACAGTAATGAAACTGACAGAGACTTTGAGGGTGGACCTAACCAGGTCCTGAGATGTCATTTATGCGGATGGGGTCGGGCGCATACAATCCAGTGGTGCTGTTTTCTAGGAGTGAAAGAGGACCACTACACTACAGTTTTAATTCGTATGCTAGGACGTCCGTTAAACTTGTCTTAAAAGATTTTTTTAGGATAGTGATTTCCGCGCTTCAAGATTTACCGCACGCGCTCCAACTTTTTATTTTTACACTGTGGTATTGCTGACAACACCACAGTGTAAAAAATAAAAAGGTGGAGCGCCTGCAGTAAATTAAGGAGCGCGAAAATCAGTAGCCTTTTTTTACTGTATTTCACCGATGAGAGAGGTCATTACATTTTGCACGAAAGAGTATCCCGTTAGAGGACATTACATCAGTTATGTGAGAGTTTACGAAATAATTATGTCTAATAACTCGTTACACCTCGTTTGTTTCACCTTTTGAAATGTTTTTTTTAAAAAAAATACCCTTTACTTCTAATAATTACTCTCCACTCATTATCTTTATCTTTAATTGTTATTCTCATTTCTCTTTCTATCTCTCTCCACTCATTACTCCTACTTTCAATTATTACTCTCGTAAAAAAAATTTCAAAAATTCATCCAAACACAGCATAAATCTTGATTGCTTTTTTTCAAATTGGGCTCAACTACTCCGCTCGGCTTATTTGCACCACAAGTAAAATATTCTTCAAGTTACAATCATAGATCCATTTTGTTGACTGCCATTTCCATATCTAAAGTTTGTTATTTGGATTCAAAAATGGAAGAAGGTTAGAGACTTAGAGGGGATCACCTGATGGGATTTTTTTTTTTTTGAATAGTTGCTCGTTGTTACTGAAACCCAAATCAAATCAAAACAAAAAGGGAGAAAATTATTAAGAAGGAAATAAAGCGAAGGCGGATCAAAAAATAAATAAATAAAGCGAAGAAAAAACTTTTGGCTATGTTCGTTTCGATACTTAACTTAGTTTTAACTTAGTTTTCTAATCATTACCCTATATCTTTCTCCAATTATTACCCTATTTATTCAATCATTACTTTCATTTTTCTCTCTATCTCTCTCTACTTATTACTCCCTCCGTTCCAAAATGACGGTCCCACTGTCTCTCTCTTGCCTCTTTTCAAATCAAAAAATTAACTACTTCCGTGCATAATTTTTCAAATTTTTTCGCACCGTATTAAAGATCTCGATTAGTACTTTAATTTGGTGCGAAAAAATTCAAAAAATTATACACGGAAGTAGTTGATTTTTTGATTTGAAAAATGGCACGACTTTTCATGGTGGACTATCAATATGGAACGGAGGGAGTACCTATCTCTCCAATCATTACTCTATTTCTCTCTCTACCCACTACCAAAACTAAAATACTCCAAACTCTCAAACGAACAAAGCCTTTGATCCTTTTATTGCATCCCTACAAAATAATACTCCCTCCGTCCCTTTTTAAATGTCCTGCTTCGTAACTCCAACTTATTAAAAAGACATCATCATTATACTTTTCACATCAACTTTTTCCTCTACTTTTCCTATTTACCCATCATCATTACACTTTTATTTACTTACTTTTCAAAATAGAATCTACTTTTAGGGACAAAATAGACAATTCACCAACTTTTACCCACTAACTTTACAAAATGGACACTTATTAAGGAACAACCCAAAATGGAATACCGGACTATAAATAAGGAACGGAGGGAGTATGGAACTTGGATATTAGTAATTAGATGTTTCCCGAACGCGGCCCTTGTTGTCCCCTAGTGTTGGTCCCATCCGGGCCGTCCGCGCTCGGTAATGGACAGCACAGATTTTATCTCGGCTGAACGGCTGAAATATGTTCAGTCAGAATGAAATCTGAACCGTCCATGCTTGGCCATGGACGGTCCAGATGAGGCCAACACCCATCTATACCTTGGCTGTTGGGTAATTATACGAAAATGATATGTGTACCGACCAAAAATGTAGGGAAATCGTACCGATCGCCGCCGGCGGCCTTCTCCGGCCACCGGACGGCCGATCCGATCCGTCCAAAAATTTTAAAAAAAAAAACCGAGGGGCCCCACGCGAGAATCAACGGCATCCGACGTGTGTAGGGTACTTGATCTAAACACTCTATTTTTCGTGTATATATGTAAATACATATATACACGAAAAATAGAGTGTTTAGATCAAGTACCCTACACACGTCGGATGCCGTTGATTCTCGCGTGGGGCCCCTCGGTTTTTTTTTTTAAAATTTTTGGACGGATCGGATCGGCCGTCCGGTGGCCGGAGACGGCCGCGCGCGGCCGTCGGTATACCGTCGGTAGAAAACCAGTCGGTGCAAATAGCACCACTCGTAATTATAAGGGCAAATAGGTGTAGTAATTATAAATGTTACAGTGGAAGGTGATTTTGCAATGAAGATATCATAATATCCTGTTCTCTTTTGCTAAACTAAATTTAATGCCTACCAACTCCTATTAAATTATTAATGAAGCAAGATGATTTTGATCACTAAATTTAATCCCTGATCAATAACCGAAAGGGAAAAGCAAAATATTACAAGAAGTTGGTGGACAAGGACATATCATCTGCAACCCATTAGCCCTAAGAATGGGAAATCTTTTCGATCCCTTTTATAGCTTTAAGATCTACTTATTACTTTAGGGTTCTGAGATTGAACTTGTAGCTAGTCTAATTAGGTGTCTTGTCATTAGATTATGAGGTGAGTGATCAGGACACTTTTTTAAAAAATAAATATTTATTTTACACTTTTAAATTCAAAAATAATGTAAATAAAAAATAATTTTTCAATTTTTTTTTGCACCGTATAAAACATTTCATTGAGATATATCAAACAAAATTCATATTGATAGAAAAATTATTTGCGTAAACACTTGATTTTTGAGTTTAAAATTATCTTCTTAAAAAATAAGTGCTTATTTTCCTTTCGGGAACGGGGCTTAACGCACATTGAGAGGCGCACAAGATTGCCCCCGCTTGAGCTGCCCCCCATCTGCGGAGCACTGCTGTTTCCATATTCCATGAGCCTTGAGATTTATAAATAAGTTAGTCACCAGATACTGTGTGTCATATGTATAGCACGCACTGATGATCACTGATTTTGTGATTAGGGGTGTTCTGCTTTCTTTTTAGAAGTTCTTTTTGAAGAAGTTCTTTTTGACAAAAAAGATAATTTCAAGCTAAAAAATTTTGTGTTTACGCAACTAATTTTTTTTTTCAATATGGATCTTATTTGATAGATCTTTAACTTTATTGAGATATTTTAAACAATGCAAAAAAAATCAAAAAAATATTTTTCATTTTCATAATATATGAGCTCGAAATTACCTTCTTTTTAACAATGAAGATTTAGAAAGAAAGCGGAACGGGCTATCTATTGTCTCTAACTACGCATACAAATTGTGAGTTGATTTTTCCACTTTAATTCGCTCGATCTTCATTTGAAAACGCGATCTTCTAATTGAAGTGCGTTAGCAAATTGTAATACCAATATGTTTGCTGGTTAAGAAGCTAGTTGAAATTAGTATGATCAATATGATTGTTAACCAGAAAAAGAAAGATAATGGCTTTGTTCGGTTCCCCTTTTAGTTTTAGTTTGTTTCCAATCATTACCCTACTTCTTTCTCTAATCATTACCTTATTTTTTCAATTATTACTTTCTCATTTCTCTCTATTTCTCTCCAATCATTACCCCTATTTTCAATCATTACTCTATTTCTCTCTCCACCCACTACTAAAACTAAACTAAACTAAACTCCTAACAAAACAATACCAATACCAATTAATCATTTGTACTTCAAGAGTGCAATCCTCATGAATCCACTAAATTCCAAATAATACCCCTAGCAAGGCTATAGCTACATTATGGTCCATTCCTTTAGTAGCACATCTCTTCAATGGGACAAACAATGATCTTTTCCATCTTCTCCTAAGAGCATCCGCAATGAGAATAATCAAAACCAATAATCAAAATGTGTCACGTCAGCATTTGATTATCCATTTAGTTCATAATCAAACTTAACAACTTCTACCTCTACATTGGTTATTTTTGCATCTCGAACAAAACAAACCCCCATAATACACAATGCACATATGTCCAATCGCAAACGAGTTCTAATCACGCACCCGACTACACCAAGTTATTCGTCTCGATGAGACGATTCTAATGTGAGGTGTTTTTGAATTATTGAGTTTTGAGTTTAGCTATTGAGTTTGGTTATTGAGTTTTGATTATTGGTAAAAGTTGTTAAGTTTGATTATGGAATGAGTGAAATTTGGTTATTTGCTAAAAGACTTGTAACTTTGCTTATTACAATGTGGGGTATTTTTTAAGCATTGTTGTTAAGTTTACTTATCCACAACAATTTGTTTATTACAATGCGGATGCTCTAACCTCCATTAAACTTTATAAGTCCTGGTGATCATAGTGCTTGTTTGAGGACCACAATTTGTGTTCTCACCTATAATCATTGTCATGCCACAATAATCTATTCATATTTATCAAGTACTACTCGGCAGCTTTTTAGATCAGATTTGAGTTGTCCCAAAATCATGCACTTCTACTCAAAGAAAAGTGGCAATAGAACTATCTAGAACCTACCAACTATATACTGTATTCTGTAGGGTATGTTTGTTGGATGGAATAGATGTTGGATCGGGATTACAAAATTTATGAATACTGTGTATCTAGAATTCGAGCGTAATGATCAAGGATTTTCTTTTCTAAGCAAAAAAATTTCATTAATTTTTGAAGAATGAAAAACAAAGATTAAAAGGACTAAGGCACACCATCGGAAAACGCCACACAAGACCCGAACAAATCATGAAAGCAAGACGCCAACCCCCGAAAAGGAAAAGAAAACACCCAAACCTAAGCCCAAGAAAACCACAACACCGAACCCAAAACCAAAACCACTCAATCCAAACTGCTACCTAAACCTGCCGAGCCATGCTCAAAACAAAACCAAAAAGCCTCTAAAAATAGTCAATATAAGTTATCCGATCTAAAGTGGTGTTGGGCACTGACTTCTCCATGATTATTCTTTAAATGGGTGATGATGATTGATGATTAACTTTGTGAAGAAACTGCCATGAAAGCAATCATATCAAAGCTACAGGCATGCTATTTCAGGCCAAATTGATTTGGGACAATTCTCTTGGAAAATTTGATTTCATTTTCGTCTAGGTATAGCACGGATATACTCTTTATGTTTTTAAAAGCTGTAAATTAGAGCATTTGTTAGACTAGCCTTTTTAACACTCCTTTCTAACTTATTCGAGTTTCGATTAATGTTGTTCAACAAATGATGCCTACCATTTGTTAGCCTTTTCTGACCTCCATATGTATTTAGAAATACATGTTGTTCGGATCCCTGCTACGTATAAATTTCGCGTCCCAGTCACATCTAGAATTCGGATGTAATAACTAGTGGAGCGATTACATACACATTCTTCAGCCAACCGGTCGCAGAAAACATATAAAAGATTAATACCTTGGGGGAATATATATGCTATTGATAACTCTTCACTATCACTGTGGGGTTTGGGTTAATCGGGATCTTGATCGTGAGTGGGTTTCGGCTCCTTCCTTCGCTGCTCCAAGCGTCCGCCGCCGGACATGCAATAAGTCACTCGGGCTATGGAAGCCCTGTGACCCTCCGACGATCAAGTTAGATCTAGGGATAAGTGTGTAGATTTAGGGTTAGAGTAGAACGACGTACATCTTTAGATTAGAGTCCCTTCGCTTTTATAGACATTGCCATGCTTGGTCCCGCGTGGAAGGTACACTCGGGTAACCGTCTCGGGTGATGTCGAACGTGAGGTATGGGATAAGGCGGTTACGGAGCACATGACCAGGTTACCTCTTTAATGACTATGCTCATGGCATAACAGTTTGGGTTCATCCCGATGATGCCTGAAGCACGGGCGCTCGGATGTTCGACAGGCAGCCACCTCCTTCTGGTCGCTCGGGCATAACTGCCCTGGAGCGTCGGGAGGCATCCCGTTGGACCGTCTGGAGGCTCGGGGGCCTTCTGAAGTGAGTGGCGGGAGGCTCTTGGGATCAGCTGGACACGCTCTGGAGTTGGAGCCTCGGACACAGCCCGAGTCCTTCTTTGTCGGGCCACCACGTTTACTTCAGTGGAATTACTCATTCTATAAAATCATAGATTCTCGTCAACTCAAATTAATCTCCATATGTGTACAATTCGTATTAGCTACCCGCTACAAATGGTCGACATAAGTTATCCGAACTAAGTGGTATTTGGCACTAACTTCCGAGCCGTCCGAATGCATTTTGGACAGTGCAAATCCAAGTACTCTCTTTCCAACTCAGCCGACCGGACCACTCTCTCCTCTTTTTCAGCCTCTATATCCTAACCGTCCAAAACACGTTTAGACAGCTCAGATGCACGCTCGTGTACCACCGTACCATGTGGACTATACCCTTTGCACCCAAAAATTTCTCCAACTTGTGAATGAAAAATGCCAAAACAGCAGTCACATCAAAGCTTGTGCTAGTAGCCAATGACACTAGCTAGTAGCCTTTTTTAAAAAAACTTGTAAATTAGAGCTTATGCTAGACTAGACAATGACACTAGCTAGTAGCCTTTTCTTCGCAATAGAATTTTTTTTTATTAATCTTTATAAACGATTACAAAAATTAAACGAAACAAGGTTACATCAGCATAAGTCACACTAGACCACCGCAAAGAAGGCTAGACGCCAATCGAACACCAAAAATCCTAAGAAACCGACCTGAAAACAAGCAAACACCAAGCAAGCCTCGACCCAAAACAAAAAAACAGACCCTACAGCATCAACATCGCCGATACCTGAAAAAAAAACACTTAGCACTTATTTCTGACTCATTCGAGTTATTTTTTTTTAATAACCCAAGTGTCCGGACAAGTCCACTTGCAGGGGTCTTAATTGAAAACAAAGTAAAACTCTGACACCAAAGGACTCGATAGTTAATACTTGATAGCATCCGAGAGATTTCAAACATGAGACCTAGAGAGACAATTAATTCTTAAGTCACGGGCCTTATATTAACCACTATATATACCAACCCCGAAGTTTGATTTATCCGAGTTTTGATTAATGCTGTTCAACAAATGAAGCCTACGCGTTTGTTAGACTTTTTCGCTTCATGCCAACAAGAAAATCGTAAACAGCATTGATAATGACTCGGTGGTGATTTAACCTTAGGCATGAGCATGTTCAATTTGTTTCTTTATAGGAAAAACCACTAAAATAAATAAAATGAAAAAAGAAAAAAAGAAGAGACATTAATTGAACTTACGAATAGCTAGCCAAGCACAGAGCAAGCCCAAAATTAAAGCTGTGTTGCGACCGCTTTAGACCTCTAAATTTTTTTGAATTGTTAGGACCCTACTACTTTTTTTTTGTCCCTTATTATAGTCTAACAAAAAAGACCCTATTTTTTAATTGGGGAATTTAATTAGCCATCCTTTCTACCCTACTTATTTATGTGCTCATCCTAACGTGTTTAAATACTTATCTTTCCATCCTCAAATTCAATTTAATCCTAAACTACCCTTTCTTTCTCCTAATTTTCAAATCTTACTCTATTTTTTTTTTTTAATCTTATCTAATTATCTCAATTCTCTCTCCTCTTTCTAACATTTCTCTCATCTAATCTTTTAAATTTTTTCCTCTCTCCTAATCTTCTCTCACATTTTCATTCTTCTAAAATCTAAAAAGAAAACGCGATTCTTACAAAAATGGATGTGTAAGCCAGAAAATATGGCAAAACATGACCAATTCACAAAACATGACAAAACCTAATCAAGGTAAATGAACAAACAAGATCAATTAAAAAATATGACAAAATCGAAAAACATGGCAAGTTTCGAGAAGTGTAGGTTTCAATCGAGATAAATGAACAAAACATGATCAAATAAAAAACATGACAAAAATCAGAAAATATGACAATTTTTGAGAAGTTTAGGTTTCAATCGAGGTAGATGAACAAAACATCATCAATTCACAAACATGAGAAAAATCGAAAAACATAATACCTAAAACTGATATTCCGGCAATATTGGAATCCGGTAACGGCGGCGATTAAGAGGACGGAAGAAATGTGACTCAACCTTAGAACCTCGACCGTTCATGATTGTTTTGATGTCGTTCACTCTCTTTTCTAAATATCAAATAAAATCATCAATTCACAAACATGATAAAAATCGAAAAACATAATCCCTTAAACTGATATCCCGGTAACGGCTACAGCAACGATTAAGAGGACGGAAGCGATAGTGACACAACCTTAGAACCTCGACTAGCTCCTTGACCATTCATGACTGTTTATGGTAGGCTGCGGGCAACGGCGGGGAGGTGTGGGCGGTGTAGGAGCACTACCACTACAGGCGGCCGGAGCTCCATGCCTGTGAATGATTCCACCGACGGAGAGCCACATGCGGAAGCAGCACTGGATCCCTCTCGCATTTGCTAACTCCGGCGTCGGTACTAACGGGATCTTCGGAAGAGGAAGATTACCTTATTCGCAGCACCAAAAAAATTAATAGCCACCATGGAAGTGCTGAATGCCTATAGACAGAGGAATAAAGGAGAATTTTCTATGCCGGTGTTGAATATTTTGAAGCCGAAGACGCGAAAAAGTTACCTTCATGAAGTAAACTTATCAAAAGAAAAAAGATGAGGATGACAATCTGATAACATAGCATATTTTTTAACGGCAAATGAAATCCCTATAATCAAGGAACCAACAACAATAAACCCCTATAAATATGGGAAGTGATAATATTCTATACACAAATATATTATGGTAATATATTGATAGGGGTATAATGGGGCAACAATGTATTTTGAGGACGAGAACATAAGTATTTAAACCCTCTAGGATGAACACCTAAATAAGTCTAGTAGATAGGATGTCTATTTAATTTCAATTTTCGCTTTAAGCCTCCCAAAAGTCAAGGCCAACTCTCAAAAGGAATTGGGATGGCATCTTCATAGTTACAATAATTTTTTTTTTCCATTATCACTCGGAAACTATATATTTGGGTAATAAGGTCTCGTTCCGTTGAGTTTCTTATTTTTTAAGTATTTATTTTTTGCTTTACGAGACAGGTCATTCTCTCACAATAAATTACCTTGAATTCAAAAAATACTTAACCAGTTGTTACATGAAGGCCCGTGACTTAGGAGTGTGATATGCTTCCGAGTGATTCAATAAGTGAAACTAACAAACTAACATATGATTTCATGAGTGTGATATATATGCTTTTCAATCCTACTTTATACTACGAATTCGATTCGAATCAAGTAAGGGTTTGACTAGACAAACTGAACGATGTAGCCCAACCCAATTACGACCTTTCTTTTTTTTTAAAGTGTAATAGGAGCCTTTTAATCTTGCACGTCCGTTTCGGCTTTAGATGGTCCAGATTTTAATGAAACTTTTTCGGGGAAGAATTGATAGCCGAGATTGGGCTCTATAAAAATTTATTCACGGAGGCCCGTGAATAAAGTTTTCTCGAAATTAAGAAGGTTGAGAAATCATTAACGTCGGCAAAGTTCTAGTTTAATAGTACTACTAAACCAAGAAGGAGACGAGAAAGACGAGAAATTCCACCTGAAAGGCAAGAAGAAACAAAGGTGATCATTGATCAGTATTGAAAGGGAAATGAACAATGTTAATACTCACGTTGAGTTTGATCTCTGAAGAAACATTAATATTTGATGAAAATGTTGATCTTGTGGGAGGAAAAAAGTAGTAAAGTAACTAATTAACGGGCAATCTTATTTTCAATAACCGGATGTTCGGATCAGCTTGCGTGCACTCCGGTAGAGTCCTGAAGTTAACTACCGGGCAAACCTCTGTTAATTAAGAAGACATCTTGCTGACAAACATTCAGCCCACCAGCAGAGCATGTGCAGTGTATCCTGCTAACAGATTATCTTGTCTTCTTAGTTCTTAGTTTAAAGCACAAGCAATAAATTAATTGTTAATCCCTTAAACTAATCCAAAACCAGATAATCCCTCAAAATTAGGTACAGATTCAATGAATTCTTGCAAGGTGAGCTGGAAATTTGTCACATGGTTAGGCTATTATAAGATGGGAAGTCAATAAAATAATTGGATCCACAAGGGTTTAAGGTTAAAACATGGTCTGTATTTCTTGTCCTTCTGCAAAATTTAAGGTTGACAATGTCACATATTATCAAGAAAGTCAAACTAGCTAGTTGGTGTAGATTTTACTCTTATTTTTATTTTTATTTTTGTTGGTTGTAGTTTACACTTTTGGTGGATGTGTACAAGGAAAGTCCATGGATACATGATCAAATTAATCAAAATTCCATTTGTTTTTTCGAATTGAATTTGAATTCTGAATGTTTGATAGGGCATTTTTATTTTTATTTTTGAGAAATCTCCCCTAAAAAATCTTTAGAAAATTAGTCTTCCTTCCCACTATAGATGTTTGGACCAAGGCACAATCCACTAACACTTTTTAGCGATGTAGAATGTCTCAGACCAACTTGTGTGGGCGACTCGTATTGATCCTTATAGCCCCTTCTCATTGCCGTTTCACACTCTTGCGTAGAAGTAAGGTGGCCTCAAGAGTTGATGACAAATAGATCATTAAATTTGATTTTAAACAAACCCATAAATCTCGGGTCTTCCCAGATTTTTATTTATTTATTTATCCACGAGGCAATAACTTCATACAAAAACGTCTTCCGGCATCTACAAGATTTCCATCCAAGTACAGAGATAAGAAAAACGCCAAAACTGGGAAAACTAATGATAAACATTGAGCACAAAACAGCAAAACAAGTGATTAAGTGTCCTAAAACGAGCACATAGCTCTCTTTGTGTTACTGCACTGATCCAAGGCCGACGTAGAGAATATAGGATACAAGGCACAAAGATGCCTCCAGATGAAGAAGTCTGAATCTGAGGCAGCAACCAAAACGCCTTAAGTATATCAGACAGGCAGTCAAGCAAGAAGGCAAAGAAATCGATCCCTTGGACTGCTATCCAATAAGCCTGCCCGCCCGCTGGCATCGGGCAAGGAAACAGGGCACCGTCGACTGAGGGTGGTAGCGATTCCTCAAACCAAAGCAAAGGAGAAAACTCCGAGGCAAGCCCCCGCTGCCATGGCAGGCTCTGGGTGCAAAGACCGGAAAGGAAAACCGAAATGGCTTCATAACTTGAAAAAAAATTTAACTCAAAAAATATTCATTACCCCTACTTCTAATCATTATTTGCATTATCTTTAATTATTACTCTCATTTGTCTCTCTATATCTCTCCACTCATTATCTCTATCTCCAATTGCTACCCTACTTTCTCTCTCCATCATTACCCCATAAATTCTTTTCAAATTTTCCAAAGTTGTCATCCAAACACAGCCTCCGATTCCACGGCCATGACAGCCGGTGATTGAAACCCACCCCTCCGCCATCCTTACAAATCCGTGATTAAGATATTCTACTGATAATCAGTTGAGCAGATAAATCAAAAACCATCCATTGAAAACAAGATGATTCATAATTGGCCGATATCAAACTTCAATATCAGTAAAGAGTATGGAGATATTTGGTTTTGTTTCTGTTCTTTTGGCTGCAATATAGAGGAATCCAATCTAATGAGCTGGACTTAAGGTTTTCTAAATCAGATCACAGTGATTAGATGTTGCCTTTTCAAATAGAAATATCATTGTAATGTTTTTATTAACATTCGAGAGGGTTTTTTTCTTCTTTTTTTTTTTTTTTTTGTTTTGTTTGGTTGGGGGGGTGGGGGGAGGTGTGTTGTGTGTTAAGGAACATTCGAGAGGTTGTTTCTCCTATAAAAAAAAATACTATGGTGAGACCATGCTTTAGATACCATGTGAGTTGTTTTTCATGAATGGATAGAATGGGCCCCATCTGTCATGTATGTTTCTTACCAATGCAGGAATAACAACTCACGTGAAATCTAAAACATGGTCACCAAATGTTGTCACCTTAACATTGATGTTCTCCTAGATACATGTCCATATGCCTCTTGCCTCTTTTTTTTTCAACTCAAGACCAACTCACTAAACTGGTGTTGGTTTCTTGATAAATCAACATGTATCTGATCAATGAATTTGTTTGGCATGGTCAATAAGTTCTGAAAAATCAACGGTTTGAATCATCAAAGTAGATCTACGAAAGACCTACTAACAAGATTGGACCGTCATGAACTAGAGAGAATCCGTTCCTTTTTTCTTCCCCAAATTTGCTTGACCTTTTTCCCATAGAAAGAAGTCAAACGCTGCTTCGTGAGCTCTAACCCTGAACCTCCTAGCAACCAAGTGCAAGTAAAAGGCCATTAGGCTAGAAGCCCAGGTCTCCATTTGCATGATCCTTCATCTGTGCGAATATATTGGTATTCTTTTTGTTGTTTTTTTTTATGGGAGACATCAGACATTGGCATTCTTAGCTTACATGTCTTTTTTCTTTTGTTTTCGCTCGGCCAAAAAATAGGGTGGGGAAGAGAGCGACCGGCTTAGCTACCTTCCCTGTACGTGACCATAGCCCATAGAGACTCTATGGCGGATCTCAAAAAAGGATCAGCCGCCCACAGGTTTTTACTCCCACTCCAAGGCACTAGCCTACTAGAGTAGAAATAAACATCTCCAGCATGGCATTTAGTATACATGACTACTGCCGCAAGGGGGTTCAAAGTTGCGACTGCGTAAAAAAGTGCGAACATTGAAATTGAGCTGCAAGTTGCGACCACATAGAAAAGAGCGAACATCGAAATTGAGCTGCTTTGACTACTCGCACATCCCAGTACTTAAAGAGCGATGATAGTAAGCAAAGATAAATGTTGGAGCAGAAGCTCCAGTTAAATGCAAATGAAAACAAAAGGGGCCTAATTCAAACACCAGAGACACAACACATGAAAACACTTCATAAAAAAAAAACAACCAGATCCCCATAATAGACATGGATAGTTTTCCACAGAAATAGATATCATGAACAAATCTCCTCTATAATTTATTAAGTGGCAAAGATAATGAAAGCCCTATGATCCACAAAAGCTCTTACTAAATGATAAAACATTGGCGTGTGTTACAAATTGAGAGAGAGAGAGAGAGTAACAATTCTAACCAATGAAGTTCTCAGCAATCTCTCGAAGCCGCCAACAAAATATCAACAGTTTGATTTGTTGGAGGCCTCATTGACCTCTCTTTCTGTTTTCTTTGCCTTAAGATCATCAAGATAGTTCTGATAGATATAAGAGGCAAAACCCCAAAGAGCTAGAAGCAAAGCAATAATCTTTACACCATTCATCTTGTCATGAAAGACTATCACAGCAGCAATGGGAGTAATAGCCAAAGAAAAAGTGCTGATGACATTTGAAAACAGAGAAGAGACGACGAAAATCAAACCCACGACACCAATTCCGCAAATTTGCCAAGCCACAGCTGTCCACACCAAAGTCATCACATAAGCAACTCTCCCCTTACCAAATCCATCCATTTCTCCATGTAAAGTTTTCCACTCACCACTTGCGAAAAGGCCAATCATACAAACACAAGTGGCAACGAGTGACGTGAAAATTTGCATTTCCAACACCACGGAAAACGTTTCCTTTTTCAAAACCTTCTGGAACGAAAGCTGTATAAGGGAAAGGAGAAGAGAGTAAAGTGCAGAAGCTCCAACAGTAGCTAAAAATCCAAGGATGTATTTTGATCGAGAGACTCCGGATGGTGCATCAGATTCATCGTTTACAGCAAGGAGAGAAGCAGATAGCGAAAGGACAACCACAGAGTTCATAATTAGTGCAGTGAACTTCTGATTATTGATAAAGAAAGAGAAGACTGCATTAAAAGCCAGTTGAGTTGCACAAATGAGGGAATAAGTAGAGGCGGCTAGGTATAATAGTCCAATGGAATAAAGCATGTTATCACCCGCAATAACTACTCCAAGAACAAAGTAAAGTAAGGAAATAGTTTTCAGTGGAGGAGAAGGAGAAGCAGACGGAGGGTCTTTAGAACGGAGAAAAAAGTATGGGATGAGGACAATTGGGAAAGCAGCAGTTTGGACAAGGGTAGCCATCCATTTGCTATTTCCACCCTGATCATAGTAAAATCTTCCAAGAATGACAGCAGCAGCTTGACCGGCAACAATAAAAAGTACATTAAGAACCACCAAAAACCACCATTGCCAGTGCTTAAGCTTGAAGAATAGTGGTGGGAGAGTTGAAGTTCCATCTTCTATCAATACTGGCTCTTGATAATCTGCGAGTGGTTAAGAAAATGGGGAACACATTATAATCCCTAAACAAAGGCAGCTTATACATTATCATTTGGCACGGAAACACAGATCGAAGGCTGTAATTGGAATCAAAGAGAACAATAGGAACAACAAACGTTATTCATAGCTACAACAATAAGGAAATGCAGATACCTTCTGTCGTATATTGAGTTGCTTGGAACACCAATCTGCATTGAATATACAGAAGTTGTAAATGGGCATTGCTTTCACGAGGTAGAAAAGCTGTTGCCCATGCCTAGAAAGATTTAACACAATAGGCTCTCTTCTAGTCCTCAGTATCTTTGATTGAATTCTACAAAATCTTAAAATACTTAACAGGCTATCATTAGCAATTCTATACATACCCCTCCACGAATACATCACCATCATATGCAATTGCAAAATATGTTGAGACCTACGGGCCACCTACCAAATAAGAATAGCTTAGTCTAGATCCATAATTCTTACAAAGGAACAATCATTCCAAAGGGTCTAACAATAAATGTTGCATCATCTTTTAACGCCAAAATCACCCTCAACTTCTTTCGACGGCTTACACGTTTGTGAAAAAAGCATTACTCCACTCACATTAATTGTGTGTTTCCAGAGGCCAGCGCTTAAGAAACCAAAAAACAAGATGATTGCTAATAGAAGTCCCACCAATAAATTGTAAGATCCTACAGTCACACCAACACCTACAAAACCCAACTGCCCTGGTAAGTAACTAATGAATTCCTGAATGACCTAACAAACCCTGTATGTGCTAACAAATCCTATATGCAGATTGCACCATAACCTTTCTATTGTAATACCGACAATCCTTTTACCATGGAGTCTGTAATAACGCGCTGAACACTTGTACGCTCAAGCCTCAAGGGGTGCCTTACATTCGTTGAGATCCATCTCATAATGAGGCAGTCTATGCCAACATACTATGGGGGCTTTCATCTTTCTCATTCTTATAGAAGAAAACTGTAGTCTGTGGCCAAAATTTACTCAATGTCTTAATAACAATCGACAACAACCTTGATACCCGCAATCCTTCTGTTAATTAAAGTGCATGTCAGTCAACTAATAGTTCTTCGTTTCTTCTAAGTACCTCGCAAACATTGTTTGCGACTTTTCAATACTTGACACCAGGGTTGTCCCCCTTCACAATGAGAGCTACTGTATATGCAAAACCATGCTTTTTCAAACACAAAACAATATTCCTGATGTAGCAAATCCCTATCCACATTTGCAAGTAGTTTACTCCAAGCAACCTAAACATATATTAATATATACATCTTCCATAACTTGCAAATCAAGTGACTGTCCAGCCGATAGCTCCTTATAGCCAAATTCTTACTAGTCATTGTTAGCATACTAATGGATGTCAGATGAGCAAATTGTTCGAATTCCTGCCCCTGTACTTCCAACAAGAGCTTTGAGATAGGTATCATGTACTCCCATGCATTTGACTAGAGTTCAAAACTTGCTAACTACAACTAACCACACTGACTTTCTCCGAGCAAAAGAAAAAACAAGAGCTTTGAGGTAGTAAATCACTAAGGGGGAATCTGTCATCAGAGATTCCATTTGTGTTAAAGTATGCTGTTATTGAACTGAACATAATCAGGATTTTAACTTGCCCCTCGCTGCACAAATGAAAAAAATAAAATACAGAATTCAATGGAACACCACTTCTAAAAACTCCTGAATTCGAATAACATGTGACCAAAGTAGTCATGAAAAAACAAGATATAGATTTATAGCATTGAGAAAGAGCATATCTAATCATAGGTACAACCCAAACACCGAATAGTGACAGAAGTCATTATATACCGATACCCATCAATCATTTGAGTCTTCCCCGGCGGAAGAGGGAGAGGGAGAGAGAGAGAGAGAGAGAGAGACCTGGCATTTTTTGAAGCGAAGAAAGATAGGTACGAGCCCTCGAAAGAGAAGAACAGGAGATTTGGTTGATACTACTCTGTAATAATTGTGAGTTGAGCCCTCAACGGCGGTGGGGGTGCGAATTGGAATCCTACGAGGATGAGGAGAATGAGAAAAATAGAGAGAAATTGTGGGCTTTTATCTATCTATCTAATAATAATCTGCCGCATTAAAATTACCTATCGAATGTGCCTTGGAACAAGAATAAAGTAATCATGATTAGGATAGGAGTATTTTAACGCCAATTTGCAACTACTCCACTCAATAATTGTTCTCCATTCATAGTGGTTTGCTTTTTCTTTTTTGATATATATATATATATATATATATATATATATATGCATGTAACTCACTTTGCATATTTTGCACATTCACCGCGAAATATTGTTGTTAACATCACACCGCCATATATACGAGATTTCGTTTCACTTTAATCTAGATAAAAAATTAACATACTACTGAGTGCTACGAGCGCTAAAGTTTATAATTAGCCGCTCTAAGCGACCACGAAAACTTCAACCAAAAATTATGTGAGAAACTCCAATTATTTACCCAATAAACTAATCACTTATTAGTAGTCAAAGCGGTTTGTGTTTGCATGCCCAAAGTCAGCTTTGGATGTCAAAAAAAGTGGCGCCATGAATTGCTTCTTTCTTTCTTTTTTTTCCTTTCGATCGGCTTGTAGCGTATTTTATGATCGTTCCATTATGGAATGTCAGGATTTGAGCTCCGTCAAATGTATTTGTAATTCAGGGTTATAGACATTCTTTAGACTTTCTATAGACTAATTTACTACTTTCTCCTTAGTCTCCGTTGATGTATACCACTTAGAAAAAAAAGATGATATACTGCTTTTTTTTGGCACATCGAAAAATTACAGGATATTCTTTGTTTCGCTTCATTTGACTTGTATTTGAGACGATAATTATTTAAAAATGCGCAATCCCTTTGTCCAGTGGAATTCGTTCACATTTGCATTACCAAGAAGAGAGGGCGGCGACAATGCCACGACAAAAATGATACTCACACAACAATTCAAACACAACAACTTACACAACCTCTCATATGTATGTGGGCTCCACACACACGACACGAGGCCTTTTGTTAAAGCCACGACAACTTATGCTTTTTTGACAAATATAGCCCTGTTAGTCAAAGCAGTCAATTCATGCTCCTCTCTCTCACTCTCTCTCTCACATTGTTTACAGAGCAACTCAATTTTGTTCCCTACGCTACTTCTTCCCTCGGCTTCACCAATCATCACTATCACAGCACAATGCAAACTACTCCGACTAGACGACTACAAATTAGCCACTGCCGCCCCAATTTTTTCCGACACCATGAAACCCACTTCCCTCCGTTTTGGGGTCCTCATTACTCTTCCATCCACAAAAAAGCTACCGCTGCAACTATTTATACATTCAAACAATAGAAAATTAGGACGCTAATTATTTGTTTTTATAGAGAAATAAATTTCTTCAGTCCACAAGACGAAGAAGATGAAGAAGCCGATAGAAAAGCTGCGTTCGTTCACATTCTGCTCCTTGCCATGTTTTTCTACCAGCTTAATTACGTTACAACCATATTGCAAATCATACGCAAGCCGAGACATTGATCGGAAACAATTCATATGTCAGACGTTTTGTGGTC
This sequence comes from Rhododendron simsii, assembly GCA_014282245.1. Classification (NCBI taxonomy): domain Eukaryota; kingdom Viridiplantae; phylum Streptophyta; class Magnoliopsida; order Ericales; family Ericaceae; genus Rhododendron; species Rhododendron simsii. The sequence goes on along the minus strand of CM024959.1, from coordinate 4,122,930 downwards.
TTTATGCATATGGCATCGACTCAATTGAGAAGCGACAGACAGCTAATAGCTTGATATAACGGATCGATCCCATACGATACAGATGAGATCAAATTCTCATATCCGTCTCAATCTTGCGACAAATTTAACCCAAAATTTCATTAATAAAGCTGAATGGAATCCGGACAGGTGCTTAACATAAAACCTCGACAAAATAATAGTCATTCGCTCATTCTCACTAATCATCCCACGAGAATCACACTGACAACACTTGACAAAGGTTCGGACCGGTTTGACTGCAACCATAACTACCTGTTTGAGTTAAACTTCAAAAAAACAACAAAACCCAAAATTTATAATGTTATCACGAGAAGAGCTTTACAGATCATACACAACAATCCTCAACAGGCACATCCTCCGGACTGTTGTTGAGACACAGATGCGTTAGGGTTGCTGGACTTGAGATTTACATCGACCATGTCTTCTTGCTTTGTTGAAGATAGTGTTTCCATTCCAGGTAGGGCTGCAGCAATCTTCCGAAATAATGCCTGGGAAAAGGGTGTTCTTGTTAAGTGACAATTAGCTAACAAAATGACGATCTCCAATACACTATACCCAATAGTGAATGAAACAAGAACATATGACTCAGACGTCAGAAACTCTTGCAAATGAGAAGAAATAATGCTCATTTCGATGGACATATATTTCAAATGAAGGTATTCCACATTCTTACACAATGAGATGAGAATAGCTCAATTTTCATTTGATAGCTTCCCTCTGGATTCCAACATTAAATTTGAGAGCTCTATGATGATGGATTTGAAAGAACTAAATAAGAAGAGTGATTTGAAATCCTTCATGTTAAAGATTGCAGTTATACAAGGAGCCAAACAAAACACATCTCTAATCCATTTTCCACTATAGTTTCACGAGCACAAGCTCTTTTGTTTTTACTGAAAATGATCAGAAAATCCTGAATTTAAAATCCAAATCCATCAAACGTACCGTAAGCTTTATTCAATATGTAGCGTCTACCATTGAATGTGAAGTAGTATGTTAAAATATTCTCCTGACTCAAAACCAACAGAGATGGTGATGATCATGGCAATCTTAAAAGAATAAAGTTTGGGACTTCAAATACCAAATAGCAGCATGGACTAGAATGCAAGTAAGCATTACGTTGAAGTACTAAAAGAAGCAGACAGAGGATAGGGCATTAACATTTATTTTTTTTTATCCAAAAAAACATTGACACGCATACTCGCATTTCATTAATCTAGCAACAGCATTTGTACGAAATAATAACATCCTAACAGCTTACCTTTATGTTGAAGCCAGCCTTCGCACTGGTTTCTATGAACATAACATTCATGTCACGAGCTTTGGCTTCTGCTTCCTCTATCGAGACTTGCCTATGGATCAATCACAAGATGCCAAACGTGAGCAACAACTTATAGGATCTGGGCGAAAAGAAAAGATGAAGAGATGGGTTGTTGCAGAAGCAATCAGTATATTATTGCTCGTTTATATTGATGACTACTTGCGGAAATGGGAGTGCTCTGGCATATAGACTAATGTCATCTGCGTCCCTTCTATACCTTGGGGCAAAATTGGTTAAGCTTCTCCTCTGAACATCGATGGGATTCAAGTAATAAAGCTCTACAGCTGAAAACATAATGGGAAAGATGGGGCGGATGCCACTAATTGTTATGCAACTGTAAACTTCAGGGGGCGGGGTGGAATTTTATGCACATGAGGGAGTCTATCCATTCGTTAGAAATCTCAAGGGGTGTATATCTAAGTTTCTCTATTCTGTTCAAGGAATACATACTTGAAGTCAAAATCACTAAGTAGAGAAACCACTAGGAAAGTAGATAACCGACTAGTTCAGGATAATCCAAAACAAGGACTGTCAATCATTACCTTTTGTCGACAAGGTCAGTTTTATTGCCCACAAGGACAATTATAACATCACTCCCTCGCTCAGTGCGAACCTCCTCAATCCATTTTGCCGTGTTTAAGAATGATTGCCTGCCTAAGAAAAAGCACAAAACACATATAAATAAACTTATTTATACATGGTGGATAACGCTTGCAAAGATAGGGGGGAAATGCATACTTGCAACATCATACACAATAACTGCAACAGAGGAGTCCCTAATATAACTTGGAATAAGACTCCTAAACCTTTCTTGACCAGCAGTATCCCTGTAAACAAACAGCATACAAAGTGAAACAAATTTCAAAAACAAATCATGTCTGAGTTCAATGAACCATTTTTTTCATTATCAACATTAGTGATCACACCATAAAAAGGCAACATGAGTTAATATCAAAAGCTAGCCTATCAATGGCTTTTCTACCAAAGCAATAGAAGAAATCTATTACTACCAGGCAACCTCTGGGGCAGAGTTTCGACTATCCTCTAATTGCAAAGAGCCAAATAAGAAAAGCAGCAGTGTTATATTGCTAGAAATTGGTACTAAAAAGTGGCATCAAGCCCATCAGAATGTCAGAAACACGACAAAGTGGAAAACCTAGCAGGATAAGCATTGAACAATAAATCAACTAACCGTAACAACTACTAGAAAAAGTTGTTAATCACTGTATCATAGAACTTCGCAAAAAACATGCTTCAACAAAGCAATAATCTGTCAAGCAACGAATACATGCAAATTGCTAATTACCATCTCCTGGCACTTGACAATTCCACCCCTAATGCATGCTGTCCGAATTTTTTAAACACATTGCTGGTCAAACATCCTGATCTTGCCTTGAATAAGTTGATGTCTCATACACACCTTGAGATTCATTATGTTGAGCTTTTAGCTAGCTACTTGTGCACATCAAATATAGGTTCAGAAGAACTGATAACAACACATCCTTCTGAAGGGTTAAAAGACAATATAACATGGTTCACATAAACTAGGAATCTAGGATGTATCTAACCACCTGTTTAATCACATTAACGTCATGAAGCCATGACAGAGCATGTATCTAATAACATAAGATACAGTAGCACAAGCTACACAAGTAGGAGTCCTGGCGATATACTCCGATAGAGAAAGAAGATTGGAATAGAAAAAGCTGTCCAAAGTTTTTATCTGGATTTAGTGATGTCATATCAACCTTTGCACCATCATCTTAAGTCGCTTAGAATTTCTGTCAACACAAACGGAAAAAGAAAAGAAAAAAAATTGGCCCCGGCAATCAGCTCATTTCATCTAAATTCATCCTCTCCTCCCGAGAGCAAGTGTAAAAGGTTAATCTAAATCCCAATAATATCTATTGCAACACGCAACACTGTCTAATTACAAGTTCAATTAAACTCATCTATCTGCTCTTGTGCAAACATACTCTAGCAAATACACTGTCTAATAGAAGGAACTGCATCGCTTACCAGAGCTGTAATCGTACTGTACGATCTTCCAGATACATGGTCTTTGATAGAAAGTCGATACCAATAGTAGCCTGAATAAAAATATTATGGTGGATAAGTGCAAATGAGAAAAAGGGCAAAAGACATACCAGTAAAAACATATTTTAGTGTTACTAACACCTAACAAGATATACATAAAGAGACTTACTAATTCCGCTCACAAAATATCCAATGTCAATTTGTGATTATGGAAGGAAAAAGCTAGAGTTGCTACATTAACTCCTAACCAAATCAGATAAAACAAATTAGAGCAAGAACCAACTACAGTAAGATAAAATGAGACCCCGTTCCGCTTTCTCCCAAAACCTTCTTTTTCAAAAAGAAGGTAATTTCAAACTCAAATATAACGAAAATGAAAAATGATTTTTCAATTTTTTTTTTGCACTGTTTAAAAGATCTCCATGAGATCTATCAAACAAGATCCATATTGGTAAGAAAATTATTTGCGTAAACACATGATTTTTGAGCTTGAAAAACCTTCCTTTTTCTAACCTTCCTTTTACTGTTGAAATGGAACGGCTTCTAAATCCTTTCCAATTTCAATTGTAAAAATAGATACGGGTAATTGCATTTTACACCCGTGAGGTTCGGCACGTGCAGGGGATTGTCGTTAGAGACTTGTCTTCCATCTCACTCTCTAAGCCAACAAAGAGTTTGTTCAACGTAATCTATAGGATATCCCAACTAATGCCAATTGGTTCAGCTCTGTATAGTTTGTTTTTTTTTGATCCGCCAGCTCTGTATAGTTTATTCTGGGTAAAACTCTCCTAATATTTGGCTCCCCCTTTGTTTTTGTCACCAGTGAACTTTGTTCCATAGTGATCCCTATGTTTTGAATCCTGAGTTTTTTCTCCCCATGTGCAAGCATTTTAATTATTTGTTGGCTAGCCAGTAGCTTGATACAGATTGTCAAGCTCATTCTACAAACTACTTAAACTTTTGGGTTGCAAAGAAAACTAGAAAAGGTACCTTCACCAGTTCTTAGGTGGTCGCAAGGACCAAGCGTCCGTCCTGATTTTGTTACTCTCTATTGAAACTATACATGAGCCCAAGCAGCATATGTAGACAAAAAATCAAAGATTTTACGGACACAAATGGATAAGCACAGATTTGGACACGCTAATGCGTCCAAAACCGTTTGATGTGTGTGGACCTCACATCAATTGTGTTGGATCCACATGCATTGACCATTCCGGACACATCTAAATGCGGATATGTGCACATCCATATGCGTCCGTAGCATTGCTCATAGAAAAAAATGCATCCCACTTGGCCGTAGAGTACCTCAGACCAAATCTTATGAAAATTCCTAAGGGTATATTAAAGATCTTTTCAGAACTATAGAGCCATCTTTTCAAAAACAAGCAAGCTTAACAACGTGGAAATCTGCATTAACAATCATACAGCACGGAAAGAGAATTTTCAGCGTAATTAAACTAATAAGTTTCCCGGGTTTTTTCTGGTATCTTCCTATTAACCAACCGAGAATTCATAACTACACAACAAAACACCAATAATTGGCGCAATTGAAGATCAAGAATCAGCTAAACTCGAGTGGGGCTGATAAAGAAACCAAATCGCTCGAGCTCGTGTTCACTCGTTTGAGATCAGTTTGTTTATGTAGCAAACCAAGCTTGAATATGTTTTTGAAGCTATCAAGCTCGAACAAGCTACCTGCACGGCTTGTTCGACTTAAGATGTTTGAAAAACTGAAGCAACTCGAGTACAGTCCATGATCGGCCCGATTAAAGCTCGTATGAGACCGGTTCGCCTCATGGCGAAGTAGCTCGTTAGGTTTTCAAACTCAACTCGAGCACGTTTGGTTGGTTTTATCATCCCTAACCTAAACTCGAGCGAATACAATGCTGAACCAAACAGATCCATACTGACACACGCAAGCAAGAACTAAATAATTCTCGTTCAACATATATAACGAATGCGTTTGTGATTCATATACCTGGTACGTGTTATCGAATTTGTCGTACATGAATCGGGTGATGATGCTGGTTTTTCCGACGGATTGATCGCCCAGGAACACGAGCTTGTACTTGGCGAGGGCTGAAACCGGAGCCATCACTCGGATCTACCCGAATAATAAGGCGGATCGGGTTGTGTAGCGCCGAGATCTCGCCGGGAAATTCGATGTGCTTGGGGTGGGCTTCGGATTGGCTGTGATCCGCCGTCGTACACAGACGGATCCTTAGAGAGAGAGAGAGAGAGAGAGAGATTGGTTTTGCGCGAGAAGGGAATTGGAAGAGGTTTCGCGGAACGCCGACGGAAACAAAACGGCTTTGTTGCACGTGACGTGACGTCTGTAAATAATTAAGTTGTAGAATTTTTTCTTGTTTCGTCCTTATTTAAATTTTTCTTGTGTTTATTAATTTTGTGTCTAATTTTTTTATTATTGATTCATCTTGTCAAGATTTCTGAATTTTATCTTAGATATTTTTAAAATATTTGAGTAAGAATTATAATTTTTTATTTTTTCGATTCGTATAACGAATTAATAATTTAAAAAAATTAGGCGCAAAATCAACAAACACGAAACAAAAAATAATGACAAAACATGAAAATTCCAAAAAATCTAAAAAAACCCTTAGCGGAACTTATGTTTGTCTGGATGGAAATTTATAATTCCAAAGATGAAAATTCTTCCCTGTAACATAACTTTGATTGCGTCAATTGAAATTCCCCATAAAACAAAAAAAGGACAACTCATGAGAAAAGATCAATATGGTTTAAATCAAGGAAAATGTCTACTTCACCACATTATGGTATGGGGTCGTGCGGATTGTCTCCCAAACTTTTGAACAACCACACGTAACCCTTTTATGGTTTCGACTCACATTGTCTTGTTTTTCGTCTAAACTAACAGATGATAAATCATAAATTAATTACACGCGCCTATTTTTTAGATGAGATGCGCATCTTGAAAATTTATGGTATTACTTTTACATGTCTTTCTAATTACCAAAAATACTACTAGTATCGTCTTCTTATTTTCTCTCTCTCCCACCACGGCCAAAAGTAAGCCATCCCTTTGCCTCACCTCCTCATTTTCCACAACAGAATACTCACTCTTTCTCATCTTGTTGCTATCTGATGGAAGTAGAGTTGCAATTGAATCTCAAAAACTTTGTATTCATTTAGAGTATCCACAATGCTATAATCAAAAGTAAAAGGTTTTTAAAGTTAATAATGTTGGTGTAAAATATGGCTCACAATGCTATAATCAAATTTAACAACCTCCTTAGAAATAATCAAATTTTGAGCTTTGGATAACCAAAACTAGCAACCTTTTCACAATAACCAAATTTAATAAACCTTACATATTCTCAATCAAATACACCAATCATTACACAAAATGGTCTATCTCTCTTCCCTTTTCTTTTCTCTCTTTCTTTTTGAACAATATTTTACTAAAAATTTTTTTTTTTTCAGAAAACTGTTTTTTAAAAATATATTTTTTCCAAAAAAAAAGTTTCAAAAACCATTTTCTTTTTTTAGTAAATAGTCTTTATTAGTTTCAAAACTATTTTTTGAAAAACTATTTTCTATTGTTAACAATTTTTAGTTTTTGGTAGTTTGAAAAGATAATGTAACAAATTTTGGTTATTCAATTTTGATTATGTCATTGTAAACATCTACATTATTAACATTAGCAATCTCTTAAATGAATAATTAAAAGCTGACGTGGCAACTTTTGATTATCAATTTTTGATTATAGCATTGTGAATACTCTTAGGGGTCGTTTGGATGCCGGAGAAGGGAGGGGGATAAGTTATAACCCCTCCCTTAGACCTGGGCCCATCTCTAAGACCTGGTTTGGGAAGCCAAAACAGAGAGGTCTTCGTTTATCCCCTCCTTGCGGAAGACCGGAGAAGAGGGCAAAGAGGGGTATTATTTTCGGATGGGATTTGAGGTGTCCATAAATTATCCCCCCCAATCCCCCTCCTTCTTGGACGATTTTGCCCCTCCTAATCCCCTCCCACAACCCAACCCTCCTGGGTTTCGTCTGCAGCAACAAAATCGAAACAAGAAGAAAAAGAGGAAGAACAAGAGGAACACCAGCAGATTGGAGATTGAAACTGTGATGTTCAGCCGGAATCGGAGAAAGGGTGTGTCGTAGTTCTTCTTATTCTTCTTCTCTGCCTCTTCGTCTTCTTTCTCCTGTTTTCTCTCTCTCTCTCTCTCTCTCTCTCTCTCTCTCTCTCTAGCGCTGCCTGGAACTGGAAGTGATGAGAACAAGGGTTAAAAAGAAAAGAAAAATTATCCTGTGCATTTGACACCATGTGCTCTCACTAAAAAAAGGGTATTAAAATTTCCCCACTAAAAAAACGAAATTAAAAAAATGCTTTTTAATTATTTATACATATTAAATTAATTTGTTAATTAGTAAACTGAATTATTATTGTTTAATTATGAAAAAGTAATTAAATTTATTAAATTTTGCAATTTTATATTTAATTTAATGACCAATCTAATTTAATACCATACAAGGGCAAAATGGTCATTTGACAGCTTTTTATATCATCCACCCTTTCTTATACCCCTTATTAATCCTTCATCCAAACCAAGTATTATTTAATCCTCCTTCTCTAATACTCCATCCAAACAACTTACTATTTAATCCCCCTCCATAAACATCACATCAATGTGGGCCCTCCCTTATTAACTAATACCCCATACTATCTTATCCCCCTTATTAATTAATACCCCCAATTCTTTCCCCGCATCCAAACGGGCCGTTAGAAACAAATTTTTAAGCAAGCAATATGGAATGCAGGTATACATGTGTACGTGTGGAGAGAGAGAGAGAGAGAGAGAGAGAGAGAGAGAGAGAGAGAGAGAGAGAGAGAGAGAGAGAGAGAGTGTGTGTGTGTGTGTGTGTCATGCAGAGTTATAGAAACAAGTTAATTCTTCGATAACCAATAAAGAAAATGGATATATACATTCCTAATAATCAACGTATGCATATAACCATTTCCTTGAAACCCATATCTTTTTAAGTATATTTTTATGAGTGGGGTCATATTCAATGAGTTGTGTTCTCGGACTAGACCATCTCGTTTTGCTTTGCCGAGGGTGTCAATTTCATGGCAACAAGTTGATTCCGTGGAGGCATGGAAGTTCGTATATATTTACACAGAGTGATGGAGTAAGAAATCGACCGATTAAAACAACAGGGCATAACCCTTAAAAAGGAAAAGGGGAAAAAACAGAAAAGAAGGGCCAGTATAGACTTTTTACTTTTGTTGTGACGGAGTTGCATGTGCGAATCACTCTAAAAACTGGTGGGATTTTTGACACGGTAGGTTTGGGTGTTCGCTGATGGTGATGGTTTGGTTGCTTGGGGGGATTGGTCAGTGGCGGGGGGTGGAGGTGACTATAGTTTTGGGTTTGGATTTGGGTTTGGGCCTTTTGGGTGGGCTTGGCTCCTACTTTGCATGGATTTGGCTGGTTTGGGCTTATTTTCATATTTCGGCGTTGTTCGGTCTTTTTTTGAGCTATATGTGATTGATCTGGGCACATTTAGGCCTTTAGGTGTTCGGGCATTTTGCCCTTAGATTGTAGGGCTTTGCCCTCGTAGGTGTTTATCCAACCTTTAGTTAGATCTCCCTCCACTCCCCCACTTGATGTACCATATCAAATTTCTTAATAAACTTTTTGCCATTTCGAAAAAAAAACAAAGATGGGTTTGTGGTTATGTTCAAAAGTCAGGTGGTTGTCCGTACAAGCCCCAAACTATGAGGGGGTAAAGTGGATTTTTCCCTTAAATCAACTTCTTCTTGTTTTTTTTACCGTGAATTGCGCCACATGTCCAAAAAAAAAAAAACTACTCCAGGTCCAGCTAAACAAGCTCATGGCTTTACAAGCTGGCACCCTTTGTCTTAATCCACAGTAATATACCCTACTTTAATTGGAGAAATTTGTCATTGCCGGGTGGGCACAGATTACGTGGTGCTGTGCACCATCTTGGCCGTCCAATGAAGTTTTGGATGATCCAGATTTGTTCGGCTGTTTTAAAGTATGAAATTATTAAAATATCCCTTCACAACCGAATAGATCTGAGCCGTCCAAAACTTCATTGGACACCCGAGATTGGTGCCGAGCACAACGTGGCCTGTGCCCACTTGGCACTGAAAAATTTCTCACTTTAGTTGTGTTAATCCACTGTTCCTGTGGATGAATCTTTACAACATGACAAGATTCTGCCATGTGCTCTAGTCTATCATTTTATCTGTCCAATATGCGTCTTTTAATGTAAGTACAAGTGTTGTGCAGTGATTAGAACTTGAATTCGGATATAACTGGAGGAAGGATTTTTTGTGCCAAAAATTCCTGTATGTATCTTTGTGCTGGGGGATTTTTCAACCGTTGGAATTTTTTTTTTTGATCAGACAACCGTTGAATTTAAAACATATAAAAATTTAATACAATCCAACAGCCAAAAAAACCTTTCAGCTGAAATGTTTTCTGGACAGAGGAGATCGGACCCCGTATATAACAGAGCCTTGAGACTTAGAATGTAAAAGCTATGCTGCCAAATACCTTGAAAGTTCATTCTAGTTTACTATTGCCTCTAACGTAGCATGTGCATGTGCAATTGTGGGTTTTTTTTGGCAATTTTTCGTAGTCGTCCCTCTAGTTTTATGGTTGTCTCAATTTCGTCCCTCTAGTTTCAATTGTCTCAATTTCGTCCCTGTAGTTTGTTTTGTGTTCCCAAATTGGTAAAATTGTTAACACCGTTAATGAAACTAACAGAAAAAATATGATTAAAAAATCAAGTGCTCTAATTTTCAATCCAATTGAACAGGTAAGAAGATCTTATTTTTCTGGTCATTTTATCTTAAATGGTCATAATGGATTTTTAACTCTTAGGCATTTCAATGAACACCCTAAGAGAGCCCTGAAACTAAATAAAGAGTCTTCGGGTGCTCGTTGAAAGGCCTTAAAGCCAAAAATTGATTACGACCATCTCGGATAAAATGATCAAAAAAATAAGATCTTCGCACCGGTTCAACCAGATTGAAAATTGGAGCACTTAATTTTTTAATCATATTTTTCCGTTAGTTTCATTAACAGTGTTAACGATTTTACCACTTTGGAACGTAAAACAAACTATAGGGACGAAATTGAGACAATTGAAACTAGATAGACGAAATTGAGACAACTACAAAACTAGAAGGACGACTACGAAAAGTTGTCTTTTTTTTTTAAGGGTCAACAGTCAACAGGGTAGGTGATACATATATTATTTAACTATTTATAGATATGTGTGTGTATAATTGATTTTCCAGAAATAATTTATTGTCTCTGATACCAAAGTTGGTTTAAAACTCTTAACTAGTGTCATATCTTGCAGTGGAGCCCAATTATCAAATGCTCAAAAGTTACCGATTATGATTTGGTATGAGTTGAATGAAACAGGAAGAATTTCCGATTGACCAGAAAAAAAAAAAGAAGAGGAAAACTCGATCATTTCAATTTCTAGCTATATCCATTGAAGGAGGGAGAGATATTTATTTTTCTTCCCCAACTAAAATGAAATTTATTATTGTAGAAAGGCCCACATCGAATTTCACTTCGATAACCAAATTCCTTTATTACGTGGAGCTCAACTTTCAAGCATTCTCGTCAATAGCCAATTCAATTATAAGGACTTATCGCATTATTCAATATCTTATGTCTAAATTCAGGACTACAAAGCTACTCCCTCAATCCTAATTTATAAATATTCTATTTTAGAGATTTTAACTTGTTATAAAATTATCATCATTGCACTTGTTAAATTTTTATTTTCTCTTTTTACCCTTCAAAATACCATCATTATATGTATTTACTTTAAAAATAAGGGATGAAACAGTAAACTCACCATTTTTTATTTTTTAAATCGTTACTTTTTAAATGGAACGATTTATTTAGGACACTAAACTGTGCTAATGGAAATAAGAATTCAGGACGGATAGAGTACGAATCGAGACAGGTAATCAACCAAACACTTGTACTAATACGAAATGGGAAATGATAATGTCAAAATCGTTTTTATTAATACAAAAACTCTAATGTATAAAAGGCCTCTACCATTTGCAATGTACAAGACTCTTATGCATTAAAAGTTTGACACCAACAAAAATAATTTTGACATTATCATTTTCCATACAAAAATTGAGCTGTTTTTTACTACGAACAGCTATGTTGAATTACAAAGTGGATAATGATGATCCACTCGTCCATTAATTCTGCGTTCCCGAATTGCCGGGAACTGCCCCCACCGGTGAACCAAATTTTCAGAGTCATACCCCTGATATCCACCGGAAAAACTCGGTAATGTCTTCACCGATCCTATAGGACTCCAAGTCGACGGCGCCAACTACAACATCACTCCGACGACTGCTGCCTCCGCCAAACCAACCAGAGCTCCGAAACGACACCGTTCGAGTGGAAATCGACGCAAGGTGGTCCACGTAATCTCTCAACCAGCTTCTCCGCGATTCTTCACCGGCTAATGTCTCCAACGAAATTGCAATGGACTCCTTGTCAAGGGAACTCCCTCGCCGGTGTGTGGTGGACCCCACGGAAACATCGTAACCTCCGTCGACAATGTAGTCGAAGGAGCCGATCGAGTACGACCTCCGATTATCGCCAGCATGGATCTCTGATCCCCGCCGCCGACTAATGCTTCCGATTTCGACTCTGAAACTGGTTGGTCTTTCTTCGGACGGCAGGATTTTATCTAGTGCATCCGACTCGGTCGGGTGTACCGTGGACCTGCAGAGCGGACATGTTTGGTTGGATGAGAGCCAGGCGTCGATGCACTCGGCGTGGAACGCGTGGCAACACAGCGGAAGCAGCCGGAGCCTATCACTGGCCTCGAACTTCGACAAACATACGGCGCAGTCTCCGCCCTTAGCAAGGTTTCCGGTGACGGAATTAAAGGTGAAGAGAGGCAGGGAGTTGATGGAACAGTGATCGCGCCGTGAATCGCGGTGGTTGTTGATAGAAGAGGGGAAGACGTCGTCGTCTACGGCGGCAAATGTGCGGCTGCGGTGGCGGTGGCGAGCGATGCAGCGGAGGAGGAGGTAGAGAGACGAGGAGAGGATAAGAGCGGAAGCGATGACGAGTATAGCGACGATAGAGGAAGAAAACGGTGATGAAGGCTGCTGGTTTTCGCCGCCTTCGTAGATGAGATGTGGCATTGTTGTCGCCGCCGTGGCAAGGAGTGGCGGTGACGGCGGCGCATCCAACTGAGAGAGTGTACGAGGCATCAAGAGATTCAAGACAGAGAAAACCTCGATGAATATAGTCGGGTGAAGAGAGAGAGAGAGTGTGCGCATGGACCAACAACACGGGACTAGCATGTGAGAGCAGGGTTGAGAGCATTAGGGACCACTCCGATTTAGACTTCAGCTTAAATTTTCTATAAAAAAGAAAATTGGGATGAAAAAAAAAATCTAATTGGAAACTTAGAAGTTTTTTCATTTTTTTCTTATACAAATCTATTTCGTACATATCGTTATCTAATCAAGTTAATTTTTTACATGAATAACAAACTTGGTGAGGAGTAATTATTCAATAGTCTGGAAGAAACATCACGTGTTATTTCGGAACACTTTACAACAACACAATGCTCTCAAAAATAAATGATTTTTATTATTGTTGTGGGCACCGGACAGGCTCACAAATTAAGCCCAAACTAAACCAGACTAAATAAAAATTTAAAAAAGACGAACAAAAAAATGTAAAACGAAATGGACAAAAAAGTTAAAGAGTACGGAGCCTAAGAATGAGGTTTATTTATCTGTTCTTATTTTAACAAAGGCACCACAAGATGTGTTGTGTTCAGTAGAATCCGTAGCAATAACCATTGTCATCGCTACCTAGAACTATCCACATAACAGCAATGGAACACAACTCCTGATAAGTTTGATAATTGCATTAAGGTCCTGGTTTTGGTCATGTATGGTTTTATTTCTAGTCCACAATGGTGATTCGCATCCCTTGTCCGCCAAGTATGTTTTCCAACACACACAATCAAAGACATAAATGCCACCATGAACTAAACATATGGTTCCGATATCGAATGATTCTCTACAAGATGCCTAAAACTCTACATGTTCATTTTGTAGAGCATGTTAAATATACTATTCACGTAAAAAATTAGCTTCGCCAAACATCGATGTATGAATAGGAAAGATTTGTGCAGGTAGTTTAAGTTCCAATTTTTTTCGTTTGCTTTTTCTTGCACAAATCTGTTTATTGATAGGGTAACCCACTATAAGTATATTGATGTCCCATCATGTGGTAAAATACGGTCATAATGCGACTACGGTGACATTGTTCTAGCAAAAAAACATAAAACGTCACTACAAGAAATCTTGGCTTTCTCAGCGTTTTATAAACGCCGGAAAAAGTGAAACAAACGCCGGAAAAAGTGTTCCCGGCGTTTTTAGCGAACGCCGCGACTGCCGATGTTGGGAATAGTTCCCGGCGTTTAATAAATGCCGGAAATGTTCCCGGCGTTTTTATCACTATTTCCGGCGTTTACAAAAACCCCGGGAAAAGTCCACGGCCGGCGACATCTTCCAATTCCGGCAGAGATTTACCGGCGTTTACAAAAACGCTGGGAAAAGTCCAAGGCCGGCGACTTTTTCCGATTCCGGCGGGGTGGGTTTTACCGGGGTTTACAAAAACGCCGGGAATTTTTTTTTTTTTTAAATCTGCAAGAATGCTGCTTCATATCCAAACAACCAAACTTTAGAATCCATATACTAGCAAAAAGAAACAATAATACATACTTTTGCAAATCCAAATTCATGTTCATATGCAACCATAGTTTGTAAAATACAGGAAAGAAAAAAAAGGACGAACAAGTCAAAGAAAATAAACACTTAAGTCCCTAAAATAAACAGTGTCCCGCACGCCTTTATCAAACACATTCTCCCGATCATCTTTTTCTCAAGCATCTGCAAATAAAGAAGCAATATTAGTTGAAAACTGGATAATAAATAATATGAAAGCAACAAAGAATGAAACTATGAATTAGGGCATTACAATAGGTACTCACCTCCAACCACTAAAGCAGTTCGTCACCGAGCATTGTAGAAGAGTTCCATGTAACCTTCTCTTGAAACAAGAAACTGGTTTGGGCTTATTTTCATATTTGGGCGTTGTTCGGTCTTTTTTTGAGCTATATGTGATTGATCTGGGCACATTTAGGCCCTTAGGTGTTCGGGCATTTTGCCCTTAGATTGTAGGGCTTTGCCCTCTTAGGTGTTTGTCCAACCTTTAGTTAGATCTCCCTCCCCTCCCCCACTTGATGTACCATATCAAATTTCTTAATAAACTTTTTGCCATTTCGAAAAAAAAAACAAAGATGGGTTTGTGGTTATGTTCAAAAGTCAGGTGGTTGTCCGTACAAGCCCCAAACTATGAGGGGGTAAAGTGGATTTTTCCCTTAAATCAACTTCTTCTTGTTTTTTTTACCGTGAATTGCGCCACATGTCCAAAAAAAAAAAAAACTACCCCAGGTCCAGCTAAACAAGCTCATGGCTTTACAAGCTGGCACCCTTTGTCTTAATCCACAGTAATATACTCTACTTTAATTGGAGAAATTTTTCAGTGCCGGGTGGGCACGGACCACGTGGTGCCGTGCACCATCTTTGCCATCCAATGAAGTTTTGCATGATCCAGATTTGTTCAGTTATTTTAAAGTATAAAATGACTAAAATATTCATTGACAGCCAAATAGATCTGAGCAGTCCAAAACTTCATTGGACACTCGAGATTGGTACCGAGCACAACGTAACCCGTGCCTACTTGGCACTGAAAAATTTCTCACTTTAGTTGTGTTAATCCACTGTTCCTGTGATGAATCTTTACAACATGACAAGATTCTGCCATGTGCTCTAGTCTATCATTTTATCTGTCCAATATGCGTCTTTTAATGTAAGTACAAGTGTTGTGCAGTGATTAGAACTTGAATTCGGATATAACTGGAGGAAGGATTTTTGTGCCGAAAATTTCTGTATGTATCTTTGTGCTGAGAGATTTTTAAACTGTTGGAAATTTTTTTTTTTATCAGACAACCGTTGAATTTAAAACATATAAAAATTTAATACAATCCAACGGCCAAAAAAACCTTTCAGCTGAAATGTTTTTTGGACAGAGGAGATCGGACCCCATATATATAACAGAGCCTTGAGACTAGAATGTAAAAGCTATGCTGCCAAATACCTTGAAAGTTCATTCTAGGGTACTATTGCCTCCAACGTAGCATGTGCATGTGCAATTGTGTTTTTTTTTGGCAAATTTTCGTAGTCGTCCCTCTAGTTTTATGGTTGTCTTAATTTCATCCCTCTAGTTTCAATTGTCTTAATTTCGTCCCTGTAGTTTGTTTTGTGTTCCAAATTGGTAAAATTGTTAACACCTTTAATGAAACTAACAGAAAAATATGATTAAAAAATCAAGTGCTCTAATTTTCAATCCAGTTGAACCGGTAAGAAGATCTTATTTTTCTGGTCATTTTATCTTAAATGGTCATAATGGATTTTTAACTCTTAGGCCTTTCAATGAACACCCTAAGAGAGCCCTGAAACTAAATAAGGAGTCTTCGCGTGCTCGTTGAAAGGCCTTAAAGCCAAAAATTGATTACGACCATCTAAGATAAAATGATCAAAAAAATAAGATCTTCGCACTGGTTCAACCGAATTGAAAATTGGAGCACTTAATTTTTTAATCATATTTTTTCCGTTAGTTTCATTAACAGTGTTAACGATTTTACCACTTTGGAATGTAAAACAAACTACAGGGACGAAATTGAGACAATTGAAACTAGATAGACGAAATTGAGACAACTACAAAACTAGAAGGAAGGCTACAAAAATTTGTCTTTTTTTTAAAGGGTCAACAGTCAACAGGGTAGGTGATACATATATTATTTAATTATTTATAGATATGTGTGTGTATAATTGATTTTCCAGAAATAATTTATTGTCTCTGACACCAAAGTTGGTTTTAAGTCTTAACTAGTGTCATATCTTGCAGTGGAGCCCAATTATCAAATGCTCAAAAGTTACCGATTATGATTTGGTATGAGTTGAATGAAACAGGAAGAATTTCCGATTGACCAGAAAAAAAAAGAAAAAAGAAGGAAAACTCGATCATTTCAATTTCCAGCTATATCCATTGAAGGAGGGAGAGATATTTTATTTTTCTTCCCCAACTAAAATGAAATTTACTATTGTAGAAAGGCCCACATCGAATTTCACTTCGATAACCAAATTCCTTTATTACGTGGAGCTCAACTTTCAAGCATTCTCATCAATAGCCAATTCAATTATAAGGACTTATCGCATTATTCAATATCTTGTGTCTAAATTCAGGACTACAAAGCTACTCTCTCTATCCTAATTTATTAGTATTTTATTTTAGAGATTTCAACTTGTTATAAAAATATCATCATTGCACTTGTTAAATTTTTATTTTCTCTTTTTACCCTTCAAAATACCATCATTATATGTATTTACTTTAAAAATAAGGGATGAAACAGTAAACTCACCATTTTTTAAACCGTTACTTTTTAACTGGAACGATTTATTTAGGACACTAAACTATGCTAATGGAAACATAAGAATTTAGGACAAATAGAGTACGAATCGAGACAGGTAATTAACCAAACACTTGTACTAATACGAAATGGGAAATGATAATGTCAAAATCGTTTTTATTAATACAAAAACTCTAATGTATAAAAGGCCTCTACCATTTGTAATGTACAAGACTCTTATGCATTAGAATTTTGACACCAACGAAAATAATTTTGACATTATCATTTTCCATACAAAAATTGAGCTGTTTTTTACTACGAACAGCTATGTTGAATTACAAAGTGGATAATGTTGATCCACTCGTCCATTAATTCTGCGTTCCCGAATTGCCGGGAACTGCCCCCACCGTTGAGCCAAATTTTCAGAGTCATACCCCTGATATCCACCGGAAAAACTCGCTAATGTCTTCACCGATCCTATAGGACTCCAAGTCGACGGCGCCAACTACAACATCACTCCGACGACTGCTGCCTCCGCCAAACCAACCAGAGCTCCGAAACGACACCGTGCGAGTGGAAATCGACGCAAGGTGGTCCACGTAATCTCTCAACCAGCTTCTCCGCGATTCTTCACCGGCTAATGTCTCCAACGAAATTGCAATGGACTCTTTGTCAAGGGAACTCCCTCGCCGGTGTGTGGTGGACCCCACGGAAACCTCGTAACCTCCGTCGACAATGTAGTCGAAGGAGCCGATCGAGTACGACCTCCGATTATCGCCGGCATGGATCTCTGATCCCCGCCGCCGACTAATGCTTCCGATTTCGACTCTGAAACTGGTTGGTCTTTCTTCGGACGGCAGGATTTTATCTAGTGCATCCGACTCGGTCGGGTGTACCGTGGACCTGCAGAGCGGACATGTTTGGTTGGATGAGAGCCAGGCGTCGATGCACTCGGCGTGGAACGCGTGGCAACACAGCGGAAGCAGCCGGAGCCTATCACTGGCCTCGAACTTCGACAAACATACGGCGCAGTCTCCGCCCTTAGCAAGGTTTCCGGTGACGGAGTTAAAGGTGAAGAGAGGCAGGGAGTTGATGGAACAGTGATCGCGCCGTGAATCGCGGTGGTTGTTGATAGAAGAGGGGAAGACGTCGTCGTCTACGGCGGCGAATGTGCGGCTGCGGTGGCGGTGGCGAGCGATGCAGCGGAGGAGGAGGTAGAGAGACGAGGAGAGGATAAGAGCGGAAGCGATGACGAGTATAGCGACGATAGAGGAAGAAAACGGTGATGAAGGCTGCTGGTTTTCGCCGCCTTCGTAGATGAGATGTGGCATTGTTGTCGCCGCCGTGGCAAGGAGTGGCGGTGACGGCGGCGCATCCAACTGAGAGAGTGTACGAGGCATCAAGAGATTCAAGACAGAGAAAAACCTCGATGAGTATAGTCAGGTGAAGAGAGAGAGAGAGTGTGCGCATGGACCAACAACACGGGACTAGCCTGTGAGAGCAGGGTTGAGAGCATTGGGGACCACTCCGTTTGGACTTCAGCTTAAATTTTCTATACAAAAAGAAAATTGGGATGAAAAAAAAAAATTCTAATTGGAAACTTAAGCTTTTTCATTTTTTTCTTATACAAATCTGTTTCGTACATATCGTTATCTAATCAAGTTAATTTTTTACATGAATAACAAACTTGGTGAGGAGTAATTATTTAATAGTCTGGAAAAAACATCACGTGTTATTTCGGAACACTTTACAACAACACAATGCTCTCAAAAATAAATGATTTTTATTATTGTTGTGGACCCCGGACAGGCTCACAAATTAAGCCCAGACTAAATAAAAATTTAAAAAAGACAAACAAAAAAAATGTAAAACGAAATAGACAAAAAAGTTAAAGAGTACGGAGCCTAAGAATGAGGTTTATTTATCTGTTCTTATTTTAACAAAGGCACCACAAGATGTGTTGTGTTCAGTAGAATCCGTAGCAATAACCATTGTCATCGCTACCTAGAACTATCCACATAACAGCAATGGAACACAACTCCTGATAAGTTTTGACAAGTGCATTAAGGTCCAGGTTTTGGTCATCTATGGTTTTATTTCTAGTCCACAATGGTGATTCGCATCGCTTGTCCGCCAAGTATGTTTTCCAACGTACACAATCAAAGACATAAATGCCACCATGAACTAAACATATGGTTCCGACATCGAATGATTTCTTACAAGGTGCCTAAAACTCTACATGTTCATTTTGTAGAGCATGTTAAATATACTATTCACGTAAAAAATTAGCTTCGCCAAACATCGATGTATGAATAGGAAAGATTTGTGCAGGTAGTTTAAGTTCCAATTTTTTTCGTTTGCTTTTTCTTGCACAAATCTGTTTATTGATAGGGTAACCCACTATAAGTATATTGATGTCCCATCATGTGGTAAAATACGGTCATAATGCGACTACGGTGACATTGTTCTAGCAAAAAAACATAAAACGTCACTACAAGAAATCTTGGCTTTCTCAGCGTTTTATAAACGCCGGAAAAAGTGAAACAAACGCCGGAAAAAGTGTTCCCGGCGTTTTTAGCGAACGCCGCGACTGCCGATGTTGGGAATAGTTCCCGGCGTTTAATAAATGCCGGAAATGTTCCCGGCGTTTTTATCACTATTTCCGGCGTTTACAAAAACCCCGGGAAAAGTCCACGGCCGGCGACATCTTCCAATTCCGGCAGAGATTTACCGGCGTTTACAAAAACGCTGGGAAAAGTCCAAGGCCGGCGACTTTTTCCGATTCCGGCGGGGTGGGTTTTACCGGGGTTTACAAAAACGCCGGGAATTTTTTTTTTTTTTTTAAATCTGCAAGAATGCTGCTTCATATCCAAACAACCAAACTTTAGAATCCATATACTAGCAAAAAGAAACAATAATACATACTTTTGCAAATCCAAATTCATGTTCATATGCAACCATAGTTTGTAAAATACAGGAAAGAAAAAAAAGGACGAACAAGTCAAAGAAAATAAACACTTAAGTCCCTAAAATAAACAGTGTCCCGCACGCCTTTATCAAACACATTCTCCCGATCATCTTTTTCTCAAGCATCTGCAAATAAAGAAGCAATATTAGTTGAAAACTGGATAATAAATAATATGAAAGCAACAAAGAATGAAACTATGAATTAGGGCATTACAATAGGTACTCACCTCCAACCACTAAAGCAGTTCGTCACCGAGCATTGTAGAAGAGTTCCATGTAACCTTCTCTTGAAACAAGAAAACAAACAAATAAATGTTACGGTACCAAAGCAAAGAATTTACTTCCTTATGTTGCAGAGATGAACCACAATTGCACTTAAAATGAAATCAGACCCACCTCAATCTCTGGTTGTCTCCCACTAGTTGCACCTTCCTCATGTTTGGCCCGTAGCTGCCAGAAGAATACCATACACTAACTCATCACAAACAAACGAAAAGTGACAAATTGAGAAGTTAAAGCTACAACTCCAGCAGTTCAAATAGCAAACTTAGAAGTTAAGCATCAAAGCTAAAACCCACGCACCTAGAAGTCAGACTTAGTTCAGATGGAACATTTTAACTTACATATACAACTGTTATATGCTAACAGCTCACCTAGCAACATATTTCTTAGAATACATGTTTTTTATCAGGCCAGGAATGCATCAACAAAGTTATTTCTTCAACAGAAAAAATTATGTAAAGGAACATACGTGTCAGCATGTCTAGTTTCTACAAGTTCCTCAAAGGAAGTAGGGAACTATATTAACTTCCAAGATGTACACAGACAAGCGAATACAGGATGGGAGCGAAAAATAGTAAGCCCTCAGAATTTACCTCTTAGTGGGACGTGACTTAAGTTGTGACTATTTCTCAAGGCCAATTTTATCGTTTAAACCCAACTTCAAATCAGGCATTCCAGAAAGAAAGCCCTGCATCAAAATTTTCCCAGTCACATCACATCACAAAACACTACCTATAATCACCAAACATTTATAAGCAACCAAAGTATGCGTACAAGAAACACGTGACAATTCACAAACCAAAGATGGATGCTTATTTTGAAGATTCTCTGTCTAAAAAGGTCAATGCTTATAATGCAAGGACCGCTTTAACGCGCAGTGCGCACTACTAACTAAACAAAAGTAGTATATCCTAGGAGTCCTTCACAGATTCATTTTATTGACATAGTTCAACCATAGATGCTGCTTTGACGTAGCCTTTGTGACGCATTCATTGAAGTACCGATGCGTCCTATTTTGACCACAGTGCAATTGACACAGCAAGCAGCCAAAAGCTATTAAACAATGGAAATCCAACGAGAGTCAAACAATATAAGTTAAAGATTGGCGAGCCAACGGATGCTCTTGAGAACCGGCCAATTTCCCCCCAGAGCAAGTATTTTGATCCCAATTTTAAAACAATGAAACCAGCACAATAAGAAGTTAGAAAAAGCAACAAAAAATCATTACTGTTAATTAGATGTACATCTTGACATTAGTAAAATCTCACCAAGACCATTCCATAGATAATATTATGATCAATTCTATTCACGACAAGATGAAAATAATCCCTCTGTTATGCTTCTATGCAGCCATTAGAAAGGAATAAAAGTAGAGTTTAATCAGCCAAAAAACATACAAGCCAATAGATGTACAAGCGTATATTAAGGATTCAAGGTAGATTCAATCACTCAATATCTTTGATAGAAGGCCAACCTTTGGCTGCTTAAAATTGCTATCGGCATTATTTTCAGCCACAACACACTCCTCAGCCCAAAATATCAACCACTTGGCCTAACCAACAGTCTTGTTATCAGGAGTCCACACACTTCCCTAATTTCCACTAGAAATACAAACCCAAGGCATAAGACAATGGCAAAGGTAAGTATTGGTACCCCAATCAAGCCGATGAGAGTACACCAGATAAAGCAATGGAAAAAAACCCCGCGGACCTCCACCGACATGACAAAAGAGCCCTGGCTCTATTATAAAAGAAATTACGCATGAGGGGCGTTTTCTGACAAAAAGAGCCCTGGTTTTGAGCAAGATCGTTAAAGTATATATCCACAAAGCCATAACAGAAATTAGCATAATTTTGATTCTATTACAAAAACGGTTGTTTTTAAATTACACATTCAGAGAATATATTAAAATGGTCCAAAGCCCTTGATGATAGAAATGAATAGACTCCACCAGGAAAAAGGGAACTCACAGCGTTTTCAGGTTGGCAATCTGCGTCAATGTTGAAGGTATAGGGCCAGTCAATTGATTGTACTTCAAATTCCTGCATTAAAGTGCACATAAACCCTCAGTTGAGAGAGCTAAAAACTTTCCACAGTGATCAAATCATACTGTACTTCAAGCGTTAACTCTCAGTAGCTCAAGCTACTTAAGCTTAGATATTGAGAATGGAATGTCTCCATATAACAAATTAGTGGATAGTCCCTACTTCATGCAAACACAACCTTTAAAAACACACAACTCTCCATCGATTAAATAACACGAACTTCTCAGGATTACGAATCATTTCACTAGAAGATAACACATCACAATACCACAATGAAGAAGAGACTAGAACGTGCAGTATTACAATAATATCATAGAGACACAATTGCCTATCTCATCTGAAATTTGACCAGTCAAGTTGTTTCACTGAAGATCTCTGCAATGTTTCAATAGCATTCCGTTCCCTATACATACGATTTTTAGATTGACGTTGTAGAGGCTAGTGTAGCGCGGAACAAAGGAAAATACATGAATTATTGAAACTAATAACCTTTGAAAACTTCTGTATAAACTAAAAAGATCATCAAGAGATTGTGTAACTCCATCAACAAAGTAAGGGGTTTATCATTTCCTACAAGCAAACCAAACTTTTCGTGCCCTAACCCAAATCCTCCTTCCCCACGACTCCCTCCCTTGATAGACTGCCCTAAGTCCCCTAACTAGAAACCCAACCTTGACCACCGAAGCCCAACTCCACCGGAGAAAATAAAGAGACATTGAGAGTGAAACACACACAGAGACATACCAGCAGCGAGGGGAACGTCGAACCCCAGAGACAGAGAATGCTGACATGGACGGGAGATAGATTCAGAACCCTTTAGGTTGAGAGCACCAACAACCGGTTGGGCCGTCCTTCGCTTCCGCACCACAGATCCGTTACAGCCATCAATGAACCCGCAACTCCTTCACTACCACATATCTGCTGACCAGAGAAAGAGAGAGAGAGAATACCAGTAGAGATAGAACAGCCGAACACATGGTATGCCGATTCTGAAGTTTCTCTGCCCAAAACGAGATACAATCAGTCCAATCGTGATACAAATTCAAGCCAAAATGAGCGAGAGAGAAGGAGAAGTACCAGTAGAGTGAGATCGAGGAGGCCAGAGACCAGAGGAGTGTCGATCGAAGAGAGAGAGAGAGGGAGAGCGGCGGTATCGTTGGGGGTTAGGGTTTTCTCTGCGGCGCCGGAGGGAAAATAAAAGATGCAATAGGGAAATGGAAAAGCACCCACGCGTCTTTTTGTTTTAAAAATGGACCTTTACTGGGATTTATTGTAAACGCTGGATAAGAAGTGAGGGGAATACCCTTTTTTGTTGTAGTTAACTAATTTAATTCATGGTATCAACAACTAAGGATGAGTTAAAATATTGACTAAACAGTATTTTTGGTATTTTTAGTTCAAAAATACTACTACTATCTATTCAAAGCAACTCAATTATTTATCTAATTGATCTAAATGATGTTTTTAGTGGAAAACAGGTAATCTTTTGACACTAATATGAAGAAAATGAAAAGGAAAAGTGGTTCTCAATAGTCGTGGGCTGTAAACGAATCTCGCGAGCTCGGCTCGGCTCGACCCGACTCATTAAAGCTCGGCATGACTTGTTTTAGTAAAAGAGCTAAGGTTGAGGTTAAGTTTTCGGTTTGTTTAGACTTTATAGTAAACAAGACTCGACTCGTTAAGAGAGACTCGACTCGATTAAAAATGTTCGTTTAGTAAATGATTAAACTCAATTCATTATGACTCGAGCCAAGATCGAATTTAAATTTTTAACTCATTTATTAGTAAACAAGCGGAGCTCGATACAGCTCGGCTCGGCTTGTTTACCAGTAGATAAGATATATTTACACTAGAAAATACTAAAAAAAATTAGCCAATACCCAGAAGAACCCCATTGGCCACTGCCAAATGCCAACCCCGTAATCCCTCTCTCTCACCTCACTTTTACAGTATGATTTATCACCCAATCTCGCTCCGTTCTTGAGAGAGTACCAAAATCAGGAGAGAGAATCACACAACCCCGCCACCCAATTCCACCACCCGCCCACCTCTCCGACCTTGCGAGCCGAGCGATCCACCCTCCACAACCACCATGTTCCGTCAAGCAGCCAGTCGCGTTCTCTTCCGATCCTCCGCCGCCGCCAGGGCTCGGCCGTTCTCCACCGATCTCGCGGCAGCTGCGTCGCCCGACGAGACCTTCGTGGAGGCGTGGAAGAAAGTGATCCCCAACATCGAACCTCCCAAGACTCCTTTGTCCTTCATGACCCCACGCCCTGCGACGCCGTCTTCGATCCCTTCCAAGCTCACCGTCAATTTCGTGCTTCCTTATGCCTCTGAGCTTTCCACCAAAGAGGTAAGTTGTGCAGACCATTTTGTTTTTTTATCTGATTTTAAGTGGGTTTGTTAATATGAGTTTTCCCCAACATCGAGCGCGAGATTGAGAGCATGAGCACAAAAGCAAGAATTGAAAACACGAACAAGTGGTGTTGCTGTGTTAATTGGTTATTTGGTTCCTTCTGGTATCATTGACCGTGATTCGTGCCTCTTATGTGAAATTTGTGGTACATGATGTATAATGCTGTTTTCTAATGACTACTTCGAGTCTGATAATGATAATATTGCTTGCTATGGTCGTAAGGGGGAATGCAAATGCCATTGTCACTTAGGCCCGGTTGTAGATTTTCCAGGTTATTTTGCTTTGAATGTTTATTGGCATTTGTTAAAATGATAGCGCAACCTTAATCTTAATTTATTTGCTTTCAATGTTTATTGGCATTTGTAGTTGTTATTGTTGTATTAGGTGGATATGTTCAACATGAGCATTAATTCACAACACATTCCATACCTAAAAGTTGAAGCAATATGGGATTTGTTCTCTAGGACCCTCTCAGGGTTTGGACCTTTTTGGTCTATCATGTGTAAACTGTTTTTGGGTCCACCATCATGTAGTCCTTTTCTTCCCTTGGGTTTGTCACCGTGGTGTGTGGGCTGGTATTGTTATTCTTCTTGATATGGGGCAGAATGGCATGACTGTGTTACCACGAAGAATGCTTGTATTCAACCCACGCATCCTTCAATATGCAAGCAATGTGAGATTGGTTCTCTTACATGTGTAACATTTTGATAGCTGGTCAAGTAACAAGTTTAGAGGACTTATCTTTGATGGAAATATTTGTTCATAGAATATTTGGTTTTTGAAGGAAATAAATACTTTTGCTCAGAAATTTCAAGGCATATATCCATAAACTATCTTGGCTCCTAGTAGTATAGAGGCCACTGGCCATATGGAAGAAAGATAGTGGCTCAAAAAAAAAAAAAAAAAATCAGAGCCAAATGGTGGCTCCCCGCAGGTGTATAGACTACTCATCAAGTTGTGGGATATTAATGGTTCCTAGTGGATGTACAAACTATTGGCCGTGTGGATGAAAACAGGTGGCTCTTTTGTTGGCCTGAGAATGGCCACATACACAATTAAAATGAAAATTAATGAACAAGGCCATAATACAAACTTTGGTTTTCAAAGTTCTCATAGCACAAGAAGTGGTTCCTAGTAGGTAAAAAACAACCGATCACTAATGTTAATGATTCCTAGTGATAGGACTTCTGATTATCGTTGACGGAAAGTATTAGATTCCAGTGGACTGAGTTTCTAAGATGGGTCTAAGGTACATATTGCCTTGTACCATGTTATGAAGATTGTTGTCTCTTGTTTTTTGAAATTACAAAATTCTAAGTATCACCTCCAACACAATTATAATGGCAACCCTCGCTCAAACTTTGGTTTCACACCTATGGGACGAGGCAAAGAAGTTCAAAGTAGAACATAGAATATGGTCTTGCTTTCTTATCTGGACCTCCAATTGTCTACTAGTTCAAAATTTCTATTTGTACATCCCATTGCAGTCTAAAGTTTATACAAGGACTTGGGCATCAATACTGGTTACTCTGGCTTTAGGTTATTAGCGACATTTTCCTGCCTTCAAGCTTGCGTTAATCTTTTCAGCAAATTCTTTGACTTTTCTCCCCACTTCATCATATTCTTCATTGTGACTCTTTTTGTTCACCACTGCTTTTAGGCAAGAATTCCTAACTTCAATTTATTAAATTGTCTTTGTTGGGCATTTAGTTTGAAGTTCAACAAGGCTAGTGCCTGCCTCATACTTCGAGCTGGGGAAAAGGAGTATACAACTATCTTACCACTTAATAGATTCATTAACTCAAGATGAAAAAGTGCTACTACCCTGATGGTTTGGTAGTCTTGTTGGTATAAGCGTGGCCTGGTTATAGAGTTCCTCCTTAGTGGAGAGTAGGTTTAGATAGTCTTCCACTCAATAAAAGCTTTCTGACTACGGCAGGCCAACTGTGAGGCAAGCATTTTCATTAACAACATTGGCTCCATTTCGTATATCCATGGATCAAGGTGGTTAAATGTATCGCTTGACAGTGTGTGGTGTCAAAGTGGTTGTAAGATATAGTTGATGTGGGTAATTTAATTCTCCCATTATTAGCTTTCTCCATATTGTTGCGCTCCCAACCTTTTATGCATTACGTTAATCTTATTTTGTAATTTTTTTTTTGCTTGCAGTGTAAGATGCTTTGATAAACCTTGCAACTCCAAAAAGAAATAACTTCATACACTTCATCGTAAGATTCTATGGTTACTTACCTATTTATCCAAAAGGCCAACAGATATAACTCCGCTTGAGAAAACTTCCTTATGGTGAATGTTGTATCTACTTGTCACATATGGCATTCAGATACAGAATGCAATATGTGTTTAGTGATATAGTTGCATCCTTACTTGAACGGGAATTCATATAGGGAAGAAAGCTTCTGTCAAAGAGAATACCTCCAGAATTGAATTGTTATAGTGTCACTGATTGAATCCCTCAATCAATTCCCAAAGGATGATAATCTGAACTGTTCCTTTTAGGTTACGCTGTATTTGGAATTATAGTTGGCCTACAATGGAAAGAAGATTTTCTTGTTATCTGTGGAGCTGAATTTTTATGAAATTCTGGTTGAACTTTGAAGACGGGTGGGAATGGTTGAAGACATTGATTCTTTTTACCCTCAATAACTACCAAAGTATAAAACCTTTGTTTATTGCCCAAGCATGAAACATAGCTTAGACGGTGTGTTTTATGGAGGCAGTGACATGCTTTGGAATTTTCTTGGGTTGTGTTTCGGTCAAGATTTGGGCATGGAAAAGGAACCGAAAATGGAAAATTGTAAGAGACATAAGCGTTCTGAGCGGTTAGATCATTTAAGGTTCTTTTAGTTTTTCTGTTTCCATAGTATCCTTGATCCAAGTACAGTTTTAACTTTTAACATCTTGCTAAAAATGGGACTTTTCATCTCCTAGAAAGAACTTGGGAGTAATTTTATGGTTGTCGTCTCACTTTTAGATATTTGTTCTTGCAGGTTGACATGGTCATTATCCCGGCTTCAACTGGACAGATGGGTGTCCTTCCGGGGCATGTGGCAACAATCGCTGAGCTGAAACCTGGGGTTATGTCCGTGCACGAAGGGGACAAAGTGGTCAAATATTTTGTCACTAGCGGTTTTGCATTTGTTCATTCAAACTCTTATGCAGATATAATTGCCGTTGAGGCAGTGCCAATTGACCAAATTGACCCTGCCCTGGTCCAAAAGGGTCTTGCGGACTTCACCCAGAAACTGAGCTCGGCCTCTACCGATTTGGAAAAAGCTGAAGCCCAAATCGGAGTCGATGTGCATAGTGCTCTCAACTCTGCTCTCACTAGCTAATGTTGATGGTCCCTAAAGTCTCTTGATTCAATAATTGTCTCACCATTTCTCTCTTCTTCTTTTTTCCTTATAGAGACATATGCCTTCATCAAACATTTGAAGTCTATTCTTGTGACAGATGCTGGTTCGAGTTATTTTGTTTATGTACTTGTTGCGGTGGATGTGGTGGTTGATACACCATTTATGAATGTGGTGGTTGATACACCATTTATGAATGGATATTAAGCTAATAAGCAAAATCTGTAGAAATTATAAGCCTCCTCCCTTGTCTTTTTCGGATAGAGTATTGCTATACGTACCGACCAAAAATATACCGAAATCGTACCGACGGCGTCGCCGGCCGTCCTCCGGCCACCGGACGGCCGATCCGAGCCGTCCAAAAATTCTAAAAAAAAAAACCGAGGGGGTCCACGCGGGAATCAAGGGCATCCGATGTGTGTAAGGTGCTTGATCTACACACCCTTTTTTTCGTGTATATACACATATGACGGCTCGGATCGGCCGTCCGGTGGCCGGAGGACGGCCGGCGACGCCGTCGGTACGATTTCGGTATATTTTTGGTCGGTACGTATATCTTTTCCGTTTCGTAATGCCCCTCCTCTCTTTGAAGGTGCATTCTCTTTGCTTAGCCAAGGCCCTCTTTACCAAATTTATCATGCTGTTTAAAAAAGTCGGGAATGGATAATGGTTACGCACAATTTTCGGTATGGAGAATCACTAGCCCGTTTTGCTGGGTGGTTTACTTTGGCCAGGCTACTCAAGTAGTTCAAGGTCAGACTAACATGTTAGGTGGTATATTTTGCCTGTTACATTCCGTTTCATTTCATGCTCTTTTATGAAATGAGGAGAGATGGTAAATCAAAACCACCACCCCTCTTTGCTCCCCCGCCGCAGTCCCCCTGGACTTTTTTGATATGGGAAATGGGATAGTGGTGGTGAGATTTCGTATTTTGAACTTTTTGAGATTAGGAGAAGCTTGCTTTGGTGAAGAAGTTCATTCGTCTTTCCAATTGTCTGTGGTTACAATGTAGTGGTGAACCGAAATGTTATAAATTAAAGTGTAATGACAATCAGATTGGCACGTTGTTGAGTTCCATCCCTACCATCTTACAGTTCAAATTGTTGATGGAAGTGGTAAATGGTGTTGGATGTGGCTGCTGTCCGGTGTGTGGGTTTTTAGAATCTGTCCGGTGTGTGGGTTTTTAGAATGAGTAGTGTGCTATACATGCCGAAAGCTTATACTACTATACACGGAGTATCTAGCATGGCATTTGGCAAGATGCATTCGTATCTCTGTGTTTGTGCTCATGTTATATTGTTATTGGGTCCGAAACACATTATATGGAACTATAAACTGATCACATTTGAGTTTGGCACGGCGGGCACAGGCATTGTCAAATTGTCTAAAAACATGCTACAATTTGACTCATAGTGTAGTATGTATAAAAGAAATGTCTTGCTAACCTCTCTCAAGTAGGCGAATGGATAACAAGTGAACAATGCCAAATAAGTTAGACTTTCAATTCTCAATTACAGAATATCAAGTATATTAATATTCGATAAATTTTTCAGCTATGGATGTACCTTATGCATTTTATCCACTGCTCTGTTGGCTAAGGTTAGCATTTTTCTTAAAGAAAAGGGAAAAAGAGATTTAACTCATGTATTATAGTCTTGTGGCAAATGAAGGCAATTTTTAGTGCGAAAAAAACCTCATCCCAAATACAAAACCCAAATACCCAGGTGCCCCCATTGCCAACCCTCTAGAGAGAGAAATCAAGAGTGAGAAGCACACGAACCAGACCCAATTCCACCCCACCCCACCCCACCCCCCTTTCCGACCTTGCGAGCCGAGCGATCCACCCCCTCAAACCACCATGTTCCGCCAAGCCGCCGCCCGCATTCTCTCCCGATCCTCCTCCTCTGCCGCCAGGGCTCGGCCGTTCTCCACCGATCTTGCGGCGGCTGCTTCGCCCGACGAGACCTTTGTGGAGGCGTGGAAGAAAGTGATCCCCAACATTGAACCACCGAAGACTCCTTCGTCCTTTATGACCCCCCGACCTGCAACGCCGTCTTCGATCCCTTCCAAGCTCACAGTCAATTTCGTACTTCCTTATGCCTCTGAGCTTTCCACCAAAGAGGCAAGTCATACAGAGCTTTCAATTTTGTTAAGTTTTTGTTCTTTAATTTGAATTGAAGTGGGTTTAGTTGAATTTTCTTCTATTGCTGGTATTCTGATTGATCCCTTTTGCAATTTAATAAATAATTGGCTCCTAAACCCACACATGTAAAGTTTCGATCGCTTTGTTGATTCTTACTCTGGTATAGTAAGTCAGCCCAACGTTTCGAACCTTGATTACTTCTTCACTTGTGGCATTTTTAGATAATTATGCTGCAGATAGGATGTAAGAAATGGAATTAACAGCAGCCACAACTGCGATTGGCGGTGGTGGGGGGTGGGGGGGTGAAGAATTGAGTTTAACTAAATGTTCTCCGAAATTGGAGAAAGCATTTGACAACTTTGGGGAGAAACAAACTGGTTCGAGTACTCTCCTAGATAGGTGGTCAAGTGATAAGTTTTGAGGACTTATCTGTCATTGAGAGTAACTTTTGTATATCCCAGGTATAGGAGGTATAGGAGGGGTCTTGGTATCCCCTTCCGTCCGTTTTTAATTTTTCTGCCATTTTTTGTGCACACTTTGATGATTAGTTTCGTTCATTTTGTAGAGCTCGGGGAGAACATTAATCTTGGAAAAAATCATGTTCATCGGACTTTAGTAGATACATGATCAACACACGTGAAAATTGAAGAAAAACAAAAATTGGATAAAAAAAAACACTGAATAAGAGCCCAATTTTTGTTTTCTTGCATTTTTCACGTGTGCCGATCATGTATCTACTAAAGTCCGATGATCATAATTTTTGGCAAGATTATTGTTCTCACCGAGTTCTACAAAATGAACGAAGCTGATTATCAAAGTATGCTCGGGTAATGGCCGGAAAATTGAAAACGAACCGGAGGGGTATACAAAGACCCCTCCTATTCGTGGGATATATAAAAGTTTCTCTTGTGATTGAAAGATTGGTTTATATAATTATTGGCGAAGGAAATTGTTTATTTTGCCCGGAAATTTCAAGTCAATATGAAAGAAAGATAGTGGTTCAAGAAAAACAGAGGCAAATGAAGGTTCATGGTTCCTAGTAGGTATACAGACTACTAGCAAAAAGTAGTGGGAAGTTAATGGTTCCTATTAGATGTATGAAATACTAGCCATGTGGATGATAATAGGTAGCTCCTTGTGGGCATGAGACTGGCCAAATACACGATTAGAAGGACCAACATTAATCAAAACCACAATACAATTCATATGAACTTTGAGTTTCAGAGTTTTCATAACCCAAGAAAAGTAGTGCAGGCATGTAAAATACTACTGAGCACGAATGATAGTGATTCCTAGTAGTACGTCTTCAGATTACCATGGATGGAAAGTATCAAACACCATTAGACTGAGTTTATATGATGGGTCTAAGGTACATACTGCATTGTACGAGGGAATGAAGATAGTTGTCTCCTATTTTCCGCAATTTCAAAAAACCTAACGATTATTCCAACATCTCTCTCTCTCTCTCTCTCTCTCTCTCTCTCTCTCTCTTCGTATTTGCAACCCTCTACTGGGCAAGGAAAAGAAGTTCAATGTAGGGCAAAGAATATGACCTTGCTTCCTTGTCTGGAGCTTTAACTCTACTGGATCAAAATTTCTTTTTGTAACCCCTGCACTTAAAAGTGTATTTAAGGTGGGTCAATACTGGAAACTGTCTTTAGGCTATTGCAGACGTTCTGATCAACTTTCCTGCCTTCGAGCTTACACTAGTCTTTTCAGCAAATTCTTCAACTATGTTCAGTTCGTCATCTTGTTCATTGTTATTTGTTACTCTTCTTGATCACACTGGTTTTAGGCAAGAATTCACCAACATCAGTTTATTAATTGTCCTTGATGAATATGTAGATTGTAGTTCAACGAGGTTAGTGCCTGCCTCATATTTGTAGCTAGGGAAAAAAGTACACATCGATCGTTGCACTCAACAGAGTCATAAACTCCTCAAGACAAAAGCGTGCTACTTCCCGAATGGCTAGTTATAGTCTTGTTGTAGCAAGGGTGGCCTGGTTTTAGAGTTCCTTGTCTGTGGAGTGCTTAGACTTCCACTCCATAAAATCTCTCTGACTAATGAAGGCAAACTGTGAGGCAAACATTTTCATTAACATCACTGGCTCCGTTTCAAATATCCATGGACCAAGGTGGTTAAATGTATCACCTGACGGGGGTGTCAAAGTGATTCCTAGTTGATGCTGATGGGTCCCATGATTTGTTTTGTTAACTTCTTATTTGCTTGCAGCATAAGATGCTTTAATAAACCTTGCAAAAAGAAAAATCATAGCATTCTAAAGATTCTTGGTTATATACTTATTTTCCTAAAGGATAACAGATATAACTCCACTTGAGTAGACTTGATTATTGTGAGTTATATCTACTGGTTATATATGGCATTGAATATAGAATGCGATGTGTTTTGTGATATAGTTTCTTCCTTACTCCAACATCAATTCATATAGGGGAGAGAGCTTCTGTCAAAGAGACTACCCCGAGAATCGCATTGTTATAGTGCCACATATCGAACCTCTCGATCAAGTTCCAAAGGATAATATTGTGAACTGTTCCTTTTAGGTTACAAGGTATTTGAAGCTATAGTTGGGATACTATAGAGAGAAGATTTTCTTGTTAGAGTGGAGCTGAATTTTGTATGAAATAATGGTTTGACTTTGAAGATGGGTAGGGAATGGTTGGAAGACATATTTATTCTTTTTGCCCTCTATAACTGACCGAGAATAGAACCTTTGTTCTACTGCCCAGAATATATGAAATTTTGTTCAGATGGTATGTTTTATGGAGGCAGTGACATGCTCTGGAATTTTGTTAGCCTGTAGTTGGATCAAGATTTGGGTATGGAAAAGGAACTGAAAATTGAGAATTTAAAGTGACCTGACCGTTGTGAGCCATTAGATTATTTTGCTTTTTTTCCTTTCCCATACCCATATCCTTGATCCATATAACAGTCTTAACATGGTGCTAAATGGACTTTTCGTCTCCTACAAGGCACATGGGGATTAATTGTATGGTTGTCATCTCACTTTTAGATGTGTTCTTGCAGGTTGACATGGTCATAATCCCAGCTTCAACCGGACAGATGGGTGTCCTTCCGGGGCATGTGGCAACAATCGCTGAGCTGAAACCTGGGGTTATGTCCGTGCACGAAGGGGACAAAGTGGTCAAGTATTTTGTCAGCAGCGGTTTTGCATTTGTTCATTCAAACTCTTATGCAGATATAATTGCCGTTGAGGCAGTGCCAATTGACCAAATTGACCCTGCCCTGGTCCAAAAGGGTCTTGCGGACTTCACCCAGAAACTGAGCTCGGCCTCTACCGATTTGGAAAAAGCTGAAGCCCAAATCGGAGTGGATGTGCATAGTGCTCTCAACTCTGCTCTCACAGGCTAGTGTTGCTGGTCCCTAATGTCTCTTGATTCAAGAATTCTCACCCATTTTTGCTTTTTTGACATATGGCCTTAATCAAACATTTGAAGTCTGTTCTTGTGACAGAAACTGGTTCAAGTTATTTGTTTATGTCCTTGCTGTGTTGGATGTGGTGGTTGATATACCATCTTTGAATGGATTTAATATAAGTAGGAGTGAAACCTCCTCCCTTGTCTTTTTCGTAATGCCAGTCCTCTCTTTGAAGGTTCATTCTCTTTGCTAGGGCAAGGCCCTCTGTTCCAAAATTTATCACGCTGTTTAAAAAAAGGTGGGAAACTCTCAAGACATGATTCTGCAGTTGAAAATAACTGGGTTATGGTTACACGCAATTTTCAGTATGGAGAATCAAATTTTCAGTATGGAGAATCACTGACCCTTTTTGCTGGGTGGAATACTTTGGCTTCTTAGGTAGTTTAAGGTCAGACTAAATGCATGTTTGGTGGTATAATTTTCCTGTTACATTCTGTTTCTTTTCATGCTCTGTTGTGAAATGAAATGAAAAGAAGGAAAATCTAAACCACCACCCCTCTTTGCTCCCCCGCTGCAATCCCCCTGGAATTTTTTGATGTGGGAAATTGGATAGTGGTGTGGAGATTCCATATTCTGAACTTTTTGAGACTAGGAGAAGCACACTTTGGTGAAGACGTCCGTTCATTTGTCTTTCCAATTGTCTATGGTTATACTGTAGGATCTCTGTTAATATCAAAATGAGACGAGTTCTAGAAAATGCGGTCAATTGTGTATAAGAATTGTTGCAACTGAATTTTGATTGAAATGTGGTAAATTTAAGTGTAATGACGAGCTGATTAGCACATCGTTGAGTTCCATTCGTACCATCTGACAGTTCAAAATGTTGATGGAAGTGGTAAATGGTGGTGGATGTTGCTGCTGTCGGGTGGTAGGGTTCTTAGAATGAACAGTGTGCTATTTATGCCAAAAGATGATCAACTGTTACTTGACCCAGAGTTGTGGAGTGATTGGTCAGTGGCACCTTGGGTACCAGGCCTTTTTGGTTTCGATCTAGTTGATTAGTTATGGCCCACACTATTCCAGTTCGTCCAAATTGAATATGTTAGAGCATACCATATTACCAGTCGTGCTAAACATATAGAAAATTTGACTGATCGCATATCATTCATGTGTACCTCATTTATCTTTTTTGGGAACAGAGTGATGCACTGCCTTGCAACCAAATTTGGTACATTTGCGTACTCAGGCATTTATTGATAGGTTTTTTTTTCAAAACCCAGAAGCAAGGAATTTCCTTGCTCATTTGCAGGATTAGGTCTCTTTTGTGAGGTTGATTGCGTTCATACGAGGTTGTTACTGTCACAGCCTGTATAATTGCAAATAGTTCGTTGGCCACAAAATGCTCTGAGACCCATATCAAACACACCCATCTAATCCACTGCTTAGAGAGTTTGATGTGTTTCTCTTTAAGTTTAGTTACAAAAAACTGGGAAAATTATGAAGCATTGATCCTGATCAGTTGACCCCTCGTTCTGAGCTATGTTGAAGTGTGAGGGCGGCACCTCTGCACCCTCAGCTTTTGAGGTTTTTCAAGCCCACACGCATGCGCACACATACACATATAGTTGTTTCGATTGATTCCGAAGACATCCTCATTTGTCAGGAAGCTCGTCTAATGTGTCTCACAATGATGTAAGAAATTAGAACAAGCGTTTGAGTGAAATGTTGGTTTTGAGGCCATGTAAGGTGGATGTATCATGAGAAAATTCTAGGTAGAGACAGTTCTGGAGAAAGAAAAACGAAAGAGTGACAGACAGTGGGTTTATTTATGAGGCCATTTTTCTGGAAAGTACTATATTGATTATTGAGTTAGTGACACATCTCTCATGATTTTAATACTATGCTATCTAGCTTGGCATTTGGCAAGACGCATTCTTACCTCTGTCCCTGTCCTGTTGTTCGGCAAGGTAACAAACGAAACGGGTGCTATTAGTCCCCTCTGGGCTCTGGATCCTTAACTTCAACATTCCGGGATTGGTCGAGGCGCGTGCGGAATGGGAGATGCTTGGATGCTCATCTCTGCAATTGACAGCTCTGATCTTAACCGAGTAATGGGCGGTTCAAATTTGTATGCGCTCAGATTCGATACGAACCGTCCGTGCCGAGATAAATAGCCAAATCGGCCGCTTTGCACCTGCTCGGCAGCATCCTCAGGTCCAGTGCGTGCAACCTAGCTCGGACATCCGGCTATTAAGAGAAAAAAAAGAAAGAAAAAAAAAAAGGATGACAAACGACACACACCTTACAAAACTATGAACTCATCACATTCGAGTTGGGCAGGGGCACTGTCAATGACGCGAGGACAATCAACTACTCCTTAAAATAAGATTGCTTTAATTTGACTAATGGTGTAGTAATACTACTATACTAAAAGAGAAAACAGCTAGCTGAATAATTAGTAAAAGTCATTTTCAGTGATCACCATCAGCTCCAGGTGGTACTGCCCTTCTAATGGCAATATGCATGCACAGTCAAGATGTTCAGATTAATTTATGGACGCGTTAATTATCTTTTCGAGGATCAATTTTATCGTTTACTAGCAATGGATCTGTTTAAAGTCTGGACAAAACTCTTTTCATGAACCGACTTTTCAAAATCTTATAGCACTTGCGAGTTTCGAACATAATAAAACTTAAAAGAGTAAGCAAACCTCTAAGCTAACCCGTTCAAGGGCCCATTGATTGCTTGACAAAGATGCCCCATCTTAAAAGGGACGCGTGCTATCAAGGGAGAAGAAAAAGGAATGAGAAAGAAAAAGATGGAAGTGGAGCTGTCATTGCTTGATTGGAGTTATGAAAACGGAGTAAAAGAAAGTTGAATTTCTCGGAAAATGTTTATTTTGCTTCCATTTTCAATGTACAGAGTACCATTTTCATTTAATTTATTTGTCGTCTCTCAACAAAACCCATATCCAATACGGTACCTATAAAAAGAAAATCCAACGTTATCAAGTATTATACTTTGTTTCTGATGGTCATATATATCTGCACCATTCGCAAAAAAGGGCAATGATAATGTCAAATTATCTTTGCTAAAGTCAAAATTTCGATGCATAAGAGATTATACCGATACATGGTATAAGTCTTTTAGGTATTACAAGTTTGGACATTAAGAAAATCAATATAAAATATGTTCGTAAAACGGGCACAATATTAAGTTATTAACAAGGGCAGTTGGGAGATGCCTCCACAAAATTATTATCTTCAAGCTTAAATTTAAAAATTCACTAATAAGTGTCACGATTGAAAAACCCTCAAGTTGTGGTTTCTATTTTTGTTTGGAATAAAAAAATAGTGACAGTTACTTTAGTTTTTAATTAGGCCAAGATCAATTATTATTAAACCAAGCTCACGTGCTCAACCCTCCTTTTGATAACCCACGGCCAAACAATCCCACCTGTGAGGATACAAGTGGTACTTCATTATTTAACTTGTGCCAATATTCGCTCGATCACCCCCCATTGATTTAATTGACCCTCGTGAATTGAGCTAATAAACAAGCTGAACCATTCGAGTCTGAGCTCGTGTTCGTTCGTAAAAAGTTCGTTTGAGATCAATTTTCAAGTAAACAAACTAAGGTCGAACATTTTTTTAAAACTCGTTAAGCTTTCGAACAAGTTTGAACAAGCTACTGTTAGGCTCATTCAACTATTGATGTTAGAAGAATCCAACCTACTCAAGATCTGTTCCAACTGTTCGTGTTCGACCATCTTTACATGCTCGATTAAAAGATTGGTTCGTCCCATAAACAAGTCCAAATAGAACGGTATTTCTGAAAACGAAGCTTAAACAACGAGCCGTTCAGCTCGTTTATTAGCGCTACTCGTGAATCATGAGAATTTTTTCGTGCCGGTACGGTACCACACGTGGTACCCTGTCGGCGATCTGGACCGTCCAAACGGCCTAGATTTACTGCCTCTCTCCCCTCACCCCACCCCACCACTCTCTCTTCTTTTTTTCTTTCTCTAAAATCCACTGATGATGCCAATATTTGCTCGATCACCCCCATTGATTTAATTTTTTTAAATTGATTTAATTGACCCTTTTGAGTTGAGCTGCTAATAAACAAGCCCAACCACGCTGTTAAAAGCTCATTTAAGATCAGTTTTTACATAAACAAATCAAGGTCGAACATATTTGTAAAGCGCAATAAGCTTTCGAAACGAGCTCGAACAAAACTGTTGCTCTAGTCGTTTGACAAATGATGTCTGAAGAATTCAAGCTACTCGACATTTGTTCCGACTGTTTGTATTCGGCAATCACAAGCTCGTTTAGAACATGGGCTAGTCTTGTAAACAAGCCCAAATCAAACGTACTTCTAAACGAAGCTTGAACAACGAACTGTTCGGCTTGTTTATCAGCGCTACTCATGAATCGTGAGAATTTTTTTGGTGCCAGTGGGATAGCACATACGCGGTATCCTGTCAACGATCCGAACCATACAAATGTGTTATAGATGGCTCAAATTTATTCTCTCTCTCGTCACCCCACCACTCTCTTCTATTTTTTCTCTTTCTAAAATCAGGACAATTCAAAACATGTTTAACCGGTCCAGATTGCCGCGAGCACCACACCACTACTTGGTACCCTCTCGACACCCAAAAACTTCTTGTGAATTGTGCCATCTCAGAGGGACGTAGAACGGGGGAGCAGCGATCTCCACCGTCAATTTTGTTGACTCTCGGGAGTTGGTTTCATCTCCGAGAACGTAGAACGAGAAAAGCAGTGGATTAATATTAATTAATAATTTCATTCGAGACCACGTAGCCGTTGGAGGTATAATTAGGTGCTTCGCTGTATAGGTGACGAGGACTGCACGTGTAAAGGTTCTGCCCTATGTTCACGGGGCAGGGGTTGCGGGCAGAGGGGACAATGACCTCGAATACAGTGCCCAAACCAAATGCATTGTACTGAAAAAACGTCTCAGATGGGTCCCACGTCTCCCATGGTTTTTCAAGTTTTGGAGAGAAAACTGCACACCTTGCAGTTGGTCTTTTCTTGGCCAGATGACGGTTTGATTCGGCAATCGAAATTATTCATTTTGTAAAGATCGTCGAGAAGCTCAATCATGCTAAAGGTCGGGTTTTATCAGGTGTGCTAAGTCTATTTTTTCGTAAATTAAAATGTAATCCGGTTAGTTATTGA
The DNA here is from genome assembly GCA_014282245.1 of Rhododendron simsii. Taxonomy (NCBI): domain Eukaryota; kingdom Viridiplantae; phylum Streptophyta; class Magnoliopsida; order Ericales; family Ericaceae; genus Rhododendron; species Rhododendron simsii. The sequence continues at coordinate 4,084,137 of CM024959.1, read as the reverse complement.
TTGAAACCCGATCAACAAGAATTTAGTATGATATGATTAATGTTTTGAAATGAGTTCTAATGTTTTGAATGAGTTCTACAAGACGAATGATTTCGATGTTAAATTAGAACCATCATCGAACCAAGAAACACTCAATTGCGCAGTGTTTTGAAAGGAGTTGAGACATTACGTGGCGGTGCTCCAAGACAACCGAATGATTACTCTCGTGATGGGTTGTGGGTCCAACGTCGACTCATTGCCGATGTGGGGATGACAGAGAAGAGACAAAGGTGGGCCCGGGCTGTATAAAAGACGTGAAGCTTACAGTGGCGGGGTTTGGTTTTGTGCGTGCAGTTACAGAAATACCCTTGTTTGAATATGCTCAGAACTACAAAACCAAGGGTGTGCACGTATTTTCGAAGGTCAGTGGTAAGTTGTCTTTTTCTTCCCCCTTTAAATCCCAAAGTTGCTAGAAAGTGTATTTGCCCCAATTATTTGGGATCAAAGTAGCTAAAAAATGTTCTCTTTGCCTTGGAAACTCCATCCGTTCCAATTTAATTATTCTTTTTGGGAGTTCGTATCATTTTTTAATTAATTATATTTCATTATAATATTTTACGTGATTTGAAAAATATTGTATTACAGAATTAATAGATATATATCAAACAAGATTCATATTAGATATAAAATTTATTACTGATTTAAAGATGTACTGTAACTAATTTTTTATCTAGTTAGAATACAATTAGGGACAATTAAATTGGGATGGAGGGAGTATTTGGGTATCATGCAACTAAAGGATTATTTGGAATTTAGGGAAAGGAAAGGAAAGAAAAAAGAATCAAAACTTTAGAGAAAAGTGTAGAGAAATATTTAGCGTGCTTGATTCTTTGTTTGTTAATTTCTTCCCCATTTCCTCCCAAACCAAATAAGAAAATTTTATTTTTTAATGGGAGAGGGGGGAAAAGTAAAATGAATAACTAAAATTCCAATGATTTGAGCACTCCACTATTTTATAAATGCACTCCAAAATTTTTCATTTAGTGCTTAAAATTACACATAGCTCAACTTTCAAAGCACATCAGAAAACAAGCTTTTGAGTGCATACATAAAAATGTGGAGTGCCAATATCGATCATTTTCCTAACTAAAATGGTGAACAACCTTTAAAACAAACAAATCAATGAGAGTAACACTCCTTATTCAACTCTAGGTAACATTCAACAAGTATATTTTAGAGGCATTAATTTACGTAGATTTCACATATAATTCAACTTAACCCCCACTTTAATGTGATTGAGCTATACCTCTATACGCAAGTAATATTTTTTTTTATAAGCACTTTATTTGCCTTAATCTTATAGTACTAACTTTAATTGCTCAAGAGCATTAGAAGAGTCGTATTGACTTTAATGTATGACGGAAAATTTTAAAATTAGCCTAATGGGTTGAGAATAATAAATGTGTGAATGTATATTAAAGGGTGTAAAAAAATATATAAAAATACGTATTTTTTTTATCTTCTAGTGTACTTATCATTAGCCTAGTGGGCTGACAATAATAAGACCGATGTATGAATGCATGCCACAATGTAGTTAAAGTCCAACAATGACAGAGCTTACAAATACGAATTCAAACTTCTTGAAATAAATCTAAAGAACAGTATTGCGAAGCAAAGAAAACGTAAATAATGTCCTTTCATAGTGTGAAGAGTATGAAAGTTCATGCACACAAACACAATTTTACTTGACACAAGGGACCAAATGGCAAAATGTGCCTCAAAACCCACTGAAGCATTGATGGCCATTGGATGCATGAACCACCAGCCCACTGGATTCATGCCCCGGATTCTCTCTCCAAAGTTTCAGCTGCTCATTGGATCACCAGACCACATTCAGTGGTCTTATGACACCGTGGATTCAAACACTAAATAGTATTGAGTCCAACTAAAATGTGTGGTAAAAAAAGGTGTTGGATCGAGCACCACGTGGTGGTACCAAGACAAGACCATGGAATCTCCACCCCCAAAAGAGAGGTGTTCTCTAGAGTCTAGGGTCCCAAGTCTCAACCAATGAAATAAATGACTTTCTTAGAGCAAAGTAAAAAGTTCAGAAACTCAATACGTGGTTGGTGGGGAGTACCAAGGTTCCCTGAACCATGGACTACCTGATTTTTGTACCTCACTACTATAGACTGGCCCTTTGGTCTGCCACTCTGCCTATCAACTGTTATAAAACCAGTGCCACTCCTTTTCCCCTCCCTTATTACAATCACCTCTCTCTCTCTCTCTCTCTCTCTCTCTCTTGTAGCAACCTCTGCTTCTCAAGATCACAGACAAGATGAGGTCAGCAGCTCCATCTTACGCCGGGTATAGAGAGTGCAACCAGGGATCCCATTTTCTGGAATCCTGTTTTCTGTGCAGAAAACCACTTGGTCAGAACAATGACATATTCATGTACAGGTTAGCTAAACATTCCCTAACAGAAAGTCTTTGCGCGCCTCTTTAAAACACAACTCGGGCTGCGCCCGGCTGTTCGATCTATGTAGATCCATATGCATCGAATAATTCCGGGTAAAGTTGAGTTCAGAGTTGTGTTTTAATGGTTCCCTAACAGAAAGTGTATGCAAGCCTCTTTAAAACACAATTCGGGGCGCATGTTGTGCCCGGCCGTTCGATCCATATGAACCTATGTGCATCGAACTGTTCCGAATAAAGTTGAGTTCGGAGTTGTGTTTTAATGGTGCGTGCGTATCATTGCTCTTTCCCTAATCCATTTTTCCTCACTGGTATTTCTTAAAGAAATCCCTTTGGATGAATTTGATGGAGATTGGGTTCTGATGGGTATTTCGGTATTTTTGCAGAGGCAACACACCATTTTGCAGCCAAGAATGCAGGCAAGAACAGATGGAAACAGATGAGGCAGATGAGGCTAAAGAGAAGAGATGGAAAGTCCCATCTTCCAAAAAAGCTCTCAGACAAACAACTGCTGCTGAACCCACCAAGAAACCATCTAGTTTTGTTGCAGTGGCTTAGATGGAAAAACACTACCCAACAAAGCCCCATATATTCAACCGGAGAAAATAACAGCTAAACTCCTATGACTTCTACAGAAAAAGTTACGTACGAATGAGGAAATTGTAATGGTAATAGCTTGTGGTTGAGTCCTGTAAAGGTAACAGAGGGCATATCATGAGGGGAGGGGTTCACCGGATCCCCTTCGCTCCAAGTTTTGGACTACACGATCCGTTCAAAACTTGGGCTAAAGAGGATCTGAACCCTTTTGACCGGTTCAAAACTTGGGCCAGAGAGGATCGAACCGTTTTGATACCCTTGCTTTTCTTTCTTTTTTTTTTTGGTGGATTTTGTTTTGATGGAAGATGAGCCCCCTTAAATTGATGGGTATGTAACAGGATGACGGTAAATCCTAAATCTTTGTAATGATAGTATTTGGTTCAAACTTCAAACCAAAGTTGTGAATGACTACTTGATGTGCCCTTCCTCCAAATAAGGAGTAGGAGATAAATTGGGTTGATTTGCTCAAACCAAAAATCCTAACTTGTTATACGATAGATAATATAACAGTATCCTGAAGACGCAACTGAAAGAGATTGGATTTCGGTTTAGGCGACTTGATGATTTGATTGTTTATTTTGTACGCCTCAATGTGTTTATTATTCATGCATAAACTTAGATAATCAAATTTCGACATCGATATCTACCTGAATGGAACATAATTGTCACGATGGAAGATCTGAGCTCATGGAGAGGTGGAGGAAACAATAAATAAGGCTGGACCAGCTGGTTATTCATTACTTATTTGTTTTTGTCTTTTTGGTGAAGGCCTTGTCAAGATTTCCAAACAAGTTTTTTTTCACAGCTTGGGCTTTCTAGCGTTGATGTTTGCTGCTGATGAACTTGCTCTAAAAAATCCAGGTTGTGTTTGGATTTATAGAGGAGAAAACTAAAGCTAGGAGAAAAGTAAAAGAAAAGTTCCATAATTCTTTTCATTTCTTTACACTACAAGATTTTCGTAAATGCAAGATCCACGTACAATCTACAAACTATGAAACGTAAATCATTCGCTCTCCGTTCTTGTTTTATGTTCTCGTTTGTAGTCGTTGTATATTACGTGACTTTAGTTCCTTCAACCAGATTAATTTTGACTGCGAGAAATGTTTCAAAGCTTCCAGGCTTTTAAAATATATGTTCTAATCTTAAAGTGGGGTGCAATTTTTGGGAAAATAGTAAAGAGATCAGGTTTTATGTCCAACTTGTTTTGACAGACTTGTACTCAGATGATCACACAGGAAGATCAACTTGTTTTTTTTTTTTTTTTGAAAAGAAGATCAACTTGTTTAGGGATCAATCTTAATATAGCATTTGGTAAGACTAGATATATTGTCTAAAGCGAATCTTGATTGGGATTTCCACACTCCCAACTCCCAATTCACACGTTGACTTCCACTTCCAATACTCCAATGACACACATTGTTGAAAAGCAAAATACGCACTCCTATATCAACCTGAAACTAGAGTTGTGCTCATTGCTCATTCGATGTACGGGAAAAAAGAGATCATATTAGCAATTTTCTCCTTTCCCGTGTATCAAACGGACGTAACGTTAGTTGGTAACAATATTTGGACGAGGTGTGAACAACCCCGTAGCTAGAGGCATATGCCCAAAGATCGCATGAGCTTGTTGGGCCTACGCCCGGCCAGAGGTCTACGAATTCCCATCAGTTGGGCCGGGCCATAAAATTACATTGAAAGATCTAAACTAAAGGAGCAATATCCTCATGTAACAGGGACCTCCGTTCTTTACTCATATCTTTACTCTGAGTAAAAGCTTCATTGCTATGAACAATTTCGATGGACAAATTTAAATAAAAAAATTTGTAAGTGGCATGATAACAAATTTGAGAAGGAAGAAATAGCATTGTAAAATCTGAGTCTGTCTTAATTTGAGTAAATTTTTTAAGGAAAACTCAATGTGATATAGATTCGATTTCAGAGGTGGAGTCCATTTTAGAGGGGATTTGCCAAATGTGTGGGTTTGAGGGAAGAAAGATAGGAAGGGCTCGAGATGATCTAAGTTGTATAAGTGATGTCTCTTTTCCATCGCAATGTTAGTGTGTGACGCGTCTATGGTCATGTTTGATACAAGGTTCGGAGAATGGGATTGGGACTTGGGACTCCCAATTTTGCGGGGCCCTAATCCTTTGTTTTGTTTGGTTAGGTAAAACGATCTTGGAATACTATTCAATTTTAATCCACCCTTTTTAACTCCGAGGGGTTTGTTTGAGTGGGAATGAGAAATCATATGTTCAAATTTTAAGGAGGCTAAACATTCCAAACCTTGAGATAATTGGAGGGTTTGCAAGGTCTTTGTTTTTAGGACTCCTGAGTTAGTCAAAGGACACGCAAGTAGACCCAAACGTCTGGCTATTAAATAATTCAAACCCTTCCAAGCAAAAATAGACTCGTTTAAGCCCAAACAGTTTGCACATTCGTTTAAGCCCAAATGGATACAGGCAGGCTTTTCCGATAACCATTTTTACACATCCATTTAAGCCCAAACAGTTTGCAAACCAACCTTCTCTTGGGCCCATTTATCACAATTTCCAGATACCAGTAGTGTTCCTCAACCTCGTCCACCACCACTTCATTTGCCATCCCCCTCTCCGGCCGCCACAACTGGCAGCTCCCCGTCAAGCCTCCGGATGTCCGCTACTCTGCGCCGTACGCACAACACTCTCAAGGTCTGCGCCTCCCCCCAACCTCTCCCCTCTCTCTCTCCTCCCCACACCTCTCATACCCCAATATCTTCTGCTATCTCTCTACCCCCAATACCTTTACACCTCAACTCACACACTCTTGTTATTGCTCATGCTCCAGCGCACTAAAACCCACTTCAATTTCTTCTTGTAGATTTGATTTCCTCAATCAATTTTCACCTTTTTGTGACTCACCGAATTCTTCAGACTAAGTAACAACAATCAATTCCAATGAACGCCAAAGGATTGTTCTTGGTCTAGTGAGAATGATAAAACAGCAGCAATCCCATGTGTTAAAGGTTTTTTCACAAAACTTCTGCCCTTTCCTTCTTATAGAGATCATGAAACTGTTTGGAAACAGACAGATTTCCTTTGCATTTATTCAAGTTTTATTCATCTGGTGATGATTATTCGGAGGGGACAGTGCGGGGGTGCTGCATGGCGGCGCATCTTTTGGCGGCCGAGGGGTTACGGCCGTCGGCCCAAGATTTGCTGTCATGGGTTGTGGCCAGAATCGGATTGGGTAGGAGTTGGGAGGTGGTGGAATATATGTGCAGTGAGCATTACAAATACGAGACGGATTTCTCGGTTCTTGATTCACTTATGCGTGCTTTCTTGAACGCGGACATGGTCCCGCGAGCCATGGAGATGGTGGATAGGATGAGGGAGGTTGGAGTGAAGCCTAGCTCGTCAGCTGTTAGTATTCTTTTCAAATTGTTGTTAAGGATTGGGGACTATGGTAGTGTTTGGAAGTTATTTAGGGATATGGTTGATAAAGGACCTCGTCCTTCGAGTTAACGTTCAACACGATGATTCTTGGGTTTGTTCGTAAAGGGTATCTCGAAATTGGAGAGTATTTATCTTACATGATGGAAAAGTTTCAATTGGAACCAGATGTGTATTGATCAATGCGTACTACATTATGGGCCGAACATCAGATGGGTTGGCTTTGTTACGTTTCATGATTGAAAGAGGCTGTAATCCTAGCAATGTTGCGTTTAATACACCTATCAATGCCCTGTGCATGGAGGGAAATGTGGTTGAGGCAAGGAAACTGTTTCACAGGATTCGAGAGATGGGTGTATTCCCAAACACCGTTATACACAACGCTTTGATAAATGGATATGTCAAGGCTAGGGTCATTGGTCAGGCAAACATGCTTTATGAAGAAATGAGGAATGCAGGTGTTCCACCTGATAGTGTAACTTTTAATATTTTGGTTGCTAGACATTATAGATATGGAAGGGAAGAAGATGGTGATAGGTTGTTAAGGGATTTGTCCGTGTTTGGATTGCTTCTTGATTCTTCACTGTCTGATATATCAGTTGCAGAATTGTGTTGGGCTGGACGTTTGGATGCGGCCATAGGAATGCAGGAAGAAATGCTTGATAAAGGAATGACAGTTAGTCTAATTGCTTTCAACTCTGTTATTGCGGCTTACAGCAGTGCATGGGTAGAAGACCGAGCCTTTGAAGCCTATGAACTTATGGTGAACTATGGGCTCAGTCATCATCATCCACATGTAGTTCTCTCTTAATGGCTTTGTGCGGAAAAGGGAGGCTGCTAGAAGCGAGGGAACTGATGAATGGAATGATAGTTAAAGGATTTCCTGTTTATAAAGTGGCTTTCACCGTGCTTTTATATGGGTGTTTCAAAATGGGGGACATTCCGGCTGCTCAAAGCCTGTGGGAGGAAATGGAGAGAAGAGGGATGTCTCCTGATGCTGTTGCCTTCTCTGCCATTATAGATGGACTTTCCAAAGCAGGTCTTGTCGAGGAGGCATACAACTTGTTTTTGAAAATGTCAAAGAAAGGGTATGTTCCTAATAATTATGCATACAATTCACTTATTGGTGGATTTGTTATTTGTGTCAGATTAAGTGAGGAACTGAAGTTGGAGAAGGAAATGCGACAAAGAGGTCTTGTTCCTGATGTTTTCACCATTAACATAATCATTAATGGGTTTTGCAAACAAGGTAGGATGAAATCAGCAGTTGATACTTTTCATGGATATGTACTGGATGAGATTGACACCAGATATTGTTACTTACAATGCTTTGATCAGTGGGTATTGTAAAGCTTTTGACATGGTGAATTTGGATAATTTTGTGAATAAATTGCATGCCAGCGGGTGGGACCCTGATATTACAACCTATAACGTTCGCATCCACTTTTAGAGGCAAAATGGAATCTACTTTTAGAAGTAAATATAGACAATGTCCAAACTTTTATCCACTTATTTTATAAAATAGACACTTATTAAGGACAGTCCAAAATGAAATACTGAACTTTGAATAAGGGATGGAGGGAGTAATCCGTTACTTTTAATATTTTAATTCAAAAAGTAAGGCCTTGTTTGAAAAGTGAGTTAGAAGGTGGGATAAGATTACTAATCTTATGGATTTCCTAATTCTATGTTTGATTGCACAAAATGGGAGGGGATTAGTAATTCCATGGGATGGGCAATCCCCTCACTAGGGAGGATTAGTAATACCTTGGGGGATTAGGTATTAACAATCCTATCCCATGAAATTAAATTACATTGACCTAATTACCCTTGGGATCTCACCCATGCACCAAAAAACCTCCGAAAATTACCACCGATATAATGGGTATGATATTGGTTGTGCAAAAATTAGATTATCAATGCATCGGTCCATTTTTGATGGTTGAGTTAAAAACATCCATTGTTTTCCTACGTTTTTTGCGCAATGATTTTAAAACACTTTTTTTTCTTCATGTTTTGTAAATTTTTTGTTTTGTTCCATTTTGGTTTTTTTTGCTTCGTGATATTTTTGGAACTTGTAAAACCCAAAAAGACAAACGGAAATGAAAAAAAAATGCATAATAGATTTAATTAGTAACTTGAATTATTTGTGTGGAACTCAAAAGTGGATTTCACAAACCCAGTTGTGCACCGTCGATGCATGGTGTTGGATAGTCATAATTGTGTTGGACGTGAATGTAGTATAAAAATATACATTAGTTGTATTTTCTAACCATTTTAATTTTATTTTCACAAAATGGTAAGTATAGTTAAAAAAAAAAAAAAAAGAAGAAGAAGAAGAAGAAGAAAGCCTAAAAAGATAGGACATTTTAATTGTATTTTCTCTTTTACTTCATTGAGGGCAAAAATTAAAGAAAATTATTGTTTTAATCCAATCTAATTGTGTCCTAAACAAACATGGTATTAACAATTTCATCATTTTATGTTTTTTTGGGTAAATATTCCATTGTTTATTGCCGAAAAAACAAATTAGGTAAAATTTTGGAAATTACGGATGAACAAGGGTAATATTGGAACATAAATCTTCCAATCCTATCCTACGTGTAGGAAACAAACATAATATTACTAATCCCATCTCCTTACGAATCCCACACCATAATTCCATCTCAATCCCATCTCCTCATTAATCCTATCTAATCAAACTCATTTATCAAACAAGTTCTAAGTATTTTCGCTTTCGCTTAGTTATAATAATTGAACCAACTAATTGGTGCTTCGGTGCTTCTGCTTCCACATGAAGTAAGCCCGGTAGATATTTTCCGCCAAAAGGCTTAATAATTGAACCAACTAATTGGTGCTTCCCCATGAAGTAAAATTTTTTAAGGGTCGCCAGTGTCACAAAGATTGTGTGATAGAGAAGACGTGGTGTCTCAAATCTATTCTTCACTTTACATTTATGTGGTTTTCACCACATTATATGTAGAATCCGTACGAATGTGTGGTAGAGAAAAATTTAAATCATCACGTGATGCGCAGGGTACTGAATAATTACTCAGGAGAGAGGTCGGTGACATACACATTTAGAGAGAGAGAGAGAGAGGAAGAGCTCGTCGACGCGCGAGTCGCGCGACCCATTCGATTTCGCCCCGATCCCCTATAAAACCTACTTCTTTACTCACCTTACAAGGTCAGGTTGGGTCAAGGTTGTTAACAAGTATAGCTCTCTCTCTCTCTCTCTACACCATATCTTACCTTCACAAAAACACACACATTCTGATTCCCTCTCTCTCTCTCTCTCTCTCTCTCTCTCTACCCTTCGCAGTGGCATCATGACCCACGTCAATCTACCCAACATTTCTACCCCATAAAAACCCTAATTTCATCACTCTTCGCACTCCAGGTGAACACAAGGACTAAACCAAACCCTAGCTCCAACAATTTACTATCTTTTACGTTTACAAAAATTATATTGTTACCTCATTCAAGAATGTTAATTTTCGTATGTATGTATTTGTCTGAGTTTATTATTGGTTGATTTGTTTTTTGATCTGTTGTAGGCACGGAGAAGAAACTAAAAAGAGAATAATAAAAGAGGGATTTGAAGAGTTTTATTAATGTCCTTCAATCAATCAAGGGCTGACAGGAGCGATTCATCACAGTACAGAAAATCGGGCGGTCGATCCCGGACCTCTGCGCAGCCGAGGACCTTCTCAGGCGGTAGCGGGAAGGGCGGCGGCGGGCCCGCCCCTCCACTATCTTCGACTTCTACCAATTCCTCTTTGTCTTCCAACCGAAGGTAGATAGGGTTTGTACGTACGTGTATTTGAAAATTGGGGTTTATATTTTGTTGTTGAATTATGGTTTCGTGTCGCGGTATATCTTGAAACAAAGTAGAATTTTCTTCCAGTTCATCTTTGTCGTCCAACCGAAGGTAGATTAGGGTTTGTTGGTTGGCTATGTTAATTGTCTACGGTCGTGTATGCGAAAATTAGGGTCTATATATTTGCTGTTGAATTATGGTTTCGTGTCATTTTATATCTTGAAACAAGGCAGAATTTTATTTCAGTTCATTTTTGTCATCCTACCGAAGGTAGATTAGGGTTTGTTGGTTGGATGTTTATCTGTTACTGCTATGTTTGTACGTACGTCTGTTTGAAGTTAGGGTTTATTTTTTTATTGTTGAATTATGGTTTCATGAAATCGTTGTATATCTTGGAACAAGGCAGAATTTTTTTTCGGTTCGTCTTTGTCATGGAATCGATGGTAGACTAGGGTTTGTCGGTTCGGTTGCTTATATGCCAATTGTGATGTTTCCATGTACTTCTAGTTGAAATTAGGTTTTATATTTTTTTAAGGTTAATCATGGTTTCGTGAATGTTGTATATCTTGAAACAAAGGCAGAATTTTCTCTCGGTTTGTCTTTGTCGTGGAATGGATGGTAGATTGGGTTTTTTGGTTGCTTGTGTATATATGCGGTGATATCTTGGTATGTACATTTGGTTGGAAATCAGGGTTTCTTGTGAATGTTTGGTTTTTTGATCATTGTCTGTTTTTCTTTCTGCGTTGTCTTAGCTTTAAGAAGCATAATAATGCTCAAGGAGGACAATCTAGGGTAAGCAGTGTCGGGGTAAATCCAGATTCTAGTTATGCTTCTGCTGCCCGGACTCTACAAAATTGTACCCATTTGCAACCGTCAGCGCAAGGTATGGAATCAAAACTGACCTTGCCTTGTCGTTGCTGCAAGAACAATTTTTGTTGATACAATAGCAGAATGAAGAAATTGATTTTGCTTATACTCTGGTCTTTGCAATGTTATGAGTGTTCTCATTTCGTTTGGTTGCTCTTGGAGCAGCTGATGCCCCAGTTGCGGGGGTTCCTCTCAAGCCAACAACATATATGGCAGCTCAAAAGAGCACACAAGCTGGTCCAAAGGCTCCATCTTCTCAGCCAGCCATTGTCAATTCTGATTCTACACCTCCTGCAACCTCTGCAAAACGTAAATTTTTACGAAGTGCTTGATAAAAATTAGCTATATATATAGTACTTATGCAATTTAATGTTTTATGAATTTTAACTATTTTATTATTTTGTATATTTGCTGAATTTTTCTGTAACAGTTTGCATTATGACATAAATTATTGTTACTATATGAACATTTAATAACATGTTAATACTGTTTCCTTCTGATGGCCTAGCGTCAGGAGAGGCGTCTAAATCATTTCCTCTTCAGTTTGGGTCCATAAGTCCCGGTTTCGAGAATGGAATGCAGGTAGTTTACTGTTCCATGCTCTTGATTTTGATGTTAAGCCAAGTTCCTGCAAATTTAGTACTCTGGTTGGTTGGATGGCGCTTTAACATTTTTATTGTTCCTCAGTTAGGTAACTTGGGAATTAGTATTGGGTCCCCCTTCGCTCAACATCAGGCAGGAAATTATGTTGTTCAACGTATACCTGTCAAGATTACACATCCAGATACTCATGAAGAGTTGAGGCTTGGTGGGTCGTCAGGCACTAGGTCTCACCCAAATGTGCCGCAATCCCAGCCCATTACATCTATTCCGCCTGCTCGTCCGATAAACTACTATCCTAATTCTTATAATACCAATTCCCTCTTTTTTCCAGCACCACGTTCTGTTCCTTTGACTGGTACCCATATAAATCCCAGTTCCCAGGCTCCAAGGTTTAGTTATCCTCCTAGCCAGAGCACACAAACACCAGCTTTTGTGAACCCTTCTGCTCATAACTCTTGCTCTTACTCTAGTAAAATTAGTGCTCTGTTGCATGGTGGTTCTGAATCATCAAGTTTGGAACACTCACGTGGTGTTCATAGTGCAATGTCTTCAGCTCTACCAGCATCTGCACAGGTGACAATTAAACAAGCTACTGGATTAAGTGTAGAGAAGATTGCTGACTCATCACAGGTAGTTAGCTCAGCTTCTATTGAGAAGGGTGAAACACCTACGATCATTCAGCAGCCGGGGGAAGATGGCTTATTTAATCTTCAAAGTAATTCGGACACTTCACAGCATCCAAAACGCAGTCTAGAACCAATGTCATCTTCAGTGACTGCGGCAGTTAAGGAATCTACTGCAGCATCTCCTTCTGTTGATGCTCCCCTTGAGAAGTCTGCACCAATAGTGACCAATAGTACTGAAAACAGAAGGCAAACAATTAGCAGGGCTGACTCTATAAAGGATCAACAGAAGAAGCAGATCAAGAAAGGATTCTCTCTGCCACACCATCAGGTACTTTTGTGAAATTTTGGTCTGATCTAAAGCTCTGAATTTTTTATTTTCATTATTCATGTGGTGGAATGTGCAATGTTTGCAGGCTCCTGTTTCAGCTTTTCCATCTGTTTCAGAGCGAGCTTTGGAAAGTGAAGGGGAAGGTACTGAGTATGTTTATGTTGGCTTGGTATCTCGTCCAGCAGCAGCTTCCAAGGATAAACCTGTGGTAGAACTTAGTAGATCAAAGAGTAATGTCTCCAAAGGGAAGAAGAAAAGAAAAGAAATTCTTCAAAAAGCAGATGCTTTGGGAACAACCTCTGATCTGTATATGGCCTGCAAGGGTCCAGAGGAAAAAAATGAAACTGTTGCCTCTTTAGAATGCACTACCAGTGCATCTAGTGTTGCTTCGAAGCAGGAATTTGTTGATACTACGCAGGATGACGTCATATTAAAAAAAGGTCAACAGAAATTGGAGCCGAATGATTGGGAAGATGCTGACGATTTCTCAACTCCAAGGTTGGAAGCCATGGATGATGGGAAGCAGGTTCATGGAGGATTGAAGCATCATAGTGACGACGGAAATGGCGTAATGACCAAAAAGTATTCTAGAGATTTCCTTCTGAAATTTTCCGAGCAATTTAGTGAACTTCCGGAAAGTCTAGAAAGTACATCTGATATTGCAGAGGCCTTAATGGCTGCTAATCTCATTGCTTCTCGTGAATCACACCCTAGTCCTGGAAGAATTATTTAAGGAACCCACGTGCACAAACACCTCCTCAAGATGTTGGGGATACTCTCTGGGCTCTCAGGGAGGTGTACAGCGGAACACCCCTGATTCAGACAGGTGGCAGCGTGCTAGCTCTTTTCAGAAGGGTTTGATTCCCTCTCCTCAAACTCCATTACAGGTAATGCACAAGGCCAAGAAGAAGTATGAAGTAGGTAAAGTAACAGATGAGGAGGTGGTGAAGCAGCGGCAGTTGAAAGCAATTCTAAACAAGCTTACACCGCAGAACTTTGAAAAACTTTTTGAGCAAGTCAATGCGGTAAACATTGATAGAGAAGATTGTGAAGAGAAGTATGCTAAGGTGAGGGATGGCTACGGGAACTAAAACAAGAGTTGGTTGAATCTTCGGTTGTTTGTGCAAGTAATATGGTTTCTGGTACTCCTAATTATCCATTTTCACTTGGAGATGAAGTTCTAGCCTCCAAATAGAGCAAGATTATCCTTGACCCGAAACCTCTTCGTCGAGAAGGGAGACCGCCGTCTAAAAGAAAGCAAGGTTTTGTTAAAAAAATTGGTAAGAAAGAAAAGAGAACCAAAAAATAAGACTTTGTCTAATGAAAAAGCGAAGGTATAAGTTTATATTCTTTTGTTGCTTATTTTATGTACACACACCTATCTTGAATGCTTACTAGTTATATTCTTTTATTAATTTCAGGAGGTTGAGGAGATTGCGGATGCCCATATGTGTGGGACACAAGAGAGTGTTGGAAATGTAAATCTTTTTGCCAAGTTTGTTCTAAAATCCATTTATTGTGTTTCATGTTAGACTTTATTGTTTTTTGCCAGAGCTACCCATGCTACATGGGACAATTTCTGTGGCCCAACATGATGGGCTATAATATGCGACCAACTATGGCAGAAGGCAGAGCTATCCTCCCATTTTCTCCTAGTATGGCACAAGGCGGAGCTCCTCCCAAATATGGCACAAGGTGGAACTGGAGTAGGCTTTGACCAATTTTTTTATAACTTCCTAACTTCACAAAGCAACATACCAAGTTTATTCAATAGTGAAGTTTGGAGAGGACAATCAAGTATCATGAAAGTTTGGGGAGGAGGGCAATTAAGTTTAATGGAAAGTTAAGGGCAAGGTTGGAGAGGAGGACAAATGTCTTTTACAGAAATGTTGAAAGCAAGGGATAACGGCAAAAAGTAGAAGACTTGCTTGTTGATGTAGGGAGTTTCTTGTATTTGGTTGGAAACTAATTTATAATGTATGCATTTCAGTTTTTGCTTCACGCAAGAATCCTTTACTAGCCTAAAATTATTTTGCTAATTTTGTATGAAATGGAATCTCTGGTATGCAATGGAACTCTTGATCCGTATCGCAAGCGTGTCGGATACGGTTCTGTGTCATAGTTTTTGAAAGTATGTAGTTGTTCTTCCATATTGACTCAATTTGTGTTCGTCATCTATTCTGAATTTGGGGACTATGGTAGTGTTTGGAAGTTATTTAGGGATATGGTTGATAAAGGACCTCGTCCTTCGAATTATATGTTCAACGTGATAATTCTTGGGTTTGTTCGTAAAGGGTGTCTCAAAATTGGAGAGTATTTATCTTACATGATGGAAAAGTTTAAATTAGAACCGGATGTGTATGTGTATAATATTTTGATCAATGCGTACTGCATTATGGGCTGAACATCAGATGGGTTGGCTTTGTTACGTTTCATGATTGAAAGAGGCTGTAATCCTAGCAATGTTACATTTAATACACTTATTAATGCCTTGTGCATGGAGGGAAATGTGGTTGAGGCAAGGAAACTGTTTCACGGGATTCGATAGATGGGTGTATTTCCAAACACCGTTATACACAACGCTTTGATAAATGGATATGTCAAGGCTAGGGTCATTGGTCAGGCAAACATGCTTTATGAAGAAATGAGGAATGCAGGTGTTCCACCTGATAGTGTAACTTTTAATATTTTGGTTGCTAGACATTATAGATATGGAAGGGAAGAAGATGGTGATAGGTTGTTAAGGGATTTGTCCGTGTTTGGATTGCTTCTTGATTCTTCACTGTCTGATATATCAGTTGCAGAATTGTGTTGGGCTGGACGTTTGGATGCGGCCATAGGAATGCAGGAAGAAATGCTTGATAAAGGAATGACAGTTAGTCTAATTGCTTTCAACTCTGTTATTGCGGCTTACAGCAGTGCATGGGTAGAAGACCGAGCCTTTGAAGCCTATGAACTTATGGTGAACTATGGGCTCAGTCCAGCATCTTCCACGTGTAGTTCTCTCTTAATGGCTTTATGCGGAAAAGGGAGGCTGCTAGAAGCGAGGGAACTGATGAATGGAATGATAGATAAAGGATTTCCTGTTAATAAAGTGGCTTTCACCGTGCTTTCAGATGGGTGTTTCAAAATGGGGGACATTTCGGCTGCTCAAAGCCTGTGGGAGGAAATGGAAGAGAAGAGGGATGTCTCCTGATGCTGTTGCCTTCTCTGCCATTATTGATGGACTTTCCAAAGCAGGTCTTGTCGAGGAGGCATACAACGTGTTTTTGAAAATGTCAAAGAAAGGGTTTGTTCCTAATAATTATGCATACAATTCACTTATTGGTGGATTTGTTAACTGTTGCAGATTAAGTGAAGCACTAAAGTTGGATAAGGAAATGCGACAGAGAGATCTTGTTCATGATGTTTTCACCATTAACATAATCATTAATGGGTTTAACAAACAAGGTAGGATGAAATCAGCAGTTGATACTTTCATGGATATGTACCGGATGGGATTGACACCAGATATTGTTACTTACAATACTTTGATCAGTGGGTATTGCAAAGCTATTGACATGGTGAATTTGGATAATTTTGGGAGAAATTGCATGCCAGCGGGTGGGACCCTGATATTACAACCTATAATGTTCGCATCCATGGGTTTTGTAGTAGTCGAAGAATGAATCAAGCTGTGATGATGTTGGATGAGCTTGTTCCTTCAGGTGTTGTTCCGAATACAGTTACGTATAACACAATGATGACCGGTGTTTGCAATGACATACTGGACAGTGCGATGATTTCGACGGCAAAATTGCGTAATTAAGATGGCTTTTGTTCCCAATATTTTTACCACTAACTTGTTGCTGTCTCATCTTTGTAAGCAAGGGCTGCTAGAGAGGACCTTGATGTGGGGCTAGAAGTTAAGTGAGATTTGTGTGCGGATAAATCCCCAGCCGTCATGTTTTTTATCCATATTAACGAACACAACATTTAAAGACCGATATACTCTCATCATGTCCCTTAATTCTTTTTTTTTAAAAATCTAATTACACCATCCCTTATACCAAAAATTAAATCAAAACCGTTGATATTGTAAATTTTGACGAGTACTACATCTATGCCAAAATTCAACTCAATCAAAAAATGAAAAGCTCATGATCGAATCAATTTTGTTATGAAATTAAAATTTCAAATTTACTAAAAATTAGATCACGGGGTTATTGATACCTGATTGAGAAGATTTTTTTATAGAGATACTCTATTCTTTATTTAGTATATTATGAACAACTCAGATTACATTCTGGAGGTGTGCGAGATACACTTCCATTAATATGGATAGAAAACATGACGGTAGGGGGTGTATCCGCACATTTTCAAAACTACAGGTAGGTTATGTGCTCAGTTTTGAACCATGAGGGGATATCCGCTGGCGATAACAACATAGGTGAAAGTAGACTTTGCTCTTTTAAGATACTTGATAGGGCATATCGTGACATTCAAGAAGACGCACATTACGCAAGAGGAACATCAGGAAAGAGCCTCTTTCTTGACTTCTTGATGTACGTCACTTAAGACTATTTGTGCAGATACAGGACCCCTAGTGAGAAAGGTAAACGTTCTTTTGAGCTAACCAACAGTGGTCCTAGTCGGTCGTGCAATGTTTCCATTAGGACACCTGCTGTTATTTATTAGAACTTAGTTACAGAATTCGCGAAAACCTTACTTTACGAAGGCAATGATTGATTTCCCGGGGCATTTCTGCATTTGCAAGTGAAGTTCAGTCATCACCAATTCTTAGAATTATTTGAGGAATTAGTTTGAGATGGCTTTTGTTGAAGACCACTGCTTTTTGAAGGGTAAAGTCATTCAAGCTGATTGTTATTCAATTACAGAGGGAAGGCGATGCAGTATAATTTGAGATTCATTTTTCATTTTGTAGTATTGTAGAAGCTGGTAAAGGTACTAGATATGGCAACTAGTGCAGATGCTAATGGTAATACAAAGTCTGGTCTTTCTTCTAAATATGCCAAAATTCCAGCTGTTGCGCACCCGATGGCCGAAGAATCGGCAGAGATAGCTTCCGACATCAGTTACCATGCCCAATACAGTCCTCATTTTTCTCCTTTCAAGTTTGAGCTTGAACGAGCATTCTATGCAACTGCAAAGAGTCTTCATGATCATCTGATAAAAGTAAGATTTAGTAGTTTTATGAATGTCCTGTGTTTGATGAACTGTACCTACCTAGCATTTATCACTTCTTTGCTGATATGGATGTGAGGTTATCTGAATACATGGTTTTTAAAAGTATGTGGATTGAATAGATGTAGAATATTCATGATAGAACTTAAAACTACTACAAGTACAATAATTGATTTTGGAAAATGTAGTTTGGGTACTGACACTACACCTACTACACAGTCACGTGGAATGCGGGAGGTGGAGAAGAAAATATTAAAGAAGGCATATATATGATTCTTAACTTTGTGAAATCTAAACAGAGTTTTAGTTTGGAAAAGAGGTGAATTAGTACAAAAGCTAGATTGCGCACAGTGATTCAAATACTGCAGCTTATAATGGTGGAAGTGTTTTGTCTGACACTTGCTTTTGCAGCAATGGAATGAGACCTAGCTTCATTTTCACGCATTCGATCCGAAGCAAACGTACTACTTGTCCATGGAATATTTTTCAAGGACGAGCATTGACCAATGCAATTGGAAACCTGGACATTCAAGATGCTTATATTGATGCTTTGAATAAGCTGGGTCATGAACTTGAGGAAGTTGTTGAGCAGGTCGCTTGATTTCATAAAATCCTTCTTGTAAAGGATTTGTTTGAAGACTTCCTTCATGATAACAATGTTGGTATTCCCATGGAGGTCTTTGAATTTAGGTCTTGTACCATGCAATCTACTTCACTTGATTTTACGTTGCATGCTGATGTGCACAATTGTTCCCAAAATCCCATGAAGACATAGACAATATTTTTTGCTTATAGAACTTGAGAAATTCACTTCTTCTTGCATTTAATTTTAACGTAAGTTGTTTCTGTAGTATTCTGCCCAATTTTTTTTCGGTCCATTCTGTTTTAACATGGTGAGGTTCTACATTCTTTTACACCTATTTCAGCCTTTCCCCTTGTGTTTAGTTTTGGGCTACTTTTATCTTTAACTTACCTTAGTCGGTAACCGTATTAAGTTCCTATGAGCAGATTGCTGATTATCACCATTTCGATCACCAATAAATTTGTTGCAGGAGAAAGATGCAGCTTTGGGAAATGGAGGACTGGGAAGACTTGCATCATGCTTTCTCGACTCTATGGCAACATTGAATTTGCCTGCATGGGGATGTGGTTTGAGGTACAGGTATGGGCTGTTCAAGCAGCGCGCTGGCAAGTAGGGTCAGGAGAAATGGCTGAAGACTGGCTTGAGGTTTGCTTTCACCTGATAATCCTTTCAAATATGGTTTATATGATGGGATGGTAATAATCATTATTTTGGTGAAAATTCGCAGAAGTTTAACCCTTGGGAAGTAGTCAGACATGAAATTGTGTTCCCCGTCAGATTTTTTGGTATCGTTGAAGTCCATCCCACTGGATCGTAACTGTGCCATAAACATATTCATAGCCTGATTACATTCATCAACACAAGATTTTATAAACATTCATCTGAAATATAATGCCATTCCGAAGAATAAAAAGAAACTTAAGATGGGGATCTTTGCATCTGTTGACACTTGCTTGTTGTTCATATCTCTAGATTAGATAAATTACAAAATTTTCTCTCAATGTGTCACATCCATCCTCCATTTTGGAGGAATAGAGGTGGATTGGAGATGCTCTAAAACATTGTTGAGAAAGAAAATGTGGCTGTTCAAATACAAGAAGCAATACTTTTCTCATCTCATCAACGATTTCCTAGAAAAGTGATATGGAGTGGTGCTTTTGCAGATTTGTGCTGTTTTATGTTCTGGGGATGCTACAGAATTGAAGCAACAATTTTTCTTGTGCAGTGCATCACTTTAGGTTGGCTGAAATCTCCAGTGTTCTATGTTTGGGGTCTCCATCCTTCTTCGAAACTACGTTTGTTACATAATTTAAGTTGTTTGATTAGATCCGACCAAAGACCTCTAGGATTATATGGTGCACTCACAGCTGTTACTTTACCATACTATTTTATAATCATTGAATCAATCTCAGGAGAGAAAAGCTGGGTTTGCCACAGTGGTCTGAGTTTCCCAGTAAGGTTGTAGGGCAACTGAATGATACACATCCAACTCTCGCAATTCCAGAGTTGATGGAATTAGTAATGGATGATGAAGGACTTGGATGGGATGAAGCTTGAAGCTTGGGATGTGACAACAAGGTACAGTTATCTTTACTTTCCATTGGGTAGTTTCATAGGATGCACTCTCTTTTTTAGCACAAATTTTCTTTTTGCTGCTATGACTTGTTCTTATGAGTATTAAAATTGAAATTTGAACCAGGACAATTTCTTATACAGATCACACTGTCCTTCCTGAGGCACTGGAGAAATGGTCACAAGCTGTGATGTGGAAACTTCTTCCTCGCCATATGGAAATCATTGAATATAAGAGGGTTTGTTCGTCATCTGTCTTATCTTTTCTCTTTATAATCTGCATCTTGCTTTATATTCTCTGAATAAGAAATACGTGCTTCTTGCAGTTTATGGCAGTGATAAAGTGAACACAGCCAGACCTCGAGAGCACGATTTTCAGCATGTACATCTTGGATAACAATCCGCAAAAACCAGTTGTGTGCATGGCTAATTTATTTGTGGTGCGAGCCTTTCATATCATGACCCCTTCATCTAAATCTCCCTTCAGACTTGCAGAAAATCACATTAAACTCTCATACTGTTAACTTTCGCAAGAGCATCTTCAGAGGGAGTCTTGACTCTCTTTTCGTCTTGTTATACTGAAATTATCATGCTGGTTTGAGATCTTTGTTGAAATTGTGCTGTAGTTTCAATTCCAACATATGTATAGACGAATTCATGTTCTCTTCTTGAACTGCTATTATTATTATCAGTCATATCTTGGTTCCTTTACCTTCTATTTAAGCCCATGCCCTTTGTCATGCTCTCATGTTAAGTCTTTCATTCACTAATTCCTTTCTACCTCTTTTCAGCTGTTAATCGTTCCATTTGGATATGAGAAAGTGACTTCTTGTTGTCCCTTACATCTGCAGGTCAATGGTGTTGCCCAGCTACACAGTGACATTTTAAAGGCTGAGTTATTTGCAGACTATGTCTCTGTATGGCCTACCAACTTCCAGAATAAAGCCAATGGCATTACTCCTTGTAGATGGCTTCGATTTTGCAGTCCTGAGCTCAGCAATATCATCACCAAATGGTTAGAAACTGATCAATGGGTGACCAACCTTGACCTACTTAGTATGTACCTGAGAAGATTTTGAGAGCTTATCAACTGTCACATCTGTAAGTTTGTGATTCTTAACAAAGAATCATATGCAATTTTAAGGGATGTTGAAACGTTAACTTCAAATTCAACACGAAACGGTCATATTGGCTATTGCAACTAGGGAAACGTATACCTCTTTCCAGGGTTAGTGTTGTATTTCCTCCCTCTCGAAAAAAGGGGTTTCAAGTTTCTTCTCTTTTTCCTCGTGTTTTAACTTTCCACGTGTGTGATCATGCAGGATTGGACTTGGTACCCTGTTATCTGGCTCTAGGATTATCTCTGATGGCATGTTACAGGTAGCAGCTGAGTGATACTTTTCCATTCTACTCCTTTTGGAACTCTTTGCGCAATAGTTTCACGATTGACATGTTATTATGCTCCAGTTTATTTGAAAAAAATTGAACTGCACCTCACTCCCGTCCTTGTGTTTTTATTTGTTGCTCTGCATTGAAGGGGGCTGGTTGCTCCTTTATATGCATGGGCAAGTATGTTTTGATTTAAATTTGGGCACAAAGGGTAGCTGACTTTTCCTCCATTCCTCTCTTCAAGTATGCGCTCATGATTGTTTCTCGGCTCCCTTGTCCTTGCCTATCCCCATCATATTCTTTCGTCCACATTTTTTTAACTATAAAGCAAATTCCTGTGGGTTCTCCACGCTGATGTCGTAAACAATCAGTTGGTAGATGGTTCCTGTCATGTCCTTGCACTCCATTCTTGTTTTCTAAGTCTACCCTTAAGTATTACTACTGGCCCAATGACCATCATCACAAACAGCTTATCTAGAGCTCAACTGACGTTACCCCCAGGATGAAGTCTCCCTCCATTGCCTTCACATATTCTGGCGACAATGGAGGTGGTAAAATTAAACCCCAAGGTGTTGACTTGGTGGTCATTGCCCGAGACTTAGGTGGTTTGCTTGCTTTCTGCTAAGATCTCAAGTGTTCGAAACCTCCCAGGTAGATTAGTAAAATGGTCTTTTTACACTGTAGTATCAACTTTTGTCCCCTTCATTTCTTTTGCTTAATGTAATGCGACTTTCGAGATACTTGGGAGAAGTGCTAAGGTGTGCTCTCCTAGTATCTCGCTACACAGGTAAAAAGAATCAACCATGATACATTTTGCTTTCTGGAATATTGACTTCAATAGCCCTTTTGATGTTCATGTACTAATGTTATTTGATGATTAGGATTCAAATAACTTTATTATATCTAATGTTGTCAAAGAAAGTGTTATTAGATGATTCTTGAACATTGTCTGAAATGTACATCGTCCTAGTCCCAATGGTCGTGCATTCATAATATATGGGAATGCCACAAATTACTAAAAATGATTAAAAGATATTAGAGGAACAAGTCTCTATCAAATCATAATCTCCCGGCATTTGGTGAATTATGTTGGCTAGTGCTTTCCACTATTCTCAAGAGTGTTACCATGTTGATCCTCTTTAAAACATTTACTAATTACCAGTATATATTTATCGAAGAGCATGCTCTTCTTAATATTCGAATCTAGGAAAGATCTGTCTCGTGTTTTTATTATGGTCAATTACATCTTCCTCCAAGTTGAACATGCAAATTGTTATTATGTCAGCGTATGGTCGTGTTCCTGGTGTGTAAACGATAACTGCTGATGCATTGGGTTGACTTAACAGTGTTGGAGGCTCCGGGCAGGATTAAAACATGGACTGCTGCTGCTGATCCTCAGATATGGATGGTTGACCAGCAAATGTCAAGAGATGGAAAAATCAGCAAAGATCCATGAGTGGGGATCATATATTACCAGAAAACCATGTAAAGATCTCTTTTTCTGCAAAAGGAATTATAATCGCAGGAGTACGGGAATAGCATGATGTTTGGAGCAGCTCTCAGTCACACTCCAACGATGAAACAAGACCTTACTTTTGCTTACCGAGGGTGTTTTCCTTAACCAACAAGTTGTGGACTACAACAATCTTATTCAATTTTTTTTGCGTTTGTTATTTTTGCGCCTAACTTTTATGTAAATTAGTTCGTCTCTGATTTTTTGGACTTTTTTCTTCGATATTTCAAAAATACTTGTGTGTAAAAGTCGGAGTAATTTTTTATTCTTTCGATTTCTCTCATCAAGACGAACTAATAATATACTATAAAAGTTTGGCGCAAAATTAGCAAACGCGAAAAAAAATTCGCATAAGGACAACCAAAATTTTATGGTCAACAGGTTGTTGGTATGGTGGAAACACCCCTGTTTGTTTATATCCTTGGCGAGAGGAGTAATTTCTATAAAATAACATGAAATTGTCACGATAGTCATACTAATAAAAACTACCTCTGTCTGCATTTATTGGTCCATATTTAAAATCTGTATCATTTTTTATTGCTTATATTTTTCAATTTATATAATGGTTTTCATGATTTTGCGAACTTTCTATAACAGAACTAATTGAGATCTATTAAATAGACAAGATTCATATTGCATGTTTCTTGAGATCCACAGTGAAAGATATAAGCAATTAAGAATGCCATAAATTTCAAAAATGCACCAACAAATGCGAACGGAAGGAATAAATTATAATTTCCTTTCTCTCTATGTATATTTTTTGGGTGTAGAAAATAGTCATACTAATGAGCTACTCTGTATGCGTATGTCACAGGAAGATCCTCAATGCTCCATAGTCGTCGTATGCAAAGCACCATCATCATATGTTAGAGCCTCTAACTTTAGGCTTCGTTCTTCTAATTGTTTTTGTCAGTATTTTTTTTAATTTTTTGCAACTTTTTGTTGAGTTTTGTTATCGTAATTTTGGAGATTAATAATTCGGCTCGATGAGAGGAATCAGAAAAGTACAAAAATATGGGCCGATATTGAAAAAATTCATATAAGACAACACTTTAAACCAAAAAGACCTAATTTATCTTTAGTAAACACTTTTTTTTTTTTAACTTTTGTTTATAATTCCGTACTTTTTAGACTTCTTCGAGACGAATGATCAATTTAAAAAATATAATACAAATTTAACAGAAATTTAGAAAAAATAAACAAAACACACACAAAAAAAAAAGTTTACAGGAATGGAGCCTTGCCCCCAAAGGTTTCATCACGCACTTCTCATTTTGAGGAACAACAATTGCTGATAATATAAACGCACTTTGAACGTTAAATAATACTTACTATGTACTATATTAGTCCCATGCGAATATGAAATCTTAAACTCAAACAAAGAAATTTCAAATACTTAGGTCTTGTTCAGCCAAAATTTTGATTTTTTATGTACTTATTTTTTATTTACGAGACAGATTATTTTCTTATAATACATCAATTTTCATTCAAAAAAATAAGTATTTTCGCTCAGCGGGACGACACTTTAATAATTGAACCAACTATGGTGCTTCCCCATGAAGTAAGCCCAGTAGATATTTTCCCCAAAAGGCAAACCCATTCGCCCCACTTTCCATTACTAATAGGAAGACTTTTATAAATAGAGCGGCGGCGCGTGAATTTTTTAAGGGTCGCGCGTGTCACAAAGATCGTGGGACTGAAATAAAAAAAAAAAGAGGGAAAATTATTCAATGCCACCGAAGCACCATCATTAGTTATTAGTGCCTCAAACTTTCTCCATCACACATTCATGCGGTCCTCACCACAGTGTGTGAAGCCTACATTAATGTGTGATAGAGAAGACGTGGTGTCCCAAATCTTTTTTCCACCTCATATTTATGTGGTTCCCACCACATAGTATGTAGAGCCCGCATGAATGTGTGATAGAGAAAAGTTTAAAGCAAGGTCACGCTATGCGCAGGTACTGAATAATTACCCAGGAGAGAGGTCGGTGACATACACGTTTAGAGAGAGAGAGAGAGAGAGAGAGAGAGAGAGAGACGAAGAGCTCGTCGACGCGCGACCCATTTGATTTCAGATCTCCTAAAAAACCTACCTTTTGACCCACCTTGCAAGGTCAGTTTGTTAACAATTTAGTAAAATTCTCTCTCTCTCTCTCTCTCTACATTACCATAACTCACCTTCACACACACACATTCTGATTCCCTTCTCTCTCTCTCTCTCTCTCTCTCTCTCTCTACCCTTCGCAGTGCCATCATGACCCACGTCAATCTACCCAACATTTCTACGACATAAAAACCCTAATTTCATCACTCTTCACACTCCAGGTGAACACAAGGACTAAACCAAACCCTAGCTCCAACAATTTACTATCTTTTACGTTTACATCAATTATATTGTTACCTCATTCAAGAATGTTAATTTTCGTATGTATGTATTTGTCTGAGTTTATTATGGGTTGATTTTTTTTTGGATCTGTTGTAGGCACGGAGAAGAAACTAAAAAGAGAATAATAAAAGAGGGATTTGAAGGGTTTTATTTATGTCCTTCAATCAATCAAGGGCTGACAGGAGCGATTCATCACAGTACAGAAAATCGGTCGGCCGATCCGGGACCTCTGCGCAGCCGAGGAACTTCTCAGGCGGTAGCGGGAAGGGCGGCGGCGGGCCCGCCCCTCCACCATCTTCGACTTCTACCAATTCCTCTTTGTCTTCCAACCGAAGGTAGATTAGGGTTTGTACGTACGTGTATTTGAAAATTAGGGTTTATATTTTGTTGTTGAATTATGGTTTCGTGTCTGTATATTTTGAAACAAGGCAGAATTTTCTTCCAGTTCATCTTTGTCGTCCAACCGAAGGTAGATTAGGGTTTGTTGGTTGGCTATGTTAATTGTTATGTTCGTACGGTCGTGTATTTGAAAATTAGGGTCTAAAAAATTGGCTGTTGAATTATGGTTTCGTGTCATTTTATATCTTGAAACAAGGCAGAATTTTCTTTCAGTTCATTTTTGTCATCCAACCGAAGGTAGATTAGGGTTTGTTGGTTGGATGTTTTTCTGTCACTGTTATGTTTGTACTTACGTCGTTAGGGTTTATTTTTTATTGTTGGATTATGGTTTCATGAAATCGTTGTATATCTTGGAACAAGGCAGAATTTTCTTTCGGTTCGTCTTTGTCATGGAATCGATGGTAGACTAGGGTTTGTCGGTTCGGTTGCTTATATGCCAATTGTGATTTTTCCATGTACGTCTAGTTGAAATTAGGTTTTATATTTTTTTTGTGGTTAATCATGGTTTCGTGATCTTCGTATATCTTGAAACAAAGGCAGAATGTTCTCTCGGTTCATCTTTGTCGTGGAAATAGATGGTAGATTGGGTTTTTTGGTTGCTTGTGTATATATGCGTTGATATCTTGGCATGTACGTGTGTTTGGAAATCAGGGTTTCTTGTGAATGTTTGGTTTTGTGATCATTGTCTGTTTTTCTTTCTGCGTTGTGTTAGCTTTAAGAAGCCTAATAATGCTCAAGGAGGACAATCTAGGGTAAGCGGTGTCGGGGTAAATCCAGATTCTAGTTATGCTTCTGCTGCCCGAACTCTACAAAATGGTACCCATTTGCAACCGTCAGCGCAAGGTATGGAATCAAAGCTGACCTTGGCTTGTCGTTGCTGCTAGGACAATTTTTGTTGATACACTAGCAGAATGAAGAAATTGATTTTGCTTATACTCTGGTCTTGGCAATGTTATGAGTGTTCTCATTTTGTTTTGCTTGCTCTTGGAGCAGCTGATGCCCCAGTTGCAGGGGTTCCTCTCAAGCCAACAACAGATATGGCAACTCAGAAGAGCACACAAGCTGGTCCAAAGGCTCCGTCTTCTCAGCCAGCCATTGTCAATTCTGATTCTACACCTCCTGCAACCCCTGCAAAACGTAAATTTTTACGAAGTGCTTGATAAAAATTAGCTATATATATATAGTACTTATGCAATTCAATGTTTTATGAATTTTAAGTATTTTATTATTTTGTATATTTGCAGAATTTTTTCTGTAACAGTTTGCATTATGACTTAACTTATTGTTACTATATGAACATTTAATAACTTGTTAATACTGTTTCCTTCTGATGGCCTAGCTTCAGGAGAGGCGTCTAAGTCATTTCCTCTTCAGTTTGGGTCCATAAGTCCCGGTTTCGTGAATGGAATGCAGGTAGTTTACTGTTCCATCTCTTGATTTTGATTTTAAGCCAAGTTCCTGCAAATTTAGTACTCTGTAAGGTTGGATGGCGCTTTAACATTTTAATTGTTCCTGAGTTATGTAAATGGTTTCCATCATTTTTTGTTTCAGATACCTGCTCGGACTAACTCAGCTCCGCCAAATTTGGATGAGCAGCAACGCAACCAGGTGAGTTTGTCCTTTCCCACTCTGATCTGGCTGTATCCGTGAACAATGAAGGTTCTGTTGCAGCTAAGCTTTGGTTTCTCTCTCCCCACCTCTTCGAATTACTGTTGTGCATAGCATTCCAAAATCGTTTTTAAGTTTTGTAAATTTTGATATTGATAGAGTGAAATAGTGCTCCTCGTGGAATTTGATGTCATCTCCACACACACACCACCACCACACACTATTCCCCCACTTCAGTTGTGGCAATTTGCTGAAGTAGCCCGAGTTACGTAGTTGTCCCTGCATGGAGTTTAATTAGCACCACATTGATACCAGTGTGTTTCTTCTCACTTAGCCATTTTTTCCTTGTTTTTATTCCTTCTCTTCAGGTACGTCATGATTCGCAAAGAACTGCACAACCATTTCCGATTCCTTCTGTTCCTAAGAAGCAAATGCCAAGGAAGGATGGAGATGCTGGCGACCAATCCATTACTGGTGAGGCCCACCAAATGGCCAAGCCTAAGAGGGACGTCCAGTTTTCATCTGTGTCCCCTGTAACCCAAACTCAGAAGACTTCTGTTCATCATGGCCCTGGGGTTTCCATGCCAATGCCATTTCACCAGCCACAAGTCCCCGTTCAACAAGGTGGACCCAAACCGCCGATTCAGTCGCAGGGCATGGTTTCCCCTTCATTTCCTGTACCTATGCCAATGCCACTGCAGCAACCAGTATTTCTTCCAAGTCTACAACCCCATCCATTACCTCAGGGGATAATGCACCAGGGTCAGAGCTTGAATTTCCCACCTCAAATGGGTCCCCACATGCCTCCTCAGTTAGGTAACTTGGGAATTAGCATTGGGTCCCCCTTCGCTCAACATCAGGCAGGAAACTATGGTGTTCAACGTAAACCTGTCAAGATTACACATCCAGATACTCATGAAGAGTTGAGGCTTGGTGGGTCGGCAGGCACAAGGTCTCACCCAAATGTGCCGCAATCCCAGCCCATTACATCTATTCCGCCTGCTCGTCCGATAAACTATTATCCTAATTCTTATAATTCCAATTCCCTCTTTTTTCCAGCACCAAGTTCTGTTCCTTTGACTAGTACCCAGATAAATCCCAGTTCCCAGGCTCCAAGGTTTAGTTATCCTCCTAGCCAGAGCACACAAACACCAGCTTTTGTGAACCCTTCTGCTCATAACTCTTACTCTTACTCTAGTAAAATTAGTGCTCCATTACATGGTGCGTCTGAATCATCAAGTTTGGAACACTCACGTGGTGTTCATAGTGCAATGTCTTCAGCTCCACCAGCATCTGTACAGGTGACAATTAAACAAGCTACTGGGTTAAGTGTAGAGAAGATTGCTGACTCATCACAGGTAGTTAGCTCAGCTTCTGTTGAAAAGGGTGAAACACCTACGATCTTTCAGCAGGCGGGGGGAGATGGCTCACTTAATCTTCAAAGTAATTCGGACACTTCACAGCAACCAAAACGTAGTCTAGAACCAATGTCATCTTCAGTGACTGCGGCAGTTACGGAATCTACTGCAGCATCTCCTTCTGTTGATGCTCCCCTTGAGAAGTCTGCACCAGTAGTGACCAACAGTACTGAAAACAGAAGGCAAACAATTTTAAGGGCTGACTCTATAAAGGATCAACAGAAGAAGCAGATCAAGAAAGGATTCTCTCTGCCACACCATCAGGTACTTTTGTGAAATGTTGGTCTGATCTAAAGCTCTGCATTTTTTATTTTCATAATTCATGTGGTGGAATTTGCAATGTTAGCAGGTTCCTGGACAATCTCCGTCTATTTCAAGCTTGTCCTCTCAGTCTTCCGAACTTGCTAATTCCTTTACCCGTGCTGAGATTATGGTCACTGCTTCATCGAGTAATGGAGGTATTGTGGAATCTCCCAAGGAATCACTGTCCACTCATAGTACTACCACTGCTGATGTGCCTGAATTCAAAACTGACAGTGGTCAGCAAGGCTCCACATGTGAGTCCGCTGAGACATTGGGCTCTTCGGCAATTGTTGATTGTTTGGAAACTGATAACCATGCCGGGAAAAATGATTCTTCTCCTGACAATGAACCACTAAAGCTGGAAACTATGGGAACAAAAGACAGTGAAGCGCCCGAAGTGGATAAATATAGGTCCGAGTCATCTGCAGAATCTGTCTGCACAAAATCCACAGAATTAGTTAATCAAACTCAACCAAACTCTGGCGTGAAGGTGACAAATAACTTGCAGGGGTTTAATCCGGAAATTGCTGATAAGGATTCAGAAGAGCCCTTGGGTCATTGCATGAAAGATGACGTAGTGGCTGATGAATTAGTGATACCTACTTCCCTAGCACCAGATGATACAAATGATAAAACTTCCCCTAGTTCAAACAGTGATAGCAAGACTTCAATTTCAGATGTCTCTAGTAGTAGAAGTGATAGCTTGGGTGGTAGACAAGCTGTTGTTACCAAGTCTGTCCTGTCTGATGAGGGGGAAGCTCCTGTTTCAGCTATTCCATCTGTTTCAGAACGAGCTTTGGAAAGTGAAGGGGAAGGCACTGAGTATGTTAATGATGGCTTGGTATCTCTTCCAGCAGCAGCTTCCAAGGTTAAACCTGTGGTAGAACTTAGTAGATCAAAGAGTAATGTCCCCAAAGGGAAGAAGAAAAGAAAAGAAATTCTTCAAAAAGCAGATGCTTTGGGAACAACCTCTGATCTGTATATGGCCTACAAGGGTACAGAGGAAAAAAATGAAACTGTTGCCTCTTTAGAAAGCACTACCAGTGCATCTAGTGTTGCTTTGAAGCAGGAATTTGTTGATACTTCGCAGGATGACATCGTATTAAAAAAAGGTCAACATAAATTCGAGCCGGATGATTGGGAAGATGCCGACGATTTCTCAACTCCAAGGTTAGAAGCCATGGATGATGGGAAGCAGGTTGATGGAAGATTGAAGCATCATAGTGACGACGGAAATGGCGTAATGACCAAAAAGTATTCTAGAGATTTCCTTCTGAAATTTTCCGAGCAATTTAGTGAACTTCCGGAAGGTCTAGAAATTACATCTGATATTGCAGAGGCCTTTATGGCTTCTAATCTCATTGCTTCTCGTGAATCACACCCTAGTCCTGGAAGAATTATTGACAGGCCTTCTTCGGTTTCCCGATTAGATCGTCGTGGGAGTGGCTTGGGTGGTGATGACAAGTGGAATAAATTACCTGGACCTCCTGTTTCAGGGCAGGACTCACGAATGGATGGTTATGGAGGCAATTTCCGACCTGGTCAAGTGGGGAATTATGGGGTTTTAAGGAACCCACGTGCCCAAACACCTCCTCAATATGTTGGAGGGATACTCTCCGGGCCTGTTCAGTCTCTGGGTTCTCAGGGAGGTGTACAGCGGAACACCCCTGATTCAGACAGGTGGCAGCGTGCGAACTCTTTTCAGAAGGGTTTGATTCCTTCTCCTCAAACTCCATTACAGGTAATGCACAAGGCCGAGAAGAAGTATGAAGTAGGTAAAGTAACAGATGAGGAGGTGGCCAAGCAGCGGCGGTTGAAAGCTATTCTAAACAAGCTTACACCGCAGAACTTTGAAAAACTTTTTGAGCAAGTCAAAGAGGTAAACATTGATAGTGCGGTCACTCTCGCTGGTGTGATCTCACAGATATTTGATAAAGCTCTAATGGAACCAACTTTCTGTGAGATGTATGCCAACTTCTGTCACCACCTTGCTGGAGAGTTGCCTGATTTCAGTGAAGACGATGAGAAGATCACTTTTAAGAGGTTGCTTTTGAACAAGTGCCAGGAGGAATTTGAAAGAGATGCAAGAGAGCAAGAAGAAACTGACAGAGCTGATGAGGAAGGTGAGGTTAAGCAGTCTGAGGGGAAAAGAGAGGAGAAGAGGATCCAAGCAAGGAGACGTATGTTGGGTAACATTAGGCTGATTGGGGAATTGTTCAAGAAGGGAATGTTGACTGAGAGAATAATGCATGAGTGTATAAAGAAGTTGTTGGGCCAGTATCAAAATCCTGAGGGCCAGTATCAAGTTCCTGATGAGGAAGATATTGAAGCTTTGTGCAAATTAATGAGCACAATTGGAGAGATGATTGACCGTCCAAAAGCCAAGGATCACATAGACGTATATTTCAATATGATGGCGAAGTTGTCAAACGACAAGAAACTGTCTTCTAGGTTAAGATTCATGCTGAAAGATTCCATTGACTTGAGAAAAAATAAATGGCAGCAGAGGAGGAAAGTTGAAGGGCCGAAAAAGATTGAGGAAGTGCACAGGGATGCTGCTCAAGAACGACATGTGCAAGCTGGTAGGCTAGCGCGGGTTCCTAGCATGAACTCTTCAGTTAGGAATCGTCAACTGCCGGATTTTGGTCCTAGAGGCTCAGGTATGCTATCTTCTCCAAATACTCAGATGGGTAGTCTCCGTGGGTTGCCTCCACAGCTCCGTGGTCATGGAATTCAGGATGCCCGCGTGGAGGATAGACATTCTTTTGAGAATAGGGTTCTGTCCGTTCCCTTACCTCAGAGACCCATTGTTGAAGATTCTATTACACTTGGACCCCAAGGTGGTCTTGCTAGGGGAATGTCCATTAGGGGGCAGCCATCAATGCCTACTAGTCAGAATGGTTACAGTTCAGTACCAGAGAAGACAGTTTACAGCTCAAGAGATGATCTCATGCCAAGATACATGACCGATAGATTTGGTCCTTCTCATGACCAGTCAGGTATACAAGATCGAAATGTCAACTTTGGGAACAGGGAACTCAGGAATGCTGATCGGAGTGTTGATAGATCTCGTCCTATTTCACCAATCATACACAGCTGGGAACAGACTCGCCCACAAAGTATTTCTTCAGTTAACGTATTTCCAGAAGAACGCTTGCGAAACAAGTCTATGGCAGCTATTAAAGAATTCTACAGGTAAACTTCTGTCTCGTGCATGATTTCCGTTATTTGTGTTTTTTCTTCCCTCCAATTTGCAAACTGTAAAGATTTATCTACCATTTTTTAAGGAGGTGAAATACCTTATCCAAAGGATAGGCACCAAGGGAGCACCTACAAGAAATGATACCTATGCTCCCACTTTTGTCACCAAAGATATTTGGATTAGCAATTTAAACTCTATGTTTGGTTGGACTTGGACTAACGTCTATGAATGTGTTCAATGAAGATTCATAGAGGTTGGTGTGACAGTTCACATTAATCAGGGACGAGGAGAACGGTTCAACCTCCAATTATACATTTTGAGCAAGTATCAAGAGCTAAGTGGTTCTTGAATTGCAAGTGAGTGTTAAAAAGAAGTGAATTGAAATGACAAAGGGATGTGCGATGGCTCTAATTTTCATTGTGGGAGATTAGTAGATAGATTTGCCAATTAGGAAGTTTGAAGTACCATCCATGACTACCAGCTTAAAAAAGTTGAGAGGCCTAACTTATTGTTTGACATCTTTCTGTACATATTGGTCAGTTACGTAAGGTTGCAAGTGGGTAGGGTTGTATTTACTGGCTTCTAGATAGTGCATTGTGGCCATCTAAGAAACAGGTATACAGAACATTTACAATTGTCAAAATTCAGGATATGAAATGGAACATAACACTGATCTGTGTAATAATTTGTTGCTGCATGCTTTAAAGATACTAAAGACAGACAGTAATGCAACAAAGAAGAGCAGCTCAACAACTACTATTGCACCTTGGTTCGTAACTTGTAGAGTTGCAACTAAACAAGTAGAATGCTCTATAGTTGAGTCCCAACTCCCAGGACGTGTGTGGATCCACATCCACTGTATCTAATCTAACAATACTTAAGGTACGCCACGGGACATTCGCAAGGCTGAAAAATATCAGATGGCTATTACAACTAAAATGAAGTGTTCATACTCCATATATGGTTAATATGTCGAATAGTGTGCATGGAATGGCATGTATTGGGGATGGTAGGGAGAAGTCAATGTCACAACCTCATATGCAGCGTACCAGTGGTTGTTTATGCCTTTTTGTGTGTGGACTGCGGAGGTCTAACTGCATTTAAGCATGCCTGAAATGCACGCAACTTGGTTTCTAGTATGGATTGGTTCCTACCTAAATGAGTAGTATGTGGGATTTGGTCCACTTGAGAGCCCCTTTTGGTGATGTACAATACCATCTATCATCTCAAGCCGCTTCATAGTTACTGATAACTGATAAGACAGCCTGTGTGCAGGAGCTACATAATAAGCTTACAGTACTTGCTCAATTTCAGATTCTCTCTCTCTCTCTCTCTCTCTCTCTCTCTTACAATACTTTTCAGCAATCACTATGTTTTGTGCATTCTTTTGGCAACACGCTTTATTCAATCTTCCCTTACCTCCCGGTGGTTTGAAGAGGGTATAGAGATTGATTTGGTGCATGTAATTACAAAACAAAGTATCGCAAAAACCTTATACTTCATGCTTCTCTAAATGGTTTATCGTCCCTTAATGCATGTCAGTGCAACTTTAATTACCGATGCTTTTATCATATCATAAGGTCAAAGCCATCATGTCTTTCACACGTTAAACCCCATATGAAAAAAAAATTCATCCATGTAATTCCGAGGCATCTATAACCTTTTGGTAATTGAGGACTAATGGCTTGGAAATAGTTTTACTTCAAGAATAGGTCTATTAAAGTGTTACTACATGGTTGCTAGTTTAGTTAGTTTTGCCTTTTGTTGGTTTTGATGATGGATACGGTGCGAAATCGTGTAATTCATCTTCAAATTTTTTGGACCCATTGATGTTTCTGGTAGATCGACTACATTTTTTTAGCTTTTGTTTTATAATATGGTCTCTCAGGAGAACTTGGTTCTGTGCTGTGGATATGGTACAATGGAGGCTTGTTATGAAATGTCCATCTTTATTCTGCTGAATTATGGTACAAAAATATTCGTGTTTTCAGTGCCAAAGATGAGGAGGAGGTTGCTTTTTGCGTAAAAGAATTGAATGCTCCCAGCTTCTATCCAACAATGATTTCTATTTGGGTCACTGATTCATTTGAGAGGAAGGATATGGAAAGGGATCTTTTGGCTACGCTACTCATCAAACTTTCAAAATCCCAAGATGCCATGTTAAATGGAGATCATCTCATCAAAGGGTAAAATCCTCAACAGCCTTAGATACGTTCCAAATTATTTGTCCCTTTTGATACAGCTTTTTAAGGGGACATGCCACATGTAATAATGTGTTCTAATTCAAATTTTGAAGGTGCTAATAACAATATTTCTCTTCTATTCTCACTTTTGACTGCATTCTTTGTCATTGTTAAAGACAGTTTTCACGAACTATAAATGGTGTGCTTTTGACCTTTTTAAGTGGACTAATAATTGGGGACATCTGAGGATGGAAAGATAGAACAAGAATATGGAGGAACTGACAGAGTAACTTGTTCAGATGTAAGGTTTGCCTCTCTGCTTAACTCATCATTGTTTCATTTCCTTGTTAAGGTTTGAGTCCGTTCTAGCTACTTTGGAGGATGCCGTAAATGATGCGCCAAAAGCTGGAGAATTCCTTGGTCAAATTTTTGCAAAGATCATAATCGAACACGTGATTCCTTTCAAAGATGTCGGGCAACTGATACTTGAAGGAGGAGAGGAACCAGGAAGTCTTGTTAAGATCGGGCTTGCGGCTGAGGTTGTTGGAACCATTCTGGAGACTATTGAGTTAGAGAAAGGTGATTCCGGCTTGAATGAGATTCGATCGAGCTCCAGTTTGAAGATCGAGGAGTTCAGACCTCCAGATTCAAGGAAACCATTGAGACTGGATAAGTTTATTTAGAAGGATAGAGATGCTCATTGTATCTTGGTAAGAGGAGAAGTTTCATTTTGCAGGAAATATTTTGCTTCTATGGGGGGGTGGGTGGGGTGGGGATCTGTTATATATGGGATTTTGTTCTTCATGACTTTTTAATATTATTTCTTCAAAGTCACTGCTAAAGGTTCAATTGAGCATCCCAAATTTCAGCTTCTTATTTCTTATTAGTGCTTTTGAACCAATTTGTTTTCATTTTTATGTTGTGGGCACCATGCATGTTGCAGTAGTCTTCAAGCACCATGTTGCTAATAGAACATACAGGCTCTTTCTATCTGGTTATTTTATCATTAGTTTCTGAATCCATTCAACTGGAAATATTAGAAATCTTTAAAATCAGTTTTTCCATGAACAATAATGAGATTGTATATGGATCATGTATTTGCACAGAAATTTTTAAGAAGGAAAAAATGAGGGAAAAAAAAAACCTTTCGTTTTAGTTTAATAATTAGTCAATTTTGTACAAAAATTCGTTTGAAGACTTTTTTTTTTTCTTTTCTTTTCTTTCTTTCCAAGGACACTGAGCTTGAGTAGCTACTCTAATGACAAATCAACAGAAGTATTTAACAATAAGGATTATTATTTAAGTTGTTCATCTGGCTGTTAAATTCAGCAGAAAGTCTGCTTGCACAGCAAAGGCTGCACAGCAGCCGTGCACAGACCAGTTTTGTGCCAGTCTCGGATCTCGCAAAGATGATCGAAGCCCCTCATTTTCAGGCTATCAAGTTACACGCAAGAGCATCTCCGACTCTCGCTCAAATTTAAAAAATTCATTTCTTAAGAACCACTCTAATGACAAATCAAATCCAACCGCAAGTTCAAGTAAAAGCTTCAATAGTGACATTGTTGTGAATTGCGATGAGTTGCCTTCAATTTGAATCTTCCTCGATTTGGTTAAATTTAAGTATAACCAAATCTGCTATATGAGTTTGAGTCGAGGACTAGAGCGAGTTTAAACTTTAAAGGGTTGGCTTTGAGACAATTAAATGAGTAAGGGTTGGAGGTGCTCTAACTAGGGGTGGGATCGTGTCTTGTTGTGTTTGTGTCGTATCATCTAGTGTTCATGTTAGAATTTTCTCAACCATAATCCAAATTTTTTAACTTTTTGTGTTATCGTGTTGTGTCATATTTGTGTTCCGTGTCAGAAATAACCGACCCTGCTTACTAATTTTCTGTCGGGTCGGAAATTCCCACCTCCTAGCTCTGACACCTGATTTTATTTCAATAAAGGCCCTAAAACCTGCTAAAGCCGGTCTGGCCCATAGGCCCAACTCCACGCCCAATGGGCTGAATGAATCCTAGGGTTCTTTTTTCCCTGGCCCATTTTACCACGCCCCTATCAATACCCATTAGGGCAGCTTCGACGGAACCCTAGGGTTTTTTGTTTCCTTGCTCTGCATTCGTCCCTCAGCTGAATCGCCAAACTCTCCAAAATGGTACCTTCACTTGCATCTATATACTTCTACATATGTTTGTCTGTGTATACATATCTATCGCCCTCTGTATGGTTCTATGTCCAAGTCTCTGCGTTGTAGCATTAAGCTTAGTGTTCAAATGCTGCGAAGTTTTTGTTTTGATGAATGCTTGGTTTTAAAGCTCCTATTTGACGGCTTAATGTTCATTTGCGTCATTTTTCTTTCATCAAAAACAAAGAATGTCGTGTGCTAGCTTCTGGAAAATCTCAATCAACCACTTTGACACCTCTAATATAAAATATCTATGTGAAAACTGAGATAGTTACCTTTCAGAAAATTCTAACTATAAGGGGAAATGCTTGTGCTTTATTCTTATGAGGGTGGGAATGCTTTATTCTTGTGAAGGTTGGAGAAAAGATAAAACGAAAACCGATTATTAATCCAAATTCTAGTTTGGAGCTCAGATAATTAACCTCTTTTGGTTAGCCCCAAAAATGGGAGATCTAGGAGGAATTTCATTCAGTTAGATATGGTAGATTAAAATGCTATACCAAAAGAATTGATGGCTGACCGGTATGAGGTAGGAAACTCTCAAGTACGGTTCTAAGGGAAGGGATTGACCGGCATATTCCACCGGGGGGAACAGGCCATTCTTGTAGTCACGGCCAACTCAACTCATACAGGAGTTGGGGAGACCACAAGATTGTCGAGGACATATCTGCTGTTTTTTTTCTTCGTGGTTTTGTCTTTAATTGGTGTAAAAGAGTTTTCGGTATTGCAGCGTCTCTTTATTTTTTTTCCTTTTCTGGTTGTTGGTGTCATCAAGTACTGTTTTCATGATGATTTATTCTTCTATCAATGCAGACCAAAAGAACCAAGAAGGCTGGTATTGTTGGGAAGTATGGTATGTGCTTAGCATTGGGGCTTTGTTTTGTTTCCTTTTTATTTTTAATTTTTTCTTTGCATTGAGATGAATCGTGATGAGACAAGGTTGACAAAATGTGGTATAATAGCTTGTCAGTATTAAACACACAGCGTCAGATAAGGAAGTCAAGGAAATGTACACATAGATAAATATAAAGATAGGGAAATAGCCATCCAGGACTCTATTCCTCAACATGGCTTTGGCAGTTCACTTTGCCCTTCCTCCCCCTCCAAAATCCAACCAATACAAACAGAGCTTTGCTTCCTGTTGTTTATGAGCAAGTGTTACTGTGTTGGTAGCTAATAGCTGTGGTCTTAACTCTTAAGTAGCATCATTTTGATGTTGAACTGATATCTCTACATATCACGTTTCCAGTGTGTGTGTAGCTAGGGATGCAGTGCTTAACTGAGTACATTTTCAGGTACCCGTTATGGGGCTAGTTTGCGGAAGCAGATCAAGAAGATGGAAGTCAGTCAGCACAGCAAATACTTCTGCGAGTTCTGTGGCAAGGTGAATCCCCCTCACCTTTCGGCTTATTTTTACCATGTTTGACATGGGGCCTGTGTATTGCACGTAGTAACCATAGAAACTAAGATTTGTCTTTCTCTTGAAATGCATGCAATCTGTCTTAATTGAAGGCGTGCTCTTACAGTATGCAGTGAAAAGGAAGGCTGTGGGAATATGGGGATGCAAGGACTGTGGCAAAGTCAAAGCAGGCGGTGCTTACACATTGAAGTAACGATTTCTCTTACCTTATTTATCTGTGTTATGTGTATGCAAGTCAAAAGTACCCGATTCTGCTCTGTTAATCAACTGTATACAAGTAGACCTGGGTAACAGGTCGTGTTCATGTCAGTCGGGTTCGTGTCACAAACTACCCAACCCAAACCCCTAC
Source organism: Rhododendron simsii (assembly GCA_014282245.1). NCBI lineage: Eukaryota > Viridiplantae > Streptophyta > Magnoliopsida > Ericales > Ericaceae > Rhododendron > Rhododendron simsii. Next base: position 4,045,721 of record CM024959.1, on the reverse strand, counting down.
CCATTTAGAATTCGTGTTTCTCGAGTTGTGTCATTTTGTGTGTTGTGTAAAAAATGCTCAACTTTAACCCATTAACTTCGTGTCGTGTTATCGTATCCGTTGCCCAACTCTATATAGAATTACAGATATACCATATTATATATATATATATATATATATATATATATATATATGTTCGTGTTAATAGGTGACACAGATTAGTAACCATGTTAGTCGTGTCAATTTCGTGTCTCGCATGTTCAACCCGAGCCCGAGCCATTTAGAATTCGTGTTTCTCGAGTTGTGTCATTTTCATGTCAGAAATGTTCAACCCTAACCCGCTAAATGTTCAACCCGGTTCGTGTCGTGTTATTGTGTTCGTTGTCCAGCTCTATATACAGGTTGCCTGTTAATGTGCTTGTATGAAACTACCTAATGCTGGTTGTTTGGCAAATGACAGCACTGCAAGCGCTGTAACTGTTAGGAGCACCATCAGAAGGTTGAGGGAGCAGACTGAGAGCTAAGATCTGAATTGCTATGGAAAGGCTTTACCCTTGCCAGAAAATGCTTCTGATTTACTGGGGGTTTTTTTCTTTTTTCTTTTTTTTCTTTTTCAGTTTTGATGTTTGGTTATGTACTTGAGGTAGACCTGAAACATGGAAAGGAATTATTCTGACGGTTTAAAACTTTTCGTTTTCTTTTATGAATCATTTATCTTGTGGTTGCATTGTGATTATTATTATTTTCCTCTAGAGGATAGGGAACATGTTTTGATTCCACCAAGAGTTCTTTTTCCTTCTTTCGATTGAATTACACCCAGAGTTTGATGAGGATAATTTCTGTTTACATCTACTACAGTTTTTTCAGAGTGAAAATATGTATGGACATGCTTTGTTTTGTGACTCTTGCCACAACTTCTGGGATGACTTATTTTTTATTTTTAAGTTGTGGTAAAATAATTTTAATTAAACTTCTTCACTGAACATGTTACGTCTGCAATTTGTAGAAAACAAAACCGTTATAAATTGATCTTATCTTACAGCATAGCTATTGTATTGTCACCACATCTATTCATATTATTACATGCATTTACAACTGAACTGAACCTTGCGAGAAAGCTAAGTTAGAGCAAAAAGAACTAGTTATTCATTCAGCCATTTTCTCCAACCGGAAAAGGCACCTCATATTACATCTTCTCAAGCAAAAAGGAAAATGCAACAGGGAATAGTGGTGTGTATGTGCCTCGTGGTTTCGGAAGTCTGACATTTTAGTATGCACATTGTCACTCTCACCATTTTATCGCAATTGGTTTTGGACAGCCTTCACTGCCGCTACTCTAGCTGCATTTGCAGCCCGGTTAGCTGCTGCTACTGCTCTGTTCACTCTTTCATCCACCTTTGCCACATTGTAGGCTTTCTCAGCTGCTCGTCTAACTTCCTGATAATGAGACATCACATCAGAAAAATGGTTATCTTCTCTTCTTGTCACCTTAATTGATTTTTTGATGAGTGCTGTAATTCTTAATAGCATCACGTGGAAAATATCACTCAAATAGTCATGAACCACATACTGCCATGGTGGTGACTTATTACCATCAATTACTTCTAGGCTGTGTTTGGATTTCGGATCAGTATTTTGGGCAAGAAAAATGAAAATGAGAACAAAAAGTTTTAAGAATCTAACTATTGTGAGCAATGATGCTTTTAACTTCCTTTTCTTCTATAACATTTGAATATATACCTGGACAGTGTTCAGTACTCTGGAATGATACACTGCGACAGGAGATACAGGATAGGTGGTGTTCTGAGTGCTTGGAACATCAAGAATCCCATTATTCCAATGCCCAGATTGGGTCTCCCCATCTCTGAAAGTGTACATTCCAAGCCCTTGCCTTTTGCCCTCATGCCAAGCTCCTTCATACCGATGCCCACTTGCGAAACGATACATTCCAAACCCATGCATCTTGTCTGCAAAGTATTCTCCAGCATAAACGTCCCCATTCCTATATATGAGACACAGATAAGCCAATGGTCACAAGTAATAAGTTATTTTCATATTCGGGAAATGTCCTCATTTTATTACCTACACAGCTAACCATATCTTGTGATCATTCATGATAGATTGAAGCACACCCTTTAAAGGCAACTTTTGATGTGAACTAGGGTCTAGGAGAGCACTATATTCCTGGACGGGGCCAGGTTCAAATATAGCATCTATAATGATTCTTATTTAACCAAACATAATAGGAGTATCTCAAAAAGAGAAAGTACACACATTCATCAAGCTGAAACCAACAGCTGGAATAAGGGATCCTCCCTAAACTTAGCAGTTAGCAGGAATTAAGTCCTCAATAAAAATTTGGTCAGAGAAAAGAAGTTATCACGAAACATCATCAGGGAATCATAAGGCTACTAGGCTACTTATGAAGTTTAGGAGTTACACGTTGTCAAGCTTATACTTCCTTCCGTTTCATTAGTAAATGGTGCCTAAGCCTATAAATAAGGCTCGAGTGTACGTAATTGTATTAGAGAATTGCCATATTATTCATAATTTCATACATAAACAAACTCCAAATGCAAAATGATTTACACCTTAAATATCATTAAAAAAAAAACTTATAGATCACACTCAAAATTGTTAAAGAAGTCTGTTAAAATCAAATGTTCTTCAGAGAGGGCAAATCTCTTCATGTTCTATACTCCACCCAACACTATGCTGTGTTGCACTTTATTGGCCAATATGTACACCATAACTTACAAAACATAGAGCACTCAGTTATTTCCCACACATTCATCATAAAATGTTTTCAAGAAACAATTTCCAACCAAATAATTCAAATGTTTACCCACTCAAATACCAAACTTTTAAAACGTTACCAACATGCTAAAAACATCTGAACAAGCTGAATGACTAAATTTGTACAACTATGGTCGTCCATGCACAATGCACATACAACCACCAAAAAAACCAACCTTCTATCACATTCAAAACCTAACCACACAGAAGTAGGCATTCAGAGATGCTCCTTTCCAACAACAATAGTCTCACAACTTACGCATACTTGCAATGACCAAATCAACAATTAGTAGAATATGCACCAAGTTACAACAGAAGAACGGAAAACCGTGGAAGCAATTATCAAGAATTACCTGAAATGGTAGTGCCCAAGCCCATGCTTGACACCCCACTTGAATTCCCCAACATACCTGCTACCATCATCACAAGTATGAATCCCACAGCCATGACTCTGCCCATTTGACCATTCCCCACCATAAACGTCTCCGGTATAAAACCTATACACTCCAAAACCATGCCTAAGCCCTTGCCTGTACTGCCCCCTATACCTACTTCCTCTAGCCCAAGTCTCGACCCCATAACCATCATACTTCCCGTCAACCCAATCCCCCTCATACCTCCCACTCATGTAATAGTAGTAAACCCCGCTACCCGAACACTTCCCTTTATGAAACTCCCCTTCATACACATCCCCATTGCTAAAAACCTGAACCCAACACCCCGAACCGGCTATTTTTTCCGCTTTTCGCCCCGACCCAATTGACCAAAACACCGGCAAAAGCGGTCTAGACACTCGGGTTTTCGACCTGAGCTTGTTCGGGAGCGATTGGGCAAGTAATAATCGAATTGAGGGGAGGCGGGGGAGCGCGAGGTTGAGCGAAAACAAGAGGGCGGCCGCAAAGGCGAAGGCGGCGAGGGAGTCGAGCAGGAACGAGCGGCGAGGGTGCGAAACGAGGAAGTAGAAGAACGGGAGGGATAGCAAAAGGACGCAACGGAGGTGAATGCGCACGCGACGGAGGCGGCGGAGGATATTGTCAACGGCGGCGGGTCTTTTCGCTGGGAGTTTGAAGGTGTCGTGGCTTTTGAATGGGTACTGGTGAAGGGAATTAGACATAGTGGGGGATTTAGAGAGAGGGTTAGGGTTTGGGTGGGTTATGAGGGGACGCTTGTGAGGGGTTGGTTTGGGTGGGAGAGCGATTGGGTCGTCGTTTAGGGGGTGTGATGAACTTGGGTCGATCAAGATTTTTTGCGGGTTAGTGCCGAAATTGGAGAGAGAATTGAGATGAGGAGAGAATTGGGATTTGGGGGATTGTTGTTGTTGGGGGTGGTGCTTGTGGCGGGGCGTGGGGTTGAAATCGGAAGAGACGCCGGTGCTTTCTGTTCCGATCTGAAGTTCGGATTTCTTCTGATGCATTACATAATACTCTCTCTCTCTCCTCAAAATCGCCGGTGCTTTCTGTTCCGATCTGAAGTTCGGATTTCTTCTGATGCATTACATAATATACTCTCTCTCTCTCTGTGTCTGTAGCGAAGAAGTGTGGGAGGAGATGAATTTGAAAGCAGAGACGGCCGGCCGCAGCACGCAATTTGGATGAGATTTATACTCCAATCCTATCTGTTTTGCTTTTCTTGGAGTATAAAAATCGTATAGTACGATTTTAACCTCGTATAGTATTAGTACTACTTCTTGAAATATTTATTTCAATTTTTTCCCACCGTTCAAAATTACTCCACCAATTACACTCGTTGAGGTCTTTCGAACGTCCCAAGAAAACAAATTAAAGATGTATTAAATAGTGTTTACGAAATGATACGGTCACCCTTAAAAACAAATTAGTAAAATGGAACAGAGCGGAATATGAACATTCGGAGTTGCCGGCCTCATAATTCAAGCTCAACAACCGAAATGCCACGTGTTTTAGTACTTTGCTTGTCCTTTTATTTTATTTTTGAAGAACGTTTTTCCTTTATTTTGGATTTCGAAACTTTTAGTAAAATATGTGTTGCACAATGAAAGAGAGCTAGCTAATTTCCAACTTACACAGCACTGTAGGTTCTGATTTTGCTTTCAATTATTCCAAAAGTTCTTTTCTCAAAAAGAGTTTAAATCTTGGAAACATTGACCCAAATTTTGCGTGTAAGGGACTGGTGAATTTTTAAGTTTTCTCTCCTATATTCATACGTATGAACATGAATAAATTTAAATAAAAAAAATTCCAAAAAAGACCTCTTCTTCCTTTAATATTTTAAACACTAAGGGTAGACGTAGTGATGATTTGATGACCACACATAACTTGATGTTCACGTTCGAGTTTTACTGGTGGAGCCATAACTTGTCTTATTTTCCTTTATCAAATGTTAAAACATCATCGCCCTGTTTATTTTGAGACTCAAGTCTCAACCTTTTCTCTCTGCACACGGTTCCTAATAAATTCTTTCATTTATTACTCTCATTTCTCTATCTAACTCTTTCCACTCAGAATCTAAAATTCAAAATTCCAAAACGAACATGTTCCATATCTCTCATGATAATTACAATGGCCTCATTATGCTTTTTTCAAATTTATTTAGGACTTTCAACCAAATTTTTTTTATTAGGACTCCACAGGATGGATATTTCTTCTTCACCAAGTAAAGCATTCCATGAACTTCAATCCCTGCAATTAATTTGAGAGTCAAAGACATTCTTGGTAGAACCGCGTTTCGAAAATAAATGAATTGACAAAGTCTTGTTTGGAAGCTAATTAAATGGAAGGAGAAGAAATAGTATACTTGGAGAGTTGTCTTTTAATAGTATACTTGGAGAGTTGTCTTTTAGACCATTGACAAGTCTTTCACGGATTGTACTACATCCAAACACAGAAAACAAAAAACTTAACTGAGAAGAAGCTTAAGTCGTGGGTTGAAGAAAAGGAGGCTCTGAAAACGGTGAGGGAAGGGATGAAGTCATTGGAATCAAACCTAAAACAACAGATACAATAATAAAAACACATCCATTTTAAATTGGCTTCCTTTACAAAAGGAGTGGAAGTAAATAGGCTTAGGCCCCGTTCCAGAAACGAAATAAGAACTTATTTTATGTGTAATAAGAAGGCTTGTTCCTGAAAAGATTGAACAATTACTTATTTTTTGAGAAGACAATTTCAAGCTCAAAAATCATGTGCTTACTCAAATAATTTTCTTATCAACATGGATCTTATTTGATAGATCTCATTGAGATCTTTAATACGGTGCAAAAAAAATTGAAAAATTATTTCTCATTTACGTTATTTTTGAGTTTAAAAATGTGAAATAAGCTGCTTATTTGAATTTTGTGGAACAAACCTTCTTATTTTCTTTGAGAAGTGGCAAAATAAGTACTTATTTTTTAAGAAGGTTTTTGGAACGGAGCCTTATTTGATTTAAGGAAACGGCTCCTCTGCCGTTTGGGGCAGAACTGCACCCCTCGTTTATTCACAAACACCGAACTCTAGGGCGTGCTTTGAAATTGAGGAACGAAAGAAGGGGAATTGATTAAGAAGGAAAAGGTAGAGAAAGTTGAGAGAAATTTATATTTGCTCCTCTACTTTTATGTGTTCCGTTTCTTTTTTCCTTCTTTCCACAACTTCGGAAGACAACCATAATCTCATAAGTATGCGTGAATGAGAGAGAACACATTTCAACACCAAATAAACAAGTGAGTGATTCTTTGATCAGACAAGTGATTGATGGAAGCTAGTTTAGCTAACAAAAAGAGGAAAGAAACAAGAACCAAGAACCAAGAAATGAGTTCTCAACACATCAGACCCAACAATAAATGCCAGCAATAACATTTGCGGTTGAATAGACAAAAGAAATGATCCTTTCTTGACCATAGACAAGTAGAAAGATTTTAATCTAGGAAAAGGTAAAGGAACGTGTGCCGCGCGCGCGCAGAGAGAGAGAGAGAGAGAGAGAGAGAGAGAGAGAGAGAGAGAGAGAGAGAGAGAGAGAGAGCACGAAAGAGCAGAGAATACAGGGGAGAAAGGATAAAACCCCCACCTAAAGGCACATGATATGTAACTAATGTGAGCAAAACAAGAAAGTTTCATGTGTTCTAACAATAAAAATTCTACATATAGCTAACCTCTACCTTCAACCAAATGGCTTCACAGGATTACATCACAAAACACAGACCATCCAGACACAGATAACCCTGCCTTGAATCTAAATCTAACCCATTACATGACAAGTACCCTGAATATAGTAAGAAATACAAGACAGATGAACAGACCTATAAAGGAAATCACATCCAACAATTCTGGACACTGGAAAAAGAGAAAACACGGTCTGTTGAATTCACCGATACATTGAAAAGACAAGTCCTCAACATACAAGCCAGACATGATTTTTAATCGTTTAATGAATTGCTGTTCTTTGGAAATGCTGCAGTTTACCTCGCTGGTTATAGAACTAGTACATCAGCAGACACATGACGAGAATCACTTGTCGCAGAAATTAGCAATCTCCAGCAGAGGGTCTTTTGCTGTATCACGCCTTGTGAATCTTGAAGCCAAATACTCTTGGAACATAGCTCTGTGTGGCTTTTTGTGGCTTGAGATGCCCATATGTCATCAAGAAGAGGTGAGGGAATGTAGTTCCAAAATAAGCTCCATCAATATCTTGGCAAAGTTAAAGCAAACCCATAATACAGAAAACTAAACAATGTACTAACACATAGTGTGAAGGAAAACACAAAAGTCTCAATAGTGTCAGACAAAGTATCCACCATCATACTCTTCCTGAGATTTCACTATTATCAAACCCAATCACACAACCACTCTAGCAACTCGTTAAGCATTTTAGCTTGGCTCTCAACAGGAACCCATCTTTCCCCAAAATCCATTAAACTATTACAAAAAGGCAAAGAGCTCATCAATCTACACTGTGATATGGTAGTCCAAATTGCACCATATAAACTAACCCGGATGGAGGATTCAAACAAACAATAATATCTGGACATTATTTCAGTCCGAAACCATGTTTGTGGACACAAACTAGGACATGGCTCATTGACACATGAATCTCTAGTTTCAAGGTCACCATGTGTATTCCATGTACTATTCGGCGAAATATAAGATACGCAGAAATTTCATTCATCATATGCCGACAGTCAACTTTCAAATGCACATAATCATGTAATCATACATAATCACTGATCATAAACTGAACCAAACTGAATTAAGTGGATGGAAGCGCGACAACCGATGTCTACGCACCTAAGATAATGAAGAATTAAAATAGTAGAGAGTTCAAAAATAAGATCAAACTACTGTTTGCAAGAACATAAAACAAGCTGAGAATATCTGAACCAACATGAATGCAACTTTTGTAGCAAGCATATAAAAGCAGCCAACAGCGAAACATTACTAATAAAGAAATTGGTGTGACATAAGGATACTGCCTTGGTACTTGGAGCGGGGGTAGTAAATATCTTCACATTTGGGACAGTATATTTTTACAGTACTTGAACGCGGAATGTCTGATTGACCAACTGGAAGGCAGGGTTGTCCACAGCAATATACTCTTGGGCATCTCCCAAAGTCATAATTTTTGTACTTCTCCAACTGTAGGTCATTAATACACCATATTACCCAGGAAACAACATGAAAAAGGTAACGAAAGTAACAATCAATATAATCTCTCTTAGTTTATTACCATTGCTGCCATTCCCTTGGTAGTTAATATGTATCTAACATGTATCATTCCATACAGCATCTCTGCTGCTGATTCAACCAACTCATTCTGCTCTTCAGTAAACATGTCACCTGTACATGTTCATACGATGTCAAGAAAAAGCTATTTCTGGAATCCAATGAGCACACAAAGATAGGGTAATGCAACAGGCATTTTAAAGAAATTCACAAGACATCCATTCTTCAGGCAGAATAATATCTACAGCTCAACTCAATTAGGAAATGTTTAGCTACATTTGTAAGAGAGACCTCAGCAAGCCGAAGTTACTCAAGTTGTCATTTCTGAGACTCCTAAATTGGGAAACCTATTATGTGTTCTGCGCTGTAATGGATTGCTCAGACCTAGGGAAGTTGTTTGACAGATTGTGACTCCCAAGTTATCTTTCATATTTTTGTACCTGTAAAGTGCTCTTTCTAATGACAAATACATGTGAATCATCCTACTCCAATAACCACACTTCCTATTAAGTGAGCTACATGCAAGACTGATCGTCATTTATCAAGTTTAGAAAATGAATTCTCCTTATACCCTTGCGATGCTTGAGATTGTTTAATTCAAAGCCATTTGCAGAGTCCTGGGATTAACAGATGCGTGCAAGCGTCATGTACCAACAACTCCTAATGCGCAGGAGAAAATAGCAAGGTTCACAGACTGGGGGAAGACAATATAGGATCTTGTTCAAGGTCAACAATCAAAATTCGTAAGTTTGTTGATGGAACAGTTAATTTAATGGTCAAATAGTTGTCCCATCCCGCAAAACCTACGTGAAGGACCATGAAAACCTTGTAAGCATACATCTATGCAAAAAGTAACCTAAGTCATACTGCCCTTCCAAAATTGCAACCATTACTTTGCTGTAGTAGTACAGAGAGCACTGTAATATTGTATTATCCAACACTTGGTTGCTCTATTTACTTGCCATAAAATCAGCTTATTTTATGAAAATTACATGAGAGAAACTGGAACTGTAGTTTTTATGTCTCCAAAGAGCTATACCTTTGGAGTACTGCTATAGATACATATGCATTGTACATACCATGTACGTATGGATTTTGTGGGCCCACCTAGGGTCCTACAAAAATAATCCGAACCGCCATTATTTTTAAAACTTTTGTTTATGGAGCGCTATAAAAAATCAGCTCAATGCCTCAATCCGATATCGGTTCAGAAAAAAATCCTTACTAATATCGGATTGAGCTGATTTTTTACAGGGCTCCATAAAAAAATGTTTTAAAAATAATGGGCGGTTCGAATCATTTTTGTGGGACTCAAGGTGGGGCTCCAGAAAACTCATATGCACATGATATGTACATTCTCATATGTACTCATAGCTTTATTGATACCTTTGTGAGGCAGGCAACTCAGAGTTAATCAATGTAAATGCAGTGAAGTTCTTACCATGAGAGGACTCAACATCCAAAATTAGATCCAGGGCATAGTCGTAATACGGAACTTGGCTGCTCAGCCCACAAAGATTGAAATCATCTTGGATATACTCATCATCAACTTCGCAGAAAAATTCATTTCCTCGCAGATTGCAAAACCAAGAAATCCAAGATGTGTCATCCCCTTCAGAACCACTGACGTCAGACTCTTCACTGTCTGTATCAGATTCTTCTGCAAAATAGGCAAACATAAGCATATCAATCTCAATGGTACATTATGCAATCTTCAACAGTTTTACCCAGGACACAAAAACAAACATTACAGGCGATTTATTAAGATTCTGTTATCTATGAAAGAAACGGGATCCAGTTCATAAAATGGCATGTCATGGGCACAACTAGGGAGTTTGATGTCACCAAAAGCAGCTAAACCACAAAAGGTTTTTACTGCGTAAGGTAAACTTCTTACTCTATAAAAGTACCGACATACTGGTGACTGTGTAACAGGAACCAATTAATGGAGATATCCATTCCTTATTTTTGCCAGCAAAGCATGAGAAGACCCCCGATTTTTGATCTCCTAATGCAATTAATCAGCCTGACTATCCTCCTGGTAGTATTTTATGTTATTTCTAAATCAATAACAGCAATCACTATTATCACCTATTAGCTCTTCACTTCACAGGACTGGGATTTGAACAAAATGAAGAAACCATAATGTCGATAATTCCACTGAAGACAACTGATTTCCTTACTGGAATCTAGAGTTTGAGTCTTAGTTAGTTGTAAGGCCCATGATTATTTGGTGGGACAGAGTCATAGGAAGCCTCAACTGGATCTTGACATACACTATTCTGGAAAACTTCAATGGGATGTTGATATCATTGAGACTACCTCAATGATATGATGGTCAAACGTCACTATGGTCTTCAATGAAAAGGTGAATATGTCAGAAAAGTGAGAATTTACATTCACAATTTACAACAGTAAGTAACTGTAACTCGCTTGAGCCCTGTTTCATTTGGGGTGTGTAGATGAATGCACGTTCATGCAGGTGTCTTTCCTCAGTCTCCATCATTTTGCCTCTCTTCTGAAGGATAAATCCTCACTGTCTCCATTAGTACTTATTTCTTGCCCTCACAACTTTACAATTTCATGAGGACAGGCAAATTTGAATCCGCCGCAACATAGACTGGGCCTCAAAACAAGCATACCCAGGACCTTACTTTCAGGATCCTACGTCCTAGGATTTCAATCAAAATATCTCGTCCCTAGGATCTCACAACGTCGCCAACCTCCAGGTGAGATCTGTGATACACCCGTAGTTCAACTTACACTTGGGCTCCGACACAGTTCTGGGATTGTTAAGGTCACTTGCCACAATGACTGGTATTAGGATGAGAGATGTTCTTCCAAGAGAGTACCACCGCAAAGGCACGCCTGACATTATACAAACGCTAGCCCGAGAGGAAGTTAGGTACTAACCTAGCGTGCTCGACACTGCTTCCCTCCATATTGTGAGAACAGAACATATTCTTCAAGGTTTACAACCAAATAAACTAAGCCATAGGCTCTCTCCCTCTCCTTTGTTCCACTACCCACACCACACACCCCCCCCCCCCCCCCCCCCCCCCCCAGTTGGTCTTTCTTCATATACAAAGGGGACCCAATGAAGCTCGAGGCCTGTAATGATTAAAGATCTCAGGGTTATCCAACTCTCTTCCCTGCACCCTCTCTCTCTCTCTCATCCTCCACATCCAGAAGTATCGCCCCACCTCATTGACTAACATAGTTTACATCAACGAGTAGCGCACACACCAACAAAAACAAAACAAGGATCGACTCCCACTTTCATCTAGGATAGCGGCTGAGAACAGTGCAGGGCTATCCCCATGGTGTACCCGTTCTATTTCATATTTCCTACACCATAACAAGGGTCAGTATAGGTCAATGAAATTCTTTGTCATGGAGCATCACTTAACCTTCAATTACAGGAGAGCCCTAAAAAACTCAAGAGGCAATACGAAAGAATTCTGCCCACAACTAATTTCACAAAAAGATTATTCCCAGTCCCAACCTTAGTTGCTATTAAGCAACTCGAAAATTACAGCCTACAGCGCCCCCAATTCCATCTTTTCCCTTCACTATCAAAAAGACTAGCTTTACTCAAGAACATAAATCATCTTGCTCCTATACCTCCTAACAAGCTGCTGACTCATAAATTATACAATCCACATCAAAACAAATAAATACCTAAGCTAAAACAAATCACATACAACAGGCCCAGATCCACACACCACCAAAACGACATCACACAAAACTACTAGCACAACTAAATATTCAGGTAGATTTGAATAATAAAAAATTATAAGAAAACAAAACCAACCATCAGAGCACTTGTTCTTCGAAGGGAGAGAGCGATCGACCGGCTGCGACTTGCCGGAAGAAGTCGAGGGCATCGACACTATCCTCTCCTTATCCTTGGTGCTCAATAATCCCCTCGTCGAATTCGACGGCGACGACTTCTCCAGGTGCTTGTCTAAGGCGTCGTTGATCCGCTTTCGATCCAACGGCCCACCGACGCTCTCGGCCTTGGAGGATCCACCACCGCCTCCGCCTCGATCTCTACTATACATGACCAGTGTGTGTGTGTGTGTAGGTGTATACGGATATGCTCAGATGAGAGAACTAGAGCTCTGGTATCAGGTTTCGAAGATGTTCATCGTACATCACGTGAGTCTGGACGATGAAAACTAGGGTTAACGTCTGGTTTCCTGTTGCTGGTATTTTTTTAAGGAAAGAACCTGATATTTTCTCTCTCTCCTCTCCCGCGGGCTCTCTCTCTCTCTCACCCACACACAACTGGCCTGAAGTAATTCTTCGCCGCAGTGTAATTCTTCTCCATGTAGAGTAATTCTCTGCGGTTCGGAGTAATTTTTCACGGTCAATAATAGTTCTTTCGCGGTGAAGAATATTCTTTGCAGTCAATAGTAACTATTCGCGGTCAAAAATAATTATTCGTGATCAAAAGTAATTCTTCGTAGACATGAGTAATTCTCTACGGAACAAATAAAAACATTAGCGAAACAAGGGCCTAACTCTAGGGTAAATGGCTCTGGAGTGGGACCAGTTGAATGAGCGTAAGCTGATCAAGACACCCACCGTCGAAGAAAAAATCGCATGGCATCAAATATTATTTTAGAGTTGGTGAAAGTAATCATTTATTTATTTTACGCTCTGATCAAAATGTATATTTTTTTGTAAAATTTAGTTCAGCAAAAGGAAACCAAGAGTAGTAAATAAATTATACAGTACTCAAGTTGAAAACCTTATCCTTTTTTGGCTGACTATTGAAACCTTATTCAAATGAATTATTAGTAGGGTAGGAACCAATGGATTGGATTTCCAAAAAAAATGATTGAACCCCTTGATTAGGTCCAGTAAACAAACAAATTGATCCATTTGTCAACAGCCAGGATTTAAGGAATATATCCTTTATGTCTCATTAAGCATCGAAATCTCCGATACATGGTTATAAATATTGAGAGATCTGTTTACGGCTCTTTATTTTGTTTTTAAATGAACCATTGCTAAAGAAGAGTGAAGTTGGCGCTAGGATGCTTGTACTGGGGAAGGAATTTTCTTATTGACATCCTTAACGCACAAGTGCCTACTAAAATCACGATTGTTGTGCAGTTAGTTGGGTAGTTGTCACAATAGATAAAACGATCTGTACGTTTTCATCTGTGCGAATATGTATTCGAATCTATACATTTTGATCTGTGCACGTAAACAATTTTTTTGTTTTCGTTTGGAGTTATGAGTAAGCCTTTTTTAAAGTAGTACTTTTTAGTTAATGAACCTACTACCAATGATGATGAAAAGTGTTACCTAATTGACAACTTTTTTCCTTTCTGGAAAGGGCACTTCAAAAAAGCAGCTAAATTGGCTTTACATAAACAATTAAGGAGCAAATTTGCCTTCCTGACTACTCCCAGCTTAGGATTTTTGATCTTCTGAAGATCATGTCTAAGGGACCCTGGGAGTTCCTGGCTCAAGGTGCAGTTCCTACTTCAGCTACCTTCTAGCATATCCAATTACTTGTGGGAAAGTTCATGCACTACTATAACGATGTCATATTCGGTTTGTAAACTACCTACAAGATAATAGACCAAATTAAGTCGTCGACTATTCATCTCGTATCCTAAAGATCTGCAAACGGATAACTTACGATGCAAAATGTAATATGTTCTTGCCAAGGTAAAGCGATAGGGAGACATGGAGATTGGAGAAAGAGATTCACTCAATGATACTAAAGGTAGTTAAAGCACGCACCGAGACAACGCGGGAGAAAAACCTCTTACAAATGATACTTGAGGCTGCTGAGAGCTATGGAGACAGTTGTGGGCTGCCTGTGGATATTTCTCCCAACAAGTTCAGCATAATGGTGCTTGATGTTATTGTCTATGTATCCGGAGTGGCAAGCTCGTGTGCGTTCAGAGGTATTTGAAATTTGTGGGGAGAACCTCCCAGATGCTGATATGCTTTGAAGCAAGAAAATGGCATGTTGGGATTAAATTGAAGCACTGAATCGACAAGAAACTCTGCTTGCCTCAAGCCCTCAACAAGCATTACAAAGTACGGTTTTATCAGAAAATTAAGATCTGTCAGGGAGACTTTTCTATGATCAACCCATTCTAAATACGGTTTCTAAGTGATGTCGCAATTCTCCCAAGTGTTATCAAATCCTTCTAAATAACCCATCTCAACTTTACAAGGAGAAGATCTCTACCAAAACAAACACCAAATTCGGAGAGAGACTTCATTTGACTGAAGACACCGTATACCGTTCAAAATCTCCAAGGTTTAGCACACTCGCTAAAATGAATTTTAGAGAACAGAACATTATGAGTAAGAATAAGGTCAATGGAAGTAAGTGCATCTGCCTATCCCTAATAATGACCTTTCTCTGAAGAATGCATGCCTCCGGACAACCAATCTCTTCCATTGGCCTAGTCCCCTAACTCCCTCCCCAGCCAAAATGCTCTTAACTTGTGAGCAGGAGATGCACCGGAAGAGAAACCTGCCCTGCTAATAGACACCGGCAGCCATATCAAGCCACAACATGGTAGGGTAATAATAAGGGGAATAAGTTAAGGGGGAGTGCTCTTGACCATTCCTAATGACTAATTGGTAAACCCTTCAAAATGCAGAGAAGATCATAAGTTATCTAGTTCTTATAGTAACAAGGAATCACACTTAATTTACATTCGTATGTGTGTAGGGAACAAAGAGAAATCTCATTGGATAACTTTTTGAGAAAGCCTAAGCAGAATAACCCTCGCGCAATCAAGTGGAAAAGAAAGAAACAAATCCAACAACCTGACTATAAAACATACAGCCACCCGGCCTATAACTCAAAAGCCATCAACATTGCGCAAACATCACGAAAGGTGCTTTCTGTGTTTTACTCAAAAAACCATGTCCATGCACAGGTAACTCTTTCTTTCATTATTACCAAGAAACACAAGTACTACAATAGTTTTTTAGCAAGTGACATGAAATTCATCATCCATCATCTTTGCTGAGTACAACTTATTTTCTTATAATTTAAATTGGCAGCTAACTATGGTGATTCAAGAGACATTGCGCCTTTACCCTCCGGTAGCATTCGTGGTAAGAGAAACCTTGCATGATATGGATGTCAGAGGCATCCAAATTCCAAAAGGAATCAGCCTTCAGATCATTATCCCTTTACAGCACCAGAACCCAGACCTATGGGGACCTGATGTACACGAGTTCAAACCAGAAGATTCGAACAAGGAACTCCTAGGCCCTAGCACTTGCAAAATTCCCCAGGCTTATATGACGTTTGGGGTTGGGCCTCGCATCTGTGTAGGCCTCTATCTCTTATTCTTTCACTGCCTCAGGAATATCGACAGTCCCCCGTGTTTAGGTTGTGTTCCACTCCGTATCAGGAAACTGTGAATTCTTTTGTATGGGAATACATTATGATGCGTTTTTCTTAGCTCCTACCAAATTTAGTTTGTGATTGTAACAACAATGTATATGTAGCAATTCAATACTTAGCCTGAAAGGATCGGTCAATATTAGAACTTGATATCATTCATAAGAATCACCGACGTTGTGCATAAACACAAGACCAGTGTTATGAAGAGCATACAAGATGAGGGTTCAAGAATCAAGATAGTGAGAAAACAGAGGGGTTGGTAGTTTTGGAAACATTGGCCCTCGTTTGAACACAAAATGGTAAAGGCAAAGCAATTTCTTGCAACCAAATAAAGACGGACGGGAGAAAGGAACTAATGAGTGGGTCAAATATTATGTGAGAATTGAGAAACATAATTCCATGGATAAGGTAGAGACTCTCCCTCTGTGTGTGTCTCAATGCTAGATATCTTCTGCAGGCACAATGGTTCAATTACAGTGCCTCAGCTAGAAGGATTCTGCACATTTGTCTCAGAGTTCACACCACACAAATTCATTTGCAGGGTCATCTATTATCAGGTATTCATAACTTAACCCAAGTTTGAACATAAAGAGCTATCATTCAAAGAATCCAACTAATTGTCTAACCAGCCACTACAATCCCACCAGTTCCGTTATCCAATTTAGCACTTAAGGTAAAGGTACTGAGTATGAGTCCCAGACGGAGCATATACCGACTACTGTGGACTAGAACAGAAGCTAGTGTCATAATTCCAGCTGCAGGACCACCGGAGGTGGTTGCCAAGATGGCAAATGGTGTGCGGGTGAAATTCCCCCACAAGCACATGGTCGAGAGTTTGAATCCTGCTTGCGGGTAGTAGTCCTTGTGAACCTATTGGGCACCAACTGTTCAGCTTGGAGGTGCTGTGGTGACAGACTACTTCCCATAGGTACGGGGTTACCCCGAAAGGACGCCCCAATGAGCTTGGCTCCTTCAATGGGTGGTACTGGCTCACTCATTGAACATGCTATGGCGGTTGGGAGCCCCTCTGCCTTGAAAGGAGTTGAAACTCTAGTCTCCCTCTCCCAACCTTTTCTACTTAGCCTAAAAAAAAATAAAATTCCAGCTGCAGGTCTCCTGAAAGATGTGCAAGTAGAGAAGTAACACGGTAAAACTAAAGCTAAGATTCATCCCTTGGTCAATGATATGATAAAGTTGGACATGCTTCATGTTCTCACATGCAATTACCAAGAACAATCTAAAAAGTTGTCCTTAAAAAATGTCGATGAGTTAACTAATCAGAGGAAATTATGAATTTATGAAAGCCTCTCAGCACATACTGATTTTCAAGCAGACAAAGTATAGGAGATGCAACTGAAGAGTAAATTGCTTCATCTAATTCTCAACTAAACCACAAAACTCCAAATATAATTATATATATTTTATTTTATCAGCATCGTGCAATATTATGTGGAATCATAATCTACAAGTCAAACATGTTTAGTCACTCTACTCTGCAGGACAAAATACAGGCCAACACCCCCCCAAAACAATAAACACGGTATATAATTCATTGAGTCGATGGAGCGACCTGGCAAAACTACCATATAAGCAGGGCAAAGGTGAGCCTTGTCGTAGCATGAAGGAGATACTCGTCACATTTGCCAAACAAATGTAAAGGAGTTTATTAAACTTCGTTACAACAGCCCTCGATCCTAATCAGTGTTCAATATGTAAATCTAATAGTGCGAGAGAAGAAGGATCAGCGCTCTGGAAACTGATTGAATCTTCAACTAACAAGAATCACTTTGTTTAAGAGAGACTTCATGAGAACAGGGAACGACTCCGATTCCGCTCCAATCGAGCTTCCCTCTGTCAAAAAGAAGAAGAGAATAACAACATTTAGTGCACCAATTACTGCCACAGAAATACACTTGCAAACCACAGCCTCTATTTGGATGCGGTGAACAAGTTTACCTTGTTGCTTAACCATGTCAAATTATTTGCAATTGGCATTAGATTGTAACTTGAATCTTTGCAAGAAAAAATTCGACTAAGTATAAGAAGGGAACAAATCAAAAAGACAACTAAAAGTTTCTCATTTGTGTTTATGTCCAATGCTATTCTTACAAATACAATTAGCTCCTTAAAAAGACCCCCTTTTTTTACAAAAGATTAAAGATTCTCTTCTTAAAAGAATTCCTTAATGTAGACTGTCCATGCTTTAGGCTAGACGCATGCCTTAAAGCGGTTTAAGCCTTCCCAACAACATGAGCGCTTAGTAATGACCGTTTTTATTGGAGATAATGGATATATTTTAAGAAACAATACAAGGAGGGATATTCTTGTCAAATACAAAGACAGGAGTTGTAGAAATAAGGTCGGATCAGCCGATGTTGATTTCAGAATATAGTCAACCTATGATGCATTCTAAGCAACTCTTACCACTTTTCCGCCAATTTTTACCCCATTCTATCATACTCATACCTAAGATATTATGCATCATAACCTACTAACAATACATCTCACCAGACAGGATCAAGAACAACTATTCCAAGTGTTTGAGGAAACTCTGTACCTCCTTTTTCTTGCATTCCTTGTAGATGTCAAAATATTCTTGACATTTACTCTTGTCCGACTTAAATTCTTCTAGACCTGTGATTCAGAAATTAGTAAATTGCAAACATGTCATACATAAATTTAGTAATATTTTCCAAGAAAGAACGTTAAAATGGACACCAAAGTACAAGAAGTCATAAATTCTAGTCATTCCTTCAACCGGAATTTGATTACGTGAAACCTCAACAATTGTTTTACATTTCAAAAAGGGACGCCAGATACCCATAAAGAGTATCAGTACTTAATATCACCAAATATCTACTGATACAATGTATAAGTTTCACTGTCAAATATTTTTTGCTTGACACAAATGACTTACAAGACGAGCTGATGAATCAACCATCATGTCCTTAGTTGGACAGGTATAAACGACACAGTGGTAATGTTGAATTATTACAACACTCCTGACATAGCTATTTCTAGATTATTAGCACAAAAGAAAATCGAGACTGGAGAAGTCAACTATTAGATCATAAACAGCATGTTAAAGCTCAGTATCCAAAAATCAATAAACATCTACGGGACATATAAAACCAACATCAATGAACCAAAAAAGGAAGAAATATTCACCAAACATATTAGGCACTTGTCTTCGTTGTCTTTGTTTTGGTTCATTGCAATATCACAAAGCCTTGTATGGCTATAGACATCCAAACTTATGTGGCAAGATTGCAATTTTAATGTTACAGACTTAAAGTTCTATGACAAGCAGGACAAACTACAAGTTGGGAAGTTTCTCATGAAGTAAATATGGCTATGAACTAATTAAGGAGACAAGTGCTTTCCTTATCGAACCAAGTAACAAAGGAAGCTTTTTCTGGTTCGTGTTATAGACAATTCATAGAATTGTCTATATCTTGGTTTATGACATTTGCTAACGTAAATGATTCACAAACCCATTGATACATAACCTACTACGCATGCTCATCACCGAAGTCCTGAGCTGGAGCACGTGATGGTTGGTTTAAGCTAATAAGGTGGTTAACTCTAATTAGCTTAGCTTAGCTCTGTAAGCTAAGGCAAGCTGTTAGTTGGTTAGCCATTAGCATTTCACTTTCATTACATTTCTTGTATTCAGTTACATCTTGTTGGGTATCCAGTTGGTGTGAGCGTCTGTTATGGAGTTGGTTGTGATGAATGGTTGTACAAGAGGGAAAGATATCAGAATGAATGGTAACGAATTGTAATCAGTTAAGCTGGGACCAAACGTTCCCTCAGTTATCCTTCTTCTATACCATCTCCACCTTTCTTCTTCCCCAATTCACCTCTGTAACTGTCCATTTCTACTACACCATCTATCACCCATCTCCAACGTCAGAAAACAATTATTACTACTCAACTAATTACAAACGCAAACGAGAATAAAGCCCAAGACGGAATGAAAAAACCATCCAACAAAGGATATCAAGGTTGCCAATTCCATCCGTAATTAGGGTTTAAAACAAATAAATCAGAATTGAGGTGAGAGTTTCAAATGTACTCCACCAAACATGTAGAGAGAGAGAGCAGTACATTTGAGAGAAGCAGTGTATTGAGGAAAGCAAGGAGAATCGGCGATCCTCGCAGCACTCGGGTAAGGCGTCGATTGATCTCTCGAAGTCGTCATTTGGACTTTTGAGCGCTCTCTCTCTCTCCTCTATCTCTCTCTCCTCTTCTTGCCCTCCGAGGAAGAAGCATACACGGGCGCTTTTGTCGGTTCACTCGATTTCGGGTCTTGACCCGATTCGGCACAGGAGACCTTTCGGCCCAAAAATAGTTGCCCAAGCCCAAGCCCATCTCCAACTCTTTTGCTACCTCATCCTTTTTTTTCCCCCATTTTTATTAAATTTTTGGCTAAAAGAGCATTAATTGAGCACTACAATGATTATCATCGACATTTTTTATCAGATCATTTCTGGAGTTTATAATTGGTCCAAACTTATTACAAACATAGCACAAGAGTAATTTAAAATGAATGTCTGGTGTGTATGATTTTTTGGAGTTCTCCATACTACTTTCAGAGATCTTGCAGCCCAATCTCTATGCAAATTAAACGCTACAACCCGGAGCTTTTTATTCAATCTACAAATGTAAGCAAACGTAATACGCAAAAAAGAGTTGTTTGTGTGCCAACGAGTGTTCAATTGTTCTGGGCTTTTTGGCGATCTAATTTTATGGAGAGCCTTCTCGATGAGTGACAAATCAAATGATATTTAAGACATTAAAATAGGATGGTATTTGACAATCGCAATATAACCAATGGGGAGCTTGTTCCTTTTAGGAGTGATATTTAAGACATTTAGATACGTAATAGTACTTTTTTTTCCTAATAATTTAAGTTTATTTTTAAAAATTTAATTATTTAAAAAAAAAACATCATCATCACACTATAAAAAGTAAAAATATCAGCATTTCATTTTTTAAATTATTTCATAAAGCCAAGAACAAAAGGAGGACTACTAAAATCTTCTCTTTGACTTCTCAAATATTCATCTATCATGGAACATCAACAAATGGAAAGAAGGACTAAAATGAAAAGGAATTTATCTAAATTTTCTCGTTGACTTGTCAAATGGAATATTATGAAACATGAAAATATAAAATTTAGATCAAATCAAAATTATGAGATGGGGAAAGTATATAGTAAGATACTACTACAATAATAGGTATGTGTTACATTTGACCAAAGAAGAGCTTATTCTTTGCCGGCCAGTGATTTGACATATTAATTCGACAAAGGTTATAGTAGTATTAAAGTACAAAATGAGTATTTTATGTTTTACAATTCAACTAATGCAGATTTGGTGAAAATAGCCCAATTTCGCTAGATTTGATGAAATATATTCTCATAAAATATGATAAAAAAATTTCTCAAAAAATGTAATTTAATCTTTTCATCAGATTCTGATGAAACATTTTGTTAGCAGTTTGATGAAACAATTGATGAACACTTTGTTTTTTCTCATGAAATTGATGACTACTTGGAGATGCCTTAATCAAGGATCTGAAGACAGCATCAATTCATAATTACCGATAAAAAAAATATCGTATCAGCTTTTATTATCAATTTGCCTATGATACGTGTCGGTACCGTGGGGTATCCGATATTGGTTTGAATTTCTTTGCTACAAGTGTCATTCTTTCACTTCAAAATATTAAACATAAAATATATATTTGTATAAAAAGGGAATTGATTTCCTCATTCCCTTTTTAGCCCCTGCCACTTATTTTTGTATCTTTATCCACTTAAATTTACTATTTTGTCCTTTATTCAATACACTTTTTCACATATTCAATGACAATATTGTAAATTCATGTGGATAAAAAAAAATATGGGCGGCTAAAAAGGGAGTGTGAAAATCATTTTCCTAAAAACAATGTTTACTACTGCTTTGAAGGAAGGTATGAGGGTAATTTCACAAATCAACGCACATAAGAAATTGTTGGCTAGGGAGAGGTATAATATACCCTTTAAACACACACAATACCTAAACTCTCGATGTGACAGCCAACTTAGCTAACGCAAGCCCAACAATATCTACTACTGAGCTAATCATACAATTCTAGAATACGGGATTGATTAAACAACCGAACATACTGGCCGGTGTTCAAATCCCTGGCCTTAAGCAATAAAAATTTTAGGGGGCAGTGGCGGGTACCACATGGCGCGGTGATGATATCCATCGTCGATCCCAGCCGTCCAAACATGTTTTGGACCGAAAAATTTCTCCGTGCAAGTGGCTGTGAGTGTGTTAGCGCGTGGAAATAACAAGAGCTTTTCTTTTGCCTTTTGGGCTCCACCTTTTTATTCCTCGCTTTTCTTTTGCCTCCACTGACAGCTCAAAATAAAGTCATCATAACTCATAACTTTCCAACAGAGGAAAACAAAGAAGGAAAAAAAAAGGAGAGGAAAATTTCCATTGAGATTTTCTTGCTCCCACCCTCCCCACTTTCCCACTACAAATTTATGCACCACCCTACACAAGAAAAGAAAATTTTATCTGTTTCCTCGTTCTTTGCAACTTCTTGCAGCAGAAATCCATTCAATTGCAACCCAGATGGCTTGGCTCTGCAACTGAGATAATAACAATGAGATGGCTACAACGACAGAAACAAGAACGACAGCAGCGAAGTTCATCAAGTGTGTGACCGTTGGAGATGGAGCTGTTGGGAAGACTTGCCTTCTGATATCCTACACCAGCAATACATTCCCAACGGTATTTCATCTTTTCCCTCTATTTCAACTATTTGTTTCCATCATTTGGTTTGAATTTATCTTGGGTTTAATGATGTTTTTTTTTTTGTTGTTGTTGATGCCAGGATTATGTTCCAACTGTTTTTGACAACTTCAGTGCCAATGTTATGGTTGATGGACAGACTGTAAATCTGGGCCTCTGGGATACTGCTGGTATCACCCCCCCTTCTCTTTTGTATATATGTATGTAGAATTGTATATCTATTAATGTACAAGCAATGGGTATAGGCGATCTTTTAGTTTTTCTGCTGCAAATGTCGTTTATTTTCATTGTTCTGTGGGGGTTTTTACAAGACCTCAACCATTGTTTGATGAATGGTCAAAGTGAAAGGCAAAACTTGGTGGTGAAACTATATGAGAGCTTATCAAGTCCATAGAAATGCATATTATTCCGTGTGCGTGTAAAAGATCAGATTTTTCAACGTTGATATCGCTACGAGGACATGGGAAAGGATAGGAAAATGAAAATCTGAATCTAGGAAAGAGATTCCTTGAGAGAAGTTTCCATAGGATTAGACTTCGGATTCTCCGGTAAACTTGTCCATGATTTGTTGGTCCCCATTTCAGCTCTTCAACTTTTTCTTTTATTGGCAGCCAAATAAAGCATGATCACTTTTGTATGCATAGCTTGAAAAGACTTAAATCTGACATGGTGTCATTTGAAACTTGAATGAAAATTAGTCAAGCACCATTTTTATCTGAAACTCCATTTCTACGCTAATAATACTTCTTTGGTACTAAAGTTTTTCAGTCTACTCATTCTGCTTTATTCTACTAATGTTTATAATTTATGAAGCAATATGTTAAGTTGACAGATATCAATCTAGGAAATTCCTTCGTATTATGCTCCTCCATGGATGAAGATGATATTCATTGCTTTTACGTGGTCCGTGGATCGAAATATCCTATCCCATAGATAAATAAGAGAAGAACTTTGTTCGGTTAAGGATTTAGTTTTAGTTTTGTTTCCAATCATTATCCTACTTCTTTCTCCAATCATCACCCTATTTCTCTAATTATTACTTTCTCATCTCTCTCCAATCATTACGCCTATCTTCAATCATTGCTCTATTTCTCTCCCCACCCACTACCAAAACTAAACTAAACTAAACTCCCAACCAAATACTACCAACAAAGTTGAAGTTAATCGAGCATCTTTGATTGGTTCCTAGACAAAGTTGTTTAGTTAACATAACTGCAATGAATGGCAACTTCTAATATTAGTCTGTTTTGAATTCTTTATGCAGGCCAAGAGGACTATAACAGGCTGAGGCCTCTTAGTTATAGAGGAGCTGATGTCTTCCTCCTTGCCTTTTCTGTGATAAGTATGCCTAGCTTTGAGAATATTTCAAAGAAAGTATGCTTCTTTTTCGTTTATCTTTCACTTTAACCCATCTTACGTGGGTTTATCTTTTGATTATCAGGTCAATAATACCCTTAACTTGTCTAATCACATCTTTATGTCTCCTTTCTTTTGACTTTTGCCCACCTGTTATGTTGGAGAAGTGGGTCCCTGAGCTAAGGCATTATGCTCCATTAGTGCCCATTGTTCTTGTGGGCACCAAAATGGGTAACTATGCTTTCATCTTACTTGATTTCACTACTTCTGTAAATATTTGTGATGGATGGTGTGTGTCTCTTGCTTTTCAATGAAGTTTCCAAAGGTGAATGTCAATTGACCTTTTTTTTTTTTTGGAAGAACTACGAAAGTGAAAAGTGATGAATTGTCTCCTCCCCCTCCTCGCCTTCTTTTCTTCGGAGGAGTGATAAAGGCCCTTTTTCCCTTCCTTTTATTTCTTTTGTCTTGTGAAAACTAAGTGGAGAAACTTTAATTGCATTATATGACAGTAAGTATTAGTTTATATGTGCACATGAATGTGTGTACGTACTCTAAACCAAGTACATCTGAAATTAAGGCTTTAGGAGTTGAGTTCCACGTCTGTTTCACTGAGGAACTGAATTAGGACAAAAATAGGTTGCCTATGGAACCTTTGAGTCAGCATAGTCATTGGGGACTTATGTAATGTTACGTGACCTCTCTCTCTCTATCTGCCATCTTTATCTTCTGGTGTCTAAAATTGTTCCCTCAAAAGGCAGATTTGAGAGAAGATAAGCAGTTCCAAATGGATTATCCCGGCGCTTGTACCATTTCTACAGCACAGGTATGCACTTTGCATTTGGAAGCACTGTGAAGTGTTTGTCATGCTTAGTATGCAATGACCCTCTTAAACTGAAGTGCTAATATGATGGTGTTAAAAAATGTCTTGGAGTTAAATTTGGCATTGTTGATTTGTCCAAGAACATGAAGTAAACTGACTTCGTAAAACTTGTATCATGAAGTAAACTGCTTTGCTACTATGTTACAAGAAAAATTAAAGCACAGCAACTACAGTAACAATTATCCCCATTCCCAAGAAATGGATTCCCCCTTGCACTGAATAGTAAAATCAGCGGGCTCCATCAGTTGCTGGCAATTGGATTGTCCTTTTTCGCTTTTTTGTTTAATGCTAAACGTATTAAACCACATGTTTGGATCCAGGTTATTTGGAGAGTTTAACTTTTTTCTTCCTTATGATCACAGGGTGAAGAACTAAAGAAGCAAATAGGAGCAGTGGCATATCTAGAATGCAGCTCCAAAACACAGCAGGTTCGTATCACCTCTGTATGCATATGTAGTTACTGATGCACAAACCTTCCTTGAGGATTGAGTCTACATTTGGCATACCGAAAGAGACCGTCAAATATTGATATCACTAAGTCGTCCATTGGCGGATTGGCTTAAATAGTGCCCAACCCAGATTAGTGTGTTTACTATTCTAGAGTATATAGTTATCCATATCTACATTACTAGCATTAGTCAGCAAAAAATCAGTGAAAAAAGTGACTTGAAGTGGAGGCAAGCTTTGTGCAGGGAAAAATTCTACTGTAAATGGCCTGAAATCAATGAACTAAAACAGGATAAAAGAAACAAGTTCACTAGTACTAATAAGTTTTTGTAGAGTCCTCTCTTCAAGTTGTTCTTATTTACACCCGGGTCTCAAGCGTTGTGCCTCAGCTTATTATGTATGGGAAAGGAGGTGGCCAATTATTTTTGATTGGTCATAACATTAAAGCACTGTAAGTAAACGTATAAATCTCCGAGTAACATATATTTATACTTCCAATTTGCTCTTGCTTCACAAGTTTTCTCAATTAGCAGTCAAATCATCATTGGGACTGTCTGAAGAAAACAGAATGTTGGCCCAAATAGCAACCCAAGAGGGGGGGTGAATTGGGTATCTCAAATATAACGGGGAATTTTAAAAAACTAATTGCAATCTATTCAACTACAATTCCAATTTCAATGAAATACTATTCAACTCATGCAATATTGATATGCAAGACGGAAAGTAAAGAGAGTAGGGAAGAGAGAATCAAACGCAAGGATTTATAGTGGTTCGGTCCGCAACTTCACGGCCTAGTCCACTCCCCAAGTGTCCAACTTGGGATTTGCTGCACTATCTCCAATAGTTACAATCTTCTAGCTTCGCGGGTGCTAGACAACCTTTACAACGAGCAATTATCCCCAATTGCTCCGACTAATTTTGACTCCGGTGCTAGTCACACCTAACCCAACTAGTTTTGACTCCAGTGCTAGTAACACCTAACCCTCAAGTGATTTTCTCTCCAAAACCATTCACAAAAAGATAATTCTCTCAAGAATACGAACAAGGGTGTACAATCCCCTTTACAATTGATGCTCAAGAACAACACCCAAACTAGCGTAATATGATATTCAAGATAAGGCTTTAGATCGAGATGATTAACAGATATTCAAGAGTTGCTCACTGCAATTTTTCTTCAAGAGATGAAACGAAACGGTTCGGGAGATAGGACCCATAGAAGAGAAGAGATAGGATTAGAAATGAAACGGTTCGGGAGATGGTAGGTGTAGCACCCATAGAAGAGAAATTGAGGGAAAATAGGCTAAGATGGTTTGGGCATGTCTACCGTAGACCAGGAGATGCAGTAGTTAAGAGAGCAGATAAGATAGTTTTGGGTAGCAATGCTACAGGGAGGGGTAGACCTAAATTGACTTTAGATGCTGTGATACGCAACGATATGAGTAGAATAGGTTTGTGTGCACAAATGGCTCTTGACAGAGCTCAATGGAGAAAAAGGATTCATGTAGCCGACCCCAAGTAATTGGGACTTAAGGCTCAGTTTGGTTTGGTTTAGATCATCTCACTTTTCTTCCTTCGACACACGAGTATATATATCCTTCAAGAATGAAGCCCCATTTGACTGTTGAAGATTAGTAGCCGTTGGAAAGAATAGGCTCCTTCCACAAATCAAGTAATTAATTAATCAGCTGATCCTTTCTTGTTTCCCGAAAATATATCTTCTACTGTTTCCATCCTCAATATTCTCCAATCAATCAATTATCTAGTTTCCATTTTTCCACTGAAATGCATGTGCACGGGAATTTCCACTAGCCGTGGAAATTTAATCTCACAAAATTATCACCCAATAATTTCTTTCATTTGAATCATTCTCTAGCCAATTAAGTTAGGAGAAGATTTGTCCTTAATCTTCCTCCTTTCAATTTGTCTTGACTATTGAGATAGTGATTCGGTGTAGCAATGTGTCCATGTGTACTTCAACCAAATCCTACAAAATAAATATTAACTCAAATGAGTACCAAATATATCACAATATTAATTATATTTCTTCTTCAATAAAATATATTTGTTATCATCAAAATCAACGAGGTATTCATAAAAACCTTTGGGCTAACACAGAATATCTGGAAAATCCTGTTAGATTATTAACTAACAACTCATCCAAAAGCTCAAGTTGTTAGAGAGAGGGATAGCTTTATTTTTCATAATTTCAACACGCCATCTCACGTGTAGCTAGACTCTCCATAAGCGGGCTAAACAAGTGCGGATGTTTTGATCATTTGGTAAGTGGTGATGTTCGAATAAAGGATCTATAATCTGGATCTTATACCATATGCATTTAGTATATTGTTTGCCACCAAATCATCTAAAAGCTTAAGCGGTTAGAGAGAGGAATAACTCTTTCTCAACAAATCCTTTATGTGACAAAGTTAGAGGGAATTGAGTCCAGTTTAAACACATCTATTTCTCTTTCAAAGTGCAGAATGTGAAGGCTGTCTTTGATGCTGCAATCAAGGTGGTTCTCCAGCCTCCAAAGCCCAAGAGACAGAAGAAAAAACAGAAAATTTGCCACATACTTTGATCATGCTAACAAATCATTGGGACTGTGGTGTTCTTCTTGTTCTGTATGAGTATCTTTTCTCTTTGTCTTCTCTGTCAGTGGGGTGTTGTAATTTGCTCTTTTGATTCTTTCGGTCTGATGTTTTTGTGTGGGGATGAAATATGCCAGTTCGTTGTGCTAGTTCCCTCATGTTATTTGTAAATTTAGCAAGATTGCGCCAATCGCATTTGGTGATATTTGTTCTTCTTTACTACGTATCTTTTTTTTTTTTGCTTGGCATCTTCTTTACTATCTTGAGTATGGTTTTTTTATTTATTTTCCTGAGGTCTCGATAAAACAAGGGGATACTTCATCTCAATGGAAATCAGGACAAATAAGTCAAATCAAAGGAAAATTTACGAAGTCCTGAATTGAATCTACCCATCTTGTAATTAATAATTCACTGGTTATAAGAATCATGACAACATGTATAGTTGATACTTGATAGCTGTCATGTACCTCAAACATCACAAGAAGTTCGAACATGGTTTGATGTAAAAAGAACAGTAAAGATATAGGTACCGACCACCGGGGAGGGAAATCGTACCGACCGGCCGCGCCGGGCCGTCTCCGGCCACCGGACGGCCGATCCGAGCCGTCCAAAAATTCTAAAAAAAAAAACCGAGGGGCCTAACGCGGGAATAAACGGCATCCAAGATGTGTAAGGTACTTGATCCGAGCACCCCTTTTTCGTGTATATATGTATATACGTGTATATGCATGAAAAAAGGCTGCTCAGATCAAGCATTTTACACATCTCGGATGCCGTTTATTCCCGCGTTGGGCCCCTCGGTTTTTTTTTTTAGAATTTTTGGACGGCTCGGATCGGCCGTCCGGTGGCCGGAGACATACTCCAAGATCTCCCCTCAATACAATGGTTAGGAAGGGGCAACCACTGTAGCGACCTCCTTAAACGTGATTGTTGTGGGTTTTAACTGCTGTGAAATGTTTGACTAGTAGGTGTTCGAGCGATATACTCCTAACATGGAAGATAGAGCCCGTCACCACAACCCCATTAAGACCCAAATGTAGGTCATAAAATAGTTGGGCCCACCTAGTAACATCAGACGTGTAATGTAAGTCCCACCATCAGATCAAGGTAACATTAGCTACCCACCATTTAGAGGTGAACTCGTAAACCTGCCATCAAGAAGGATCACTCCATCTTTCTACCTTTTTTAAGACTATTAATCAGCTTCCAACATATGTACTTCTTCGTATCTTTTCTGGGCAACCCCTGAACTGAAAGGATGATTTCTACAATGAAAACAATCTCCCCCGGTGTGGCAGTTTTGTCTCTGGCTTTGGCTGCTGTCATCTATTTCTGCATCTGGGCTCAACCCATCTCCAAATCTTTCCTTTCAGTGCAAAACTACCCTCGTCCGCAATCATACTCTGTAAGTGAATGACAACTTATTACTTCTTTCCTAAAAAAAGATAGTCCTATCTACTAGTTTTTATGCAGATTTTTGAACAGAAACACGTGACAGTAAGAGCCGGCTTGACTATTCAGGAGCCTAGGGGAGAATTAAAGGTGTGGCCTTTTTCGTTGGACGGGGTACCAAAGGAGGAGGGACTCCTAAAACTTGTAAATTTACAGGGACCTAAAGCGGCCGCAACTCGAGTTGTAGCTCAGGTCCGGCTTTAGTGACAGTGTGATTTCACAGATTATATAGCCACCCAACAAATGGCATTTTGCTCTAAAAGAGACCAAATCAAGCATCCGCAACTTCATTCTGTAGCGATTTGTCGACA
The DNA here is from genome assembly GCA_014282245.1 of Rhododendron simsii. Taxonomy (NCBI): domain Eukaryota; kingdom Viridiplantae; phylum Streptophyta; class Magnoliopsida; order Ericales; family Ericaceae; genus Rhododendron; species Rhododendron simsii. The sequence continues at coordinate 4,016,026 of CM024959.1, read as the reverse complement.
TATATCTTGCCTGTTTTAAACATCAATAACCGAGTACCTGTCGACTCCGGTACTCTTGATCTTGCTATGTATCGGTATCGTAGGTCCAAAATTCGCGAACAATCGATATTTTTAACCTGGTTATGTATATGTATGATCTGAATTTTGTTCTTGTTTTTTTTTTGTGATGCAGAGTACCCCAACAGACGAGCTTGTACTAGCTCTACAGAAAGCTTCAATGCCCAACAAGACTCTGATCATAACCATAGTGAACAAAGCTTACGTGGAACCACACAGAAACAATTTCCCTTCAATGCTTGATCTTTTCCTGGAGAGCTTTTGGCTGGGAGAAGACACGAGATCGTTGCTCGATCATCTGTTGCTGGTCGCTGTCGATCGGACGGCGTACGACCGGTGCAAGTTTCGACGGCTGCGTTGTTACAGGTTGGAAACCGACGGCGTGGATTTCACGGGAGAGAGGGTTTACATGTCGGACGATTTTATTAAAATGATGTGGAGGAGAACGGTCTTCCTCTTGGATGTGCTCCAGCGCGGCTACAACTTCATCTTCACGGTACGCAGTTACGATCAATAATTCTAGGTACATAGAAAATGTACCCCGAAAAAATAAATATAAATCAACGGTACAGATTCACTTTGAGTATCACATGCACATTGGATTCATGGGCCAAAAATTAAATTCACATACAAGTTCAAGTTATTTTTCCGATTCGAGAAATAACTAGATTAAGAGATTACAAGTTATTGACAAATCAATTTTAGTTTACAATTACTCCCGACGACTTATTGTATTTTTAAAATTAATGCATGGTAGCTTCATTTGTAATACTATCGCATCTCGAAAAGAAGAGAAGGCTTAACGTTTCTATAATCGTGAATCAAGTTGGCGATTGGAACAATTTAGGGATTTCTCAGCGGGATTGAAATGGTAAAATTTGACTACAAACTTTCAAAGATGTCCTTGTGAGAAATCTAAGACCCTTCATTTAAGGGTTTTAGATTCTAATCATTATCCTATTTATCTCTAATTATTATTTTCATTTTCTCTCCATCTCTTTTCAATCATTACTCCTATTTTCAATCATTATTTTATTTCTCTCTTCACTCATTACCTACAAATCCAAATCTAAAATCTCAAAATGAACAAGTCCTAAGCGAGTCACCCTACTTGCCCGGTACGACACTCAACTTTTCGAGCTTCTTTTTATTTTTTGGTCATTTGTTAATCCTAATTTATACTATCCTAGGGGAATTGGGGGAGGGTGATGAGGATTACGGGAATCGAACATTGCCAAACTGCATGAGAGTATATAAGATAACTTTTCGAGCTTCAAAAATTAAGTTTAAGGATCTTTTTAATGAGTGTCCAAAAAATTGAACTTACTACTGAAGATGCTTAAAATGGACTAACATTTCCTGTGAAAGTACACATTTGGAGAATATATAACGAAATTAAGCTCTCTTGATCACATGGCATGGGGATACATACCCCTAAAACCTTGGAGGGAGTAAAAGTTCTACAATGCTACGTACAACCATAGATTGCTGTATCCGCCTTCTATATCCGGGTGGTAAACATCGCATATATTTTCGAGATGAGAGTAGCTAGTTCAAATATATTATCCGAGATGATAGTATATTTGCCCTCTATGTCTACACTTTAGCTGCTAGGTTACGAACAGAGGTTTTTTTCTAATTTACATTCTTGTCGACAAACGGACTTTAAAAACTTTTTAGGAAGTGGACGTTTTATAATGCTACAAGACAACGATAGAATGCTAGGTGAATGTGTTGTAGCTTTCTCGTCTGATAATGAGCTCTCCTCCTCTCATGGTGATTGTCCCTTTCTGAGATTGCCATTAATCGAGGGACTGTGCATTAGAGCAGATTTTCAATTTCGGAAAAGCTTTAACAAGATCCGTCCGTCACACTATTTTGTTCAATAAGTCTACGTACACTTTTACTGATCACCCCCGACCACATCTCTCTCACATATGTGTAGGGCCGACATGTATGTGAGAGAGGTGTGATCGGTAGGAGTGTACGTAGCATTATTGTTTTTTTCTTTTCTTTTCATTTGAAGGAGCTGTCGCCTGTCGGTCACCATTATTGCACAAATAGGAGTATCTTGTTTAATTTCCAACCTAACCAATTCGCATGAACCAGCATCATTGAATAGTCAAGCTTCACGCACGTCACTCTTGAAATCTTGAATCCCGGATGATTTCCCATTAAGCTTAATCGAGAGCGCGATAAGAAGAGTTGAGTAATAAGTTGAAATTACCGAGATTTGAACCGATCTCAAACCAATTTCGAACAAGTTAAGCTCTGGTTGGGTTTAAGTTTCTCTCAATCGCTAAATTATAACGGATTTCAACATGCGTCTAAACTTAATTTATTGCCTTTTCTTCTCTTCGAGAGTTGATAACTTGATAGTAGTATATATTACCAAATAAAAAATAAAAAGGCTTAATTTATTTAAAGTACACATTGACGTGAACGATTTTTTTAAATAAAATTGAACATGAATTCAGCTCTAATAGATTGGTTATTGCTTCGGACTGATCTACTTACAGTTGACTTCTAAGATCCAAGACTTTTACTTCACTAGATTGAGCACAATAGCACATGATGTGTCTAGTAGTAGGGAGAAATTTTTCAGTGCCTAGCGGGCACCGGCCACGTGGTGCTGAGCACACATTTCGGCGGCCCAAATGTGTTTTAGACGGCTCAGATTTGTTTGGGCTTGAGGGGATGTTTTGATAATTTTTACACTTAAAAATTATCCGAACAGATCTGAGCAGTCCAAAACACGTTTGAATGGCCGAGATGGGTGCCGCCCCACCCGGCACTGAAAAACTTCTCCGTAGTAGGAGTATGCTCCTATCATTCAAGTCAATCTCGTAGGCCACTCAATTGATGAGGATATAATAGTACACACAACACATGCCATCGAATTTCATACCTGCACTTTACCAAAAGTGTTTTAAATGGTCCAAATTCAATCACTCTCTCTCTCCCTCAGCCAACCACTCTCTCTTCTCTTTCTCTCTCGCTCAAATCCTGATCATCCAAAACACGTTTGGGGCTTAGATATGCGTTCATGTACCACATAGACTATACCCTATTTACACTCGAAAACTTCTGCTTTGCATGGCTTAAATTTTCAGAAAAGCTATGTGCACTGCAGCTTGTACACAGCAGCTGTGCACAGATTCCATTTTCTCCCTGCTCGGGTCGCACAAAGATGATCAGAACCGCTCATTTTGTTCTAAATATGTCATTTAAGGTCTCTGTAAAAAATGAGTTTCGTTCGATATCGTTATAGGCGTTAACAAAACATCCAAAATCACTTTAGAACACAGCTGCTGTGTACCAGCTGCTGTGCACGTAGCACATCTCTAAATTTTTTTCAGAAAGTTGCACTTTTTTTTTTTTCTAGATCGTAAGAACATACTCTAGCCTAGATTTCGAAAAGAATTGCTTTCCCCCTGATAACCCCGACCCCACAACCCATTTCTCATTTCTCGGATTAAACCCCCTTCTCCCCCACCCACCCACCCCCTCCCACATTTCCCGGATTAAAGAGCGCCCCCACCCCAAACCAAATAAAGTACCCCACGCTTTAATTTCTTTTTTTATTTAATTACTTTAATTTTATTTATTTAATTTCTATAAATACACATTTTCTATATTAAAAAATATAATTCAAGAATTAAGTGCTTCAATTTTAAATTCAATTAAACCGAGGTGAAGATTGTATTTTTCTGATCATTTTATTCTAAATAGTCATAATGAATTTATTAGTGTAAGGCTTTTCAACAAATACTATAAGAATCATTATTTAGTTTCAAAGCTTTCTTAGGGTGTCCATTAAAAGGCGTTGAAAAAAACAGTCGGATTCATAAGAGGTAATACTTACACCTCATGCTTAGAGTGTGAACAAAAGACAAGTATAAAAAATGTTGATTCATGTGTCAAAAATGTTATTTCTAAAGGCAATAAAAGGAGGACTTTGTGTTTCAACTATATTTTTTAACTAAAAAATTGAAATACAAAATTTTTAACTATATTTTTTAATATATAAATGGTGTAAAAAAATAAGTGTTTCAAATTTCAATCCGTTTGAACCGATACAAAGATATTATTTTTTTGACCATTTTATCCTAAATGGTCGTAGTAAATTTTTGGCTCTAAAGCTTTTCAACGAGCACCCTAAGATTTCTTATTTAGTTTTAGAGTTCTCTTAGGGTGCCTATTGAAAGGCCTTAGAGCCAAAAATTTATTACGACTATTTAGGATGAAATGATTAGAAAAATGACATCTTTGAACCAGTTCAAACGGATTGAAAATTGGAACACTTATTTTTTTTAACTATATTTATAATCTGTAAAGGACGAAAAAAGGGAAAAAAAAAAACAGTCGAATAAACATGATCAATTGAAATACTTTTTTTTCCCTCAATTACTTTACTAAGCCTAGAAATAGACTTGAACCTATTAGTTGTCTTACAAGTAGTCTTTCCTAGATTTTCTAGGTATACATGCATACTAGTCTACATAATTACATAGTCTTACACTTAGGATAGAATGACAAGAGAGGGGAAGATTTTAGCCTGCTAAAAATTGGATTGGACATGACCATGGAGAGAGAGAGAGAGAGAGAGAGAGAGAGAGAGAGAGAGAGAGAGATTATCATTTTTCTATAAATAGAACCCTTTGTCAAGCCAGTCAACTCACACCTTCAATCTCTCCAACAGAGAGAGAGAGAGAGAGAGAGAGAGAGAGAGAGAGAGAGAGAGAGAGAGAGAGAGAGATTATCATTTTTCTATAAATAGAACCCTTTGTCAAGCCAGTCAACTCACACCTTCAATCTCTCCAACTTTTCTCTCTAGAAACCCTGTGTTTGTTCTTTGTTCTTACTTTGTTCTTAGTATCCTTGAGTTTCTTTTTGAGTTTTTCAAGAAACTCGACCCGAGGCCGCCACCAAACCACCACCCATCAGCCTCTCGATCCAAAAAATTTAGTAGTTCAGTCAGGATTTAGTTTCCAAAGAAAAAGAAAGTCTTTTCTTTTCTTTTTCAAAACTACCGTAAACTTACTGTAAGAAGTCACTTCGTTCGACAGCCACATTCACCTTCCGTAAGCCGACGTATTTTCTTTTTCGTAGCCATACTATTCGCTAAGAAGAACGGTAAAATATTTCTAGTCATCTTTTCTAGTAAAAATTTTAGTTATATTTTCTTTTTGTGTTTAAAAATGCATGTCAAGTTAAAGTACTAAAAATAGCTAGCAAACTTGTTCTAATAAAATTACTAGTCTAAAGCATAAGTGGTTTTCACTCCGGAAAGTGTCCGTCCATATGACACTATGCTTTACGATCGTTAAACAACAAAAAAAAAAAGGCGGGGGGGGGGGGGGGGGGGCGGCGGAATGGGAAAGGAAACAAATAAAGAAAATAATTGAAAATTAGAAAATAAAAAGAAAAACTGAAAAGAAAAGAAAACGAAATAAAGAGGGAAAAAAAAACACAAACAGGAAAGAGGGCGGGGGGGGGGGGGGGGGGGGGGGGGGGGGGGGGGGGGGGTGCGGCGGGGGAGGGGGGTGGGGTTGGGGGGGCGTCTGTCAGGGGGAAGCATCCCTCCGAAAAGAAAAGAAACAAGATTTTAGTACCTTTTACCGCGGGCGGAACCTTAAGGAGGGCGAGGTGGCACAGGCTAGGCCGCCCGGGTCCCATTCTCCCACCAATTATGGAGTACTTATTAGGGCTGTCCACGGTTCGGATCGGATCGAATTCGTATGAATTCAATTCTAATCCGTATCTCACGGTTTTTAGAAAATAAAATTCAATCATAATCCAAAAGTCTCACAGCTCGGTTTGAATTTTGAACCGTGAATCACGGTTCGGTTCTGGTTTTATCTACGAATTTCCTTCCAAAAAAATAAAATGATTCTACCACCATAATCATATTCCAAATAAAAATGCAAACACTAATTTTCATAAATATTGTCCAAATTATAAAGGCAGTAAAGACATTAAGGCAATAAACATGATAAAGGCAGCAAAGCAGCAACCAAATAAAACTAAACATTATCCAAAATACACAAATTCTGGTCAAACATGATCTACTTATTAGATCCCATAAAAACGAAACGAAAAATAGCAAATTTGTTTCTCAAAACAAACAAGAAAATTAGTAAAATTATACTAATTATTTATACATATTACACACACATATCTATATTTTTATTTTTTTAACTATCTCACGGTCCGGATCGGTTAATCCACGGTTTTGAAATGAAAATTCAATCCTAATCCGTATCTCACGATTTTTTAATTTTCAAATCCGTGTTCGGACCATTAATCCACGGACAAAATTCAAAAAGTACGGATCGGATCGGTCCGAACCGGTTTAACGGTTCTCGATTTTTCTTGGACACCCCTAATTATACTCCTTATTTAACTTAAATTCAGCACTTAAAATTGAATCAATTAAGTGATAAGTGATTCAGTAGGTTTGATAACGACATTATACATTGCTTAGCAAATTAAGAGCTACTTAAAATATAAGCTAAAAAGTTTGAAAAAAATTAAGTAACTTTGAGCTACTTAATTCTGGCTGAATTTTGGTGTACTTGTATTTAATCACCATACCATCACCACAACCACTTCCACCACCACCACTACTCCTCTAACCATTCCACCACACCACCACCACCACTTCGCTACCATCACCACTACCACCACCCTTCGCCACCATCACCACCAGTCCACCACCATACCATCACCACTCCTCTACCACCATCACCACTCATCCACATCCTCCACCACCACCACTTCCACACTGTCACCGCCACCACCACCATAATGCCACCATTGGACAACTATCACTCCACCACCACCATTACACCACTATCGCCAGCACTCCAACACCATTACCACCACCGCTGCCACCGCATCAGCACCAACACACCACCACCACTACCACAACCACAATTATCATTCCACCATTATTATAAGTACATTGTGACCATTAGTAAATTAAGAGATAATTGAAACTAAAATTAATTCATTATTTTTTTAATTCAGTGTTTAATATGTCTACCAAACAGCTTTTCAGCTTAAAAAATTCAGCATTTAGCTTCAGTACTTAATTTTTCAGCATTCAGTTTCAGTTTTCAGTTTTTTCAAACAGGCCCTTAACTTCTCAACTTTCCACCAATTTTAATGTATATTGTATGAACATTATTAATGGATGATTCACTTAATGAAATGATGTATTTTTCGGGGTATTAGGTGTGATATAAATACAAAACACATACTATTTTTGATATTCTACTCTCTCTGTCCCAGAAAGATTGTCTAGTTCGCAAAATGAAAACTTACAAAAAATCATTTTGGTTCAAAAAAATTCAAACTTTTTTCCACAAAGTAATAGATTTCAATGAGTTCTTTTTAATCATTCAAAATAAGTTTGAAGTTGTTAGAATAAAAACATTCTTTTATTGGTTTGTGGATCAAGCATTTTTTAGTCGGAGAAAGTATTTTGATCTCTTTTGGGTGCCGCCTCCAAGTTGAAATCCTGATTCCGCCATTGCCTTCGACTGTGCCCATGTGGGGGTTGTATGGAGCTTTAGATCACCAGCAACCTCAAGTGAAAAAATTGGAGCAATGCCACTTCTACTCCTCCAAGGCCTCTGGGCATTGCCACCTTATTCAAGCTTGTCAATTTGCGTTCGTAAATAAATTTCTGGTTCATGTAACTTCATCTAGTGCCAATTTATTTTGACTACAGGACACTGATATACTCTGGCTCAGGAACCCATTTCCAAGGCTAAGAACCAACGAAACCGAAGATCTGCTAATAAGCAACGATGCATCTGACAGCCCGTTGGCCGAATACTTGATCAACACCGGCTTCTACTACGTCAGATCAAACAACAAGACCATCTCACTGTTTGAAAAATGGCATTCGATGAAAGACAACTCCACGGGGATGAAAGAACAGGACGTTTTGGTCCGTATGAGAGCTACGGGCGTGTTTGGACAGTTGGGACTCAATGTGAGGATACTGGACACCCTCTACTTCAACGGGTTTTGCAACAATAGGACTGATGTTGGTTTGGTGGTGACGGTTCACGCAAACTGTTGCCGGAGTATAAGTGCGAAGGTGGAGGACCTGGCGGCGATTCTTGGTGGTTGGAGGAGGTTCAGGGCCGTGGCCTCCTCCACGGGTGGTGGGGAAAATGGGGGTGGGAATGGGACTGAGGGGTTGTTTCAATGGACTACCCATGTGGCTTGTTGGAATTCATGGAAAGAGCCTAATTAGACTATGCTTTAGAGATTGGTTGCTAACTGCTTATGTTTGGGTTTAGTTGCCAATTGAGATTTCTAAGTACACATAAAGCGTACACCGATATTTCCAAAAAGTGAATTTTTATAGTTGATTTATTTTCTAAAATGAATTTGTACCGTTGATTTACATTCTCGAGGTAATTTCGGGATATATTTTCTGTGTACCTAGTATTGCTCTATTGAGATAGAGGTAGCAGTTATGTGATAATCTATGTATACTCGAATAGAAGGATAGCTAGTTAGTTAGGATTCTAAATAATGAGGGGATGTTGGTAGAATGGTGTTAGGCTTTTGGGCCGATGACTTCTTTCCCCATACAACATTTGTTCAAGTTCCTATGTTTCTTATTCATTTATTTATTACTGTTCCTATGTTTTCTTAAACCATATGAATTGATAGGAATTTGAAAATACATGAATCTCCAAACACATTTGAATCGAGACATATATCATGTAAAATAGACCCCATATTTAGATTCATTTTTGATTTTTTTTTAAAAAAAATGTATTTATTAAAATAATTTTTCAATTTTTTTGCACCATCAAAAAATTCTCATCGAAATCTATTAAACAAGATTCATATTGTACAAAAAATTATTTTAGTAAATAGATTATTTTTTAAGCTTAAAAATTACACGTAATTTTGTAAAGGACCAACTTTATGGATGGAGGAAATATAATTATTAATTATGGCTGAGTGAGATAAAGTAGAAAATTGAAAGAGTGAAGTTTTCTTCTGAATTTGAACTCCCCTTTTCTTTCCATTACAGGAGATCTGAGGTTTTTTAATGTTTGCGAATAAAACCATTAATGACCAGCCCCAATTTTGGGATTTTTTACCAAACCGAGAGAAATCGAAAATACAGGCCGAACCGATCAAAAAAAAAACAGACCTAACCCACTTTATAGGTCTCAAACCCAAAATACCGGTTTGGCCCGAAAAATTGTCCAAAATCGAACCAAACCGAACCGAACCGAATCGCTTTTTACCTCTACGCCTAGCCTACCTGTAGTAATATGTAAATACTCCCAAACTAGTGGGGGGTTCAATAGTTTTATCTTTGCTTGGGGCCGTCTTTGTAATTACCAAAAAACAAATTTACGAAATAATTGCAGATCTTCCATGGCTATGCGTGTGAGTTCTCTCTCTTTTCCTTCAATTGTAGATCCGCCATACGAGGTGAAGTTTCTCTCTCTCCCCCTCTCTCTCTCTAGTCGTCTATCGCTATCTCGTTGTTGCTCTTGTTGTTGTTTTATGATGGGTAATTGAGATGCTTAAACGTTACTCTGATCCACACACCAGCAGTGCATCCATTCAAGATGGAACACAGATATAACTTATAAGTTTTGAAAGGCCCTTATTTTTAGCAAATTTTTTTGGGGTGCCTGAAGTGGTGTCTTTCTATGCTTATGCCTAGGGCTGCAAGTGAACCGAGCTGTTTGCAAGCAGCGCTAGGCTCGGTTCATTGTGGGTTCGGCTCGTCTCGTTAGCATTTTTTGGGGGCTTTTTATGATCGTTTGGTAAAGGATTCGAGTTTTGAGTTAGTTGTGACTCTGCTTCTTTGTAGAAGCTTGGCTAGTTAACAGAGGCTTGTTAAAGTAAAAGAACCAAGCTAGAACTCCTCGATGCCAAAAGTGCCTAGCTCGAGCTAGGCTAGTTTTGAACGAGCCAAGATCAAACATTTTAAAGCTCGGCTCATTTGCAGCCATACTTCTTCCCTGGGCTGGCACTGCTACGAGTGTGATAACCAGGTTTTGTTATTTGTTGCCAATAAAAGTGAATTGTCTTCTTTTACAGGCTTGATTAGCATGGCTACTCTTAGAAATCTGAAAATCAAGACGTCAACTTGCAAACGTATTGTTAAGGAGCTAAATTCCTATGAGAAAGAGGTTGAGAGAGAAGCTGCGAAGACTACTGATATGAAGGACAAAGGAGCTGATCCTTATGACCTTAAACAACAGGTATTTGGCTTCTAGTTTTTATTCTTCATTTTTATGGCATCATTAATTGGCAACGCGTTATTGTTATTGAGTTGCAAATAAATGGTCACATAACTTCGTATGATAGTTTGTTCAAAGTGCAGAGCCTTCTATAATAGTATCAGAATGCTATATCTCTGCCTTGGGATTGTTGTTATGTGTATATATTACCTCTGTCTACAAAACTTTGTCACTCATTCTTAAGAGTATTTTAGGATTGCTGATCTTTTTGGCATTCCATTGTGATTTTTAATGAATTTCTATCTAGATGATGGGTTTCTGAGGAATTTCTATCTTTTTGGCATCATTAATCTGCCTTGTATCTCATTTCACTCATAATATGTCTTCCTTTTCTGGGTTGCTGAATGGTAAGAAACTATTCACAAGGCAAACTGTAGTATACACTTTGTGGTGGTTCAAGTTGGAGTGTCTGTTGCAACATGGACCGTGTTGCCATGTTAGAATCCAAGTTGTTTTTTATGAGCTTGATTGTGTTGTAACTTGTAATGTGTTCCAAGTTATAGTCCCTCGCAACATGCAAGGTTATTTTCTTACAAAAGGTACATGCAGCTGATGTTGATTCGAGTTTGAATTCTCCTTGTTTAAAGTTCATTACAAGCAATTGAAACATCACAAAGAATGGCCAACCACATCATAGGAATTGATTACATACTATCATAATATTGACAAGGATATGGACGACTGTTCTACTCTTTAAATCTTGTTTGGCATGGAATTTGGTTCAGGAAAATGTGCTGGCTGAATCCAGGATGATGATTCCTGATTGTCACAAACGTCTGGAGGCTGCATTAACTGACCTGAAAGGAACCTTGGTATTCTCTCACTCATAGTGCATTGTGTTGGTGCTAATATAATAATTTGTTCAATCTATGTTAACCTAAAAGGACAAATCGCATTCGATTGGAGTTTGTTCAGTTTGTCAATGTGGTGCATTGGAATTTTCTATGTAGGAATAACCAAAACTGCATTGACCTACATGGGAGACTAGATTTTAACCTTAATTTGAGTTTCATCGCATTTGAACTAGGTTTTACATGGGGCTGGTTTATCTGGTGACCAACCCCAGGGTTGCATCATACCTTACTGCCTGTGGTAGTTTAGGTGTACACCTGCTATGGAACCCATAAATTCTAGTCTAGATCTCGTTTCCAACAAAAGGACTATAAATTTTGGTTATCCTCTTAAAGAATATTTACTCTCATCTCCAATCCAACACCCTCTAAAACTCCATTTTAGAGGATCAAAGTAAAATATTATATTCAAAAAATGGTTATAGGGGGTTACATCATTCATGCTAACTCCAACCCTATTCCTTCATTTCTTCAAAATTCTTCTCTATTTATATCCAAAACTCCTGCAATTCTCCCATTCCGTCCAAAATTCAAACTGCTATCCTTTTATTTTTATGAAAATTCAAGATTGATCTCTTTTTCAAGATATGGTAAATATCATTCTAATCGTACAAATCCGATGAAAATTAACTGAATACATTAAAAGTTATATCCGTTTAATGAATAAAGTTCTATCCTCCAAATATGCAGGAGGATCCTCCATTTTTCCTTCAATCCTTCATTTTGGAGGACCAATACCCATCCTCTAAAATGGAGGAGAGGTTTGGAGGATGGGTTGGAGGAGAATAATCCTCCGAAGATATGGAGGAATGAAGGATGGGCTGGAGATGCTATAAACCTGAAATATCCCGCTTTTGTTTGTTCTCGAACTTGGTATGGGTAAAGCTAGGTCAAAGTTTTGTTACTATGTGCAATGGAGAGGATGTTCTTTGAGGGTTGGTGTTATCTTTGGCCATCCTGTTGAGAAAAAGGATCTGGTTGTCGTACTTGAATTTTGTGAGACTTATACGTTCCCAGTTCTAGTGACATTGAAATTTCATCTTCATTAAGGAATTGAGCTTTCCAGTTTCGTTTTATCATGAGATAGTGTACGAAAGCTTGCCTAGACTTAATTCAGATTACCGGATTGGAATTATACACATTTTGTATAATAAATAGGGGAGTGTTCACATTTTTTTCTATTTAAAAGTAGCAAAATAAGGATCACCTGTTGAATATTGGATGGTCACTTTTATCTGCTGCTTTCTATCTTATGAGCAACTCCAAATGCTCATGATGTATTTGCTAAGTGCTCCAATAAGGATAAAGTTGGGCACAAGAAGTGCTTTATTTCCAATGCTAAGAACAAAACAACCTTGTTCCAGCTGCGCAGACTCGAAAGGACAAATTAGTTGCCTTTGTGAAGGTTTTTTTTTTTGCTGAGGTATTAGGTGTAAACCACATCGGTTCTACACAAATTTGATTCTCCCTCCGTCCCATTTGATAGTCCCCTACAAAAAGATGTGCAATTTTCAGATAAAAAATAAAGTACTTATGTACATGATTTTTCGAGTTTCTTTGCACCAAATTAAATGTCTCGATTAGTTCCTTAATTTGGTGCGAAATTTTTTAATTTTTTTGAATGGAAGTACTAAAATTTTTTGATTGAAAATTGCACCTATTTTCATAGGGGACTACTATCAAAATGGGACGGACGGAGTAGTTATTTTGAAAGTATGTTTCTCTCCATGTCATTTTATAGATGCACAATTAGAAGCTGTATAAAACGCGACGAATTCAATTTTGCAATGTTCACTGTGCTAAAAACATGTTTGGTTTCAGGCTGAGTTGGAGGAGTCAGATCACAAGGAAGGGCAAGAAATCGATGAAGCTCGAAGCACAATAGCAGAGGTTGGACAGTTATTTCAAGAGACAGATGTATAGTCCATCTGCTATGCAAAAGAACCCGTGTTTGTAGTTTGTTTTAGTTTCTTATTTTTGTGTTGAGTATTAGTACAACACTTATGGGAATCAAGTCCTTGTGCGATGGGTTTTGAAACATTTTACGTTTCTGATGTTTGACTTGCCTTTTAATTATGCTTTAGAGAGTTATATAAGATCAGGTATTGCACTAACTTGAATAGATACATTGAGTGTAGATATAATCGTACGCTCAGAGGTCTTGTGTTCAATTCAAGCTTGAAACACTTTTGTCTCTCTGATGTTCAAGTAGGTAAAATAGCTAATGCGATTCTTTTACCTAGGCTGCACATCGTGCTTGAGAACATCGAGCAAATGGTGGGTCCAAAGCAGCAAATAATTGTTTTACGTAGAGGTGCCATGTGCAACATCGAAAATTTGGGTTCGGAAAATAATTATTATTGGTCATGGTGAAATTGGGTAGGCGTGGGAAAAACATTGGACAACCTGAGCAGGAATTTGAAATTGCTTCTTATCTATATTTTGTATCTGCGTTCACATGGTTTGGCTGTCGGCATATGATGTATGAAATTGCTTCTTATCTTAAATTTTGGAGAAAAGTACAGGGAATACACATTGTGTCCATGAGCATTGTTCTAGTTTGTGTCCACAAACATGATATCAGACTGAAATGATGTCCAGATATTGTTTGTTTGAATCATCAATCCAGGGTTAGTTTATATGGTGCAATATGGACTACCATATCACAGTCTAGATTGATGAGTTTTTTTTTCTCTTTCTAATAGTTCAATAGATTTTGGGGAAAGATGGAAGTAAAGTATTTTGGTTGGCCACGAATTCATATTCTAGGCCCATTAAGAGATCAGATGGGTTCCGATTGAGAGCCAAGCTAAAGGCTCTGTTTGGAAATTGTGGAAAGAAAGGGAAGAGAGAATTTTCCTATTCCCATAACTCTATTTTGCCATTTTCTCATCTCTTTCTCTCAAACCTAAACAACGGAAAGAAAAATTTTCAACTTTCTTTCCATGTCCACGTCTTGCCCGAGCCCCCTTGTGGCCGCCTAGAGAGGGTCAGTGAGCACTGGATGACAAGCCCGAGTGGGGGCGTATGAGTGACCCAGGTATGTTAAAATTTTAATACAGTAGTTATTATATTTGTTAGATATCACACCTTTAGCAATAACATACGTAGGCATATTTCACTAAGAACCTTCCATTAGAAGTGCAGTTCCAAAAATTTAGACTTACTGTGCTTCCTTTCAATTCGAGGTCACTCATTATCTGGCATTACTCAATGTTAGGATTTGGCTTTAGAATCTTGGGAAAGATAGGATCAGCTAGCCACGGGTCCTTCCAAATCTCAATCTGCGAGCCCGTGGCTACCTGCCATCCCCACCCTTTCTCACCTCTCTTTGGACGCTAACTCAATATGACCTTGGACACCTCTCTCTAACTCAAGGCCCACCCTTTCTCACCTCTCTTTGGACGCGAACTCAATATGACCTTGGACTTCTCTCTCTAACTCAAGGCTTGGAGTCTTTCAGTTATTTCTTGCATTCATCTTACAAAGAGACCCCTCTCTTATTTACATATACTAATGGATGTTTCTAGATACAACTCTAGCACAATAGTTCTATAAGTTTCTAGAGAGGCCCACATGCTCGTATCATATACTACCAAAAATTTCTAGTAAAACTCCAAATGTTTTAGCATAGTTCAAATTATTCCGGAAGATTATTCCGGAAGACTCTAGCAAAGTCTAGAAGTTTTCGGAACATTCAAAATCTAAGGTCTAAATGTTTTTAGAAAAACTTCAAAGTTTTCGGAAAAACTCCCCCAAGAGAGGTGGTGATGATCTTTAACTAGGGAAAGCTCCAGTAGTCCTAAAGTTTGGAACATTAATTTGTCATTTGCGAGTTTTGACATTACAACCTATTAGGACCAAGCCCTTTTATTGTTGTTTCATACTCCCATTCAGCCAAATCCCCTGGGTTGAATGGACTGTACTCTCTTGTTCTTTCTTTTCCTTGTCTAACTCTATCTTTTCCTACCTCATTCGATAAAGTTTTCATGAGCTATGTTAGGAACATACTTTTAAAACATGCCAAAAATATAATTATGTTTTGTGCCATTTGACGCATGTGGGATTGAATGGCTCTACATACAATTTTATTCAAAATATACATTGTCTTATTGTGTTCTTATATTTGTTTTTTGAGTAATTATTCAATAGTCTGGGAGTACTACCACGTGCTACTCGAGATCACTTTATAACTACACATTTATGTGAGCTCTACCGTCCGGACTATTGTATAATTTCACCTTCTTCTTTTTTTCGGTGCTAATGTTCCTATGTACCTTTTGAATTCTTACTCGAATTCTTTCTGTTCTTCAATTTTTTTGTTCCCCTACTATTTTTTATCCTTCTTCATAGCCCATAAAAGTTAAGATAATATAAAGACCATTAAGCACTTTGGTTTTCGTCATCCAATTTCTCGTGATTTTGATAGTCAATTCACCCACTATTAATAAATGGGCGGTGATATATGCTGTTGAAATCTCTTAAACCCTTCTCCACATATAAGGCAAATCTCTGGCGCGGTAACCACTTGCAGCATGCATGTTGCATCCATGGTTAATTAGTCACCTCTAGCCCTAAATACCTGCAAGCAAGGGCATGGCTCTATCATGGAAGTGAGGAATAGGATTGGTGCTGTGCTCATCCTGCTCGGATCCTCAAGAGTTTTTTTTATTTTAATTAGCAAAAAGATTTTATTAATCTCCGAATTCGAAAATTACAAAGATTAGAAGGGCAAAATGAAAATGAAAATGAAAATGAAAATTACTTAATTTTCACAGCTACCCGAGACCCAAACGGTCGAAGACCAACAAAAACTCAAAAACAAACTCACTGCCAACTCGAACCCTACACCTAAACGATAAATGAATCCGAGATGCCGCCGCCTCCGCAACGAGAAAACGCCGAGAACCCGCCGATCCCTCAAAATGCCCCAAGAGACTATGTCGCATACTCCTCACAAACCAACTAGCCCTCACCACCCAAAGACTCCACCGAGCACCTCGAAACAAAAACCGAAACACCATCACCAACCGGGAGCATAAGGATTAAAACTCTAGAGATAGGGATGCACCCTCATCCAAATCTGCAGATTCTCCATCCTCCAAAACATCGAAATCACCATTCTCGTCTTCGGCAAAATTCTCAAGCTGGATTTCAACATATTTCTTCAAATTCAACTCCTCCCCTCCATGATATTTTACTCCCAGCAAAATACCGGTATCCATCATCTTACGGGCTCTTTGAAGTAAGATAGAGTTCCTATTGTTAATGTCTTAATGTCAAAAGAAGACGAAGAAGAAGAATAAGGCACCTCCTTGCCTCCCTTTTTACAATTGCCCGGATCCTCAAGTTTCAATCACAATTCCAAAATACTAAATTCTAGAGACCAAACTCAACAACTCCGAGAAAACACCTTCAAAGCATCCATCCGTCGCATAAAGTTTCTGGGTCCTTTAATTACACCAAGTCTTTTTGGTTGTTTTCTCTTGATTTTTATTATCTTTATGCCAAATTACATGAATTATTCGTTCGTTTTGACGAGAGGGATTAAAAAATTATAAAATATTGATCAAAGTTGAAAAAAATTTACTTTAGACAAAAAAAAAAAAAAAGTCGAAAAAAGATAGGCAAAGCTAGAGACATTTGGCCCAACAGCATTACTGCATATGGAGTGCACTTAGGTGCCATGAGTGAAGGAGGTGAGGAGTTAAAACTCATGTTCCAAAGTACTAATCTAACTTTTCTAGTAATATTGACTTTTGATGGAAAAAAAATGACGGAAAAAAAATCTTTTAATGTCTTTAGCGTTTTATATGATTTTTTTTTTCAATTATGGTTTATAGTTTTATACTTCTTTGATCACTCTTGTCGAGATTAACAATTTGATGTAAAACTATTCCTTTCTGCTGGATCATATCTCATATTCAGGGCCGGCCCAATCCCAAGGCCCAAGAGGCCTAGGCCTTGGGCACCCTAAAAATGTCCAATTTTTAGGGCACTCTAATTTTTTTAGTATTTGGGTTTGACTAGGACTCTTTTTTAGCCCAATACCATAAAAAAATGCCCATCCTACATGCAAATAAAGACCCAAAAACTCAGATGACCCAAAAACTCTGTGGCATTTTTGTAAGTCAGAGAACAAATTGGTCCATTTTTGAAAAAAAAAAAAAAAAACCAAAGCTCTGGCACGTTTTTTCCATTACAGCCTCAAATTGACTAAACAATTACCTTCTCGAATTCCTCGTAGCCATCGTGGCAAGTCTGGAGCAAGCAAGAACAAGAAGGATCGGATCAACACATGTCAACCCATCAATTCCTTCAAGAATAAGTACACATTCAGCGCCCTCTCCCTCCTGCTTTCTCCATCTAGCTTCTTTCGCTGTTCCAATCGTGTTGTCATGGGTTCGTCCATCTCCGTTCGGTGCCCAGCCTCTTCTTCAGCCGTTCCGAAATGCATGCATCCTTTTCTCTTCTTCTCTGATAGCTCGACTTCCCCTCTTTTGACCGCCCCTTCCCTTCGAGCGTCGGAGGTTTCCCTAAAGCAACAACTGATTGACTCCCCCTTCTTTTCTCCCTTTTCCCTATTCAATCGTTTGTCCTTCTGATCGGATCTGGTTCCCTCTCTTCTTTCTCCCCTTCCCCAACCGGTCTGATCGTTTTCTTTTCTTTTATGTTCTATTTTGCATGCATGTCTGTTTGCAGGTTACTGGGGTGAGACTATGGTTTCTGCTTGTGATTAACTGATCAGTGTTGGCCGTCGTTAAAGATGGGTGGATCTGGCCAGCGGTTTGGTCGTGTTTTAGGCGATGGTTGGACTTGAAGATTGGAAGGCATTTGGGGTACTGTTGGAACGTCCTTGTGGTTGGAGCGTCCTTGGTATGTGTTCTTGAGGCTTGCTTGTGGCGGTGGGGTGCTCTTTGATTGTCCTGTGTTTTATGTTCTTTCGGTTGTTTTTTCATGCATTCACACTGTGTTCTGTTTCTTAGGCTTCATAGCCTTTGCATGTCGCCAGCACCCTCTATTTTAGGCGATAGCACAGTTGTGTTTTGTAATGTATTTGCTAAACCCTTGTAAATATGTAATCTTTCTTCTCATTTATATAAAGACGGAAAGTTACGGATTTTTGTGGGAAAGTGTGCCCCAATGCTAGTTTTGTTATTTAAAGGCCAGAGAGGGTTATTTCCGTTATTTAAGGGTAGACCACTACCTGCCACATGCAATCAGACGAAGTACAAAATTTGAAAAGGCAAAGGACCCACTTATAATAAGCCTTTTGGGCAGACAGTAGATTAAGCGTTTCATTAATTTTCTCTAACAAGTTTTTTTGGGTAGTCACATATACTGTTAGGTTGCGTTTTTGTAGATGTGGATTTCAAGTGAAGAAAATTGTCATGAGAAACTTTATATTGGTTTGATTTTTTCATATTTTAATTGTTGCAATAAAAATTGTTAAGTATTAAAGACATTTTTTTTTTAATTTAACCTTAGACACTGAAAACCTTTAGACCGACCTTCATCATATCATACATGTTACAACAAGATTGTCATTTCTATTCTGCAAACAAGAAGATCATTCCCTAAAGATGCTACAAGAACATGGTCATCGCTCTCTCTCTCTCTCTCGGCACATGCAAACAAGTTGTACATGAATATATGCACATGTTACATGTACCCTCCAGAGTGTCAATTCCAACTGTCAAGTAGCACAATTTGTCACTTCTTCACCACCAAAAATATCCACAACCCACAGATCTATCACTTTAGGCTCATTACCTTTTCTTGTCACCTACTGTACCCCATGCCATGACCCAAAAAAAAGAAAAGCTCTCAACTCACCACTCCTGTCCCTTTCCAGATAATTGTGCCCAGCTCATGCATGTGAACTTTACCTGGCATTCCTCAAATAGTGGAAGCTTTATAATTGGATTAGAGCAAGTCTCTATTAGATCCATAAGAAAAGGCAGGAAAAGGGTTAAAAAAAAAAAAACTGGAAAAGAGAAAAATAAAAGAGGATTTTTGGCTGTGAGACCGTAAACAAAGGCAAGAGCTCCTCTGTTAGGGAATTTCTTTTTCTTTTCTCTCAATGTATTGGTAGCTATACATACACTTTTATATCTTAGGATACTTTTATTTCAAGATTTTAACCATAATATACACATATGTAGCAATACCGTAACATTATCATATGTATGTATGGACACGTAGGATGAACATGCTATACGACTTAGATGTGTTGACATATGCTACGCTTTGTAGACCACCGGTTAGCATACAAATCGATAAATGCACATTTGCACCCAAAAAATCGTATCCTCAGTGAAAATTGCACACAACACTAATTCCACATGTAAACACTAAACACCATTACGCCTTTGGGATCAAAACTAATGACAAGATCGTGCACATCCTTCAACAAAAAAAAAAAATTTGCTCCATCAATCAATGCATCGTGAATCTAATACTGATCATGTGTGTTCAACAAGGAATTGGATCCTCTCCTGTCCTTAATTTGGACAGATCGGGACAGTCCAAATTGTAAAATTACCAAATGTCATAATGCTAAAACAAATGTCATAATGCTCATATGTTGTACAAACGACTATAGCTTCTTAGATCTTAGCCATAAAGAAGAGATCTCTATGCGCATATTAAGTATTACGTAACACATATTAATGCTAAAAACACCCGGTAACTAAAAAAAGTACTCCACTAAGAATAAAGAGTTTTTAGTACAAGATAAGGAGTCAGAGAGAGACTATCTCCATTTATAGTTGCACTTTCTAGAGCCCAATTATAAAAGTACTTTAAACAGCTAATTGCTTTTGTTGTTGTTGATGTGAGGCTTCATCTTCACTGAAACACAATTGGAGCTTTTGTGACCTTACTCCAATATTCAAGGAGGATTCTGCCAAATTTAGTGGTGGCTCCACCAACAACATCTGCCTTTGTAGGTGTGCACAGTAGTTGTGGAAAGTGGCAGGGGTGACATTTAAATGGAACCCTAATCCGAAAAGGAAATCCACTTCAAGAAAGTTCATCTCTGCTGTGGTGATTCCTCCCACTTTTGCATAGTACGCGTTGTTGTAGTACCTGAAAATTCTCAAAACCACAAAAGAGGAACACAAGTGTTACTAGTTTTTGTCAAATTGCCAAACTAACCTTAAAAAGGTTACTTCTGGTTCAGCTAATTTTTTTTTTGTTGGGTACTTAATTCGGAATATAAAACATAAATTATTCTAGTTCAGCTATTTGCCCCGTTCCAGAATACATTCTTAAAAAATAAGTACTTATTTCATATTTTTAAACTAAAAAATAATGCAAATAAAAAATAATTTTTCAATTTTTTTACACCGCATAAAAGATCTCAATGAGATCTATTAAACAAGATTTATATTGATAAAAAAATTATTTGCGTAAGCACATGATTTTTGAACTTGAAATTACCTTCTTAATTAAAAAATAAGTACTTATTTTCCTTTCCGAAACGGAGCCTGAGTGTGATAAATGTAAAGCTGTTGCCATGGAATTTAGTTTCCAAATTCACATTGGAGAAACAGAGTTTTACAGCTGGCGTTGGCTGGATGCTTGATTTACAAGTTTATGAGAATCAGATTAAAATTTTCAGGAAGTTCGAAGCTTTAATTCCAAGAAAGCACGAAACAGAAATCAAGGAGACGATACCCAGAAAAAAGAGAAATCAAAGAGAAAAGCCATGTAGACTTAATTGGTCACTTTAATCATCTTTGATTATAAGCACAAAAACCCATGAATTTTTTTTTTGAGGTCGGGAGGCAAAAAAAGGACTTGTTCGTTTGTGAGTTTTGAGTATTTTAGTTTTGGTAGTGGATGAAGAGAGAAATAAGGTAATAATTGGAGAGAGAGGTAATGAATAGAGAGAGATAAATAAAAGTAATAATTAAAAAAATAAAATAATAATTAAAAAAAGATATAAGATAATGATTAGAAAATAAAGTTAAAACAAAGTTACATATCAAAAATGAACAAAGCCAAAATTTCTTATGAATTCTCTAGTTTAGACTTTAGAGTGGATAATATACTTTTGACTGGACCGGAAAGACGATGAAGTGTCAAATTGAAAATCTATCTACTCCAGAGGGGGTACAGAACTCCAAAACTCCGGAAAAGAAACCCAAGAATCTCAATTTCGTACCCACCAAGCACCGAATCTCTGCTCAAAGGAATGGGAAAAGCCAGAAAAGAAATCCAAGAATTTTCCCCTACCCACCAAACACCAAATTCCGTTATCGAAAGTAGGAAAATACCCAAATCTCAACTCGAAGGAATTGGAAACCCAGAAAAAAACAAAAAAAAAAATCCAAGAATTTCAGTTCCCCTACCCATCAGGAACTAAATTTAGTTATCAAAATCAGCAATTTATCTAAATCGAAAAGAAAAAGAATATTCCATAAAAGAAGATCCTAGAATTTCAAAAACACTCACATATCATCCATGAATTTAGCGGCGACCATAACACTAGTGATGAGCAACCGATGGACATTGAGAGAGTTGATTGGCAGGGAGGGCTGCTTCTGCATGAACCGGTCGAGATAAACGTACGCAACTACGAAGCAAGACGGGCTACAATTGGCATACTGGAAAATCCTCTCCAAATAGCTCTGGATTGAGATGCTTGGCCTGGTGAGGCCATGAAAGACTGTGATTTTCTGGGGGTGGAATAGGCCGCTGAGATCGTTCGATTCCGCCACCCTTTGGAGGAGAGAGGAGAGATAGGTGATGAGTTTGGGCATCACACTTGGGCTCTCCAACTCTGCCATTTGATGAGCAAAATTGTGTTGATTTGGTGAAGAGTGTTGAAGTAGTAAGGTTTCTATTCTGCTTATATATATATAACCAGCAGACGTATGGTAGTTAATTTGGTAGGTACTGTATTTTTTGTGTTGACCAAAATAGCCCTAGAGATTTAAAATATGGCTGGAATCTCCCCCCAAGTGGTAGTGTTTTGGCACTTTTTGATTCAAAAAGCTCATAACTTGTGATTGGTTTTGATTCCTTTTTTCAAAACTTGATCTGTAAAAGAAGGAAAGGTGGATTAAGAGGACTAATTGTTGGTTCATAATTTCCAATAGATTGAAATAATTATGCTCTACACGGGTGTGTGAGCTTATAATTGTTGGGTACATGCAGTTCTTCGTCTCAATAAGGAGTGAGAATCAAAAGTCACCTTTGATTCACCCTGTGTTATTCGTACGTAAGACCCATTGAAGACTTGGGTGTGCGAGCGTTATAATTCTTGAGCACTTGCAGTTCTCTGTCTCGAAAAGGAGTGAGAACTAGAATTGACCGTTAATTCAACCTGTGTTGTTCGTACTTAAAACCCATTGGAGAAAAACTGCAAGATCATTCTTTTGTGTGTGGAGATTTTCATGATTAAAGGACAGGCAATGAATAAGATATAGTGATGGGTTGCCATACTTATCATGTGATTACATGTGGATTAATGGTGATCCTAGCTTATGGGTCCCATTTTAGACATCTAGCATGTGTTGTGATTCTCCACACAGTCGGGGCCGGCGACATAATAAGGATTTGTATTGTTGTTTCCATGGTGGAACTTCCACTGTGGCATTAATACAGGCAGGCTGCTTCTATAATTAGCCATACAAAACAGAAAAAGAATAAAGAGAAGAGTTTTAGAACTCAAAGCACACAATTTAGGTTTAACTTGATATGAAATTGTCCAGTGTTTGTTTCCATGCCAAGATTTTTTAGTGCCTAACCTTTTTCTCTTAATTGTATTTTGTTAGTTTACGTAAATTAGGCCATTGCCTTTTAGTCTCTCATTGCTAGCAAATTGAATTTTTCGTTAAATTTGTGGAATCGTGCACAATTTTAGTTTGAGGAGAGAAGGAGCGTCATGTGACTGATATCCAACTAAAGTATAATGTTGTCATTGTATGAGCACAAAAGAATATAGCAAAATATGAAATGACGATTCAGAAGACACATTTCCATTCTCTGGTGTTTTTATTAACTAGGAACCAACTCATCCTGAAGTGTATCGACTGAAGCTTATAAGCCCAGCTTTTGTATTTTTTTCATTTCAAAATCTATATCAGTTTATTGCGCAAACTTCTGCTGTGAACAACTAAAATAAGTTGATCAATTAAAAACCCCGTGAATATATTGAACTTCTGGCTTAAGTTTGTAGCAGAATGTGTTTTTTCTTAAATTATCGGATTCTGAGAATTGTGACAATCTAGGGTTCAAACCTGTAAGCTTGGTTGACAGGAGTACTGGGGAAATTTTTACAAACCCAAGTGTAGAAAGGGAAAACGTACGGACAAGTTCTAAAAGGGTAAAAAAAGGCAGGGGCTTTACAGCAAATAAGTTCCTTGCGACGCACATCCCTTCTATTTTGTCTTCCTGCTGGCAGATACGTACAATATATAAATAAGCATGTCACAGCCATTAAACATTATTATTTATTAAGTTGATACACTATTATTGACAATTTAATCTTTCTTGATTTGTTTATCTTTTCTTCTAATGTGGTAATTGGATTATAGATTCAACTAATGAGATCGATCACTAGTGTTCGATCAATGAAACCTTTTTGCAGATTTCTTTTGATAATGGATGAAATAACAAACAATTATTTCTTCAATTAGTTTATCGAGTAACACGACAAAACATAAGGATATATTTGTGGTTCGGTTTGAAAGGTCACATTTGTGGAGGGCGATGGATCGATGGAGAAACCAGTATCCAAAACGATAATACAATAAATTATCGGAACCTTGGGAAAATCCTAAAATACAATGTGATCAATCGGTAATACTCAACGGTAGTGTAAAACATAGAAGACAACGTATGAGGGTTGTGACGATGAGTTTCAAACGGCTTGAATTCAGAACGCACTCGCAGTAGTACAATTCTAACTTCGCCCCTGATTCAAACACAACCTAGAGCCGTGTTTTTCTAACAAAAACGATATCGCAAGACATCGAAACAAGAGTAGGTTAAAACTAGAAACGAAGGGCAATAATGGAATAGTACTGTGTGGATCTGGAAAATGGCAACCTGCAGGAAAACAAGAATGACAAGCTGGAAGTGAAAAAAGGGCAAAGCATGTCGTACAAGAGATCGAGCTTCCCCAGCCTGTACACTTGGGATCACAAGCCTCACTGTGGGGAATTATTCACTGCTTCTAGACACGCCGCAACCGGCGCAACGCATTTCGTGTAACCATACATTCATCTTGATTTTACGAATTTAGGTATAGGACCCACAAAAAATTGTGGTCACAAAATAACATGTTAAGCTATGTCTAGGAGCAGCGAATAACTTCTTCGGCAGTCAAGGCGCTCCCGTTGGATTAATTGGTTCTCCAAGATTAGTTAATGTGCGCCAAAACTGCCCGTATACTTGGTTATAAAAAAAAAAAACCTTCTCCAACACCATGTGTTGTCCATGTGACCCTCCTTTTCTCTCTTCTCCAACACCATGCTACCTATACATATATGAGAGATTTATATATATAAAATTGTAAAAAACGTACAAAAGCAACCCACATGATGATCCATCTAATCTAATGTTGCTTCCTTCCTAGTGGTCCTCCCTCTAAGATTTTAAAGCTTAGAATGTGACCCTTCAATTCCAAAAACAATTTGAAATCAGGCTAGAGATTGGATATTTTCAAGTTACTATTTTAGATTGAACAAACCAGATCGACATCGTATCGTGGCCTGTATGGTCCTTCTTTGCAATTGGAGTCCCAGATAATTGTTTATCACAGTACTATTTCGGAAGCAATAAGTCCCTTGTCTCACTTATTCGACTAGATCTTACGGGCATGTTCATGTATGACATGATTCGAGTCTGATCGTAGAAAAGATTCTCTTCGAGTGAACCAGCCTAAAAAGTTTCCCCAAGGGGTTAGCCGGGTAGTTTTAGCATGGGACTTAGGGTTTGCTCTCACTTGATGTCTCAGGTTTGATTCCCCGTGCTAGTAACGCACTTAGGGCCACCTCATCCCCACAAGTAAGCGTACGAAAGGATTGTGGGAGATGCTGTAGGAATTAGTTCGAGATGTGAGCAAACTGACCCGGACATCCTGCGTTACACGTAAAAAAAAAAAAAAAAGATTGCAAGTTGAATGTTATATTGGCACCGTTATTCAAATAACAAAAGAAGCATTGCCCTTGCAGAACCTAACAAAATCTCGAGAACTTGTATAAGTTTGATAAATGATTCTGTTGCTTGTGGGGTTTAGGGAATGCGTCTCATTATAAAAATTCAGGCAAATACCATTGTCATTGTTGTTGCATTTTAACAGCAAAAATACTCCCCCCTCCAATTTCGATAGTCTCCTACGAAAAGATATGTAATTTTTGAATTAAAAAAATAAAGGACTTCCGTTCATAACTTTTTAACTTTATTCGCACCAAATTAAAAATCTAGAATACTTCCCCTGTCCAATTTTGGTGGTCTACTACGAAAAGACGTGTAATTTTTGAATAAAAAATAAAATACTTCCGTTCATAATTTCTTAACTTTATTTGCACCAAATTAAAAATCTCGATTAGTTCTCTAATTTGGTGCGAAGAAACTCGAAAACTCATGTATGAAAGTACTTTATTTTTTGATCCAAATATTGAATGTTTTTTCGTAGAGCACTATGAAAATTGGATGGAAGGAATAGTAATTACGGGTCTTGTTTTTCAGACTTAATTATTTTTGTCTACTTATTACAGTATATTTATATAACACTCTACATGGTAGGGTACCCCTCCCTAAGTACACTTTGGAAGCCTAGACCTTGTTCCCCTTGCCTCACGGACGGGCATGATACCCACTTCGATCATCAATTGTCTTTGCCATGAAGCCCACAGCACATAAAAGTGAAAGGCCCTACTCAAAATTCAATATGATTGCCTCATATTTAATCAAATCACACAAGCAAGGGTTTCAGATGATAGATATACACATCTTGAATTGAAAGAAATCGAAAGAAGAAAAGAGTTTTCGACATATTTAATGAATGGTTGCTTCATCAAGAATCGAGATCCACCTACTTATGTGTCGTTAGATCCAGCAAATCAATAAATTGTGATGCTTTCTGTGACTAAAGCCCGATGTACCATAGCATGAACGGCCATTAACAGGCTTGATGAGTACATACAAAGACCTGTCCAGATCCAGATACTTTCAAGATGCTAACAGGGACTAAATTGTCGAGATAAAAACTTCGAGGACCAAAAAGACGCAAAACACATAATTTGGGGACCGTTAGCATGTTATACCCTAGAAGCTATTTTTGGGCCAATCCCTTCAAATATATACCAAATAAATAGTAAATGAGAACAGCTTTGGGAGGACAGTAGGACACCATTGCCTCAATCAAGCTAAACAATTGAAGCTTTTGCGAGTTTGTATGGCCAACGGATGACCTGAAACAGATTCCCAAAAACCATTAGACAAAAGTATACAACAGAAGCAACTAGGTTGATTCACTTGCATGCCCAGATGCGGTTTACCCATTCTGGAGGCTCATTTAGCATAAGAAAGGCAAGACCCTGAAAGATTCCGAGTTTCCCGAAAGCACTAGATGATTTCCATGACAAGAACTCTCTTTTCTGAACCAAGAGGCGAAAAATAAAATCGGAAACCCCTTCGCCTCAAAATAGATATGATTCTAAGCAAGCGAGAGGTCAATAAGACACGTTGGAAAGTAGCTCGTTGATGAGCCTTTCGGATACATGGCCATTCTTATCTTCATCAACCTCGTCATGAGTACTACCTTTCTCCATTCGTCGTACCTCATAAGAAGTTGAAGAGAGATAAGTCATGTAAGCTTCATCTTCAAAACACCCCACTTGCCTCAACAACCACATTAAAACATCCTTGCTTTCCGTATCTTCATTTTGTTCGCATATTTTGAGAATGGAAAACACAGTATGGGCCCTTGGTTTCCACTTCTTCTTTGATCCATCAACCAAACGAGCCTCCTTCAGGCAAGACAACGCATCAAAAACCCTATTTTCTCTAATGTACCTTTCTGCAAGAGTCTCCCATGTCTTTGAATTTGGCTTTCCTCCTAATACAATCATTTGGTCAAACAAAGCCTCAGCTTTCTCCAAAAGCCCGTTTCTAACATAACAAGACATGAGCACATTTACTATTCGAGGTTCATTGTTTGACTTCCCGAGCAGCCATTCCTCGTAAAGTTGTTCTGCCCCTTCAATATCACCCAGCCGAACCAAAGAAGAGATCATAGTATAGTAACCCAAATTTGGAATGCGCGGAAATAGTAATTTATACACTTTCCAAACGCGATAAACCTCCTCCTTTTTACCAACACTACAGTATAAACTAATAACATAATGATAAGCAACTTTATCCCAACCTTTGATTCTGCTTTCACCCTTCTTTATACAGGTTTCTGCCTTTTCAAAATGCCCCAGTTTAATATAAATCGCAGCCATTGTGCTGAAAGTACTCCAGTTAGGTCTAATGCTATTCCCCATCATCGTTTCAAACACTTGTTCCATTTTTTCGACAGATCCTTGGGCCCCACAAGATGATAGCCAGATATTATAGGAGTAAATATCTAAACATATGTTTTTCTGCCTCATCTCTGAAGCCACCAAGTCAACTTTATCATACTCTTCAAGGTTGACATAGAGACTCATCATTGAATTGAACGGCTGCGAGTGCACGACGTGACCTTCAGCTTTCATTTTCTCAATTAAAGACTCCGCCTTTTCTCTCGATTTTGCCTGGACATAGGCATTTAGAAGAGCCCCATGTGTTCGCTCATCCTTGAATGTATCTGGCAGCTTCAGGAAGTACTCTTCAGCATCTAAAACTCCACGCACCTTGGCAATTAGACCTAATTGAATTGCTGCATCTCTGGTGGATGTGCTATACTTCTGTGCTCTGTTGTTCATCCACTCGTATACCTGCATGATGGAAAGATGGAAAAGGAAGAAACAGAAAGAAAAGAAAGATAAATGAACCTCAGCTTGAAAATCGTTTAGTCAAATGCACTGACGTCCCACCTCGATCCATGATGACGGGACAACATTCAACAATAAGAAAAGAACCATGTCCAAACTCCAACCAACCAAATGAATTGCTTCATGGGCCTATACCAGTTTCCTAGGATAGAACTAATTCACCAATATCAACATTGATACATCTGTATACAAATTGCCATAAGAAGTAGTGAAAACTCATCATCACAGTATGAGCATTAACTGTTCTCCGTCCAATCAAGAGGTTCCCAAATACTGTAAAATTTGGATTGACTCAAAGCTGCTTAAGTTAAGACATGAAAACATGGATAGAACAACTTATGATGCCCAATTATAATACGATATACAACTACTTGCGTGCGTTGTTAAAGTAGAATATAGAAGTTGCTGTAGCTTGTAAGTGCAACAATTCAACTGCTAATACGTAATCGTGGAGAATTCTAGCCTGACACAACTGCAAGCTGACTAGTCTCCTATTTTTTAACTCCTACTCGATGTTGGACAAAGAAAAAAAATTAGGAATGGAGTCCATGTCTATGGACATGCAATTATAAGACAAATGTAAACTGACAGCTAAAAACACATAACTAAATGAAAAGTACATCAAGAAAAAGTCATTTGTCAATTACACCAAGCAATTTTTCTGATTGTAATCAAAGCACATATACGTGTAAGAAATTATGATCTCCGTATCATAACTTTCAGCAGAACGAATCCAACTTTTCTAAAATCACCAAATTTATGGCTTAACTTTGGTCATCCCACATTTTCCAAATGTCTTCCCCATACAGATAATCGACTCTATTTCTGCACCTGCTCAACCAAAATTCGGACCATGACCATAATCTGGTAAATTAGGTGATCCAACAGGCTCTTCATCCAAATGTGCAAATCGTCCTTCTTGGTATTCACTGGCTACTTGTAGCCAGTCATTCTCCCTCACTATGTACGAAATTTACCTCTCTTGTTCAGAAGTTCTCCCCTTTTCCACACCGTTTGTCCCACTCTCTTTTCATTCTCTCTCCTTCCTTCTTTCATGACCCCTTCTCTTAGATAGGGGTATGAACTACAATTCCATTTCCGGCCAACGACAACACAGTACACAATTTCATCACAAATGGGTAGGTTAAATTATATGCCTTTAATCCACTGCAAAGCATTTGTTTGGAACTTTTAAGACTTCTCTTCCAAATTGGTTATGTTTCTTTGATTGGAAAGCAAAAATAGAGGGTAGTGTTAGAATGCAAGGGTGAAAAAGTGGAAAGGCAAAATCCTCTTTTTTCCTATTTTGGCACTTTTCACTAGCTAGAGTACTTAGAGCATCTCCAACTCTGACCCATCTTTTTACCCAAATTTGGGTCAAAACTCCATTTGGGCATGCCTTCTCCAATGCTAAACCCTTATTTATACACAGATCTAGTGTTTTTTGTACTTTCCCTCCAAATTTCGAACCCAAATGCCACATTTGCAAACAATAAGAAAGTAGAAAGAGGTGCGGGCAAAAAAGGGTTCGATTTTTAATGTGTTTTTACTCAAATTTCAAGTTTGGGTAGAAAAAAAAGGCAAGAACTGGACATGCTCTATAAATTATAGAAGTAGAATTGGAGTCGCTCTAAATACCTCACCTCAAGAGCACGCTTGTACCGCCCAACTTTTCTCAGTTCCTTAACAATCCTTTCAAGCTCCCACTTATTGACCCTCTTCCCTTCTTTCTCGTGCTGGTTCAACACTCTCTCAGCACCCATTTCTGTATCGTGCATAAACGATATCCTCTTGTACAATCCGCTCCATCCTATCGTCGATTTTCCGACCTGGGATACAGAACACCTTACAATTGGGTATTCCTTATCACTAATATGGGCTTTTCTTCTAACTGTTGGAAGAAAGGTCGAGCTGCCGCCAAACCCAGATGGGAAGGAGAGAGAGTGAGAGAGATTTGAGGAGAGAGAGACTCGGTGGTGCTCAAGAGGAGACTGTGAAATAACGGTGGAGTGATGAAGCATGGTGGTGGTGTTCTAGGGTTTGGGAGTGCTGCGAAGAAGCGACGGTGGAGGGTTTTGGGGAGAATTTTTGGTTTGGGTTCGAAAATGGATAAATTTTGGTTTGGGGTGAATTACGGTAAAGTGCTATCAAGTTAGAACCGTTTTCATTTCACCTCCTTGGTTTAGAACTTGATGGGTCGATTCACTTCCGCCATAACACCGTTAAGAGAGTTAGGCGGAAGATCTTGCGTGGCTAGCGGCAAGGGGTGCAAACGAGTCAAGTCGAGCTTTATCATGTTCGAGCTAATCTCATTTACTTTAAGATCCTTAGACCGAGTTTGAGCTCGAGCTCGGCTCGTTTACAAAAGAACTTGATTTTTTTATTTAACGAGTCGAGCCTATAGAAATGAACTGAGCTTTAACGAGCCGATCTTTAGAGTGTGGAGTTCGGTTCATTTACTACACGAGCCAAAATCCGAGTTCGAGCTCGAGCTCGGTTCGATTTCTAAACAAGTCAAGCCTTAATGAACCGAGTCACAAACTACTCACGAGCACATCATTTGTTGTTCTAGGTGCCTCCATAAGTAAAAGTAGGACTAAAATTTTAGCACTTGAAACGAAACGCAGCCTTGTGCAAGGCCAAGGCCACATATATGCACATGAAAACAATTGGTTGTTTTAGGGGTATATATCTAGATTTTTATTCCTTTCAAGTTGTGTTCAGATCGCTGGACTACTTGAAGAGAAATTTCCAAAATAAGAATGGAACCAAGTAACAGCTTGGCTTTCCTCCCAAAGCAAAGAATCACACATGTGAAGAAGAAAAATTATCAAAACTTTATTTTCCATTCCTTTCCTCAAGTTCCAAACACCGAAACTGCTAGACACACACGCTTGTGCCCAGATACTCGCACATTTGAGTGTCTCTGCACTTTTATGTGTCTCTAACATTTTTCTCCAGGCGCAGCAAGAATCTAAACACTCCTCACAGTCAGCATATATTAGTTACATCATGGCTGGTTTAGACCTCACCCAAACACAGCAAAAAGCTAAGAAGCATATGATCATCACACAACCTGCTTTTGCACCAACACATCACTCTCTTGTAGACAACGGCTACGGTTTTCTCTCATCACACAAAATCCATATGCGGATCAACTAAGCATATATCTGGGACTAAGAAACTGAATGCAAAATTTTTGAAACAGGCACAAACAAGTCTGCAATAGTTATCAAGAACCACCTCCGCATATCCCTGAAGTTCTTACAAATTCATAGACTTTGAAATTAGGTAATAATCTATCTCGGTATAATCTTGAATTCCCTCTCTCCGTAAATTTTAAATTTAGACAATTCATACACCGACTGGACATGGCTAGCCATTTCAGTGAACTTCAGTTGTGGGTGACTGGCAGGAAGATGGAATTCCTTTCCTGCAGTCCAGGTTTCTTCTCATTATCTGCCACAAGATGCCAAATTTCAATGACAATTTAGTGTTTCTAGACTCTATGTGCACGCAGGAGAGAGAGAGAGAGAGAGAGAGAGAGAGAGAGAGAGAGAGAGCTTCTTCCTCCAAAAACAAATCTTGATGATTTTATTTTTTCAAATTTGCGCATTTATTATACCACATATCAATTCCATCATTCAAGAAAAAAATTACCCCCATCACACTTTGAGTCGGAAGTGAAGACCCAATCTACAATGGTAGGAAAAGTAGATGTTCCACCATGCTAGCATCAGTGATAGCAAAGAACAAACAAGCCCTACCTAGCCCTAGCTACAACAGCAGCAAAATAGATGAGGTTCACTTACATGTACATATGCAGGATTCCTTTCTGGAGGCTCATTTGGCAAAAAAGTAAGACTCTGGAAAAGAATTTCAGAATCTCTGCCAATTTTAGCAAGCAAGAATAAAGCACTAGATGATAACCATGAGAAGGCAATAAACTCTCTTTTAGGAACAGAGAGGCACAAAACAAAATGAGAAAACCCCATAAACCCTTCACCTGATCATTCCTTCATTACCACATGGAAAGAAGAATCATTGAAAACTTCCCTGTAGTTGGTTGACAAGTATTTCATCTCCGTAAATATCCTCCCCTTCATCGTGAACAGTAACCACCCCACCGGTTGAGGGAACATAGGATTTATAAGCTTCATCTTCAAAACACCCTACTTGACTCAACAACCCCATTAAAACGTCCTTGCTTTGCATATCGTCATTTTGCTCACATATACTGAGAATGGAAGAAACGTTATCAGGCCTTGGTTTCCAGTTCTTTGATCCACGAACCAAAACTGCTTCCTTCAGGCAAGACAATGCCTCAGGAATCTTCTTCTCTCTGATGTGTCCTTCTGCAAGAATCTCCCATGTACCTGGATTCGGCTTTCCTCCCAATTCAACCATTCGGTCAAACAAATCCTCAGCTTTCACTAAAAGCCCGTTTCTAGTGTAATAACTCAATAGCAGATTTACTATTCTAGGGTTGTTAGTGGGCGTAACAGAGAGCCATTCCTCGTAAAGTTGTTCTGCACCTTCAATATCACCCAGCCGAATTAAGGAAGAGATCATGGTATGGTAAGCCATCATTGGAGTGTTCGGAAAGATTGATTTACAAACATTCCACACACGATAAACCTCCTCCCTTTTACCAACACTACCATATAGACTAATGACATGATGATAAGGAATTCTATCTTGACCTGTGATTCTGCTTTCAATCTTCTTTATACACTCTTCCGCTTTTTCCAACAGACCGACTCTAATATAAAACGAAGCAATTGTGCCAAATGTAATCCAGTTGGGATTAACAGTACAGTCCTGCTCCATCAGTTGAAACACTTTTTCCACATTTTCAACAGATCCTTGGGCACCAGAAGATGATAACCAGATATTATAGGAGTACATGTCTAGAGGTATGTTCTTCTGCCTCATCTCTGAAACCAACAATTCAACCTTATCATACTCTTTAAGGTTCATGTAGAGAGTCATCATCACATTGAACTGAAGTGGCTCCGTGGGGTAACCTCTACTTATCATTTGCATGTGTATAGACTCTGCCTTCTCTCTCATTTTAGCCTGGGCAAAGACATTTAGAAGAGCAGCATATGTTCGCTTGTCCTTTGATGTATCTGGCAGCTTCAGGAAGTAATCTTCCGCATATAGAGTTCCACGCACCTTGGCAATTAGATCTAATTGAATTGCTGTGTCACTGGTGGTTATTCCAAACATCTCTGCTCTGTTGTTCATCCACTCATATACCTGCATGATGCAAAAGTGGAAAAGATAATTCCAACCGCACTTAGATTTTCTTCTTCTATGCCATGCACCAATTCGATCAATTTCTTTGGCAAATCGGTAATAACCAAGACACAAGAAGAAAATCTAATAATAACTATACCCAACAAACCTATAGCAGTTGCATAGAAACTATTTCACCAATGACCACTATTACTATGTATACTTATTCAGCT
This sequence comes from Rhododendron simsii, assembly GCA_014282245.1. Lineage (NCBI taxonomy): Eukaryota > Viridiplantae > Streptophyta > Magnoliopsida > Ericales > Ericaceae > Rhododendron > Rhododendron simsii. The sequence goes on along the minus strand of CM024959.1, from coordinate 3,982,346 downwards.
CTCCTCCAATCAAGAGGTTCTCAAACATAGAGCTCTTCAATGGTCAGGCAAATACATAGAAACATGAATCCCAAGGGGTTAGCCTAGCGGTTAACACTGGGACTTAGGACCTCCCAGGTGCTATTAACCCTTGAGGGAGCAATTTATATGGGGTTTAAACGCGAGGGAGGGGATTAATCCCTAGTGATTAATTGAGGGATCAGGATTCAGGATAGTCCGGGCACCCTCAGTTATCAAAGAGCACCACGTAGAAAAATGAATGCAACTGACCATAAGATAATACCCTAAAAAACAAATTACTACAACAACAAAAAATCATCACCAGCAATGCAATTGGATATTTCTCCAACATCAAGATTTTATAAAACCCAGTTCAGATATCTATCAAGCCAATCAATTTAAACAAAATCCAGAATAAAAGTAACAAACACCCATGAAACACGACAAAACCAAATCACAGTACGGGTGAAAGTCTTGGCCCCCAAAATTTTGCTAAAATGAGGCCCCCAAAAGTTGTGTAGCTCTTATGAAATGTAGGTCTATGAAATTACATACATGATTCATTCAAAATGAGTATGGCAAATAGTTGAAAATTGATTTTATGAGCATAATTAGTACTTTTTGCTGCTAAAATTGCAAGAAGAGCGATTTTAAGTGATTGTGTTAAATGTAAGACTAAATTTTGATTTAGTCTTGTGGTGGTCCACATGTATTATCTATGGCACATATGAATTATGGGTTTAATATGATTCTCCATATCTTATGCCTATGATTTATTCTATTGGTTGTTTCCTAAATACGCTATACTTTGATGGGAAGTTAGTATCAATGTTTAATAAGGAGACCAGTCCTCTCTCTGCCTATAAAAGAGCGTCTAAGATTCCATCAAATTAACGTGATATACTAAACAGCTAGAAAGAAAGGCAAGGGAGAGAAACCTATCCTCCACCTAGGGCTTAATGGTCTAACAAATTATTGTCGCTTCAATCACTTACCGGATCTCTCAAGTTCCGCATAAATGGATCCGGGTATGCCGTTCTTGATTCCTTAAGTTTCCGCTTAATGATTGTACTGTGATAATTATGATAGTTCTAGATCCTGACATATCGTAGGTTGTTAATTATTTAATGCCATTAAGAATATAATTTACATTAATCCCAAGAATTAGTCAATCTGCGTGTAAGCGGGCCAGAAGCCTGAGATGATTGAGTTAAATTTCGCAACAATATGCCTCATTTGAAAAGTTCATCTTGTTGAATACTACTACGAGTATCTTCCTTTTTGAAGTCACGACATCTTTCCTTGTTGAATACTACTACGAGTCATATTGCTCGTAAAATGCATAAAGGATACCAATTTTCTTAAATTCGCTTTGCCTGAAGAGAACATCATAGAAACCCAGAAAAGTTTCAAAGCTAGTACCTCAAGAGCGCGGTTGAATCGCCTGAATTTCCTCAACTCCTTAATAATCCTATGAAGCTCCCACTTGGTGAGCTTCTTCCCAGCTTTCTCACAGTCGTTCAACACGCTCACGGCGCTCACCTCGCGGTCCTTCATCAGCGAAATGCTCTTGTATATTCCGGTCCATTTCGCCGCGGGCCTCCTCTCGTAGTCCACGGTTCCGTAGCTGTGAACCTGCGATATGGAGCACCTGACCGCTGGGTGCTTCTCGCCGCGAAACCCAGATGGGAAGGAGAGAGTGTGAGAAGAGAGAGGTGAAGAGAGAGAAACACGGCGGTGGTGGAGAGGCAACCGTGGAATGGTGGATTGGAGTAGCATGTTGTCTGATCTTCTGGGGATTTTGGAGTGCGGTGAAAGTGCTTTTAACGGTGGATTAGAGTAGCCTTTGTTTTCTCCCGTAACCCACCATATTTCAGCAAATGGCTATTGAAAATCATAGGAGTACATTTCGGTAAATAACCGTTGAAAATAAGATTATATTTCGGTAACAACATGTCGAAAATATATTCAACTTTCGGTAAACAACTGCCAAACACGCATTTTCGGTAAATAGCTGTTGAAAAAAATATCATATTTCGGTAACTGGATGCTGAAAATGTATCTCAATTTCGGTAACTAACTGTCGAGTATAATTAAAAATTTTTAATGGATTATGAGAGAAAATAAAAGGCTGCAAATAACAGCGCCCGATTTTTTGTTGAACGAATGTAGAGTGCGAAATTGCCAAACGACCCCCCTGGTGTAAGCTTTCTATATCAAAAATACACACAAACGTTTGGAAATTTTCCATTTGGACACCCCAACTTTCATAATTAACAGGCATTGTAACCATGTTTTTCTTTGATAAGTCAGCTCAACTGATCCTGTTGGAGTCGTTGTAGCCATGTCGACCATGTGTATTAGCACAGAGGTAATAACCATCCTACTTCAAATTACTACTAGTTTGGAATTTGAAGAACGCGAAGGTCAGTGGCGGAGCCAAAAAATGAAACCGAAGGGGGGTGAAATATGAAAGGACTCATTCAAGTTTTTATTGAACGGTTTTGATAAATTGAAGAATTAATCTAGAGTATTGTTGCTATCATATCATTTGAAAACATGCAGTGTTATTACTGCACGATCTCCGTTACATAATTTAGGATGGTCAAAATAAAAAGAAATTGGGCTATATGAACCAGCATTTGTTAATTCTTACAGATATCGTATTACTATGGACGAATGAAGTTCAGACTTTAGCCGAAGTTTTATAATTCTTGAATGCAAAATGTTTGTATTCAAAACTTCACATCGTTGACCAATAAAATGTTGGTATTCAAACCTTCCTCAAATACGAATTTTTTGTGGTGATATACAAAATTTCATGGCTCAAAATACGAATTGCATACCGTACACCTAAAAGCATGGGTGTTTAAAACTTGACGGGTCGATCACTTTCGTTATAACAACTCCATTAGAGATTTAAATGGAAGATCCCACACAAGCCATGACCAGTAGCACGCAATGCAAATGAGCCTGGCCGAGTTTTGTAGTGTTTGAGCTAAACTCGTTTACTTAAAGAGCTCGACCTCAGCTTGTTTACAAATAAGCCACATCTGGTTTATTAACTTAACAAGTTTCTGTAAACAAGCCAAGAATATACAAACGAACTAAGCTTTTTTGAGTCATACTTTAGAGTGTTGAGCTCAGCTCATTTAAGAGTCTAAAACGGATACATGTGCTTAGAGCTGATAAGATCCATTTAGTTGAAGTTTACTATAATGGTCGGACACTCAATTATCAAAAAAAAAAAAACCCCGATATGTTAAACAAGTATGCATCCTAATAGTAATGGTCGGACACTCAATTATCAAAAAAAAAAACCCGATATGTTAAACTAGTATGCATCCGACTAGTAATATTCTCCCTCCAAAAATCAAATAAAAGGAAGGAGAAGTTTTTTACATTAAAAAGAATGTTATTCATATAGTTTTGTTGAGAAACGAAAATGAAATGAATGTGCAAAACAAAAGGACACAAGCAACTTAAAAGGTAAATACAAAAGAGAGGGAAAAAAGGAAAAAAAAGAAAAGAAAAAAGGGGGATAGAATGACGAAAGAGAGTGACAAGAAAATTTCGAGAAATGAGAAACTTCATTGATATCAGATAAGATAGTTCAGTCATACACATAACAATGAAACAAACAATCAAACTAAAAAAAGGGTACGAAAGACCCAAACTTAACAGAAGACTCAAACCCATACTGAGAATTTCAGCCTGACGATTCAGCAAACCCCACCGGCAACACGGAACACACAAACATCAACTCCTGCAAAAAAAGTGTGAGGAACATAACCTAAAATATAAATCAATGGAAAGCACGACGTTGAGTAATACGACATGCATGAGGCAAGTCCGTTGAGGAAAATGTCCAAAATAAGAAAGGAACCAAAAATCGGCTTGACTTTCCTCCCAAAGCAAAGAACCAAACACATGAAGACGAAAAATGATCATAACTTCGCTTTCCATTTCTTTCCTCAAGTTCCAAACACCGAAACTGCTAGAGACACACACTTGTGCACAAATACTTGCACATTTTAGTGCCTGTGCACTTTTTTATGTGCCTCTAGCATTTTTCAGCCTGCAGTTGATTGAAAAGAATTTCATCTTCGTAATATCCTCATCTTCATCACAAACAGTAGCCACCCCACCGGTCGAGGGAACGTTGGATTTATAAGCTTCATCTTCTAAACACCCTACTTGACTCAACAGCCCCATTAAAATGTCCTTGCTTTGCATATCGTCATTTTGCTCGCATATACTGAGAATGGAAGACACGTTAACAGGCCTTGGTTTCCAGTTCTCTGGTCCACGAACCAAAACTGCTTCCTTCAGGCAAGACAATGCCTCAGAAACCTTCTTCTCTCTGATGTGTCCTCCTGCAAGAATTTCCACATACGTGGATTCCGCTTTCCTCCTGATTCAACCATTCGGTCCAACAAAGCCTCAGCTTTCACTAAAAGCCCGTTTCTAGTGTAATAAGTCATTAGCAGATTTACTATTTTAGGGTTGTGGGTGGGTTTAACAGACAGCCATTCTGCGTAAAGTTGTTCTGCCCCTTCAATATCACCTAGCCTAACCAAGGAAGAGATCACAGTATAGTAATCCATCATTAAAGTTTTCGGGCAGATCTTTTTAAAAACATTCCACGCACGATAAACCTCCTCCCTTTTACCAAGATTACCATATAGTCCAATGGCATCATGATAATAAACAATTCTATCTTGATCTGTGATTCTGCTTTCAAACATCTTTATGCACTCTTCCGCTTTTTCCAACAGCCCGACTCTAATATAAAACGAACCCATTAAGCAAAATGAAGACCAGTTGGGATTAATGGTGTACCGTCCTGCTCCATCTGTTCAAACACTTGCTCCACCTTTGCAACAGATCCTTGGTCCACAAAACATAATAACCAGACATTATAGTAGTCCACATCTAGAGGTATGTTTTTCTGCCTCATCCCTGAAACCAACAAGTCAACCTTATCATACTCTTTAAGGTTCATGTAGAGAATCATCACCACCTTGAACTGAATTGGCATCATGGGGTAACCTCTAATTATCATTTGTGTGTGTATAGACTCTGCCTTCTCTCTAATTTCAGAATTGACGTAGGCAATTAGAAGAACAGTATGTGTTTGCTGGTCCTTTAATGTTTCTGGCAGCTTCAGGAAGTAATCTTCCGCAGCTAAAGTTCCATGCACCGTGTCAATTAGATCTAATTGCATTGCTGCATCAGCAACGGTCATCGTCATTCCAGACAAATCTCGTTTTGTGTTCGTCAACTCACATATCTGCACAATGCAAAAGGGGAAAAGATAATTCCAACCGCACTTAAATTTTCTTCTTCTTTGTCATGCACCAATTCAATCAATTTATTTGGTACATCGGTAGTAACCAAGACAGAGGAAAATCAAAATACAACAATACCCAACAAACTAAGCTAGTTGCCTCCTGGGCCTATAGCAGTTGCATACAATTAATTTCGCCAATGACCACTAATTATTATGTATATTTATTCAGCTCTCCTCCAATCAAGAGGTTCTCAAACACTGAGCTCTTCAATGGTCAGGTAAATACATAGAAATATGAATCCCAAGGGGTTAGACCAGCAGTTAACACAGGGACTTTAGAGCCTCCCAGGTGCTATTATGATACGATACCAAATATGGATGGCTCTCTAAGGGGAGGTGCAAAGCTGAGTTGGTGGACTGGTGTAGCGGATTCCTGCCTTGGACCGTTTCCAAGTATAATGCGAGACAAAGGAAGCTTCACATTGCCGGTTGTATGGTTATCTCCAATTTCCAAATTCGAGTAGAGGAACCCGTCAAGATTCCGACTACAGGTGACTCATTCATACTCTTTCATGTTCTCTGGATTTACAAGGAGACAACTACTAGTATTTGCAATCCTGGTGGAATATTTCTTCGAGAAAAACTCTCCTTTTTTGGCTTCAATAATCCTCCTAGCTTCTTCTCTAGTGTTTGATTCTTCAAAGGGCCACACGGGTTGCAAGGGGGATGAATTACATGTATGATGAATTAGGTCCTTGGGTTTGAGCATATAAGGTGTGAGAACCCCAAAATGCCCCACATCGAAAAAAATAAGAAACATGGAGTGATTTATAAGGTAAGGCTCACCAGCTACTATTAACTTGAGGTTAATCTTTTGAGCCACGTGATTAGGTTAAGGGTTAATAACAAGTTAGATTGTTACAGTTGGTATCAGAGCACAATCTACAAGTTAGCTTGGGTGGATTGTTACAGTTGGTATCAGAGCACAATCTTGATTTACATGATGGGAGTCACCTCTAGAAGGTAGGACCACACTGACGTGCTATACAAAGCTAAGCGTCACACCATGGCCACCAGGGAAAGGTTGTTGGGCCAATGCAATAAGGACATTACATCATAAGGTGGGGAGATTGTGAGAACCCCAAAATGTCCCACATCAGAAAAAATAAGAAACATGGAGTGATTTATAAGGTAAGGCTCACAAGCTACTATTAACTTGAGGTTACTTTTTTTTTTATAAGCAATAAGGGGCGGGTCCTTACATAAGGTGTTTGATAAAACTACTTATCCATATTGAGTGACTCAAATGGTGATTACTTTTGTCAAAGTTGATGGTGTTTAGGTTGTAGGGAATGTGTTTGATACAATGCCACACAAGGATCCTATGGGATGGAATGTCACAATTGAGGGATATGCACAGTACGTAAAATTGAGGGGGCACTATATTGGTGTCACAAAAGGGTAGTGGAGGCTATTGCAAGGAATGGGATCACTTGTGTGTTTCATTGAACATATGGCACACTGAACACTTCAACTGGAGACTGCGCAATCCAGTTTTGCAACAATTGGTTGGTCCCCAAGTCCTTCTCACCCGAAATAGGGTGGTTATGCAATATGAAACACCTGACAACTGGGTGCTTCTTGCTGCGGAACCCAGATGGGAAAGAGAGAGAGTGATACAGAGAAACACGGTGGTGGTGGTGGTGGTGGAGGTGGAGAAGAGACTTTGGAATGGTGGATTGGTTTGCGAGTAGCGTGTTGTTGGGGGGTTTTGGAGTGAAGGGAACGAATGCAAGCGGAAGGAAAGGGTTTTGAGGATTTTTCTGTTGAACGAATGTACGGCTCCTTGTTTAAGCATTTTATACTCATCAAACACCCACCAACGTTTGAAAATTTTCCATTTCAACACCCCAACTTTCATACTAATTACTACAGTAATAGCAAGTCGTTGTAACTAACTAGGGGTGCCCAGCAGATTCATCGAACCGCCTAAATTGTCGAAACCGAATCGCCTGCGAACCCACTCGAGGTATCGTACGAATAGACATAGATCATAGTATATGACTTTTGGCAGATTGGGTTTAGATCGGTTGGGATAGTAATTCATGACCCGTACAAAATGCAACTGAACCAACAGAAATAGACAAACACTCATAGACGGGTACAAATGGAGAAAATGACAAACCATGGCAAGTGGTTCACGAGGTAACCCTAGTTGTAACCATGTTTTTCTTTGGTCTTTGGGTTGCGTCCCACTTGTTTTAATTGTATTATCTGGATTTTAAGGCCTTTTAAATGTTGAGCTTTTGTCCCTGATGTGCAACCTGTCAGTCTAAAAATTGGGTCTCAGATGGGCACCTATTGCCTTTTTTCTTGCTTCTGTTAGTCTTTGTATTCATCTTTAAAGATTAATAAAAAAATTCGCCGTTCATAAAAAAAGCTTATACGATGCCCAAAAAAAAAAAAAGAAGCTTATACACAGCTCACTAATCCTGTTTGTTAACCATGTGCATTAGCAAAGGGGTCGATAATCATCCTATTTCAAATTGGTTTTGAAAGGTAAAGAACATTAAGTAGATGTATGACATTTCTCGACCTTAGATATGACATCCTACTTGTTTATGTCTAAATTCAGACACAAAATAAACAAGCGATGACAAAGCAGGCCCCATGCCTTCTCTTCCACTTTTTGTACACTTAGAAATCGAACAGCTCAGAATTCATTTTCCTTGCAAACCAAACGAAGAAGAATTAGCTTTCTGCATGGAGTAGTTTTTTCCTTAATTACTCTCTTTCTTCCGTTCTCTATTTTCATGGTAATCCTTACGTGAACAGGTGAATACATGCGCAATTATAACCTTCGATTAGTTCTAAAACACACATGCTGGACTATGATTCTCCAATGATTCTGTTCGTGTCCATCGAGTTTTGTACTTCACAAGATTGCATATATATATATTGTCACAATGCCCCCAAAATAGTCGAACTAGCTTGAAGTGAATCTAAATAAGCACCGAAGCAGGTGTTTTCGTCTGGATATTTCCTCCGACCAGAAATGGAATAACATAAGTAAAAAGGAAAAGTAAGCAAGAGAATTTTGTTAAATATAGTGATTTCTCTTACAGGAGCATCATTTTGCGAAGAAAATAAATTATAAATAATTTTACAAGTACGACAAAAGAAAACAATAAAGCAACTTTAATCAATGAAGAGGGAAGAAATCATTTCAAAATAAATAGGAAAACAAAATTTTAATTCCTTTTGTCCAGAAACTGAGAAGCAAGGCAAAAAAGAAAATCACTTTTAATTCCAAAGAGAGAGACAACCAAACTTCCTAGTGCCAGTCAAGCAGTTTTACATGTAGCATGCCTGTTGTAGAACATGCACAATTGAACTTCACTTCCAATCTAGCTGATCAAAAAACAAACCGCAAATGCACCAACTAGTAATCGTCTTTGATGAGGGATACAACGTAGATGCAACTAAGAGGACATACGCAGAATTTAAAATACCAGCTCAAACAAGTCTGCAGTACTGATTGAAAACCACCTACCATTGCTCTTCTGCTGAATTCAGGACCTTGGACGTACTTCCCAGAAGTTCTTTACAAATTGTTAGGTTTTCAATACAGACAGTAATCCATCTCTGTGTAACCTTGAATTCAGTCTCACATGTGATGAGCCCTGCAGTTTTGGACTGGACTGGACAAGGCAAGCAATTTCAATGAATTACAGATGTGGGTGAAAATAGTTGGAAGATGAAAACCCTTTCCTGCAGTCAAGGTCTCCTCATTACCTACCACAAGACCAGTTCAGTTACTAGTTCAGTTTGATTCAGGTCAGCCTAAAGCCTTCAATAGGGAAACAAATTTTTGAGATGCGGTGATTGTATCCAGATATAAATAAATGCATATTCTCGATTGATGCATCGAGGGAGACCTCTTCAATTTCCACCAAACAATCTAATACTGTAGGCCCTTCCCCAATAAAGTCATGAGCAACCTGGCCAATTTCTATTCATAACATCCTTGCTTCTGATATTTCCATGAATGAATACTTTGGGCTCTTTGACCTGCAGTGGAAAACATTAACGTAAATGTGGTGGTGCTATTTGTATCCAACAATCACGAATGTCGTTATATAAAGCAAATCCCTTACCAGTGAAATGGGAGGAATACCAATTTGAATACGAACCCTGGAGAACCCACTTACGGCAAATAAACACTTGAATCCATGGATGTTTGAATGCTCACTATTGCCGCAGAGAGAGAGAGAGAGAGAGAGAGAGAGAGAGAGAGAGATTACCAGCAATTAAAGACAAAACAACAGGCAAAAGAGATACGAATCATAAATTGAGAATCAATAATGCATTTATATTTGGACGCTCGAAGGGCGTGGACCAAAACATACCCGATGGGTGATTCATTGCCATTTTATGACACCAAGTCAATAAATTTAACCCAGCAAACACACCTAGTGTGTGCATCATTTCACATCGACTAGAAGCATACTCAAGCAAAAGATCTAGATGCAAGCAATATGAATATGGCATCTCAATACCCTATGTTGTTCTCTTTTTCTTTCTTTTCATCCGCCAAAAATTTCAACTCCTTAAGGGGCAGAAATGATGGCATTCACGCCGAACTAGTATAGTATGACTTCCCAAATTATCCATCTATTTTACCCTACGAAAGGTATTTTACAGTAAACTAGAAAAAAATATTCATGAAAACATAGAACATCACCTTTTAAAGTGCCACTTGTAAACATCCCAAAAATGGATTAGGTAGACCAATAAAGTACGGAGTAAACATTTCTATTGTCTCTAATTCTGCATAGTATCTATACGTAGGGGTGTGTGTGTGTGGGTGTGTGTGTCTGTATTCGCAAATAGTCAAACTAATAGATGAACAACTTTGTATTGTCTCTATTTCTACATATAGCGTATGTTTGTGTGTGTGTGTGCAAATAGTCAAATCAGTAGATGAAGGTTCAATTCTACCACCACCTCCTTTCTATACATCTACATGCAGAGACTTGAGTATATCCTTGTAATTTGATTCTGGTTCTCTAAACACTCATCCTCATTTACTTGGCTCATTTTCTCTCATGGGGAAATACGTTAAGGATGGGTTTTTTGACGAATATGGATCATATGTGAGAACCTGTCATGTAAATAAGCTTCTTGCCGGGAGGGGGTTAATGCCACATACCACAATCATCCAGGAATTAGTGAAAATCCTCATCCCGCAACTAAACAGTTCTCACACTGTCACACATACTTTCCTCTTTGTTGTACAGGGCTCTTACTTTTTGTTATTGAGGGTACTCTATATTTGGGATATCTTGAAGGGAGTACCTGAGTAGGGGAGAGGTAGAACCGTGGATTCTGTACCCTTAAAGCAAAATCTTAGGTATATGAAGGTTCATAGATTTATAAAAGCTTGTCAAAAAAAAATAGATTTATAAAAGAAGCAACTGAAAATATGATGGACAACTCACTTTAGAAGATAAGTGAAATTCATCTGGTCAAATTCTTGAATAGGTATCCCTTCTTCTTTACAATACCTGCAACAGCAGCGATATAATTGTGAACTTGCTGCTGATGATGTGTTTTCTCGATATACTAATGTATCACAGGTCAGCTAAAAAAATTATTAAGGTAGTCAGCTGCCCAAACTTAAAAGCAAAAAATCAGATTGTTTGGTGTAACTCGGGGATATTTTTACGAGAATTTCATACTAAGTTATTCTGATAAATTGTTAAACCAACATACAGTGACGGCCATCACAATAACTGTACCATGACTGGATTCAAAACAAAATTGCTTACATCACGAGGGGATTGAGACATTATTTCTTTCCATTCTTGTTTGTGGCCCATGATCAAGTGAGAAACAAAGAGAGAAGATACAATAAAGGGATAGAAAAAAGAGCACGGAAGAAAGGGTGCAAGACACCTTCAAAGCTGCTTCTTTTTTTCCCCAAGAGGAGATGAATAAGAGAGGGAGGGAAATAAAATGAAGCCCATTTCAAACTAACATTATATTCTCGAAACTCAAGAAATTCCTACAAAGAAAAAAAGAAAGCACTTTTTTCTTCATTTACAAACGTTAATTGTATTCATTTATCTACTTCTGCTCTGACTATAACTTACGTCTTAGAGGTACACATATCTATTGATGGTATATGTTACAATCAAAGGGTCATATGTCAGGATGCTTTTGAAGAATACATGACTTCAAGTCATCTAAAATTCAAGATAGAGGAAATCAGATGACAAAAATTCGTCCCAGAATAATGGACAATCAAACCATTTTACTCGATCTTAACAAATAAAGATCATTCTGCTTGTTCCAAGCATCTACTTTAACTCCACTTTCATGCCTTAAATAAAAGATAGGTGAATCATATCAAGTTTTTCTTGATTCAAATACCTCAAGGACAAGATCTAGCAAAAAGTCCAGTGATTGAAAAAGCGCGCCTAGGCGAGGCGAGGCGAGGCGAGGCGAGCCTGTGACGCCTCACAGGGGTGAGGAGAGGCGAGGTTGGGTGAGGCGGGCGACTCAGCGTGAGTCAAACGACTAGTCGCGAGGCAACTAACAAATCGCACCTAGGCGTCGTTAGGGCAAAATACAAACTAAAGACGTCTTATATTCCAAAAACGCAATCAGAACATACCTCTCTGCTTCTCTCCTCTGGGGCGTCAAACGCAATCAGATCTTCAAATCTCAGAGGTAAGATCAGATCTCTTTCTCTCTCGAACCCTTCTCTCTCTCTTGAACACCTCTCTCTCTCATTTTCTTCTTGTTCTTCTCCTTCTCTCTCTCTCTCTCTCTCTCTCTCTCTCTCTCTCTCTCACATCCTTCTACCGATGGTCTTGGTGGCTGCACACAGTGCACACATACACACGTATATGCTGGGTCTTCTTTTTTTTTCTTTTTTTTTTTCACACATGCTGGGTCGTTATTTTTTCACACATACACACATAATATATATATATATATTATATACAGTAATTATTAATCAGTTTGTATATATTAATACTACTGTTGTTGATCATATTTTATCTCCTTTGTTTGTGTATATATTGTAGATGTCGAATAGAACCGATCCTATTTTATGAGCGTATTTTATATATTTTACTAGTATTTTGAATGTTGGATTGTTGGTTATTATGCAATATGGTGATGTTTATTCTTGTTTTGATGGTAGGAGTGAATATTGGTCATTTATGTAGTTTATATTTCTTTTTTTTTTTTAATGCTTGCCTCACTTCAATGAGGCGCTCGCCTCGCCTCGCTTCAATGAGGACTTTGTCGCCTCGCGTATTTAAATCACTGGCAAAAACCCAAGAAAAAAAGTTCCTCTGCACATGCTTGTGTGACAGACTGATAACAGATGCTGCCACTCATGTTCAGGTTTATTGGTTAAGTGGTAGGCGGTACAACAAATGATTCCCTTGAAAACCATTTCCCCATGTCCACCGCCACCCTCACTGCATATCTCCCCAGTTAAGTATACACCAGCAGCAACTTTGTACGCAAATAGCACAAGTTGAAATTGTAGTAACCCGTCCCAAATATTAATTTATTTTATTTTATGTGGCTGCGTGTAACTATATTTAGTAATTAATGCATGAATTTTTCTATATAGACGTGCATATACGTGTATGTGTGTTTGGTTGATTGGGTATGAGTTATGTGCTATGGACCAAGTGCGTGGGACCCATATGTGATGGAGTTTTTTTTTTAAAGCTTTTAGAATTAACTATTATTAATTGTTAGCTTTATGGGCGTTAGTGTAATGAGTCAAAGCATTATAGAAGATGGAGCAATAGTTTAATTCTTGAAGGGGGCCATAGTGCAATTTTGCACTTGAAAAGGCTGAAGTCAGCCGAGAACTCTCTGGAGTTCTCTGTTTTCCATTTTTTTCCCTTTCCCATTCTCTCAACTCCATTCAAGCCCTCCTTGTTCAACTCAATAATCGGAAGCCAAGATTCGAGAATCTCGCAAAAAGGCAAGAAGAAAAAGTGATCGGTAGGTTGCTTCGTCCTTTGGGTTAGTAGCCCGTAAAGTGCATGTGCTAGAGATGTCTAGCACGGTTGGTTGGTGATTGCATCGGTGAGCAACTCATATAATTTTATGTCTTGGTGTTGAGTAAATTTGATATTCGATTTGGTTGGCTATTCTATTATGAGCCTTGTTATTTTCCGTATCGACTTTTATGGGTAATTTCCTTTATTTGGGACTTGATTTGAGTTCGCGGTTTAATAGCATTCTTTTGAGCATTTGAAGAGAAGAAAAAAAAAAAAAATTGGAAACACTTAATATAATGCACAGATTATTTTTGCTGCGTTGGCTTAACTTTGAATTGGAATTTTTTATAACTTCATTGTAAATATTGAAGGAGAAGAAAACATTTAAAAAAAAAAAAAAAAACTTTTCAATACTTGTATATAAAAAGAGTATATTTTGTGTATCAAGCTTTGCATGTTCATATCTTTTCATTTAGTGTATTTCCTGCACAAGCTGTGGCTCATGTTGTTGTTAACCCAAAATTTTCAGGTTTGGAGGTGGATTCAAGGCTTAAGAATCATGGGTCTTTTACTTTAGAGCGTAATGGAATACTTGTACATTTTTCGCCAGTAAGACTTGCAAACTTTTATTTTGGGTTGTAAGAACTTGAATTGCGAGATATATTAATTTGGTGATGTAAATTTGGATATTGGAAGAATAGGGCCTGGAAGTGCGTAATATACTGGGTATTTTGAAGTTTATTTGTAATAAAAGGCGGGTCGGGACAGAAATGCTTTCACATGATCATAGACTTGAATACTCTTTAAGACTTTGCAAAGACAGGCCATGTTTCCAGCTCTGTTGACGAGAGATAAATGGCATGTTGCATTTATCACACCAAAACATGTCTCTTTAGGATTCCAGAAACCATCATGGGATTTGACTCTTAACTATAGACAAACCATAATCAAGATACCTCCATGGAAACTCGTATTCACAAAAGCGGGAGATTCCATTCATTGCTGAGAAGGGATCAATGTGGACCCACTGTTCAGTTGAATTGTTTGTAAGAGAGCCTGTCAAGACAACCATACCAATTATCAGTAAAAACATAAAACACAAAGCAGACATGACACATGCATACATTCTTGTATACCAACACCAAGCGGAAGATTCCATCCATTACATAATTTCAATTTATTTTATCATACGGTAACCTGTACAGTGCTAACTCATAGAATTAACACCAGCTGATATCCTTACAAGTATCTAATTTATAAATTAAATGTCAACATCCAGATAGCACAATGGAAGACAAATGACTTCTCAGTTCGCAAAATGTTATCACCTTTTGCCGTTATCATAGTTTTCAAAATTGTGCTTTTTTAACTTTACCTGAATTAGCCTTCATTTCAGAAGTGACGTTATTTTTTTGTTGAGAAGAGTTTCAAGAAGTACATATCTTTCAACTAATTCATCAGAAGTTCTCAAATCTTCCTGGCATCATGCAATAACTGTTCGTATAGCAAACGTACCTACATGAGGATACACAAGCTTTTCACTTTGCAGACGTGATTCTTTAGAAGCTTTGGAGTACCTCATGTGTAGATGATCTATATGCCCAATACAATAATATAAACACCCATGTAATCCCCGATCCCTTCCTTACAACATCAAAAGGTGACAACTTCCATTTTTAAAGGTCCCTCAATACTTTTAAGGGTAATGGCATATATTTGACATGAAGTACCAGCAAGAACCAAAATTCTGTTGAGTTTAGAAAAATATAGGATTTATGTGAAGCAACTTCCATTTTAAAAGGTCCCTCAAAATTATGTTTCATATTTTATGGAGTAGAAAAATATAGGATTTGTTGTGAAGCTTTGCAAGCTGTGTACTTTTCCCTACTGTAGAGTTTAGAAGTCCTTTTCTACACTACACATCCCCCACCCTAGTGTTCTATAACCAAAAGTTGCACCTTGATTCCTATTGTAGTTAGCCCTCGGCCCTTCCTAAAGCTGTCTTACATCAACTAGGTAAGTGAAAAAGCTTCCTAAACGGCACAACAATGATTGAAAAGACAAACGATCTCAATCTGCACATTCCGTTTCTAAAGAACTACACAGACAGACAATGGTAAATAAAGTGTTGGGAAGTATTATACACTGATTTGACTTG
Source organism: Rhododendron simsii (assembly GCA_014282245.1). Classification (NCBI taxonomy): domain Eukaryota; kingdom Viridiplantae; phylum Streptophyta; class Magnoliopsida; order Ericales; family Ericaceae; genus Rhododendron; species Rhododendron simsii. The sequence goes on along the minus strand of CM024959.1, from coordinate 3,966,859 downwards.
GTAGCAAACAGCAAATAAATGAATGCTCATGCCGAGTCAAGCATGCGCGCGCGCGCGTGCCCACACAGAGAGAGAGAGAGAGAGAGAGAGAGAGAGAGAGAGAGAGAGCTGACCCTTCTTGTGCAAGTCCTTCAGAGCATAACCACTAGGATAATTCTCGTATGATGCCATAAAAGTTATGATAGTGCACCCTAGACTACAAAACGGGAAAATGAGTACATACAGTCAATACAACAATTCTATTTAAAACAAAGAAACTCGCCAACCTGACCATGAGCAATCCCAGCAAAATGATATGAAGCAATTTCCAAAAACTCTTTTTCCTGTTGTTGTAGCTGCAGCAAGCGACCTCAGACTTAATTGAAAAAAATTTGCAGCCAAAATATATGAAAGAATCATAAAATTCTTTTTTCACTGGTGATATGAAAAACAAAATTCCCCTATAACTGAATGTAAAGAAGTTCAATATAGCAATAATTGCAACTTCTTCATTGATAGCTTAACATGACTCTCAAATTCCTCTCCATCATTTTCATTTTAACAGGTTGCATTTTCAAGTGATGAAAAAGTTAACCTGGTCATCAAGGCCTGAAATTTTGTTCAAAATAACTAACATGATGAAGCCCCAATCTGCACGCTAAACCTAACCCTGTCAGTTGGCATATAGTAGCAGGATCCTTCTAAATTGGGTGCACTCCCAAGATGGGAGCTTGCCGGGAGCTTGCTTGTAACTAAGATGAGAGCTTATCGGGCCATTAAGGCAGTTATTCTCTTACTTTTAAGGGAGTTATGCCATTGTGGAAGTAAGAATATGAAAATCATATTAGTCAAGAAGTTTTGCAAATTGTAAATATCTAACAACAAAATCGGGAAAATACGTATCAAATTTCCTTCAATGGTTAAGTATTTAATGATATTTTATATACATATTTATCTATAATCTATATACATTGCTTAGGCGCTCCCAACTTCTAGGTACTTCTGCTCCTGCCCCCGTCCCTGCTCCCCTTTCGTGCTACCAAGGTTGGCATTATTATAGCACACCACGATGCAACAAGACTTACACTAGTCCATTCGATAGAATCGATGCTCCAGAGACTCAAACACTCAAAGGGCACATTGCTAATACGACAGTCCACCATTCAAAAGTGCATTCAGGATAGTGGGTTCTCATAAACACCACCATAATATGATAATGACTGCACTCTGCAAAAGTTTTTGTTGACGGTGAAGAATAATTGCACCTCATGTTATGCCATCTATAACATGCATCATAGATATAGAGTACCCATCTATACATCCATTCCTTCAAAATACCCAATAAATTAGTTGAGATGTTAATTAGGCTGAAGAACAGCATACATTCTACTAGCTGCAATTGCTGCTGATAAGTTGAACATTGGAACAGAACTAATCACAAACCGAAGCTCCTGCAGCATTGAGAACGCGGACAATTAACAGGTGTGCATAAGAAAAACTGACCTTATGCAACGCAAAATGCAAAAAAAGCTGAACTTCAAATATGCAACACAATACCTTGTGTGGAAGCTTGGAGTAAAGCAAAACAAATGAAACAACTGGAAGAATGTAGAACACAACCCTTCTATCAAGGAAAACCCCGAGCTGCAACAATTGTGTTACATCAAGGTGAGAACAAGGGGATGAGAAGGGAAAAAAAATCAGCTACTACTTCCATCTCAAGTTTGATGACTGTCAAAAGATTGAAGTTAATCAACACCATATTAACACACAATGTTGTAGACGAATTTTCCCATAATTGAAGGAAAAAATATTGTCCCGCTATAAAAGGAATATATTAAAGTAGCCATCTGTTTGCAAAGAAAATCCAAGCAACATGTACACAACATAGCGCTTGGGGCGCTTACAGTATTTTTATTCCAGCAGTGCCAAGTGCTGTTGTAGCTTTTGCTTAACCCTATAGCTTACTTTGTGAAGCAGTTTAAGGAAGAAAGGATGATGTAAAGGAAAACATAAGACAGCAATGAAGTGAATCAGGCAACAAGCTTAAAATGTTCTTGGATTCCCATCATCTATCTTTATAAATTTGCTTTTGAATTCTGATTGTGATTATTACTTTTCAGCTTGCAAAGAGATACACCTAAAGCTCGCATAGAACTTTAACAAGATGCCACTGATACAAAAGAAGCACAAACATTTATTAGACTACAACATTCAGAGAAAAGTATAAACGAAGGTAATAGAGCCAAAACCAACCTCGACAAATATATTTAACATGGAACTTTGCAAAGTAACTCTATGTCTACTGTAACAACAGATAGCTGGCTGGCTAATGAGAAGCATCTGTTTTGACCTCATTGGGACAAAGAAGAATATTTCATATAGAGATGTTTGTCCAGTAAGATAAAACCAATGTTAGGCACTGCCAAAATAAGATGGCAATCTCAATCTAGCACCGTGGTCCAAAACATAGTTGTCAACAATTACAATGGGGCATGATATGAAAGGATGCAGCCACCCAATCTAAGCAGAAAGCATGCCACAATGAGTACCGAGCATGTACACAAAAATGAGAAGATTAGCAAGGCAAGAAACCGAACATATTGCGGTTCTAGACTCACCAAAAAAAGAGGATATGCTGCAAGCAACGAACGGGGAAGTGCTGAAGTGAAATACCAATGGAAGGGATGTGTCTGGGAAGTATATTTAAGGAACAAACGCAATGTAAACACAAATAATGCAAAAGCTATGCCATGGTAGTTTGATAAAAGTTTTGAGATGACAAAAATAAAGGAATGCTAGAGTTAAAACCATTCAGGAACCATGAGGTCATCAAATATACTATAAAGGAAGAAACGAAGGGGCAGATTAACACTAAATGAGTAAATGCAAACTCATACAGTGCAGACATTATCCAAGTAAAGCCCAGTCATCACCTACAGTTTTGCCAAGTCTCACCAGTCACCACCATTAGCATGCCAGAGAACATGGTTGTTTAATTTCATTCATCCAGCTTATATTTTCACTTTCCTATATTTCTCATCCAATCCGAGTTTTCTACTATCTAACTCATTTATCAGTAATATACCACTACAGACACTTCCTCTGCAGTTCAATGACCTGACTTGATTACCATAGAGTCAACCCTCAACAAATTAACAATAGATGGTCTAGAAAGTCATAACATGATAACATACTGTTCAAATATAACGAATTTTGTCTTCAACCTTTTGTTCTCAAAGGTATATAAATAGTAAACCCTTTGTCACACAGTAATACTTATTTCATACTGTATTATGGTGCTTTTTCCATGCTATAGAGTTTTAACTGTTACAGGTTCAAAGGCAGACCTTTAATCCTTTCAAGAGTCCTCATTCTAAAGTCTTTGATGAATGAGTCCTAAGAGGCCAAATCAAAACAAACACTAGTCATACATGAGTATGATCATGAGAGAGAGAGAGAGAGCGCGAGCGAGGGAGGGAATAAAAAAATTAAGGCAAATGCTAACCAATGCCCCGGGGCACAAGTTAAGATGCAATAAAAATAGAATATGCACAAGTTAAGGAGCAATAAATATGGAAGGTGCAATAAATATGGAATATGCACAAACAAACAAGGAAAAATTGATCAGTGAATAGTATTTCATGTCATAATTAATTTCTACGGAGTACCTTTTATGTTCATATGTCTAATGCCAATGCCATATTGGTACGGTCTAGACCAGAGATTTAACTTTGTTTTATGGGGTTAATTTCTCCAGTCTTCACGTTTCTTTTCCAATTGCAAGGTATGAATTTTTTTCCTCCTTTTCATGTACACTTTTATTTGAAAATTATTCTTTTAGTTTTTTTAATTCGGCAATGACATTTCAAATTATAGGCAGTGTTCTAAATGGTGCTCGGGGCAAGTCGGGCGGCAACCCGCCGCCAAGCGCCTAGGCCACCGAGCGATTCGGCGTTTTTTTTTAAATATATTTTTTGAAGGCAATTAAGCCCGCCAAGATGACCGCCTAGCTCCGCCAAGCCCCGCCAAGACGCCGCCTACCTCCGCCAGATCTTGGCCGCCAAGCTCCGCCAAATCTCCAAATCCGCTGAACAAGCCGCCGAGGGTGAAATCTTGGCGCCGACCTGCCACCGAGGCCGCCATTTAGAACACTATTTATAGGGCAATTGGATGAAGAATTTTTGAATAGTGAGTTCACCCAAAGAAAAAGAAATAATTATTTTGACTTGAATGAGATTCCTGATGAAGAGGAAAATGTTGTACAAAAATTGAGGAAGATATATTACATTCCTATGTGCACTCAAATGAAATTGGGACGTACCTATTATTATGGTGGATATTTAATTACATGCTAAAATAATTGAGTAAGTATCTGTTATTTAGATTGTTGTTGATTTTCTTTTAGAAAATGACATTAAATGTTGGAGAATCTTCCCTATTTAATGCACCTTAACTTGTGCCCCGGGGACACTTGTTAGCAAACCGAAAAATTAAACCCCTGTTGAACCGAGATTGCCTCCTTAAGTTTGAACGTACAACCTCAATGTAATAGTGTTTACACAGTTCTGGGTAGAATTCAAACACACAGAACTGACAAATAACGTGGTATGAGAGCAGAGTACAAAGTATGAGTGGGGGGTGTGCCAATGGCCTACACGCCCCATGATGCCAAGTGAGCATGTTGTGTGAGAGGGAGGGTATGAAACAAAGGCCCACTTTGCCTGGACATGGAAGTGATGTGCAGCATATAGGAGTGAGGTTACTTTCACTTCAATAGCTACCTGTTTGGGTTGAGTTCTACCTCAGACTTCGTAACAAATAAGAGAGCGAAAAGTAAAGAGAGAAAAATTTGGGTCTAGGAAAGACTGATTTCTTTTCGGTAAGTGGACAAGGATATCAACAGAAAGACAATGCTGGCAAGGTTTAATGCCATTCAACTAAACAAAAATGCAAAATTTAACTCTCCTGTTACCTGGCGTTGTCCCCTCCAACTACCATCAGCCTTGGCATATTTGGTTTACATAGGAACAAAGCGCCCAACCCCTATGGAAACTAAACAAACAAACCAAAAGGGGGGCTAACTGTTTATGAGCATGAGTATAACAGCCCCTATGGCACATGAACGTATGCACACAACAGAAAGGCAAGAAACCAGGCATATAACACCACCTCCCAAAAGAAAAACAAAAAAGATAAAAAGGAAGAAGCAAACTTAAGGATCTCTAATGTACGGCACAACATATATGGCCATGTACAGAATAGAAAAACAGCAGTTGCAGACTCATCCGCAGTCTGCACCAGCTTACAAATATAGAGCAAACACATTTCAGACAAACATGATGAGCATGCATAAAACCAAATCTATGAACTATTGAACTTGAACACCTAGTTAGAAACTTGGCCTGATCGCACAATAAAAGTTTCATGTATAATATAACCTCTGGTAACAAAGGATACACCCCATTCAGAACTTCGGTTCAAGACGGAGTTGAACCATAAAACTTGAAACTCAGGCCACACGAACTTCTTCCACATAATTGTATCAACCAGCACAGAAAGACCTGAAATATAAAGGCAAATGGAGTTTCTATCATTGAATGACCAACATTCTTCCCAGAACATAGAAGACAAATGCAAGTCATGGGTATCAATAAAGTTTTGGAAAACTATTCCACCAACCTATGCAAAACAAAGCAGTTCCAATGCAGCATTTCAACGCTTTCCACAACGTAATTGATTTGGTCTGCATTCACAAATGAATAGCCTAAAGCTGAGGTGGAAGTCATGATAAAGCACACATTATCATGTTTCAAAATATGCTCGACAACAAAGATTAAGCATGTATTAAATCCCCCTAATCATTTAGCAGTTGGCCACTGTTGATGCGGACCAAATGTTTTGGCCACCACAAGATATCAACTATTGACATACACGCATGAGGCATAACGTCGATATAAACTGGTGTTCACCACGGAAAAGGGTCCAACATTTAAAGCAAAATGCCTTGACAGTGGGGCACAACGTTCAAGCCTCTGATGTCTCAAGCAATGAAATGCTTTTGTCAATTAAAACGAGCCAATCTACTTTAGGCTAGATGGCTTCCGTCCGGGCCATACCCATTTAATCATGTTCTTACCATGTCCAAGAAAAAGCCTACGACCTAAGCTATTTGTCATCGGAGCATGGCATGAGCAAATTATATGAGAAAAGAACCTCAAAACTCATGAGTATTTGCTAACATAGGTAGCTAACAAATGTCTCCATCCGATAAATTATAGCATCCTCTCAGAGAATTTCAAAACCAAGACCAAGCAGTCATCATTAATGGAGTAATACTTCAGATGGAGAAATATATGCTTATTGGTTTTCTGACTGCTCACCCCACATTAAGGATTCATCAATTCCTCAAAACTGTAGAAAAGTGATATGTTCTTCACGCATACCTATGTGATTTGGAAATGCCATATAGAACACCGACAACAAATTGTTGAGGTTGATGGTAAACAATCATTAAGTGATGGGTGCTTTCTGTTCATAATGCTAAGGCAACGAATTATGCAGAACTTTCATTTCACCTTTCTTTATCAATAAAGTTTAAATCAACTTCTTGAATCATTTTGATGTCAATAGTGTGACCAAACTCCAAGCATCAGTCCCGTCTTGGACTTCAAGTTTCAATCAGTATGCTCATGATTATCGCACCTTCTAGATCCATATTTCATGCATTATAGGGATGAGATACATAAGTTAAAAAACATCCGGTCAACAAAGATTCGTTTCGTCAAAAAGGTAGTCTTTCATCTGAAATTGCAATAGAAAGAAGTGTATATGGCCTTACTAATGGCTACCACAACATCACTATGAATGAATGCTGTAATTTTGCACTACACAAGAGAACTAAGCAAAGAGATCATTACAGTCGTGATAAAGAAGTCATGAGTCGTCTATGTAGCCAATTATGTCTGTTATACTTCTGAAGCATTAGTTATGTGTCGCAACAAGTTTTACAAGTCCGTTCTTTCTATGACTCAGTTTCTTCATGACACATGGATTGAATTAATAGATCAAAATAATTATCAAACTTCAAACATAGAACACGGTGTAAACGAATTTGAATTAAAACAACGCCCACCTACTATTGTTCAGATCCCACACATTAGAGCACATGTAATACATTAACAAGCATAATATGTTTCCGGTGTAAAAGGCAACAAAAAGGATAAGGGAACAACCACTGAACATACCAGCAAAAGCTCTAAGCCCAGAGGGCAAAGCAGTAACAGTACGTCACATCTAAATATGAGTGTAGCAAAAATCTGACCACAAGAAAACAGACAGTGGAGAGGTTTTTAGAACAGCAACAAGAAGATGCCAATTAACTATAAAGTTAATATTTTCATAACTAGAAATGACACAATAACTCTCTCGGAAAAGCAAAGATTATGGGAATCTCCAAGAACAGAAATCATCTATCCTTTTCTGTTTTGATAATGACATGTTTATGCAGGAAGCTTAACATGGGGAGTCAAAAGCTAATCCCTACCAATGGAGCAAGACATCCCTTTATCCATAAAGATAAACTCGAAAATATAGATCTGCAGATAAGCTCAAGTAAAATTTAGTCATTTTGGACATGGGGTATACATACCAGACAGTTTAATGCTGCATAAAAGTGCCCCTTCAACCAATTCCCATAAGCCAGGTTGACTGCATGATTTGAAAGACATTAGCAGAGCAAGGAAGAACCATTTTCAAGGCATAAATCTTGTTTCAGGGGGTGGGAGACAACATTCAATGAGCATCAAGAGGGTAAAATAGAACTGAGCAATTACCCAAACCAAATGCCATTATATTTGGAAGAGGACGTGTGCAGTAGAAGAGCACATGAAACTGGATTCCAGTCAAAATCACAAAGAAAGCTTCAACTTGTCCTCCAAACTTCTTCCTAATCTGCTCCACGAGTTATTCAGATTAGTAATTCTATAAAATGAAACCCTAAATATAAGAAGCTGACCCAGAGATAACCTATGCAGAGAATATTTATTTTACTAGTACAAGACTAAAATAATGCTAGAGAAACAATATGGAGAAAAAGAAACTCGGAACAGTAATAAATTTCCAACCCCAACCAAAATTTCAAAACTTTGAAGTATTTGTGAAATACTTACTACAAAAGGGAGCTTCCTATAGAAAAAGTGTTTCGGATGCTAGAAGAAATACCATATCAAATCTTAGTTAACCTGTTGCCGAGTATAATTTTATTAGACTTAGCCCTTAAGAGAAGAGATACACAACTTAGAGAAGGGATTTAGCAACTCGAAGGCAAGATATATTCAATCAAGTCCTGTTCCGAAAATGGATACGCAAATAAGCTTGTGAGCCCTGTAGATCATGGAGAAGGGTGGTTCCAGTGAAGTATATACCTTATGGAGTGGATTGGTCTTAGTCTCTTAGATGAATGCCAAAATGTCATGAAAAAACCCCTCATCGGAATGGCATCTGACCATGTTGGAATTGATTCAGGAGTCAAGCAATTTTTTTTTGTCGGGAATGGTCAAATCATGCAATTCCTGAATTACGTTGGGTGCGGGCAAAAGGAACATTAGGAGGAGACATTCCCATTGCTCTCATGTTGCAGTGGAGAACTACAGATAAACTGGGCCACTGCCTTCAGTAGAGAGGTAAATGACTAAGAAGTGGTAACTACTGGATCGTCCCTAGGTTCTTCATGCCATCTCCCAAATAGAGTAAGGAGCGAAGGTTTTGAGATGGATGAGGTCAAGGTCCGGCCATTTTAAAATGAGCTATTTCTATGAAGCTTTGTCAGGCAGAAAAGAATCTCCCTTTCCTTGGGAGAGGGATTCGTGTGCCTAAGGAGCTGTCAAAGGACAAAGGTTGTCTTCCCTCCGACAGCAGCTAATGGTAAAAATACTCATCAATACTTGAGAAGGATGAGGCAGCTTGATGTTAACTAGTGTGCATGAGTAAGCAAGGTGGGGAGTTGGTGAATCACCTTCTAGTGATCAGCAGCTCCGGATAATTGGGTCATGACTATAGGGGTGTTTGATTGATGTAGGTATTCCCTCTTTCATTTGGGGAGGAGGGGATTCGGACAAAGAACAATGTCAGCAAAGAAACACTTGGGCCCCATTTGTACCCTCTCCTCCCCCTTGTCCTCGTTTATTCAAAAAGGTTGATACAATAAGAAAGTGACCCCTCATACAGGGACTACGTGGGGGATTACCCAGTATCACCAACATGGTAGTAATAGTTTATTCCATCATCCGAGCCACCCACCCTCCTATCTAATAGTCAAAATTAACCATTATCTCTTTAGTCCACAATAGAACTCCTTTAAAGTGAATACACATAGAAGTTTGATGAAGGATGACAAGTACCTAAACGAAAAAAATTATGCACGCACCTGAATACGAAAATATCTGATTGTCCACAAGATGATGCAACCTAACACCAGACGAACTAGCCCAAACCAATATAAACAACTATAAGTAATTTTCATTAAAAAAATGCTAAATAAACTTTAAAGATCAAATAGCCATGATGTAAGTGATATAAGAGGAAAGAAGATATACTACTGAAAACATAAATAAATAATAAAGAAGATACGAACACCCAATGGTTATATAACAGTAAAACAAGCTTAAGAGCCAGCAGCCAGCATACATAAGAGGCCCATGAATCACAGGGAATATCATACTAGTCCTACAGCCGATTCATGACAATAATTTGTTCTCCAAACTATTAGAATTAATATTGTGAAACGCAAGGGAATGGGAGAGGAATGGGATTTAGAAATGATCTACAGAACTAACGTAGGATTGATTATGAAATTAGTGCCTCAAGCTACCTGCAATAGGAGTTGTTGTTGGGGCTTCGTTGGGGAGGAAACAGTTTTGGAGTGGAAAAAAGGTGAAATTTGGCTTGATTCCCAACATTCATGGCTGCAGGAGTTCCAGATTTGGTACTGTTTGAAGGCTTCGAACAACATCAGAGGTTTGACTTCATACAGTAACTGAAAGCGAATAAGTAGGAAATGGTTTTACGGCTGATGATTGTTCGAATGCTGATGATTGTTCGAATGCAGAGAGTTTTGAGACTTGACAATTTCATAGACCACTTGGCACAGCAAAATAACCTAATCACTGGCATATGTTTGAGATTAACGATGACATACAACCATGCCCAATCTTCAATCAATCTTACCTGCAAAGAGACTATAAATCTTTGGCAAGTGGAGCAAACTCATCATTGATACTAGTGGAGATGCCAAAATTGATACAAGGATGGCACCTACAAGAAAGATATTACTCAACATGAAGCAACTTTAACCTTATCAAAATACTGAAATTCTAGTCATGATAAATTATAACTTTGGCCTTCTCAACACTATCATCAATAATCCAACTGAACTTCACCCTCTTAGGAACACTGCATAAGTGATTTATGAATGTTTAGTATAACTTAGTAATTTACCATACCATACTTCAAGTAGGATCTCAGAAGACATTATGGACTAAGAATGATGGATATGACCAGGCAAAAGAATTAATACCATAAGCAAAAAAAACTAAGGGAGATGACATAGATACACTCGGCCTCGATCAAACTGCTTCACTTAGACAATGTTTTCTCCAGTCCTCGTACCTCCAGGACTAAGACATACTCAGTCTCCAGGCAAGCATTCCCCTTCCATGACCTCCACTCATCCCACTTTGGCTTGCCCCTCAAGAGACCTAGACCTTAAGGCCTACACCAAGTAGCCTATTCTGATCTCCTCTGATTTATACACCACGTCCCTTGAAGGCACTGTGATGCTAAAAATACTTCCCAGGTAGTGAGCAGAGGGTAAGAATCCTCTCAAGGTTGAGCCTCGTGGGGCTGCACGGGATCCCAAACGAGCCAATTTGGAGGGTAGAGTTAGGATTTGTCAATGTGGCTCTACGCATCCTACCTAGAGGGACTTGCACTCTTAGAGAAAAAGACCGCCACAAGATCGCAAGATCAAACTTTGAACAGGATGTGCGACGCTTCATAAGGTGAATTACACCTACCTGTACTGCACCTTCATAGAGTCTCCAAGGCTAGACATACATAACATTGTACACCCCAATGTCTGACAATGGGCAGTATGGGTATTTCAAAAACCTCCAGATTGTAAAAACCGAGAGGGTTTGTCTGCCTATTCTTGACCAAGGACAATGTACACCGTTGAGCTACACCCCATAGTTTGGCCTTACATAAAAAAAGACATCCTCCATGCATGGAAACCGGAAAGGATCATCGACCAACTGCTTCCTTTGAAAACTCGGAAGTTCTACCTGCTCCTCCATGCTTGCAAGGCAAATCAACCAACTCCTTCCTCCAGCAAACTAAGATGGTCCTTATCTGCTCCCACCCTCGCTCCCCTATCTGAGACCACCAGTGCACTCATATCCCCCACCTCTAGTGGTTCCTTTCCATCTCAACTCCTACAATCTTGCTAGAAAGCCCTGCTCTCACCACCCCACCCGATCAGTCACTTCCCCTAAAGAAAAGGCCAAAGTTCTTGACCCTCAACTACACTTCATCTCCACAAAACCTAGCAAGATCCTCAACTAAGGCAATTATGAACAAAGGTACATCCAGCTGAAGCATGACCAACTCGTAGTAAGGTTAGTTGACAGTTGACACTCAATGTCACTTGTCTTGGATTTAGTTCATCACCATTGCCCAATATCACAACCCTCACACGGTTCGATGTGGACCACCTCAAATAGACACATTTTTTGTGGCACGCGAGATTGTTCTTTGTATACATAACTGATGTGCAGGCACACACAACTTTGATAAGAAAATTTCTTCATCTAATCAACTATTCTAATATACAAAGAGAGAACACCAATTGGTGTGAACAAAATTTTGAAGTTGCGAAACAAAAGTGATATCCAACATTGTCCAAATAAAAAAACAATATTTTACTACTTGTATTATAACGTGAATTAACTGTTAAGTCAAAGTAGTACACTTGCTCGAACTCAAGTACCCCCTCCCACACCCAACGTATTCACACTTGCACACACAGAGTCTCTGCCCAACTTCTTGTCTAGTTGTAAAGACAACGTTAATACATGATAAACAGACATATAAGACCTAATAAAACAAAAGGTAAAACTTACCAATGAATGTTCGCGGAACAACTCCAGGGAACTCCAAATGGTCATACTGATGACACAAACAACCTAAAAATCAGTTCAAACTTCAAGTACAACGCAACGAAATAGCAAGGGATAACAATCAAAGAACCAGACGATCGAACTTACATCCTCGATGTGATGCCTATGGTATAAAACGTCGTGCATTGCCTAAAACGAGCCAAAAAAGAGTTGGTTTGGTTTTTGATTTCGATAATTCGACTAACACAATTGAATCACTAAAAATTGACGAATACAGCAGTTACCTGAACATTGAAACTTTCTTCCACCTTCGTGTACGGTACCATAAAGACGTAAAACGCAGCAATGGATCCAAGAAGCAAATCATAACCTATCACAGACTCGAGTTCTTCAATCAAACTAGAATATATGCATACATAGAATACGCAATATACGCAAATAGATTCGAAGCTAGACTGCTAGAGTGTATTGCAGCGACTTACCATAACGATCCACGAAATCCAATGAGTGACGACCCCGACCCATTCTGCAATTCGGGGGGAGAGAGAGAGAGAGAGAGAGAGAGAGAGATGGAACAATGGAGTTTTCCAATTCCAATACTACACTATATGTCACATATGGTTTGCTATTGTCACATTCCCCCCCAAGTACTTAATCCTTTTACAGATTGGCCCTATCCGTCAGGACCCGATTCTATGACCTGAGCAATGCTGATTCAAATTCCCTTGAAGGTCCCGTAAGATAAATCTGTTCCACCAAAAAAAGGACATTTTTTTTTAAAGGTTATGTTCTTATTTAAAAAAAATCGTGTTTGTTAATTTTACACCAAATTTTTGTGGATTATTGATTTGTCTCAACGAGAAGAATTGAAAAAGTAAAAATGTCGAGGAATCGGAAAAATAATTTTATTTTTATTTTTATTTTTATCCAAATATTTTGAAAAATAACCACTTTTCCAGTAAAAAAAGTGAGGTTTTTTTCCCTGAAAAGTAGTTATTTCCTAAAATGTTTGGATAAAAATAAAAAAAAAATCTTTTCCGAATCCTCTCATCAGAATGAATCAATAATCCATAAAAATTTGACGCAAAATTAACGAACGCAATTTTTTTTTTTTTGAATAAGGACAAAACCTCCAATTAGTGCTACAAAAGTTAAGTGAAACGGGGTCAGTAGTTCAAATTTACTTGAATGTTTGGTTCTCACACATCAAAGTGAATCTCAATCATTAATTTCATTTTTGGGAACATATTCAAGGGAAAAAAAAAACACTCAGGGTCCGTAGAGTTATTTTTTGGCAGCCGTGGTGGGGAACCTGTGTTTTTCTATTTTTAAAGAGGTTGCTTTTTGCACAGAGGCTCTGTAAAAGAGGTTTTCGCGCGCACCCATATCACCTCGGTAATTGACGGTCCGGATTTTAAATAAATTATTCGTGTGAATAGTTTAATTAAAATCTGAACCACGCAAAAAAATTTTTGACCGGTGAATTTCTTCACCTCCGTAAAAACCTTCTCTACGGAGCCTATGTAAAAGAAGTTTTTCTCATTTTTAAAATGTACATAGGAGCCTTAACATCTATATATTCATGAAATGCCTAAGCTTGAAGCCTTTCTTTCACGGAAACCATTGCCCCTTCCGCTTGCACCTGCGATTAACAAGTTTTTTCTAACCAGAAAGCCAAGTGCCCATAGTAATTAAATGGCTAAAAACATACTAAGAGTTAAAGGATTGCTATGGCCTAACAGATTATGTGCTCTGCCTTAATTTGATTATTTGATCTTATGTTTTGTAAATATACGATAGTTTTTGGGGAGTGATTTTGTTACTCTCCTTTTTGTTAATGCCACTCCCCTTTGTTTTTATATAAGATGATTTGTTTTGTGAAAGAATGGGAGTGACATTAACAAAAAGGGGAGTGGCAAAATCAATTCCCTAAGTTTTTCTCAATTACCTTAATTTTTCTGATTTTTCATGACGATCTATCTACAAGGACTAAAACTGATGATCAAAATTCTTAAAAATACAGTAAACCTAAAAATAATTCAAAATAACAGTTTTCTTAAATAAGGGATTAAAAAATTTGCTCTTTCAAACCTTTCGTTTGTTGTCCCTTTATAGGCCCTGTACAGTGTGTTGCACTAAATTCTTTCTCGCCGTATGTTGCCACACAATTGCAGAGCAGGAACAATCAAAAAACAAGTGTGGGTTTCAGGGTTTGTTTCAACCAACTCGTAATAGAGTTGTGGTACTTTAGAGAATTCTAAGTGAGTATTTATGTGTTAAAACACTTAAGAGCAAAAAAGTTAACATTTTTAGACTAGTTATTTTACATAGGAATGCTGAGCAAGTGCACAAACCTAGGTGAAGTCACAGCTTCGTTAAGGTAACGAGCGAAAATCCAAAAATCATGCTGCACGGCTCTTCAAACCACTAGGTATTTTACAGAATTCCGAATAATTATGCTACAGCACCTCGCAGGATGGGGCGAGGCAATGTTCACGAGCTTTTTTGGAAGCCACACTGCACGTGCTACCCAATTATTAATTTGTTTGTAAATTGCCTACCCAAATTCTACATACCAAAACAACCATTTTTGAATGGAAATACAATTTTAAGTATGCACCGAGCTCATAATGAGATGATCTAAACCGACCATTTTATAGTTACTGGTTGAAAAGTTTATTGATGAAAAAATTATTTCATCGAACATCTATAGGTATCTAAACCCCAAAAAAAAAAAAATTGAAAATTCGATATTATTTGATAACTATTGATATTTGATCAAGATAATTTTTCTCACGAATGATACATTAACAACACCAATGATATGAGCAGTTTGGATCATATTGTTATGGGTCGGTCTGCCTTCTCTACCGTATGCTTAAAATTGCTAGTATAATGTTTGAAATTTATTATGCGAATAAAGGAATACTAAAAATCATGAGCATTAATTCAATGGGTTAGAGTTAAAATACAAAGACCGGTGCAGTGTCCAAAAATTAGGAAAAATAATAGCCAATGACGTGTTTTGGTAATTAATACCAGTCAAAGACATTTTTAATATTAATAAATGTTCTCACCATATTTTTGACAGGTATTAATTATCAAAATAGCTAATTAGAGGCCGGTTTTTAGGCTTGGTCTTATCCGAACCCTGAATATTATTTTCAAACCTGCTTAGGCACGGATATGTTATCTCATGACTTTTTTGCCCTTTTTATTCCGCATGGTCAACTCCATCTCGCCATTCCTCCTCTCTCTGTGCAGACGATAAACACCCCCCCCCCCCTCCTCCCTCTCGTTTCCACGTTTCCCATCTAGATCCAGCATCAGCTTCGTCTCAAAGGTGCGTCGATTGTGAGGTTGTTGTTCCACCAGTACTCGCCTAGCATGCCATGGTCGGCGGTGGATTCCGTTTCAATTCGAGAAGAAAATCTTCATTTACTTCGACAATAGTTCCGACCAACATAGCCAAGCAGAAGTGCTCTACGAAGACTAGAGCCTGAGCCCCAACATAAGCGAGTCGCTGTCTATCTCGTTTTCCTCTTCCCCCGTCGCCGCTACCCGTTCAATTTTTACAAGTTACTGCTTTCTGCCTCCGGCTGTGTTCTTCAAGTATAAAGAAAACATAAAATTATTTTGTCCAGGCTACTACAATTATTTCATCGGCAATATTTCTAAAGTTCACAAATTGCTCGATTTTGTCAGCATTAAAGACAAAGCTCAGCTAGATGTCCTGCCACAATTTCCTCAAGTTTGATTTATATTTTGCTCAATCAGATTTATGTATGAGTAATAATGTTGTGCTTGATTAGCATAAAAAAATTGATTATAAAAATCGATAGTTATCATAGAATTGACTATGAGAATTGGCAATTCACATAGCCAGTTCTCATAGCTTAGTTCGCATAGCTATGAGAATTGACAGTTCACATAGCCAGTTCGTTCTGTATATTTTTTATGATAATTGTGTTTTTTTCTATGAGAACTTTTATTATCTGTGATGATTATCTATGAGAACTGTATATTTTTCTATGAAAACTATGTATTTTCTATAAGAACTGTGTATTTTAGTGTGTGGTGAGACTATTTGAACAAATGTATTTTTTAGTTCATATAGCCATTTTACATGACAACTGTCTATGAGAATTTTTATTTTTATTTTTTACGAAAATTGTGTTTTTTTTATGAGAACTGTTATTGTCCATGATGATTGTCAATGAAAACTGTAAATTTTACTATGGGAACTGTCTATGAGAACTGTGTATTTTCTACAAGAACTGTGTATTTTATGTGAGAACTCCCTATGAGAACTATCTATGAGAAGTGTATTTTTTCTATGAGAACTGTTATTGTCCATAATAATTGTCTATGAGAACTGTGTTTTTTTATGAGAATTGTTATTGTCCATGATGATTATCTATGAGAACTGTGTATTTTCTATGAAAACTGTGTATTTTGAAAACTCCCTATGCGAACTTTATTTTATATAAGAACTGTATATTTTTTTAAGAAAACTGTCTATAAGAACTGTGTTTTTTTTATAAGAACTGTTATTATCAATGAGAATTGTGAATTTTATAGGAGAACTGTGTATGTGTGGTGGGCTATTTGAACTGTATATTTTTTAGTGCACATAGCCATTTCACATGAGAACTCTGTTTTTTCTATGAAAGCTGTGTTTGTTTTCTATGAGACTATGGGTCAGAAATTGATTCTAAAAATATAAATTTTACTAAAAAAGGACACGTAGACAAAAAGTTAAAAAGAATGGATAAAATAGTAGAAATGCATGAAAAGTCAAAATAAAAGACTAAAATAAAGAAGAATTATTATTGTCAAGACTATTTGAAGTCCGAACTTAGAAAACGGGCCAGCCTAAAAATTCCCCTACTAATTTACCAGGGGAAAAGTCGGTGGCCTGGGTTCTTGACAATCGTGGGTCGCGGACTAACCAGAAACAGGCCCATGAGAAGTTGAATGGGAAAGCCAATCGCGGCCCAATCAGAATCCGGATCAGATAGACTCATCTGAACATATGGATCCAAACCGGCCAGGTGCGCGCCCCTGTGGATTAATCCGATGCGCCTCTGTAGATTTAGTATTTTGGGGAACTATTTCACATAAATTATCAGAACTGTTCAATTAATTTAAAATAAGTTTTTAAAAGATTCTTGAAAAAATTCAATCCATTCGGCTTGATCAGTTTGTTCAATTTTATTCTGTAAAATTTGACAAGAACCATTTGAATTAATCGATTAAGCACTTATCGATATCCGAATGAGTTGATTTTTTACGGGAACCATTAAAAGTATGTTTAAAACAAACGGAACGGCTCCGATCATTTGCATGGGCTCCAAAATAGGTCCCACAAAAAACTTGCGTCAAAAGTTGTGTGAACCCTTGTTTGAGGGGAACCGCCCCACACACACACACACACACACACACACATATATATATATATATATATTGAGATTGTGCGTCTATTATTTGGTTTGCAATAGATATATGTACCCCGAAAAATGTCTCCGTATGAGAAATCAGTGATTCAGATTCACTTGGATGTTTTCGAGATAACCTTTCGGGGTACCTGGCATTGCGATTTGATTTATGATACTGGGGACTAACACTAGGATTCGAGAGATTATTCAGCCCCATTGGGGCAGCACATAAATCTCTCCACACCACACATAGTGTAGGGTCCTTACACTAAGTCTCGAGAGTTGGACCCCTACATAAATATGTGATTGAAGAGAGACCTTGAACACCACATGGTGGAGCCCCAAAGGCATTGAATTATTTTTTCCTAGAGGGACAACAAAGGAAATTAAAGAAGCGAGGGACCCAATTTTGCTGAAAACTAAATTAGCTAATTATTTTCTTCTTTCTTCAGGATTGTTTGTGCTTCCATATGAGTTAACTTTGGTTTAACTGCCCAAAATTGTGAATCTGTACTGAGAATCGGGACCATTCATTTCGTTTTGTGATGAAGTCACAATCTGTCATGGACATGGAAGGTACCCTTACCGATTAGAACAATAATTCTTACTATCGTTTTTTTTTTTTTTTGATAATCAAAAAGGTGGGAAGGGACAACCAGCATAGCAACCCCCCTTGGGCGTGACCATAGGGACTCCCTACCCGCCAATGGAATATCTGGTTGCTGGGGGCAAAAAAAATAAGAAAAAAAGAAAGTGCAGTTGTTATTGTCCCCATTTTCTACAAAAACTCATACGTTCATACCCAGTTTGTATCTAGTTTGATGCTTAAGGAGGGCGATCGAATGAATACAGACCTAACCGCGAAAAAACGAATAATCTACAATACACTAGCTAATGTGTTACTACTTGTTTACATACAATCATCCATGTTCATCAAGAAAAGCAAGCTTTCTACTCATGATTATGTGCAATACTGTCAATCTTCTCTGGTATATCAAGATTGATGCAGGCAGGCTTAATTGTACACTATTATATATAATTAACACGCAACAATTGTTCTTCTTCCCTTGCCGATCATTACCCTAGCTACTAGCTAGAACGACGAAAAGCATTCGTGTTCCGAAGAATTCGAGTCTTCGCTTGGGGTGTGGTTGTGCCTGCCTTCGTACGTTGTTATCACCATTCGACAATCTTCTGATAATCGTTCAACTCTCTTCTTCACTCGACAATTACTATGCGTACACCGATAATAGCTCCTGCACATGCAGTATAATTGTTGAGCAGAGAAACCAACAACAACAACCATCTTGCCCATCAAAAATAAATAAATACATAAATGAACATCTTTATTTTATCGCTTTCGGGTGCAATATATATATTAATCCTTTACGCTTGTTAAGAATAATTGACAACAAAAGCATCTAGTACAACTTTGAAAAGACTTCAAAAATGTTTGGCTATTATTTTGCTTATTCGCTTCTATATTTTTATTTAGAGCTACTTGATTATTTGCCAAATCATTGAATTTGATTAATTTAAGTTTAATTAATTACGCAAATAAGATCGATGGTAGAGCTTGCACTCATCCTTTTATAGTTGGACATGAGTGATATACTAACAAATTAATTCAATAATCCTAATTTTCCATGCACCATCTTAATTAGCTCGATGTACATATAGGAGTAAGTTACACACATTTGAATCTCATTAAATATTACTGCATGCTTTATCAGATAATGCTCATGCTCTATTTCTGAAACATTTTTTTTTTCCTCGGCAAATGAAATATTTTATAAAACTCGAAAGGGGTGCATCGAAGGAAAAAGCATTAAAGCATACAAGTGTTGCACAAAATGAAAATAGAAAAACATCCAACCAACAGTTGGATACCTCAAAGCTGGGTTACACTTTCAGCTTCCGAATACCATCTAAATAACCTTTAAAGTCTTCCACCGTATAAATCTTGATATTAAACTTCTACCATATATCTATTTCTGAAACCTTCTTATCATATTTAGCCATACATAGCATGAAATAGGGCCGTCTATTTCTTTCTTCTTTTTTTGATTGGCATACGGGGCGGTCTATTTCTTGTCTACAGGTGATGGTTTCTTTTGAAAAGAGAAGAAGGAAATTTTATTAATGAATTTTGTAAATCTATTACAGAAATTAAAAAAAAAAACATGAGACAAGATGACATCAAACCCCCGACAATCATAAGTCGCCCAGAACAAAAGTCAAGATTAGCCCTACATAGCATGAAATAGGGTGGTCTATATCTTGTCTACGACTCTACAGGTAATTACCCTAATCATTCCAAGCGAAGAAATAGCTCCCAAAATTCACCATTATACTAAACTGATTTCTCAACACCCTTATTTTGTGAAATAGCTTTTCAAACCACTCTAAAATCCGTTAAACACGTAAATTCATGTATAAGCATCCATTTCCCTCCCCAAATTCTCTAAAATAGAGTAGATCAGGTTTAACGAATGGCAAAAAAAAGAAAAAAATAATAAGTGGCAAATTTTGTAAATCAAATAGATTTCACAATGAAAAATAATTAAAATTTTATTTACTACTCCTACCATTCTCTTCTTTTGTGAAACGTTGCAAGAACGTCAGAAACCAAGTGTAATATACTAGTAACAAATTCAGTGAGAAGAATAACTCAAAAATAGTAGAAATCGCAGACGAGTATTCCATTGAAGAAATTATAATAAGGTCCTTTATTGCTAATTCATCTGGAATGAATACGTCCTACACCTGGATGCGGGAATGCTGTAAAACAACTCCATGTAGAGCGCTGTAGTGCACCACCACAGTCGTCCAATAGTGTTTTCAATGATCCAGATGAAAAACGAACTCTTTCAGAGAAAAATTAAACCTTCCCTGAAAGAGTTTGTATTCAATTCGGACCATTGATTACCGAGATAGACGGTCCGAATGCACCCTACAAGACGCTCTACAGAGAGAGCTGCTTTGCACCATTCCCGGAATATCCCACCCACCCACTCTTTATGTGCTGCATACAATAGGATTCCACAAACATGAATGTAACGTATATTCAAGTGTATGATTTCAGCACAAGGATTTTAGAATATTGTAAGAACAAAATGTAATATTGTAAAACACCAAGTAAACCAAGCAAGTATATATAAAAATAAGAAAGGCAAATATTGTTAGAACAAAATGTAATATTGTAAAACACCAAGTAATAACTAGAGGGGTAAGACTGTCTTACGACTAATATTCCTCTATAAATTTGTATTAGAAAAGGAGCTTGTGAGCGTTTGGGTTGAATCTTGGAACTAGTACACTATCAATCAAAGTGCATTGAATCTTGGAACTAGTACACTATCAATCAAAGTGCGCTAGTCCTAAGATTAAACCCAAACACTAAAAAGCTTTCCTCTTCCAGCTATCGAGCACCATGAAAATTTGAACGAGTCACGAACTGAGTTGCCAAATGAATATGCAAATGGGATTCTAACTCGATCTCACAAAAACACAATTGAATCTCTCTCTAGCATGTATACATCTAGAATATGTGAATCTCTCTTTTCTCACCTTTCCTGGAGAATACCTACATATATATAAAGGTAATAGGAATTAAGTATATATAGTAAATTGTAATAATGTTTAAACTTAATGACAGAAATAAATCTCCTTTATTTTTGTAACCGGCATTGATTTATTCTCATTGATTAATATGTAACGGTACAATAATGAGAAGATAACGATTGAGATATATGCATATAATGGTTGGTAGGAACACTCCTACCAACCACATATTTCTCATATATGTGTGGGGCTCATTCCACAATTAAATTATATTTATTTTTTGTTAAAATGTTCCAACACTTCATCCCTAGTCGTGAACCAATCCTATAATTGATACAGCGATGCTACACCCACCGCTCATCTTTTATCGCTCATATTCATCGCTCTCAATTTCATTGTCCGTCTCGTTCATTAATGGTCTGGATTTTAAAAAATATATCTTCCAAGAAAAAGTCAAACTCTTCCCTAGAAGAGTTTTTTAAAATTCCACCCATTTAAAACAATTTTGGATGGTGAGATTGAGAGCAATGAGGGGAGCGATAAAAGATGAGCAGTGGACGTAGACTTTTCGTAATTGATATCATCGTCCTGATTCTCCTGAACTTGGATTTTGTTAGCTTATTAGCTATGGAAAAATATAAAAAAAAACTATAACTTCAAAAATTTCAACATTGCAATCATATATCGTGAAAATCTTCACACAGGACATTATACGAACGCAAGCCAGAAAATTACACGAAGTCTTCCATGCACAATAAAATGAATTCATCCAACGAATAATTAATTAAATTTCCAAACCTTTTTACTCCTATCTTGTTTTGGTTTATGAGTAAGGGCCCTGGACGGCTGAACAGACACATTTGTATTTACTTAGGGGAAATGATTTTCACAATCCCCTTTTTATAATTTACATTATCTTTTTTGTCTTTATTCATATAAATATACAATTTTGCCTTTAAATGTGTGAAAAAGTGTTATGGAAAAAGGGCAACACAGTAAATTTACGTGGATAAAGACAAAATGAGGAGTATGAAAATCACTTCCGCGCCCTTAATTTTGAGACCGAAGAAAGTACTAATTATAAGGAATCAAGTCTTGGGCTTACGTGCAAATTAGTTTCTCTTTTGTTACTCCTACTTCTTTTTCAGATCGGCAAAGAATTTTATATTAAAAAAATGCATTGAGAAAGTTTCGAAGAGTTTGCCGAGCAAAAAAAAAAAAGTTTCGAAGAGTGAACAATGACCTTTCTAATGTTGCTACTTGCAAAAATTCAATCAACCCCTTGGCTTCTCGATTTTTAAATACATCAAAAAAAAAAAAAAAAAACCCCCCCTCCAAAAACGAAGCCTGATGTTCCCAAAGCCAACTTGTTGAACCCCCAATATTCACCCGAGATTCCAAAAAGCCCAAATATTAACCAAAGTTATTTCTCAACAGCCCATACGCCAATACACTAGTTACTACTAATACTTGCAATTAGTGCAACCATCTGGAGCTACCGAAACATCACCGGAAAAATAACCGCCGCCATCGCCGGTTTCTCTTTTTGCTACCGCAATAGATAGATGCTATCTATGAGGAATTGCATAATTTCAGCAAGTATATAGTGAAATTCAATGTTCATATCATGACTCGCATCTGCTAACACATTTTCCCGTGGGCCGAAGCCCCCCAGTCCAAACATTGATCTATGTCAGTAGTACTTCTGAAGAAATGATATAACAGTAGCGCACGCACCTTCTAATAAGTATACTATGTGTAAACTTATGCAAAACAAACAGTAGAGGGAAATAGATGGAGGGAGATAGAGTATGTATAGTCTTACCTAGGATGAAGGCTGTTCTTGACAACTTTCTGGCCATATTTCCTCCATTTGTAGCCATCATCAAGCACATCCACTTCACTTCTTGTTTGGAAACAAAACCTTGGCTCCCTTAGTTTTCTCCTCACTTTTACCTTTCCCTTCTCTCCACACCCTGAGGATGATGAGTTCCTCCACCTGTCAATATATAAAATGTACATACACCCAAAAATTTTAAAACCACTACTCTATATTCAAGCATTGTGATTGTATATTATCCCAAAGTGATAAGTAAATGTTTAAAAAGAACAAAAGTACTGAGTACCTAAAAAATATACCTCGAAATTACCCTGAATAAATTTTTAGAGGTATTTATGACTATTAATAGACTTTTATTATTAGCAGTATGAAATACATGTTCAAGGTGATTTCGGGATATATTTTTCAAAATACCGAGGCATTGCTCTAAAAAGAAATGCAAGTCGGTGATAACCCAAAAAAAAAAAGAAGTAACGGTGGAAATTGAAAATGCACTAGTGTTCGGCAGAGGTTGATTTCTGCATAACAAGACTATTATTAGTTCAAGCACTCATTTCTTTCACAGGCTAGTTCATACAAATCTTTACTCTGATTTTAAATTTGTTTCCCATAGGTACGGAATTGGCTTTGAAGATCAGTCGATGTGCTTAGAAGGTGACCTGAACACGTAAGTTAGGAAAAGAACTCTGATTTCTTCCCATGTACTCCTTACATGAGAGAGAGAGAGAGAGACAGAAAGATACCCGCATCACAACAGAAGCTTCCTAATGCCCTCTCAGAATATAAGGAGATCTGGTTCTACGCCAAAGTGAGGATTATTCAGTTTGGTTAGAAGATGCTTTTTGTACAACATGCTCTCTCTCTCTCTCTCTCTCTCTCTCTCTCACACACACACACACACACAGAGAAAGGTGCTGTATAAAAATATATGTTAAATGGTTAAGTGAAGGCAGGACTGCAGTTAGAGTATCTCCGGTACTTATCAAAAACCTATTCAGATTCAATATCTGAGCAAAAAGTAAGAACTCCTAAAAAATCAGCTCCATCCTTAACCCAATCTCATTCCCTATTGAGTTTTACTCAATTATTTCACCAAATTAAGGGAGACTCAAACCCAAATTTCTACCGCTACTTCGTTGCCAGCTCTAGCAAGGGTGTCAAATCCAGATCGAAAGGCTAGGTCGCCATGCGGTGGTCAGAGAGAGAGAGAGAGCAGTAACAGGAGGTCGGGAGAGGGAGAGACCGACCTAAACTGTTGCAGTTCCAGCGGTGGCAAGCGGCAGTGCATGGCCGTTAAGGATTGAAATATGAGTAAAGGGCCGGAGATACATATATATACCAAATGGAGATTCTTCTTCTTTTTTTCCCAAGGAACTATCCCACAACAGGGCCAATAATTGGACTCCACTGTAGAGCGCAAACCTCCGGGTGACCAGACAGCCACCACGGCCTGACCACCACGTTCAGCAGGTAGTAGGTACGTACCAGTCCTGGTAAGACTCGAAGCCTGCCCACTTTGGAGCAAAGCCAAGTGCTTTCCGCTGGGGCAAGCCCTTGGGTGGTACCAAATGCTCTTATGCAGAGACTCAGATCTATACCTTACATGGGTAGGTTTTACTATATTTCTGACATTATAAGTCTATGACCATAAACAGATTCAAAAAATCTTAGCTTTTGAGAGAGAGAGAGAGAGAGAGAGAGAGAGAGAGAGAGATTACCATGAAGTGCTGGCATCATTTGCATTAGCGCTGCAATTCTCATCATTAACGGTCTTTGGATCTATTTGTCCCACCTAAATTAAATCAAGATTCAAAACATAAAATATGGATATTAGCAATATTTAATTTTCTATTTGAGGTAAATCCTAGTAAGGAAGAGCGAGAAAACCCAGATCACAAAGACTATGTTAGCGTGTCCTACTGCCAAAATCGAGGCATAAATTGGCAGATCCAAAATAAAAATAAAAAGCCATCTTATAACAGAGCATAGTAAAAAAAAAATTTAACAAAAAAAGGTAAACAAGAATTAAGTCATACTATAAAAACCATATGATAACAAAAATTTAAATAATTTTCAACAACCTGATCGTTATTCCAAGCGGCAGGTCTGCTATTGAGTTCGGCATGGCCAACAAACCCTACGGCAGAATCGCTACCGCCGCCGTTTCTGCTATGGTGGTGGTTGGTGGTGGTGGTTCCGCCGCCGCTGCTAAGCGGCTGAGACATCTGGCAGCTAGGTTGCTGTGAAGGGGCCAAGAAGCCCATAACCTGATTCTGATCATCGAAATGAACAAAGCCCAATTCCTGGATTGTGTGCGGAGCCGCCGCGAAGGATACAGTTATGTCGTAGTTCGGCAACGCTGATCCTCTCTCTCCTTCCATAGTTTCTTTTCTTTCTTTGGCGTTCAAACTGTGCTAGTAGTACTTTTCTGACGGACTGGTGGAGATTATTCTCTCTCTTGTAGTGGTGGTGGGGTGGTGGTGCATGTGTATAATGTGTAAGGGGGGGTGTTTTGGGGTCAACTAGCTAGTAAACGCTTGATATGTATGGATTGGAATGTTTTGGGGAAGAATTATATTTCTCCTCTATCATCTGATCTTTAGGGTTTTTTGGGAGTATATAGTAGAAGACATGCACAGTTTAATGGTGACCCCTCTCTCTCTCTCTCTCTCTCTCACACACACACACACACAATAGAATAACGTAAAAAGTTAAAATGAAGGGACAAGGACGCATGACTGTTTGAACAATTACTCTAAGCATAAACCAATGGAAAATAGTAATGTTTGTGTTTGTCAAAAAAAATAAATAAATAGTAATGGATGTATTTAGACTTGCCTTGTTTGGTTTGGATTTTGAAGGAGATTTTTGAAAGTAATGTATATATAGAGAGATAAATGGAGATAATTTTTTGATTGTGCACATGAGTTTTGAGACTCCAAAACAAACAGGACTGGCCTATGTGTATTGGACGAATTTAAGTTTAAATACATAAATTGTGTCCGGATGTGTGTGTATATAAATCTGTGTACATAACTTCGTTTTAAAATAATTAATAGGGAACAAAAATCATTTTTCTAGTGGGGATGGTCATGTTCACTCATTCCTGAGCTCTTTATGGATCTACAATATTGATGATGAGAATTATTCACCTTTATTAACTCGTTGAAAATATCAATCACGTCAAAAATTATAATATGAGTGAAAAGTTAAATTTCAAGCATAGAGACCATGTTCGTTTTGAGATTTTGAATTTTGTGTAATGCGTAGAAAGAGATAAATAGAGAAATACAAGCAATAATTTAAAAAAAATTATTTAAGATTGTATGCCAAAAGAAAAAGGTTAAGACTTGAGTCTCAAAACGAACATGATCCGAATCAATCAGACCCATACATCCCCAAATAAATACGTAGGTATATAATTTGGTGTAATCATGTGTCTATCAATCTAGAAGTACATATTCTGGTAATTTAAGTAAATTTCTTGAAACGTGTTTTCGCTATCGCATAATCCATAGTTTTGGTAATCATAATTAGAGGAGAATTAGGAATACTTTAAAGACTTCTACGAGATTAAAAAAAACGTACTGTATTCTAATCCTTTCTACACGTCTCTATGGTCAATATTTAAGTAAATTCACGTGGAACGTGTTTCCCATTTTTTGTTAATCCATGCCTAATTTTTCCAAGAATTAATGTTTAAATAATGAGACGCACTAGTAATTAACCCTACCGATAACGTCAATTACTTTGTCACAAAGTAAGGGATTTTCTCTTCTATAAAAAAAAATTAGAAGATATTGGAGATGTTTAATTGAAGAAATAAATTCAGGTTGTTATTTCCACAAATACTGTGAAATGAGATCATGAGTTTTTGCTCTTACTTTAAATGTTTTTTTTAACAACTCAGGTGCATGTCCAAGCCAATTTACGCGCATCTCAACTTATTCTGAGAGCCCAATATCATTTCCCTCTTGCGGGTAGACCAATTAAAATTGGGAGCAAAAAGCTCCCTCAAAAATGTTGTGTACCATTTTGTCTATATTGTTTGAGGAGTACTAGGTAAAAAAAAAAAACTCCAAAATTATCCCAAAAAGGTAAATCAACAGTACAAATACACTTTTGCACCATTAATTTATTTTTTCGGGATACATTTTTTTGTACTTAAAATTTCTCTACACAATCCATCTCAAGTACATATAACTGGGGAGGTTTGAACGGTAAGCAACCGACAACCATGTAGTAAAAAAAACCTGGTAGATCCATGTATTGGATGAGAACATTTTTGCTTAATCCAATAATAGAAATTAATATACCGAAATTTGTGGTATCTCTTCTCAGTAATGGTCATGTCATTAAAACAAAAAGGTGGTACGAAGTAATATGATCAGATTCCATGCCAGTGGTATCATTTTTTGGCTTCTGGTGGCACACTTATTTTTAATTTCTGTGGCTGGTGTGGAGCCTTTCACTGTGGACCGAGACTACCAAAAAGTAGAACATTATAGAAATTTTGTTAACTTTATCATAAATCTTGATTTCGCTACGGGCAAAAAGAAGAATCCGGAATTGTGCAAATCGGTGCGTGTTCCACTTCCAAAGTCCTAGGGGGAGCAAGGGGTTACTTTCTTTATGAGTTCATGTAGCTAAAACACCCCGTCTTTTGCGACTTCAGGAGTGAAAGGAGTAAGGGAGAACCTTACTGATACTCAATAAAGCGAGGAAGTTAATTCAGAATTGATGAAATTGAGATTTGAAATCCGACAAAAACCGATTCTATGGGAATTTCTATATAGAAAAACCTTGAGTTTGGACATGAACTTGGATGATTCAACATTTGACGATTTTTAGGGGCCTTCATCACGAATCATGGTATGCGTACACGCACATACGCTCATACACGTACCCGCCTCCACACGAGAATCATATACGCTCCCGCGTGCCTTGTATTTGACGTGTGGAATAGGCCCGTCTTACATCAATTATCTACTTCCTTCTTTTTTTTCTTTTTTGCCGCACGTTAATACATCTGCAGAAATTAGAGACGAGTTAGTAAGTTAGTCTACGGAGGGTCCAATGACTGTCCATACTTCATAGTCTTGGACCCACAAACGCCCATGATGCAGTTTGAACCCTTGGACTACAATTGCGTCTCGTATACAAATTCCCACGCACACCATCACAACATATATATATAGTCATCTTCGATTAACTTATCTAAACTAACAATGAAAGGGGAAGAAATCAAAATAATATTTCTGAAAGCAAAATAGGAAATATAAGAACAACATAATCACAAAGACTTATTCCATCTGTCCCGATTTATTTGTCCCAATTTTGACTGTCCAATTTCAAAATCAATGGATCAGATTATGTAAATTTTCAAATCAATGGAAAACTTACTCCCTGCAGGAAAACTTAAATTAGTAAGTCCTAGAATTTTCCTGCCAACTGAACATTAGGAAAGTTATGGGAAAATTGATTTTCCTATCCTTTCCTGGCAACTGAACGGGGCCTAATAAATTGGAAACCCGAGATTGAACAAACAAATCGGGACGGAGGGAGTAAGTTTTTGTAACAGCTCAAATTACAGAGAAGTGGACGGTATTATATAGTACCTTGTTTTGTTATAGTACATTGTTTTATACGTACACCTCTTCGTTACATTAACCACTACTAGTAAGTTAAATATTAATCATCAAAAAATTCGAGTTTCTGTCAATAAATCAGAGCTTCTCCCTCTTAAAAAAAATAAAAAATAAAAAACCTAACCGCCTTCTATCTTCATTTCTCTCCCTCCCCCAAGGGTTTTTACCACCTTAGTGTGGCAGCGCAAGGGGAGGGCTTTAGCCATGATGGGTTTTTTTCTTCCTCTTAAGTGGTGGCTGTTTTTCTCTTCTTTAATAACCTCTCCTTTACAATGAAGGTTTTTCTCTCTCGGTCTCAGATTTGAGAGTTTCATTTATGTTTTTTTGCTCTTTTTTCTTTCTATTGGCTTCTCCTTCATGGCAATGGTGGTGGTGAAGGTCCTTTGAGGAAGCAAGGCGGCAGTGGTAGTGCTCTAATGAAGGATCAGATCGGTGGACTAGCTTTCCATCAGTGTGTGGACGTGATAGTTGAGGATGCCCAATGCCTCAAGTTTGTGTTTGATCAATGTGATTTTCTTTTTTGTGCATATGAGTGCAAGTGAGGTGACCCATTCAATAGCTTTTAGAGAGAGTAGTGATCTGAGTGTTTGTACATGGAAAAACTACCACTTTTTGTGGCTTTCTAGTCTTTTGACTGATGACGGATGGTACTCCTAATCTTTTGTATCTTTATTTTCTATCAACAAAGCTATTACCATTTTGGCAAGAACAAAAAACCACTACGAGCTAGTAACCACCGGGGTGGGGTGTTAGTTCAAGTGCCTCAGGCAACCGGGTCGGGTCACAATCTTCCCCCTTCCAACAGAGCTAAGTCAGTCAATTTCCGACATTCCATAGCGGATGGGTTTCTCTATTTGAACATCGCCAAACTACGCTAGTCGCTCTAGCTCACATTTTGCTCACATTTTTCACCGCGGTGAAAAACTATACACATACTAGTAGAGCTATAGCTAGAACTTACGTCCAACAAAACTCCATAAAGATAATTTTAAGAGAGAGAGAAAGAGAGAGAAGAAATGTAGGGCAGCAATGAGTGGGTGGTGGGGTATATGAAAACTTCAGCAGTCCCTGTCAAATAGCAGTTTGGCAAAAGTCTGAAAGAAAACTCTAATTATTCCTTCCTGCTGCCAAATCTTATTCCAATTCCAATATATGCCCTAAAATCTACTCAGACCACTTTTCTCTGCAAAAAGAAAGACTCTCTACTCATAACTCCCACCATTTCTCTACCCCCCGGCCGGCCGGCCCCTACACATACATACATACCCCTAGCTAGTTACCATCTCTCTCTCTCTCTCTCTCTCTCTCTCTCTCTCTCTCTCTCTCTCTCTCTCTCCTGTACATACATACATACATACATACCCCTAGCTAGCTACCATCTCTCTCTCTCCTGTTATTTCGTCATCGTCTCTCACATTATTCCCATGATAAGACCCTCCCAACACCCCCCACAATATCAGCAACATGACAATCTCTCTCTCTCTCTCTGTCTCTCTCTCCGACTACTATATACGTACTAGACCAATTTGAAAGAACAAAATAGTACTACTAGTAAACTACTAATCCAACAATGACAAAAAAATTTATCCCATCTCTCTCGCTGCCATTGAGCATGCATGAACTAAAACAGCGTCAAATTGGAAACTTCACTATTGCATGCAGAGCCTTGCATCAAGGTACTGTTGATCGACAGATCCTAAGTCATGACTTAGAATGTGCAGCCCGCTGCGATATCTCATTAACGGATCGTTTGATGCTTGACGGGCCGGATAAGATATTTGAGATTGAGATAAAGAAGAATGAATGAATAAGACGTGAATTACATATAAAGGGTATTAATTAAGAAGGAAGGATCAACTATGAAATAGGAGTAGTTTGTTTGGGAGTAGTTAATTGGGGTGGAAGAAAGTGGGTGAATAAAGAAATCATGTGATACATTACTGATTTTTTTTTTATTGGCTATAAATTTTTTAATTGCCGTTATATAACTTCTCTAATGAGAATGTAAAGAACATTTAATTGGAAGGTTTCGAGGGCACACCGGCAATTCTCCACATCCGGATAAGCAATTACGATGGGATGTGGAGTGGAACAAGCAATCCGAATTCTAAAGGCAAACATAACTTCTCTAATGATCGAGAATGTAAAGAACACTTCTCTAATGATCGAGAATGTAAAGAGCATTTGGAAGGTTTTCGAGGGCACAACGGCAATTCCCCACATCCGGATAAGCAATTACAATGGGATGTGGAGTGGAACAAGCAATCCGGATTCTAAAGGCAAACCGAACAAGGAATAAAAAAAAAAACCTCCCTTGAGTCCCTTCTTAGATCATTGTGGCCCCACCCTTATCTCACTCTCTCCTCCCGCAACAAACAGGCCGTAATATTTTGTTGAAACACAATTTGTTACAAGTTTTAGGAAAGGCAATCGTCGGAATGCACCCACACATTAGCAACACAAATTAGTGTACCTTGTAGAAGGATCACTACAATTTCTATCGACAGTGTAATGTCGTGTGAGTGTGACAGCAGAAATAATGAACTGTACATATGCACCTTCTGTTATATATAAATACTAGCGCTTACCCGTGCCTTCGGCACTACGCACCCCGGGATTGTCGTAGGCACGGGCATTTTTGTAATATATTTGTAAGAGTGTGAGTATTTTCTTAAAAGAGTTGGAGAGTACACATCAGCCCTTGGATTAAATCAATCTTAACCCTTGGACCAACTTGTCTTGTGTGGTCCCCACACCCTTGTGTTTTATTAAATAGATATTGAAAATTAACCACATTTCACAATAATGATTATTGAATTATCCAAAGAATTCTACATTGCTGATGTAATTGGTCGGCCGGAAAATTTCAATTGCGTATCTTGGGAAAATTAGGAAAGATAAAAAGCAACCGAAATTTTAGAAAAAAAAAAGGTGTCTGGCACTCTTTTTGAAAAGATTTTGCCATCTGTGAAGACATGTGAGGGGTGATATGGGCTAGGATTTGCTAAGATCCAAATATCACATTCACATCTAGGAGCAATGAAGTGTAGCTATGGCCGCCCTATATATGAACATATCAAATCAGAAATTTGGTATGTTGGATTTTGTTGTTTGAAAAAAAAAAATTGATTT
The DNA here is from genome assembly GCA_014282245.1 of Rhododendron simsii. Lineage (NCBI taxonomy): Eukaryota > Viridiplantae > Streptophyta > Magnoliopsida > Ericales > Ericaceae > Rhododendron > Rhododendron simsii. The sequence goes on along the minus strand of CM024959.1, from coordinate 3,935,082 downwards.
GGTATGTAGGAAAAAATAAAACAAAATAAAATGCTTAGGGGAAGAAGAGAATGGTCGAAGGTGATTTGTCATTGGAAAATTAAAGTGGGTTCGTGAAAAATCAAGTCCAAACAATTTAATGTCAACTATATAAGAAGACGTAACGACGAATAAAAGCACAAGTGCCCCGTTCGACTTCCGGTAAAAGGAAAATCCTTGAGTCATCTCCTCCGCAACGGAAACCTTGTCTGAAATGTGAAATGACTGTTGAGACCTCGTCTCTGCAACTGAAACCTTGTCTGCCTTGTCTGAAATGTAAAATGACTATTGAGACCTCGTCTCCGCATGCAACTGAAACCCTGTCTAAAATGTGAAATGACTATTGAGACCTCGTCTCGCAATGCCGTCACGCAACCTAAACCGGTGGGATTGATTCCGAATTACCAAAAGTAATACTAATCTCAATAATTAAGAAAATTAATCATTGCTTTTGATTGAAATAATTGACCTCACAAGTTGTGGGCAAGTGCCACAAAGCATTTGCTCCAATTTCAAGTAGGAAACCTGCTAGGAAACGGTGGGTTTCTGACCCCAATAAATTAGTCATGATGCACTTAAATTAATCCAAACATCAATCTGATTATTAAATAAAATACCACAAAGCCAACTTTTAGATGCAAGAGGATATCCAAATTTCTGTTGGAAGTCATTGTAAGGGGCGTGGTTTTATTTTCTGTTTTTGCTGCTTGAATGTGTAAGTTTGTTTAGCTTACATCATTCGAGCCCTCTCGATGTACCCTTTTGAGTTAATATATGTGTTTCGTTTTGCTGAGAAAAAAAAAAAGAGGATATCCAAATTCGTACCCGAAATGGGTTTATGGATATCCCAAATGGGTGTGCAAATGAAAATGAAAGTGGCCGCCTCTGTACGTAATCATAGTTGCCAAACATTTCAACCATTACAACCAACAATACTTAATTTCACAATCTGATCACTAAACAGTAGTAATGCACTAACAGTAATGCAAAATTTACATGATTAGCGCTTCAAATATACGCGATTATCTTGTGAATCCCCAATCCCGGCGTGAATGACCAGTCTTTGACCGAACCGGAGAGGGGAATAAGCCGAGATGCGTATAAGCTAGCCCAAACACCTTCACTGTCAAATCAAGAAAACGAACAAACCAATTGCGTATTCCGCGGCACAAGACATTTATAGGAGTATATTACTCCTACTAGCTAGGAAAGTAACTAGAGATGTACAGCATTGCTCTTGAGGAATTCTGGTTCGGTTTCATCCTCCAAACAATTTGAAATTTGCTCAAACTGTTGCTCTACATAGTGCATGAGTCACCCACTATGTGTGCATATGGGACCTGCACACGAGTGCGTGTGTGTGTTGCATGTGGGGAGAGGGAGAGAGAGATTTTAGTGTGTCCCAAAGACGAGGAGCAAACATGACATGATACAGTGACACCATTATATACAATTGCATTTCCAGAAGACACCCTAATTGTTTTCCAATAACTCACGTGTCCGGGCTAGTATTTTTCCGATAACTCAAGAGTCCGGACCAGCTTTCGGTACACCCGGTTTGTTTGGTGACTCTTTATTCCTATCATCAAATTAGGAAATACTAACAATAACAGCGTGAATGATTATCAACAGTTCCAAAAACATTATGCTAATTAACAGGAAAAGAAAGTTTACCTACGGATCCGACATTCTCATGATTTCAGTATCAATATTCAAAGTTGCAATAAAATAAAGGAAGGAGAGAGAGCGGGGGGGCATTATGTGTGCTGAATTCCATAAAACAATCATGGCCCTCAAATCAATGTCAAAAGTCTTCTAAGATCTAATGATGATAGAGTGAGGCATCAGATATTTGGTGGGTCATTCTTTGGTCTCCAAACTTGTTTCCTTGTGTCCACGTTTCATAAACAGAGAAGTTGAACTTTGGAAAGGTCTTAATAGTTGAGACTTCACCATCCTCCACCAAAAACTTCCTCAAATATTCTATCACCAGTCCAGTACTCTTTCAATTGTGAACAAGATTGGTACATATTGCTTTCAGAAACCCGCTTTTCGCTTTTGTTTTTCGTGTTTCTGGGAAAAGAAAAATGAAAAAGTTCGGAATTGCAATTTCTTGATATGGTTTATTTTTCATTCAGAGTCATGATCGCAAATCGTTTCCTGAACATGGGAGGCGGTGTTTACAGGAAAATTATCCAAAAACGGTTCTCTAAAGAAATTCGCAAAACAACAGTGAGATATCAAACGAACCAAGCAATCTTACTAAACTATGGGATGTATCCCAAAGGATAAACATCTAGTTGAACTTTTGTTTCTCCCACTTAGAAGTCTTGAGAGGCTGATTTTCCAATTCAACAAAAAGGAAAGAAGGTGTCACATCTGGGTTTGTAGCTGATGTTAATACCTCAATGGGGTCCTACTCGTGAGAAAGGAAAGCCTTCCACTGATAACCCAAATTTCAATAGCTTCATAAGTGTTTCTTCAGCCAGGGACATTACCAACATGCACTGCAGAAAATAAGGAAAGATCCAAATCAATTTCGCAACCACCATCAAATTGATCAGAATTGAGTAATTTAAAAAAGAAAAAGAAAAACACATTTATGCCAATACAATCAAGGTCCTACAGGCATTTCAAAATGTAGAGACTACTTGGGCAGTACCAAGAAGCATAGATAAAAGGTTTGGCTTCTCTCAGTCACTACAGGAGCCAGTTTTAGGGACTTCTCCGGCAACGGGTAATGGTCCAGTCCAGTGATCACAAGGGATGAATTCCACATATGGCCTAGTTAAGCCCACATACTTTTAAATGGAAAAAACTTTTAGATGGTTTTATACTATTTGTATCCCTTGCAAAATTGTTTCCACTGTATTTTTGAAATATCGCTTCTCATGAATATAAGTTCCATCCGACAAAATGGGAGTAAGGGTGGTTAGATATGCCTCTTTTAGATCCTCTAATAAGCAGGGGCACTATGCACTGGGTAGAATTTGATCTCTCAAATCAAGAATTCAGCGAGATGAGAGTCATGGAATGGAAAAAGAACCCTTATTAACTCGTTATTGCTCTTTACAAATCTGCACCATTAACATAAACCAGAAATAGAAACCAAATCAAAGCTTCAATAATCAAAAACCACCACTGGCACCTCAATGGCCGTCGCCGACTGTACTTCTTACCCAAACCCATCTTCGACGCCCTCTTCCACTTCGCCTTGATATCAAACTCCACCGCCGACAACCGACTCTCTGTCGTTGCCGTCCTCCGCCGCTGCACCAACTGCAGCTTTCTCATCTTTGGCTAACCCATGAAACCTTACTCTGGAACGCCCTTAATCACCATGGCCGAACCGTCTTCCTCGACAGAACGCCTACCTTGTCTCCAAGATTGGATTTGTTGGCTCCGTCAGTGGCGAGAGAGCTCTTGAAGAGGCGATTGGCGACGTAGCCGGTGTCGGAGGCGGCTTGCTTGGTTTGGGCTAAGATCGGGGACTGAGAGATAACGGTGGAGGCCCTTGATTTGCTGCTGTTTGAATAAAGAGAGAGAGAGAGAGAAGAGTTGTCTGGTAGGGGTATAGAGAGAGAGTGAGAAGGGTTGTCTAGAAGGCGTATGTACAGATCGAACAAACCCATTTCCATCCAAATTTTAAACGGAATGCCAACGGAAGAGAGCTGAGAATGATTTCCAATAGTTAGAGGGGGTTAAGTGTCCAATTTTATTGTTAGAGGGGGTTAAGTGTTCCCGAGTGTTAGTTAGAGGGGGTTAAATGTAATTTATCCCATTTTTTATCCATTAATATTTCCAAGGATCAACATAAACTACACCACAGCACAGCGGAAGTTTGAACAAATAAAACTAAATATTACTAACAATTGCGATAAACTCCTAACTGTACAATCCACCGCCCAGGAGACAAGCTTTTTTCATGGATTTTATTGCATTTAATTGTGAAAATGTTCGAGGAAATCTTTTTTTCTTTTTCCCCTTCAGAATAAGGCGTGTTCGGGCCAAGCTTTTGTAGGCCTCATCGTCACATGCTTCAATTCTCTTCCATCAAACTTTATTCTATTATTGCTGTTGAAAAGTACTATCCGCGTGCTGCTCTCTATAATCAGTAGATACTTCCAAAGCTGATACTAACTAACGATAACTTCTTCACATGATGTTGTCTGCTAAGATAGATTCTCACTCACGTACTATGCTCTTTCAGGTGACCTCATACTTCCATCATGTTGATAACGTTGTGATATTCATATTCATCCATATTATCCCAATAATCATGGTCATGATCACTATCTTCATATTCCTCTTCAATCACAGCATTTTCATATGACATTCTTTGATTATGGAACTCCTTTATTTTTTGATGCTTTGTGTGGTACAGAAACTTGACTTCATCAAGCATATAAGGAGACCTGATCTTTTGGACGGAATCTTCACAGATTAATGAATTCGGCAAAAAACTGTGTCGATTCAAGTCTACTGCGATGGCCAACTATAATTGTGAAAGAGAATGGTCATCATGTACCATGATTGGTCTAATAATATGATTAGTTTTGAGAATTCTGCGATCACACAACACCCCCGAAGCACTTTGTCATTTGACCCATCCAACTAATATTCTACGCGTCTTGACACCTTTTGCAATCCTCATCCTAAGAACAACAAAGGATAAGATAACGATTCAACGAGTAACCAAAAGTCACTTCCTTCCACTGAGATATCGAGGGTGTAGAGGGAGCATCAGAAGTACATCCTCTCCATCCCTTGTACATCTTCCTAAGAACAAATTTCATTTAAACCTGAATAAATTCCATTTTTTTTCTACTCATCCAACTGAAATTTTCTATCAAATAAGCACATTCCACTGCAAACTTGTCTCCTCATCGAGGACGTAAAAAATTCGACAGCAAATCTCACGCATGAAAGAACCAGACATCTAAGTTGACCCGATCATTCAACTCGATTCTAGCTAATCTCTCCTTTATCAAACTCAAATGAAGATACCAAAGTTGCCCAATGTAGACTACCGAAAGTTGATCTCTATCATCACTACAAACCACAAGTACAAAAACATTAGTTACTCTCAGAAACTAACTTTTCTCAAAGTCATATCAAACATGGCACATCTCCCCGGCCTGAACAATCCAGTACCTTCTAAAACCCAACTAAGAAACTGCCGCTGAGTGCACATATAACTCCTACCATTGCAAATGAGAAGTCCTAAACAACCTGCGTCCTGGTAACACAAACTTGACCTCCTCCTTTAATTTGAGGAAAACTGGTACACGACAAATCTTGACCATATTGCTCTAAATCTCTCTCACTATCTCTTGAGAAGGTTATATGACGGCAGATCTTCAAGCCGTTTTATGCCTTCCTGCAGACGGTCTGTTTCCAGCTGACGACGAGTAGCTTTCATCACCGCCTGCAAGAAAAAATGAGAGCACAGAAGTGATAGGGATTAGGGAACAACAAATTACCGCAAAATCACACAAGATCAAAATAAGGCTGAGACAAGTCAAGGAGGGACAGTGGACTGAAAACAACTAGCGAGTAGAATTTTTTGCTCTGATTTTTCCTAAGGATTCGTCCCTATCTGTATCATACCCATTCTGGTAACTCTGCTTCACACTAAAGTGGCTTCATAACGAAAAAGCAAACGACTCTTTCAAATGCATTAACTGACACGCATTTTTACACAGAAAAATCTTCGAGCAAAAAATTGTATCACAGATTCACAAGAAACTGAGAAATTAATCAATAAAGGAACGCTCTCTAATAGTTCCCGCCAGTAACGCACAAATCTGAATACAAATCCTAGCATGTTAGGTTATGAGGTAAATGCAGATCAAATCTGTACACAAAATGCTTTGGCATTTCTCTCAGAACAGGTCAAAGCTTGACGCTAAAAGCAAATTGTGCATCAATTCACATCAAAGGGTTCAGCAGAGAATCTTGGCATGGGACCGTAATGTGGCCTCCTAATACAAGTTAGTTTTGTTAAGCACGTATTCCAAAAAATTCCATGATTGCAGGGACAAAAGGAAGAACTTGCTTGCTTTTTCATGATCCCTAGTCCCTACGGCTATAATTCTAATAAACTAACTCATACATTGAAGTCCATGTACGACGCACGCATGGTGAGCCATTGATGATCCATCAACTTGAACATTATGCAATACAGAAGGTCAAATGCTGATTCGTTTTCTGCACAACAGAAGAGAGAGGGAAGAGGGGGGATTTAATTAGAACCACTAACCACGAACAAGAAAAGTTAATCAGGAAACATACATAATTTGGTATACAATAGTTTGCTCCTGTAATGAAATCCATCCAGCCCATAAATTGCACACACGACACAAAGCAGATGCTCCATACTGGCATCAATACCTTTTTTCTCTCAATAACACTTTAATGAAAGGAAATCATTTTGGTATCAAGATAAGGCCTACCTGCAAGAAACTTCAAAGAAGTTGCTCCTAGCATTGTTTGTGGCTTTACTGCAGAGTTGAAAAGCAGAATTAGCATATGAATTGCATTAAATCGAATCAATTTTCTTCTTGAATGTATATATGACAGGTATACATCTATGAAAATTGTAAACTATGTTGAAGCTCTAGCCTTCGGTTCCAGCAATTTGATCATCTTATAATTTAGGACCGACGTTATTAAAGGGACCAGATACCATCATTTGCATGTGCCATGTAATGAAGTCACACTTTCACCTTTTTCTTTTAGCCTCCTCTTGCATTGGTGTTTTCTTTTTTCTTCCTCCTTGTTGCAGCGTGCATGTGTGGGCATCCTTTTTCAATTGTGTCTACTGATCATCATCAATATAATCAATTCTTTTAACAACATAAATTACCCTCAGTTATCTATATCCAAAGATCATCTTTGTTCAAAGCAACACCATACATACAAATGCAACAAAAGTATGGACTAAACTGTTTCAATTAAATTTAATTAAACACCTTCAATATTTTTTTTTATAAGTGCCTTCAAACATATATTATGCCAACAAATAAATCTCTCCCAAACTCAAATGAACTGCTTTCTCAGAAGACACTGAAGGATAACAACTAGAAGCAATAGTGCAAACTAGAATTCATGGAAGTTTATTAAGAGTGTTGGAAAAAGGATTATCAGTGATTTCATATAACATTAAATTAAAAAATGTCCTGCTGTCTATTTAAAAAATGACAAATTATAAAAATACACAAAATACAAGAATAAACGAGAAAACCTGCTTCAAGATCAAGCATCTGAATAAGCATGAAAGTGATGTTCACACCAGCGACAGCAAATGGATATTCCCACATGGCCCTGTCACCATCCTGCTTTAGGAGAAGATCCTGGAATGACCTCTGCAGAAATTGTGGCAAGTCTTTACATGTTAAATTGTAGCACAAATTCCAAAAAGGGAGAGAATAAAATAAAACAAGGCCAGGTTTAGACTATGCAGTGGTTTGTAGTTCGATGAGTCATTAAACTAAGCAACACTGGATAAAGAAAAAGGTCCACTATTTCTGACTCAATCGTTAAATTCTTCTAACATGCTACAGCATGAGGAAACTGAAAGCAAAAGACACATCTTCAACGGATGCTCAGCAAATCATAATATAGACAAGCACATAAAACAAAAGGGAAGGAGAGAGGGATTGATTAAGAATATTTAGCAGATAACTGGCCATACCGGGAAATTCCTACCAAAGTACAACAAGTTCTCCAGCGATATAAAACCACCACCCCTGCAGCCAGAGAAAGAGAGAGTCTGCACATAAGCAACACACGAACCACTTGGAAAATCCATGAGTAAAACAAAGGCAATGCTGCTGAACCTGAAGTCTGTGGATGGATCTTTTCCTTGCCAACCCATTGCCTTCCACTGTTCAGATACCAAACCACAAAGTTCTTCTCCGGGAAAGGCAGCATCCCACAAAGCCCTCAAAGCTTCCTACAGCAGCATAACAGCGGTAAAAACTGAATAACTGTATAGATTGTCATTCTTTGGTTCCGAGATAAACAATTGAACTCATTACATTGACTGACCTCCCACAACCACTTGGAAAATATGAAAGCATGAGTATATATAATTCGTTTCTGAAACATTCACTGATTATTGAGCAAGAAGGGCACCTGATGTTCTGGACTTGAACTATCATATACAACTTCTATACGGTTCTGTAGCCTTTGTAAGCACTCCTCCTAACAACACCAACATGAGAGAATATATCAAGGTCGTTGAAGGTAGAGTGTTATCCTTTAGCCATTAAAATTGGACCATAAAAGAATTGGGAAAGAAAATAAGAGAGATAGAGGATCATGACAGCTAAAACAAGCATTCGGCACAATCGTATTGCTTGCTCTAGTTAGAATTGTATATTTTGGCAAGGTTATCACATAAGCGTATGGCACACTCTCGGTGATTCTGATAGGTCCTCATCCAATATTACCTTTTTAATTGGTTTATAAAAACCTTGGGCAGTTTTGTATTTTAGTTTTGCAAGGAATCAAGAAATGGGCAAGAGTATTGCAGTTTCTCCTTCATTCCATTAGTGTTACATTTACTGCAGATCAGATGTTGGCAAACATCTGTCATCTGATCATTGGATTGATTTGTTTTAATTACTATATTACCAGCCAATCATTAAACTATCATGTCCTTAACATCTAAAACTCACTGAACTCTACCGTCTGCTGTTCTTAATTTGCTTTCGTACACTGTTCAGTCTGTACACAGTGCACGCCTTCCAGTTATTCGTGAACTTTCTTGAGCTTGTATAAATTCTTCAACCCTTTAGCCACAATTATTTGGGGTACAAGATTGGAGGGATAAGGGGGATAAGTTATACTGCACGATAAACATTTCTTTATTCCGTGGGACCCACATGGCGATAAGAGATGGCCAGATGGATTTATCAGAGACTATGAGATCTTGTCCCTTGTCTGCTTAGGACCTGATAAAGAACTAGATTATATTTCCCGGATTATTATGTCAGCCGTTACATGGAGAGGGAAGACAATCCGCAGGGGGGATTGTTTATCTGTGGGCGGGCAGAATGGCATGTGTTACCCCCATCGTGTCGTGGGACTTATACTCTATCCAGACTATTAATACCCCAATTGGACAAACCAATTTTGGGATTAGAAGGGACCAGGAGACAAAAACCAAACAAATCACTAGAATGTTTATTACCTGGACAGGAGTCAGATCAAATGATGGACGAGCATCACCCTCTCTACTTTGGACACAAACACAAGAAAGACCTTTGCCAAGCCATGCTGCTGATCCTGCTACAACTTCAGCTGCAATATAACAAAGCCATTGCCACATGAAATGAAGTCATAGATCTTCGAATAAGAATATATAAGGCACAGAAGATATCAATCAGGTCTTTTTCTCCCATACAATGGCTCCTGATCAAGGATGTAACTGTAGTACATACAAGTCTAAACAACCATACATAAGGTTCATAAACTGTGATCAGAATGAGCTCCAGATTTAACTGTCATACTGTCATTAGTTAGACAGATGACATAAAAAGGAGCTTCAAAATAAAATGGGTTAAGAAAAATCAAAACTCTACTTCTGTTCTATGAGACAAGCCGATGTGAACATCTCAAATATATTATCCACTACTTGCAAGAGATCATTTCTCAGAATCCTTTTTTATACTATAAGCACATAGTCGCAGCAAAGACAGGTGCTCTCTAGTCACGGCATATACAGGTCTTCGGAAAAGTGACAAATATAGGACATGATTTGACCCAAATTACTATACTGACAGCATGTTACACTAAGTAACATGGAATGATCAGAAATTAACCAATTTTACTCCTGAACTACATTTTCTTTCAGTATATTTATGAATGCATGCCAAAGAAGCAACTAGACTGAAAGTGGAGACTATAAAATGGCAGGTGCTTATGTCGAAAAGTCAAATGTCAAACACGTAGGGACATATACTTTGCATCGATTTCTAATGCCGTAAGCCATATAAAATTAAAACCCAAAAAGCTATTAGAATATGCGCCAATAGAAATTGAATTGGATGCAACAATCACTCATTGTACCTTAGATTGTTCCCTCACATTCTTAGCTGCAGATGTGATTCTGTTTCTGAGACTTTTAAGCACAAATGGCAAACACCCGTTGTTGTAGAGAGAGAGAGAGAGACACGAACACACCTCGGTCGGCTGACTCAGTGATCGGAACTCGGATCGGAAGGCGACGGCGAAGGTCGACTTGGATGGGCGACGTTGTTATGACACACTACGACGAGAATGCGGGAGGAAAAAAAGCCTTCTTTAAGTTGTAATCAAGTGTTTCCGGCTCATTTTTTCCCAATTTTTTTCGACATATATATTCTCCGATTAGGCACCAAGAAGTATCCGATTGACTTGAAATCTTACAAAATCATTTCAATTGACAAGTTCTACAATGTGGACAAATTGGATCACAAAAAAAATTCCAAAGTAAGGCCGAAAATTTCAAAAAACAGAAGAGAAGAGTTTCATATCATAAGGGTTGTAATCAAGTGTAGCTAGCTAACTTTTTTTCAATTTTTTGGAGGATTTTTCTTCTCCGATTAATAATTATTTAGTACTCAATTGAATTCATACATTACAGAAACATTTTAATCAACAATTTATACAATGTGGACAAATCGGATCGTCAAGGTAATTCGAAAATAAGATTGAAAATTGCCAAAAACGGAGAGAAACCTTTTTCTTGATACTTCGCATGTGTAAGATGAGAAGACCAAGTCGCGTTTCCTACTCCCGCTTTACTTTTTTTTTCCTTCAAAAATCGCATGTTCAAGACGCGAGGTATAAGCTGTACGACACCACGTCGGTTCAAGACGTCATCTCTGATCTGAGTTATAAAAACCTTGGAAGACTACGCAGCAGTTTTCTTATTTTATCAAACTATATTTCAATAATCTGAGAGATTCCGAGTTTAAAATTAGGAAATTGATTTTAGCACTCCAAAACGACTTCGTTTTGTGTATCAAAACTTTTCAGTTTTGGAGCCCCTCCATCAATTTTAGAGTGTTAAAATCACAATCCTAAAATTATTAGCATTTTTTATCCATTAATAATATTTCCAAGGATCAACATCAACTACAACACAGCACAGCTGAAGTCTGAACAAATTAAAGCTAAATATGAACAATTGCGACATACTCCAAACTGTACAATCACTAACTACCGGCCAGGAGACAAACTTTTTTCATGGATTTTATTGCATTTAATTGGAAAAATGTTTGAGGAAATCTTCTTCTTTTTTTCCTCCTTGAAAATAAAGCGTGTTCGGGCTAAGCTTTTGTGGGCCCCATCGTCACATGCTTCGATTCTCTTCCATCAAACTTTATTCTATTATTACTGTTGAAAAGTACTATCCACATGCTACTCTCTATTATCGGTAAATACTTCCAAAGTTGATACTGACTAGAGATAACTTCTTCACATGATGTTGTCTGCTAAGATAAATTCTCACGTACTATGCTCTTTCAAGTGACCTCATACTTCCATCATGTTGATAACGTTGTGATATTCATATTCATCCATATTATCCCAATAATCATGGTCATGATCACTATCTTCATATTCCTTTTCAGTCACAGCATTTTCATATGATATTCTTTGATTATGGAACTCCTTTATTTTATGTTGCTCTGTGTGGTACAGAAATTTGACTTCATCAAGCATATGAGGAGACCTGATCTTTTGGATGAAATCTTCACAGATTAATGAGTTTGGCAAAAAACTGTGTCAATTCAAGTCTGCTGCGATGGCCAACTATATTTGTGAAAGAGAATGGTCATCATGTACCATGATTGATCTTATAATGTGACTAGTTTTGAGAATTCTGGGATCACTTTGTCATTTGACCCATCCAATTAATATTCTACGCGTCTTGACACCTTTTGCAATCCTCATCCTAATATCAACAAAGGATAAGATAACGATTCCACGAGTAACCAAAAGTCAATTCTTTCCACTGAGATATCGAGGGTGTAGAGGGAGCATCAGAAGTACATCCTCTCTATTCCTTGTACATCTACCTAAGAACAAATTTCATTTAAACCTGAATAAATTCCATGTTTTTCTACTCATCCAACTGAAATTTTCCATCACATAAGCACATTCCACTACAAACTTGCCTCCTCATCGAGGGCGTAAAAAATTCGACAGCAAATCTCACGCATGCAAGAACCAGACATCTAAGTTGACCCGATCATTCAACTCGATTCTGGCTAATCTCTCCTTTATCAAACTCAAATGAAGATACCAAAGTCGCCCAATGTAGACTACCGAAAGTTGATCTCTATCATCACTACAAACCACAAGTACAAAAACATTAGTTACTCTCAGAAACTAACTTTCCTCAAAGTCATATCAAACATGGCACGTCTCCCCGGCCTGAACAATCCAGTACCTTATAAAACCCAACTAAGAAACTGCTGCTGAGTGGACATACAACTCCTACCATTGCAAATGAGAAGTCCTAAACAACCTGCGTCCTGGTAACACAAACTTGACCTCCTCCTTTAATTTGAGGAAAACTGGTACACGACAAATCTTGACCATATTGCTCTAAATCTCTCTCAGTATCTCTGGAGAAGGTTATATGACGGCAGATCTTCAAGAAGTTTTATGCCTTCCTGCAGAAGCTCTGTTTCCAGCTGACGATGAGTAGCTTTCATCACCGCCTGCAAGAAAAAATGAGAGCACAGAAGTGATAGGGATTAGGGAACAACAAATTACCGCAAAATCACACAAGATCAAAATAAGGCTGAGACAAGTCAAGGAGGGATTAGAAAGGCCTATGAACCACAGCTGGTTTGAGACACAATTACTTTAGTTGCAGTTTACGGGTTACAGGGGAAGTGCTGGGGTCCAAGAGAATCAAACACACCCACCCCAGCTCCAACCCCCCCCCCCCCCCCCCCCCCCCCCCCCCCCCCCCCCCCCCCACCAACCCAAGCCTGTTAACAATAGAAATCCTGTTATCTACATGATGGATGTACCAAGGTGCCTAGCATGTGTCCTATTTTAAGGAACGCATAAAAACAGATAAAATCTCAATTTGTCCTATGGATAATCTTCCATTATGCCACCTTTTACGACCATGAGTTAGATACGGATTTGAATCCATTATGTCTATGTATTAGCTTTTGCACATCTCGACAACATGGATCACCTCCCAAGTATTTCGCCTCTTCATATAACATATCGTGTTCGGAAAGGTAATGATATATCAAACACCGCTTAGCAACAAAACCAGCACTGGTTGCAACCATATGAATCTTGAGAGGTGGACACAAGTCTAATGTTCAAATAAAAATTGGAACTTTAGGAACTGTGATTACCTTCCAGCCCTACACTTCATAGTCGGCAAACCTCACATTTCTAATAAGATCCTTGATCTAAGTATTAGGCAAAGCTATTACTAAAATGGGCTTTGCTGCTGATGCTTTCATAACCAAATGCTCATGGAATTGGTTCCCCTTGCGCTCCATGGTCCTCCAAGCAAAAGCAACTTCCTCCATGGGATGGAACTTGAACTTGAATTTGATAATATATTGGCGAGATGTATTACAAATCAAGTTCAAGTTATGTCCCCAAGAGTTTATGATCTCAACCTTTTGAGACTACATCTCAGACATGGCACGGCCTGAAACCACAATTCCTTCGACATTGGGACCCGACGACATAAAACTGGCAAGTTAAATGAAAACAAAGAAAATGTTCACAGATGATTCAACATATCTAGGAATAAACTCCACAAATGAAAAAGGCATATATACTACACATATTAATGTTGCAGAAGAAAACTCATCAAATCCATTTGCAACATGTGACCAACACATCAACATTCGTACAGAAAACTCAGCAAATCCAGTTGCAACATGTGACCAACACATCAACATTCGTCATGAGCCAAACTATTTTATATAGACCCTAGTACAGGTGTCAGGTGCGGTACATGTCTAAGTGTTGGAGGCATTAGTGTCCCATGTTGGGTAAACCTATGCTTACGGGATTCTGTTGAGCATTTCTTAACCAAACTAGTGATATGCTTGATGGGTGAGTATCCAACTACACATGAAGGGCTCAATCTCATTCCATTTTCCATTTCCACACACCGAATCCAAGGCACATTTACATAAAATCTCAAAATCTCGTTTCAATTCATGACTGTTAAGTTATGTCCATCAGAAACATAACTTCTACAAAACAGATGTCTAACTACTATAGCATGCATGCCAAGAGGCTTTTGGCCCAATGGCATTAGGAGTGCACTTAGGTTAGGAGTTCAACTCATCTAAGGTGCTATCGAACTATTCCAACCTTACTGACTTTTGCCAATCCAAAGGGAAAAAAACTAATAGGGCATGCATTCTGTCAAGAGGTAAACTTGATTTTATAGGCAAAAGCCAAAAAATGAATTATTGAGGAGCATTATTATTCTTAAAAAAAAAAAGTGGCATTATTGGTGGTTAGAGAGTGGCCCAAGGTGCCCCAAAGGAATTGCATTTGATGATAAACCTACTAAGGAGGTGTTTATGTGGCTGTTGAAGTAGATGCAAATTGGAGTTCATATAATGCATGTATTCGTGTCTTTGTATTGTGTGTTTGTTAGTGAGAATAGGAAAAACCAGCGAAGGGTATTTGTTTTTTCGAAAGCTTTGTAATTTCTTTTATGTGGAAGTGTGAAATATTTATGCGTTTGAGTAAGTGCGTGAAACTTCTCTCCCACCAACACATTCAAGACTATAAAACTTCACTAAATAGATGTTCAAGTAACTATTCGTTGAATATCTCCATAACAGGAAGTTATCTTATTTGTACCATCATTCATTTTGTTTAGAACTGGATATAGGCATCCGTTGGAAAAGAAACATACCAGGAAATATCATCAGATCAAGAGATCCAAACCCTGCAAGAATGCAGCTAGAAATTTGGGATCAAATATAGCACTAAAGTTAAAAAGAGTAACACTTCAATTAGTAGCACATCCAGTCCTGGTCGTCAAACTGAGCAACATAGATTATAAAAATCTGCACAATTGTTGACGCCGAGGTCCTCTCAAGTCTTACACACAAACCTTGTGGCAAGATATCACTCTGTACATCCCGTCATAGTTTTTGCATGCCCATACATAACATCCTTCGCTCTTAAGAGCATAAACAACCATGTCATCGATGAGGTGCCTGCCAAATTAAATCAATTCAAGTCCATGGCTTATGGCATTCACCAGAATTGCCAAATATAAAAGTAAAAATTGGTTCGAATAGTCAGCCACTCACCATATCCCAGCAGACTCATACTTTGATTTCCACTTAGCTTAATATACTTCCCAAAATATGTCCATCAGTCTTCACACAAAGAAATACAACAAGAAGTTTAGATGCACGAGTTGAATAATAATACTGAGTCATAACAAACTCATAAAAAATTAACCTCAGGATTAGAAGTGCAAAAGGCATCTAAAAGAAAAGAAGATGAAAAATTCAAAAAAACAACCTAAGCAAGCTGCATACCTTCCATCGTGCTCATGGTCGTAGAAACGGTGTTTTTATCATCGTTTCATTTCTCTTTCTTATGCCTGGTGTCTTTATTCCGTTGTTGTTTCCTCATTTCTTTGGTCTCTTTCTTTTCCTCATTCATTTGTATATGATTCTCCCATACCTCTTTACCTCATTAAAGTTGTTAATACACACAAGCTCACTGTCTTTGTAGTTATAGAAAAATATGAAAAACTCTTCTTTTTCATCAAATGGGTAAAGAACCATAAAAACCCCACTTTTAGATGTGACTACTTGTAATAAGTGATCCAAGATGCGATCGTTCATTCAGTTCCATTTTCAAGAAATTCACCAAATTGTCAGGTGACCCACCAGGCCGCCAAACTGCAGACTGATTTACTATGTAAGGCCTAGTATCTTCAGCCTAGTCTCTTTGCAAGTACCTCAAAACCTTAGGAAATGCCATAGCAAGCTTCAACATACCATCAGCAAACTCAGCTGACTGTTTCTTCCTCTTTAATAATTGGAAAGCATATTCTACAGGGTAGGTATTTTCCGTCGGAGAAAATTTAACTTTTTGTTAGCAAATAAGTTACTAAGAGAAACTATAGGTTAGCAATAAAATTATTTAACCTCCCCCAAAAAGTAAAGGTAGCACATATTTGGACTCAATCAAAGGTATATGAGATGCAATCATGAGAATACCTTGTATTCGTGATAGCCTTCATAATTCTCTCGATGCATCCATCACAGCCCACATCCACCTTCAGTTTCACCACCTTACATGCTTCTAGCTATCCTTCACTTGCTCACCAGTCACCATCTTAGGCAAGAACACGAGGCAAGTGCTTATGGCTAAAAGCCAAATGTCAAACACGTGAGAGGCATATACCTTGCATCGATTTCTAATGTCGTGAGCAGCATATACCTTGCATCGATTTCTAATCTAATCATATACCTTATTAGATTGTTCCCGCATATTCTTAGCTGCAGATGTGGTTCTGTTTCTGAGACTTTTAGGCACAAATGGCAAACACCCATTGTTGTAGAGAGAGAGAGAGAGAGAGAGAGAGAGAGAGAGAGACGAACACACCTCAGCCGGCTGACTCAGAGATCGGAACTCGGATCGGACGGCGACGGTGAAGGTCGACTTGGATAGTTGGATGGGCGCCGTTGTTATGACTGACTACGACGAGAATGCGGGAGGAAAAAATCCTTTCAAGTTGTAATCAAGTGTTGGCGGCTCATTTTTTCCCAATTTTTTTCAACGTATATATTCTCCGATTAGATACCAAGAAATATCTGATTGGCTTGAAATCTTACAAAATCTTTTTAATTGACAAGTTCTACAATGTGGACAAATTGGATCACAAAAAAAATTCCAAAGTAAGGTCGAAAATTTCAAAAAACCGAAGAGAAGAGTTTCCTATCATAAGGGTAATAATCAAGTGTAGCTAACTAATTTTTTTTCAATTTTTTTGGGGATCTTTCTTCTCCGATTAATAATCATTTAGTACTCAATTGAATTAATACTTTACAAAAACATTTTAATGAACAATCTACACAATGTGAACAAATCGGGTTGTCAAGGTAATTCGAAAATAAGATTGAAAATTGCCAAAAACGGAGAGAAGCCTTTTTCTTGATACTTCGCATGCCTAAGATGAGAAGACTAACTCGCGATTCCTACGCCCGCTTTACTTGTGTTTTTTCCTTCAAAAATCGCATGTTCAAGACGCGAGGTATAGGTCGTACGAAACAACATCTGTTTTTTTTTTTTTTTTTGATCCGCAGAAACAACATCTGTTCAAGACGTCATCTCTGAGTTATAAGAACCTTGGAAGACCTCGCAGCAGTTTTCTTATTTTATCAAACCATATTTCAATAATCTGTGAAATTCCAAGTTTAAAATTAAGAAATTGATTTTAGCACTCTAAAAATTGATGGAGGGGCTCCAAAACGACGACGTTTTGCGTATCAAAACTGTTCTATCTTGGAGCCCCTCCATCAATTTTTGAAGTATCAAAATCACAATCCTAAAATTATCAGCATTTTTTATCCATTAATATTTCCAAGGATCAACATAAACTACAACACAACACAGCACAGCACAGCGGAAGTCTGAACAAATAAAACTAAATATTACTAACAATTGCGATAAACTCCTAACCGTACAATCCACTGGCCAGGAGACAAGCTTTTTTCATGGATTTTATTGCATTTAATTGTGAAAATGTTCGAGGAAATCTTTTTTTCTTTTTTTTGAAAAGTACTATCCGCGTGCTGCTCTCTATTATCAGTAGATACTTCCAAAGCTGATACTAACTAAAGATAACTTCTTCACATGATGTTGTCTGCTAAGATAGATTCTCACGTACTATGCTCTTTCAAGTGACCTCATACTTTCATCATGTTGATAACGTTGTGATATTCATATTCATCCATATTATCCCAATAATCATGGTCATGATCACTATCTTCATATTCCTCTTCAGTCACAACATTTTCATATGATATTCTTCGATTATGGAACTCCTTTATTTTATGATGCTCTGTGTGGTACAGAAACTTGACTTCATCAAGCATATGAGGAGACCTGATCTTTTGTACGGAATCTTCACAGATTAATGAATTTGGCAAAAAACTGTGTCAATTCAAGTCTGCTGCTATGGCCAACTGTAATTGTGAAAGAGAATGGTCATCATGTACCATGATTGGTCTTATAATTTGACTAGTTTTGGGAATTCTGCGATCACACAACACCCCCGAAGCACTTTGTACCCATCCAACTAATATTCTACACCCCCGAAGCACTTTGTCATTTGACCCATCCAACTAATATTCTACGCGTCTTGACACCTTTTGCACTCCTCATCCTAAGAACAACAAAGAATAAGATAACGATTCGACGAGTAACCAAAAGTCAATTCTTTCCACTGAGATATCGAGGGTGCAGAGGGAGCATCAGAAGTACATCCTCTCTATTCCTTGTACATCTTCCTAAGATCAAATTTCATTTAAACCTGAATAAATTCCATGTTTTTCTACTCATCCAACTGAAATTTTCTATCAAATAAGCACATTCCACTGCAAACTTGTCTCCTCATCGAGGGTGTAAAAAATTCGACAGCAAATCTCACGCATGCTAGAACCAGACATCTAAGTTGACCCGATCATTCAACTCGATTCTGGCTAATCTCTCCTTTATCAAAGATACCAAAGTTGTTCAATGTAGACTACCGAAAGTTGATCTCTATCATCACTACAAACCACAAGTACAAAAACATTAGTTACTCTCAGAACTAACTTTTCTCAAAGTCATATCAAACATGGCACGTCTCCCCGGCCTGAACAATCCAGTACCTTCTAAAACCCAACTAAGAAACTGCCGCTGAGTGGACATATAGCTCCTACCATTGCAAATGAGAAGTCCTAAACAACCTGCGTCCTGGTAACACAAACTTGACCTCCTCCTTTAATTTGAGGAAAACTGGTACACGACAAATCTTGACCATATTGCTCTAAATCTCTCAGTATCTCTTGAGAAGGTTATATGACGGCAAATCTTCAAGCCGTTTAATGCCTTCCTGCAGAAGCTCTGTTTCCAGCTGACGACGAGTAGCTTTCATCACCGCCTGCAAGAAAAAATGAGAGCACAGAAGTGATAGGGATTAGGGAACAACAAATTACCGCAAAATCACACAAGATCAAAATAAGGCTGAGACAAGTCAAGGAGGGACAGTGGACTGAAAACAACTAGCGAGTAGGATTTTTTGCTCTGATTTTTCCCAAGGATTCGTCCCTATCTGTATCATACCCATTCTGGTAACTGTGCTTCACACTAAAGTGGCTTCATAACAAAAAAGGAAACGACTCTTTCAAATGCATTAACTGACATCCATTTTTACACAGATAACTCTTCGAGCAAAAAGTTGTATCACAGATTCACAAGAAACTAAGAAATTAATCAATAAAGGAACGGTCTCTAATAGTTCCCACCAGTAACGCACAAATCTGAATACAAATCCTAGCATGTTAGGTATGAGGTAAATGCGGATCAAATCTGTACACAAAATGCTTTGGCATTTCTCTCAGAACAGGTCAAAGCTTGATGCTAAAAGCAAATTGTGCATCAATTCACATCAAAGGGTTCAGCAGAGAATCTTGGCATGGGACCGTAATGTGGCTTCCTAATACAAGTTAGTTTTGTTAAGCACGTATTCCAAAAAATTCCATGATTGCAGGGATAAAAGGAAGAACTTGCATGCTTTTTCATGATCCCTAGTCCCTACGGCCATAATTCTAATAAATTAACTCATACATTGAAGTCCATGTATGACGCACGCATGGTGAGCCATTGATGATCCATCAACTTGAACGTTATGCAATACAGAAGGTCAAATGCTGATTCGTTTTCTGCACAACAGAAGAGAGAGGGAAGAGGGGGGATTTAATTAGAACCAATAACCACTAACAAGAAAAGTTAATCAGGAAACATACATAATTTGGCATACAATAGTTTGCTCCTGTAATGAAATCCATTCAGCCCCATAAATTGCACACATGGCACAAAGCAGATGCTCCATACTGGCATCAATACCTTTTTTTCTCTCACTAACACTTTAATGAAAGGAAATCATTTTGGGATCAAGACAAGGCCTACCTGCAAGAAACTTCAAAAAAGTTGCTCCTAGCATTGTTTGTGGCTTTACTGCAGAGTTGAAAAGCAGAATTAGCATATGAATTGCATTAAATCGAATCAATTTCCTTCTTGAATGTATATATGACAGGTATACATCTATGAAAATTGTAAACTATGTTGAAGCTCTAGCCTTCGGTTCCGGCAATTTGATCATCTTATAATTTAGGACCGACGTTATTAGAGGGACCAGATACCATCATTTGCATGCGCCATGTAATGAAGTCACACTTTCACCTTTTTCTTTTAGCCTCCTCTTGCGTTGGTGTTTTCTTTTTTCTTCCTCCTTGTTGCAGCGTGCATGTGTGGGCATCCTTTTTCAATTGTGTCTACTGATCATCATCAATATAATCAATTCTTTTAACAACATAAATTACCCTCAGTTATCTATATCCAAAGATCATCTCTGTTCAAAGCAACACCATACATACAAATGCAACAAAAGTATGGACTAAACTGTTTCAATTAAATTTAATTAAACACCTTCAATATTTTTTTATAAGTGCCTTCAAACATATATTATGCCAACAAATAAATCTCTCCCAAGCTCAAATGAACTGCTTTCTCAGAAGACACAGAAGGATAACAACTAGAAGCAATAGTGCAAACTAGAATTCATGGGAGTTTATAAAGAGTGTTGGAAAAAGGATTATCAGTGATTTCATATAACATTAAATTAAAACGTCTCCTGCTGTCTAGTTATAAACTGACAAATTATAAAAATACACACAAGACAAGAATAAACGAGAAAACCTGCTTCAAGATCAAGCATCTGAATAAGCATGAAAGTGATGTTCACACCAGCGACAGCAAATGGATATTCCCACATGGCCCTGTCACCATCCTGCTTTAGGAGAAGATCCTGGAATGACCTCTGCAGAAATTGTGGCAAGTCTTTACATGTTAAATTGTAGCACAAATTCCAAAAAGGGAGAGAACAAAATAAAACAAGGGCAGGTTTAGACTATGCAGTGGTTTGTAGTTAGATGAGTCATTAAACTAAGCAACACTGGATAAAGAAAAAAGTCCACTATTTCTGACTCAATCGTTAAATTCTTCTAATATGCTCCAGCATGAGGAAACTGAAAGCAGAAGACACATCTTCAAAGGATGCTCAGCAAATCATAATATAGACAAGCACATAAAACAAAAGGGAAGGAGAGAGGGATTGATTAAGAATATTTAGCGGATAACTGGCCATACCGGGAAATTCCTACCAAAGTACAACAAGTTCTCCAGCGATATAAAACCACCACCCCTGCAGCCAGAGAAAGAGAGAGTCTACACTTAAGCAACGCACGAACAATAAATAGATCACACTGCAAGCTTGAAAAATTCATGAGTAAAACAAAGGCAATGCTGCTGAACCTGAAGTCTGTGGATGGATCTTTTCCTTGCCAACCCATTGCCTTCCACTGTTCAGATACCAAACCACAAAGTTCTTCTCTGGGAAAGGCAGCATCCCACAAAGCCCTCAAAGCTTCCTACAGCAGCATAACAGCGGTAAAAACTGAATAACTATATAGATTGTCATTCTTTGGTTCCAAGATAAACAATTGAACTCATTACATTGACTGACTTCCCACAACCACTTGGAAAATATGAAAGCATGAGTATATATAATTCGTTTCTGAAACATTCACTGATTATTGAGCAAGAAGGGCACCTGATGTTCTGGACTTGAACTATCATATACAACTTCTATACGGTTTTGTAGCCTTTGTAAGCACTCCTCCTAACAACACCAACATGAGAGAATATATCAAGGTCATTGACGGTAGAGTGTTATCCTTTAGCCATTAAAATTGGACCATAAAAGAATTGGGAAAGAAAATAAGAGAGATAGAGGATCATGACAGGTAAAACAAGCATTCAGCCACAATCGTATTGCTTGCTCTAGTTCGAATTGTATATTTTGGCAAGGTTATCACATAAGCGTATGGCCCACTCTCAGTGATTCTGATAGGTCCTCATCCAATATTACCTTTTTAATTGGTTTATAAAAACGTTCTGGGCAGTTTTGTATGTTAGTTTTCCAAGGAATCAAGAAATGGCCAAGAGTATTGCAGTTTCTCCTTCATTCCATTAGTGTTACAGTTACTGCAGATCAGATGTTGGCAAACATCTGTGACCTGATCATTGGATTGATTTGTTTTAATTACTATATTACCAGCCAATGCCAATCATTAAACTATCATGTCCTTAACATCTAAAACTCACTGAACTCTACCGTCTGCTGTTCTTAATTTGCTTTCGTACACTGTTCAGTCTGTACACAGTGCACGGCTACCAGTTATTCGTGAACTTTCTTGAGCTTGTATAAATTCTTCAACCCTTTGGCCACAATTTTTTGGGGTACAAGATTGGAGGGATAAGGGGGATAAGTTATACTGCACGATAAACATTTCTTTATGCCGTGGGACCCACATGGCGATAAGAGATGGCCAGATGGATTTATCAAAGACTACGAGATCTTGTCCCTTGTCTGCTTAGGACCTGATAAAGAACTAGATTATATTTCCCGGATTATTATGTCAGCCGTCACATGGAGAGGGAAGAAAATCCGCAGGGGGGATTGTTTATCTGTGGGCGGGCAGAATGGCATGTGTAACCCCCATTGTGTCGTGGGACTTATACTCTATCCAGACTATTAATACCCCAATTGGACAAACCAATTTTGGGATAAGAAGAGACCAGGAGACAAAAACCAAACAAATCACTAGAATGTTTATTACCTGGACAGGAGTCAAATCAAATGATGGACGAGCATCACCCTCTCTACTTTGGACACAAACACAAGAAAGACCTTTGCCAAGCCATGCTGCTGATCCTGCTACAACTTCAGCTGCAATAGAACAAAGCCATTGCCACATGAAATGAAGTCACAGATCTTCAAATAAGAATATATAGGGCACAGAAGATATCAATCAGGTCTTTTTCTCCCATACAATGGCTCCTGATCAAGGATGTAACTGTAGTACATACAAGTCTAAAGAACCAAACATAAGGTTCATAAACTGTGATCAGAATGAACTCCAGATTTAACTGTCATACTGTCATTAGTTAGACAGATGACATAAAAAGGAGCTTAAAAATAAAACGGGTTAAGAAAAATCAAAACTCTACTTCTGTTCTATGAGGCAAGCTGATGTGAACATCTAAAATATATTATCCACTACTCGCGAGAGATCATTTCTCAGAATCCTTTTTTATACTATAAGCACATAGTCGCAGCAAAGACGGGTGCTCTCTAGTCATGGCATATACAGGTCTCCGGAAAAGTGACAAATAGGACATGATTTGACCCAAATTACTATACTGACAGCATGTTACACTAAGTAACATGGAATGATCAGAAATTAACCAATTTTACTCCTGTACTACATTTTCTTTCAGTATATTTATGAATGCATGCCAAAGAAGCAGCTAGACTGAAAGTGGAGACTAAAACACCCGATCTTTAGCTACAGCACTGGCCAGTGCAGCAGTGCTTCATATTCTACTTGGGGAACTATACCTAGCTCCAGCCCAAGAAAAGAATATATAAAAAGCAGATAAATCAGTAATACAGCACGTAATCCCAAGATCAAGATGCTACTAAAGTAACGAAATTCAGGTAGCATTTGGATCCCAATCAGCACTCAAGAAACCCGAGTTTTATTCAAGATCCAGACTCATGAATGAGTTAAATTCCTGATCTTTTACCGTCATTATACATTCAGAAGAGAAACCTTCTTCCCTTAACATCTCCCCAAGGCTAGCTAGAGTATGTATTATCAATTAAAAACAGAGAATACACACTAGTATATAATTATCATTTCGTATCATTTATACCCTAAATTAGTCAATTTCTTACACCACGTCCCGTGCACCATTGCCATGTTAAACAAAGTCACGCTTCGCTTCAAGCCATGTCTATCATATGTCGTGATATCTGTTTCCATGTAAAGTAGGACTCACTGGACTTCACCATTTTGCTTCATTACAGCAGAGGAATAATACTAACCATAACAAAATAAGGATAGGGACTCAATCAAAGGTATATGAGATGCAATCATGAGAATACCTTGTATTCGTGATAGCCTTCATAATTCTCTCGATGCATCCATCACAGTCCACATCCACCTTCAGTTTCACCACCTAACATGCTTCTAGCTATCCTTCACTTGCTCACCATCTTAGGCAAGAACACGAGGCAAGTGCTTATGGCTAAAAGCCAAATGTCAACCACGTGACAGGCATATACCTTGCATCGATTTCTAATGTCGTAAGCAGCTTATACCTTGCATCGATTTCTAATCTAATCATATACCTTATTAGATTGTTCCCGCACATTCTTAGCTGCAGATGTGGTTCTGTTTCTGAGACTTTTTGGCACAAATGGCAAACACCCATTGTTGTAGAGAGAGAGAGAGAGAGAGAGAGACACACGAACACACCTCAGCCGGCTGACTCAGTGATCGGAACTCGGATCGGACGGCGACGGTGAAGGTCGACTTGGATGGGCGACGTTGTTATGACAGACTACGACGAGAATGCGGGAGGAAAAAAGGCCTTTTTAAAGTTGTAATCAAGTGTTGCCGGCTCATTCTTTCCCGATTTTTTTCGACATAAATATTCTCCGATTAGATACCAAGAAGTATCCGATTGACTTGAAATCTTATAAAATCATTTCAATTTACAAGTTCTACAATGTGGACAAATCAGATCACCAAAAAAATTCCAAAGTAAGGCCGAAAATTTCAAAAAACAGAAGAGAAGAGTTTCATAGCATAAGAGTTGTAATCAAGTGTAGCTAGTTAACTTTTTTTCAATTTTTTGGAGGATTTTTCTTCTCCGATTAGTAATTATTTACTACTAAATTGAATTCATACATTACAGAAACATTTTAATCAGCAATTTAAACAATGTGGACAAATCGGATCGTCAAGGTAATTCGAAAATAAGATTGAAAATTGCCAAAAACGGAGAGAAACCTTTTTCTTGATACTTCGCATGTGTAAGATGAGAAGACCAAGTCGCGTTTCCTAGTCCCGCTTTACAGGCCTTTTTTTCTTCAAAAATCGCATGTTCAAGACGCGAGGTATAACCTAAATTCAGCACTTAATACTGAATCAATTAAGTAATAAGTGATTCAGTAAGTTTGATAACCACATTTTACATTGCTTAACAAATTACGTACCACTTAAAATATAGTCCAAAAAGTTGAAAAAAATTAAGTAGATTTGAGCTACTTAATTCTTGTTGAATTTTTGTATACTTCCATTCAACCATCGTACCACCACCACAACCACTCCCACCCATACCGCCACTACTCCACCACCACCACCTCCACCACTCCACCACCATCACTCCACCACCACCACCACCTACACTACCACCACTCCACCACCAACACCTCCACCACTTCACCACCACCACCTCCATCACCACCACCATCACCATTCCTCCACCACAACATCACCACTACTAGATTCACCACCACCACCACTTCCTCTACTACCACCACCACCACCACTCCTCCTCCACCACCACCACCTCTACCACTCCACCACCACCACCATCACCACCTCCACTACCACCACTCCACCACCACCATTCCACCTCCACCACATCACCACCACCAGCTCCACCACCACTCCACCACCACCACCACCACCACCAACTCCACCGCCACCACCACCGCTCCACCACTACCATCACCACCACTAGCTCCACTACTCCACCACCACCACCGCTCCTACCACCACCTCCACCACTCCACCACCACCCATACCGCCACTACTCCACCACCACCACCTCCACCACTCCACCACCATCACTCCACCACCACCACCACCTACACTACCACCACTCCACCACCAACATCTCCACCACTTCACCACCACCACCTCCATCACCACCACCATCACCATTCCTCCACCACAACATCACCACTACTAGATTCACCACCACCACCACTTCCTCTACTACCACCACCACCACCACTCCTCCTCCACCACCACCACCTCTACCACTCCACCACCACCACCATCACCACCTCCACTACCACCACTCCACCACCACCATTCCACCTCCACCACATCACCACCACCAGCTCCACCACCACTCCACCACCACCACCACCACCACCAACTCCACCGCCACCACCACCGCTCCACCACTACCATCACCACCACTAGCTCCACTACTCCACCACCACCACCGCTCCTACCACCACCTCCACCACTCCACCACCATTAACAAAAGTATATTGTGACCGTAAGTAAATTACGAGAGAATTGGAACAAAATTAATTCATCATTTTTTTAATTCAGTACTTAATATATTTATCAAATAGCTGTTCAGCTTAAAAATTTCAGCATTCAGTTTCCAGTACTTAATTTTTCAGCTTTAAGTTTCAGTTTTCAATTTTATCAAACAGCCCCGTCGTCTCTGAGTTATAAGAACCTTGGAAGACTACGCAGCAGTTTTCTTATTTTATCAAGGGAAAATTTCAAAAAAAACCCCTGACCTTTCAACACAATGTCCCATAGGCACCTGACCTTCAAAAAATATAAATCTCCCGCCTGACCTTATCACTCCGTCATCAATTAACCCCCTCACCCAATTTTCCGTCCAAAATCTAACGGAATTGATGACATGGCGCTTACGTAGACATTTTAGCCCTAAAAAGGAGACATCTGTGCACCACGCAATAAATTCATAAACTGAGGCACACCCAATCCTCCCCATTGTCTTCCCCGTGGTTTCGACAACCACATTTTTTTTTCCGGCAACTGAGGCCCCGTCCGGCTAAATAAGCCAAATAATTTATTTTTTGTTCTCATTCAATTTTTTTCGTATTTGTTAGTTTTTCATCAATTTTTTGAAAATTATTGCATCGTCATGACAAGAGGAATCTAAAAAGTAAAAAATTACAATCAAAACTTAATTTTTTTGAATAAAGACAAAAATAAGCCAATTTTTTCTTTTTTATTCAAAAAAAAATAGATTTTGATCATAATTTTTTATTTTATAGATACTTCTCGTCATGATAATGCAATAATCCCCAAAAATTGACGAAAAACTAATAAATACGAATAAAATTTGAATAAGGACAAAAAATAAATCAGTTGGCTTATTTGGCCGAATAAGGTCTAAATGTATCCAGAGCCGTGACTCAATTTACAAAACTATGCAATTATAAATTAAAAAAAACCAATTCAGCATTCCATCCCCCCAAAAGGGGGGATTGGATGTACCTCAGTCTGGATTTATTGTGTGGTGCACAGGTGTCTTCTTTTTAGGGCTAAAATGTCCACGTAAGCCCCATGTCATCAATTCCGTTAGATTTTGGACGGAAAATTGGGTGAGGGGTTAATTGATGACGGAGTGATAAGTTCAGGTGGGGGATTTACATTTTTTGAAGGTCAGGTGTGTATGGGACATTAAGTTGAAAGGTCAGGGGTTTTTTTGAAATTTTCCCTTTTATCAAACCATATTTCAATAATCTGAGAAATTCCAAGTTTAAAATTAGGAAATTGATTTTAGCACTCCAAAAATTGATGGAAGGGCTCCAAAACAACGTCGTTTTGCGTATCAAAACTGTTCTGTTTTGGAGCCCCTCCATCAATTTTTGGAGTGTTAAAATCACAATCCTAAAATTATCAGCATTTTTTATCCATTAATATTTCCAAGGATCAACATAAACTACAACACACCACAGCACAGCAGAAGTCTGAACAAATAAAACTAAATATTACTAAAAATTGCGATAAACTCCTAGCCGTACAATCCACCGGCTAGGAGACAAGCTTTTTTCATGGATTTTATTGCATTTAATTGTGAAAATGTTCGAGGAAATCTTTTTTTCTTTTTCCCCTTCAGAATAAGGCGTGTTCGGGCCAAGCTTTTGAAGGCTCCATCGTCACATGCTTCAATTCTCTTCCATCAAACTTTATTCTATTATTACTGTTGAAAAGTATTATCCGCGTGCTGCTCTCTATTATCAGTAAATACTTTCAAAGCTGACACTAACTAAAGATAACTTCTTCACATGATATTGTTTGCTAAGATAGATTCTCACGTGCTATGCTCTTTCAAGTGACCTCATACTTCCATCATGTTAATAACGTTGTGATATTCATATTCATCTATATTATCCCAATAATCATGGTCATGATCACTATCTTCATATTCCTCTTCAGACACAGCATTTTCATATGATTATGAAGCTCCTTTATTTTATGCTGCTCTGTGTGATACAGAAATTTGACTTCATCAAGCATATGAGGAGACTTGATCTTTTGGATGGAATCTTCACAGATTAATGAATTTGACAAAAACCTGTGTCAATTCAAGTCTGCTGCGATGGCCAACTATAATTGTGAAAGAGAATGGTCATCATGTACCATAATTGGTCTAATAATATGACTAGTTTTGAGAATTCTGCGATAACACAACACCCCCGAAGCACTTTGTCATTTGACCCATCCAACTAATATTCTACGCGTCTTGACACCTTTTGCAAGCCTCATCCTAAGAACAACAAAGGATAAGATAACGATTCGATGAGTAACCAAAAGTCACTTCTTTCCACTGAGATATCGAGGGAGTAGAGGGAGCATCAGAAGTACATCCTCTCCATCCCTTGTACATCTTCCTAAGAACAAATTTCATTTAAACCTGAATAAATTCCATGTTTTTCTACTCATCCAACTGAAATTTTCTATCAAATAAGGACATTCCACTGCAAACTTGTCTCCTCATCGAGGGCGTAAAAAATTCGACAGCAAATCTCACGCATGCAAGAACCAGACATCTAAGTTGACCCGATCATTCAACTCGATTCTGGCTAATCTCTCCTTTATCAAACTCAAATGAAGATACCAAAGTCACCCAATGTAGACTACCGAAAGTTGATCTCTATCATCACTACAAACCACAAGTACAAAACATTAGTTACTCTCAGAAACTAACTTTCCTCAAAGTCATATCAAACATGGCACGTCTCCCCGGCCTGAACAATCCAGTTCCTTCTAAAACCCAACTAAGAAACTGCCGCTGAGTGGACATATAACTCCTACCATTGCAAATGAGAAGTCCTAAACAACCTGCGTCCTGGTAACACAAACTTGACCTCCTCCTTTAATTTGAGGAAAACTGGTACACGACAAATCTTGACCATATTGCTCTAAATCTCTCTCAGTATCTCTTGAGAAGGTTATATGACGGCAGATCTTCAAGCCGTTTTATGCCTTCCTGCAGAAGCTCTGTTTCCAGCTGACGACGAGTAGCTTTCATCACTGCCTGCAAGGAAAAATGAGAGCACAGAAGTGATAGGGATTAGGGAACAACAAATTACCGCAAAATCACAAGATCAAAATAAGGCTGAGACAAGTCAAGGAGGGACAGTGGACTGAAAACAACTTGCGAGTAGGATTTTTTGCTCTGATTTTTCCCAAGGATTCGTCCCTATCTGTATCATACCCATTCTGGTAACTGTGCTTCACACTAAAGTGGCTTCATAACGAAAAAGCAAACGACTCTTTCAAATGCATTAACTGACATCCATTTTTACACAGATAACTCTTCGAGCAAAAAGTTGTATCACAGATTCACAAGAAACTAAGAAATTTATCAATAAAGGAACGCTCTCTAATAGTTCCCACCAGTAACGCACAAATCTGAATACAAATCCTAGCATGTTAGGTATGAGGTAAATGCGGATCAAATCTGTACACAAAATGCTTTGGCATTTTTCTCAGAACAGGTCAAAGCTTGATGCTAAAAGCAAATTGTGCATCAATTCACATCAAAGGGTTCAGCAGAGAATCTTGGCATGGGACCGTAATGTGGCTTCCTAATACAAGTTAGTTTTGTTAAGCACGTATTCCAAAAAATTCCATGATTGCAGGGATAAAAGGAAGAACTTGCATGCTTTTTCATGATCCCTAGTCCCTACGGCTATAATTCTAATAAATTAACTCATACATTGAAGTCCATGTACGACGCACGCATGGTGAGCCATTGATGATCCATCAACTTGAACGTTATGCAATACAGAAGGTCAAATGCTGATTCGTTTTCTGCACAACAGAAGAGAGAGGGAAGAGGGGGGATTTAATTAGAACCAATAACCACTAACAAGAAAAGTTAATCAGGAAACATACATAATTTGGCATACAATAGTTTGCTCCTGTAATGAAATCCATTCAGCCCCATAAATTACACACATGGCACAAAGCAGATGCTCCATACTGGCATCAATACCTTTTTTTCTCTCACAAACACTTTAATGAAAGGAAATCATTTTGGGATCAAGACAAGGCCTACCTGCAAGAAACTTCAAAAAAGTTGCTCCTAGCATTGTTTGTGGCTTTACTGCAGAGTTGAAAAGCAGAATTAGCATATGAATTGCATTAAATCGAATCAATTTCCTTCTTGAATGTATATATGACAGGTACACATCTATGAAAATTGTAAACTATGTTGAAGCTCTAGCCTTCGGTTCCGGCAATTTGATCATCTTATAATTTAGGACCGACGTTATTAGAGGGACCAGATACCATCATTTGCATGCACCATGTAATGAAGTCACACTTTCACCTTTTTCTTTTAGCCTCCTCTTGCGTTGGTGTTTTCTTTTTTCTTCCTCCTTGTTGCAGCGTGCATGTGTGGGCATCCTTTTTCATTTGTGTCTACTGATCATCATCAATATAATCAATTCTTTTAACAACATAAATTACCCTCAGTTATCTATATCCAAAGATCATCTTTGTTCAAAGCAACACCATACATATAAATGCAACAAAAGTATGGACTAAACTGTTTCAATTAAATTTAATTAAACACCTTCAATATTTTTTTTTATAAGTGCCTTCAAACATATATTATGCCAACAAATAAATCTCTCCCAAGCTCAAATGAACTGCTTTCCCAGAAGACACTGAAGGATAACAACTAGAAGCAATAGTGCAAACTAGAATTCATGGGAGTTTATAAAGAGTGTTGGAAAAAGGATTATCAGTGATTTCATATAACATTAAATTAAAACATCTCCTGCTGTCTAGTTATAAACTGACAAATTATAAAAATACACACAAGACAGAATAAACGAGAAAACCTGCTTCAAGATCAAGCATCTGAATAAGCATGAAAGTGATGTTCACACCAGCGACAGCAAATGGATATTCCCACATGGCCCTGTCACCATCCTGCTTTAGGAGAAGATCCTGGAATGACCTCTGCAGAAATTGTGGCAAGTCTTTACATGTTAAATTGTAGCACAAATTCCAAAAAGGGAGAGAACGAAATAAAACAAGGGCAGGTTTAGACTATGCAGTGGTTTGTAGTTAGATGAGTCATTAAACTAAGCAACACTGGATAAAGAAAAAGTCCACTATTTCTGAGTCAATCGTTAAATTCTTCTAACATGCTCCAGCATGAGGAAACTGAAAGCAAAAGACACATCTTCAACGGATGCTCAGCAAATCATAATATAGACAAGCACATAAAACAAAAGGGAAGGAGAGAGGGATTGATTAAGAATATTTAGCGGATAACTGGCCATACCGGGAAATTCCTACCAAAGTACAACAAGTTCTCCAGCGATATAAAACCACCACCCCTGCAGCCAGAGAAAGAGAGAGTCTACACTTAAGCAACGCACGAACGATAAATAGATCACACTGCAAGCTTGAAAAATCCATGAGTAAAACAAAGGCAATGCTGCTGAACCTGAAGTCTGTGGATGGATCTTTTCCTTGCCAACCCATTGCCTTCCACTGTTCAGATACCAAACCACAAAGTTCTTCTCCGGGAAAGGCAGCATCCCACAAAGCCCTCAAAGCTTCCTACAGCAGCATAACAGCGGTAAAAACTGAATAACTATATAGATTGTCATTCTTTGGTTCCAAGATAAACAATTGAACTCATTACATTGACTGACTTTCCACAACCACTTGGAAAATATGAAAGCATGAGCATATATAATTCGTTTCTGAAACATTCACTGATTATTGAGCAAGAAGGGCACCTGATGTTCTGGACTTGAACTATCATATACAACTTCTATACGGTTCTGTAGCCTTTGTAAGCACTCCTCCTAACAACACCAACATGAGAGAATATATCAAGGTCGTTGACGGTAGAGTGTTATCCTTTAGCCATTAAAATTGGACCATAAAAGAATTGGGAAAGAAAATAAGAGAGATAGAGGATCATGACAGGTAAAACAAGCATTCAGGCACAATCGTATTGCTTGCTCTAGTTCGAATTGTATATTTTGGCAAGGTTATCACATAAGCGTATGGACCACTCTCGGTGATTCTGATAGGTCCTCATCCAATATTACCTTTTTAATTGGTTTATAAAAACGTTCTGGGCAGTTTTGTATGTTAGTTTTGCAAGGAATCAAGAAATGGGCAAGAGTATTGCAGTTTCTCCTTCATTCCATTAGTGTTACATTTACTGCAGATCAGATGTTGGCAAACATCTGTCATCTGATCATTGGATTGATTTGTTTTAATTACTATATTACCAGCCAATGCCAATCATTAAACTATCATGTCCTTAACATCTAAAACTCACTGAACTCTACTGTCTGCTATTCTTAATTTGCTTTCGTACACTGTTCAGTCTGTACACAGTGCACGGCTACCAGTTATTCGTGAACTTTCTTGAGCTTGTATAAATTCTTCAACCCTTTGGCCACAATTTTTTGGGGTACAAGATTGGAGGGATAAGGGGGATAAGTTATACTGCAGGATAAACATTTCTTTATTCCGTGGGACCCACATGGCGATAAGAGATGGCCAGATGGATTTATCAGAGACGACGAGATCTTGTCCCTAGTCTGCTTAGGACCTGATAAAGAACTAGATTATATTTCCCGGATTATTATGTCAGCCGTCACATTGAGAGGGAAGAAAATCCGCAGGGGGGATTGTTTATCTGTGGGCAGGCAGAATGGCATGTGTTACCCCCATCGTGTTGTGGGACTTATACTCTATCCAGACTGTTAATACCCCAATTGGACAAACCAATTTTGGGATAAGAAGGGACCAGGAGACAAAAACCAAACAAATCACTAGAATGTTTATTACCTGGACAGGAGTCAAATCAAATGATGGACGAGCATCACCCTCTCTACTTTGGACACAAACACAAGAAAGACCTTTGCCAAGCCATGCTGCTGATCCTGCTACAACTTCAGCTGCAATAGAACAAAGCCATTGCCACATGAAATGAAGTCACAGATCTTCAAATAAGAATATATAGGGCACAGAAGATATCAATCAGGTCTTTTTCTCCTATACAATGGCTCCTGATCAAGGATGTAACTGTAGTACATACAAGTCTAAAGAACCATACATAAGGTTCATAAACTGTGATCAGAATGAACTCCAGATTTAACTGTCATACTGTCATTAGTTAGACAGATGACATAAAAAGGAGCTTAAAAATAAAACGGGTTAAGAAAAATCAAAACTCTACTTCTGTTCTATGAGGCAAGCTGATGTGAACATCTAAAATATATTATCCACTACTCGCGAGAGATCATTTCTCAGAATCCTTTTTTATACTATAAGCACATAGTCGCAGCAAAGACGGGTGCTCTCTAGTCACGGCATATACAGGTCTCCGGAAAAGTGACAAATAGGACATGATTTGACCCAAATTACTATACCGACAGCATGTTACACTAAGTAACATGGAATGATCAGAAATTAACCAATTTTACTCCTGTACTACATTTTCTTTCAGTATATTTATGAATTCATGCCAACGAAGCAACTAGACTGAAAGTGGAGACTAAAACACCCGATCTTTAGCTACAGCACTGGCCACTGCAGCAGTGCTTCATATTCTACTTGGGGAACTATACCTAGCTCCAGCCCAAGAAAAGAATATATAAAAAGCAGATAAATCAGTAATACAGCACGTAATCCCAACATCAAGATGCTACTAAAGAAACGAAATTCAAGTAGCATTTGGATCCCAATCAGCACTCAAGAAACCCGAGTTTTATTCAAGATCCAGACTCATGAATGAGTTAAATTCCTGATCTTTTACCGTCATTATACATTCAGAAGAGAAACCTTCTTCCCTTAACCTCTCCCCAAGGCTAGCTAGAGTATGTATTATCAATTAAAAACACTAGTATATAATTATCATTTCGTATCATTTATACCCTAAATTAGTCAATTTCTTACACCACGTCCCGTGCACCATTGCCATGTTAAACAAAGTCACGCTTCGCTTCAAGCCATGTCTATCATATGTCGTGATATCTGCTTCCATATAAAGTAGGACTCACTGGACTACACCATTTTGCTTCATTACAGCAGAGGAATAATACTAACCATAACAAAATAAGGATAGGGACAGCTGTCTCAAACAATCCCTTAGAGCATCTCCAATGGTAAGACATTTCTCAAGCCAAAGCCATTGTTTGGCACGAGGTCTCGAAAAATGAGCTCCAATGGTCGACCACTTCTCAAGAGTCATGACGAAAAATGGCTTTGCCATTTATCAAGCCAAA
This sequence comes from Rhododendron simsii, assembly GCA_014282245.1. Classification (NCBI taxonomy): domain Eukaryota; kingdom Viridiplantae; phylum Streptophyta; class Magnoliopsida; order Ericales; family Ericaceae; genus Rhododendron; species Rhododendron simsii. The sequence continues at coordinate 3,900,299 of CM024959.1, read as the reverse complement.
TTTAGCACAACAAATGGCAAAGCCATTAAATTGCCACATCAGCATGTGTTTCTACCTTTTTTGTCCAGATACCTATGAAATGATTCAAGTGATCCAACAGCCGTAAGGGTTAAGGTAAAAAAAGGGCTTCCGCCTTCGGGACCGTGGGAGAAACTTTGCCAAATCTTGACAAAATTCTACAGTAACAAGCCAAAAATAGCTTTGGCTCAACAACAAAAAAAAAAAAAGAAGCAAAAAAGAGGCTCAAACGATCAGAGATGCTCTCGTGGCGGGCAACCATGATCATTATAATGCAATATAGGTAAACACCCCAACATACAACACAAGAGTTAAGCTGTTTTCACGCTTAAGCTAATCCACACACCTACTATACACGAATCAAAAAAACAAGAAGACAAAAATCAAGAAGACAAAAGCAGCTGCAACCAGTTTATTACTCACCAAAAATCTCAATGCAAGTAGTCATGAATCTTAATATGACCTAATTTTCAATCCACGGATCCGAACACTTCTATATTTCACTCCTGACAAGCACGTAGACGAAAACGAAGAAATAATATACGTATATTGAGACAAGCGCCAAATTACGTATAACAGAATGAGTTCACGTAATATACCAGAAGAAGTGGAATGGCCTCGGTTGAGATCTTGTTGAGAGATCCTCCTAACAGCTACAAACGATCCACCTCGATCGTCCATCTACGCCTCGCAAGTATTAACTACACGGCCATTGATCATTGAACAGCAAGAACTGAATCGAGGAACGAAAGTATTCAAGCACTTTTGGATTTTCGAAGGGGGAAAATGTTATTGTGCCTCTTCGAGCCGAGTGTACAGGAATGAATCGAAAGAATGAAGGAATGGATCAGAGGAAGGGCCGAAGTCGGTCCAAGAACGGTTCTTGAAATGGAAAAACCTGTTCTTGAAGAGAGAAGGTAGGGTTTCGAGATCTGCTACAACATTAACGCCAAGACTGGATTCTCTCTCTCTCTCTCTCTCTCTATCTCTCTCTCTACGTGGAGTTTTTCCTTTTTTTAGCTTAAATGCGGTATTGGGATTGAGTTTTCTTCTCCTCCAGGTTGTAGGCTTCGGTCGGTCTGTTTGGACGGAGAGGGGGGATAAATAGGTGGGGAGGGAGAGGGTGGGGGGGTTTGATTTTTGGATTGGATTTGGGAGATCATTGCAGTGATGCAATGGTTTATTATTTAATTATTTGGAAATTGGAATTGCCTCTTTCTATGGTTGGAAAATAGAAAGAAAAAAAAATTAAAAGTCTCTTAGGTTTTTTTTTGGAAAATTTTAAAATGATACCTGAACTTTGCACCAAATGTTACAGAGACACCTGAACTTAAATTTATATCAATTAAACACATGTACTAACAAAATTTCCAAATTTAGACCCCCGCCGTTATACTCTATCCCAAAAATTGTTGACATGACATCTCCAACCCGTTTAAGTTGCCTCATTGCACATGTATCTAACGAGGGACGATGTACCCAAGCGAAATCCATAGGCAGACTTCAGGTCTAAGGTTGAAGTAAGGGAGATGGTGGAACAATAGGCAAACTTCTAGAGAGAGAAATGGAGGGAAATCAACTAGGTTAAGGTCATTTTCCCTCCAAACCATATTATTTTGCCCAAATCCAGTTCTTCTTTCTACTCGACATACTTCTAATGATAGGTTTCGCTTGAGTGCATCGTCCCCTATTGGAAACATGTGCAATGGGGCAACTTAAACGGGTTGGAGATACCATATCAGCAATTTTTAAGACGGAGTATAACGGCGGGGGACTAAATTTGGGGATTTTGTTAATACAAGTGTTTAATTAAAATAAACTTAAGTTCAGGTGTCTAAATTTGGGGATTTTGTCAGTACATGTGTTTAATTGAAATAAACTTAAGTTCATGTGTCTCTGTGACATTTGGTACAAAGTTCAGGTTCCATTTTGAAATTTTTCCTTTTTTTATTTGCAACATAGAGGTATCTCAAATGGGACGAGACAACCCACTCAGAATCGGTCACAGAAAACCAACATCCACATGTGAGAAGCAGTTAGAAAAGGGATTACTAGACGTGCTCATGAGACTATCTACCGCTACGTGAATTCTGACCTCCTAACTAGTTGGTCTATTCACAAAAATCGAACTCACACCTCAAAATGGGAGCAAACCCCTAAAAAGTGGATACAACCCTTGCTGGAAATCTCTCTTGTTAAAAGGAGATGAAAAACCCTCCCCTTTACATTTCTAGGCTAGGCACGTCCTTGAATTGCTCTATGTGTATGATTTATCCTTTCGGGCCGGGGGGCGGGGGGGTTTGATCTGTATTTACGATTTATCCATTCTAAAGATTGTCCATTTTTCACTATTTGACATCTAGAAAAATGCATATATTTTCATAATTTATGATTTCTTTTTTTGATTTTAAACACTTTATCTAATAATAGAAGTAAGTGAATATATTATATCTATCAAATAAGATTCATTCCTTGTCTAGCTATTATATGCTCCCACCTTTTAAAAAATCGTAACACCATATTGGAACCTATTGTTCTCTAGAAATATGTGTCCCAAAAACACATCAAAGATTTCCGATCGGATATTGGTTGATACAGTTAAGATACACAATTATATTTGAAAAATAATTGTTAATCTAGTATCGCATAATCTTTTTTCTCAAATAAAAAATTTGTAAAAAAATATATATAGTACTACTCTCTAATTCACATAAACTTTGACATGAGCCACGTGGCTAATATTTTCAGCAAAGTCTAAAATGTAAACGATTCCGATCTTCAAATGATTATGATTGTTCAGGGCCCACAAAATACTGGTCGATCAAAAGGACGGTCGAGTCAAACGAAGCTAGACCTTAAATTTATGCATCGTCCGGCTCATACAAACATGTGACGCGGCGCCGGCCACTAATCCCTCGCCGGCTACGGAATGCCCTTGCCAGCGCGAGCAGATGTTCTTTTCTTTTCTTTTCTTTTTTTTCCTTTCTCTCTCTGGACTACGATAATGATAACTCATTGAAAGCAAATAAGCCTTGGCCTCTGAAGTATGCAGTATGCATGATTACTCAACAACAAATGGAACCGTGCATGTGGTGTATGGTAATTGTAGGCCCATATCGGGTCTGGTGATGAAATCGGAAAATGTTCACTTTCTTAAGATTCTCGAGTAGACTTGAAATATAGATAGATCGAATGTCATAAATTACGTAATGGGCCCATATACGTATTGAAAAAGTTAGTCCTCGTAAATGAGTTAGAAAATATGATGTAAGATATATATACCCTTTAATCACATAGTTACCGATATTTGGTCGGCCTAAATTTTCTCCTAGATAACCTAATCAACGAGCTTATGAAATGAAAGTTTTTGATTTTATCCCTCGACCGAGGATGGCACATAATCCCCTTGCGCAAATCACAGACAGACTTGTTCCTTACAAAAATGATTCCTTCTCTCACTTTTAAGTTGGACTTGCCCAATTTTATGAAGTATATACTGTGTGCAACAATTAATAGTACCATCACTCCGTCGAACCAAGTTAATGAAATTCAAGACCGACACCCATGTCGATGTAGTCAGAAAGACGAGCTCATCTATTAGCTACTAATTAATGACCTTCGCCAATTCTCTTCCACGTACCATTAGAAAAATAAAATGAGGAGATTAAAAAATTATAGATGCTTTCATCAATGTGTAAATAAATAGGGAGTAGTAAATATATACTTAGAAAAAAGAAAAGAAAAAAGGGAGTAAATGAGAATCATGAGATAGAGGCATTTCATACGTCTCGCTAGAATGTTGTGATGGACAGATTTGGTGATATATTGAATACGTGAGCTGGTAAAACCTAATGCATTGTTTTTAATTGACGTGAACTTGTTTGAGAGGAAATCAACATGTGGCACCTTGTTATGTCACCTGACCAAAATAACTTTTTAAAAAATGGTTTTTATCATTCTCTAGTGAACTATTTCCAAATTTGACATGTACGTTTATGTTTTCTTTTATCGAGACAAACTAAAAAAAAAAAGAAGCAAAAGGCACTATATGACATTTAAAGTAAACAAAGCAAACAATTACCGATAAAATATATATATGCCAATAACTTTCTATAATAACTCGTGCCTTGCCCGGACTCCCTTCTATATAGTAGTAGTAGTGTTTAGAACACAAGTTAGAATTTTACATTGAAAAGAACTTAAACGAGTCGTAAGACAATTTACCTTATTAAAGGGGAAAGTAATTGAAGAAATTCATCAAATCAAGGTCTATAAACAACCTTCTCCAAAATTGTATTAAATCAAGTTCTGTATACATGTTTTTCCGGTGTGTCTAAAAATTCAAATATATATATATATATATGTTTCACGTTTGAAAAGAAGGTATCTCAATTATGAATCTCATTTCATGGTAAACTTTACACAAAAAATATGAATTTTGATGTTTAATTTTGTAATGTAATCATTCAGTAAATTTTCAGATCTATCAATACTCTTACAAACTAGTACTAGGTGAGAACAAGTCAAAATAGTTCCTTCAATTATTTCTTTCAATTCCTTATCTGATATCTTATTACCAAGGCAATAGCCAATTTTGTAATTTCTCTCAATACATGTCAAATAAACCGTAAATGGGAAAAATATTAGGGGTGAGTTTCTGGGCTGACATTAGCCAGTAGCCACTTTATTTAAAAGAAGAAGAAGCTCATTTAACCCCACAAGTTGATGTATGTAAAAGAACAATCTGTCTTAAAATTTACTACTATAATTTTAAAGTTAAAGAGGTTAAAAGTGTCTTTAGCTAAATTATCATCGATTATTTTTTTTAAATTTTGCATTTACGTCCTCCCTATGCAAAATTTCTGACTCAGTCTTTGTTTAGCCCGTTTGAGAAACTCACCCAGAGAGTTGGTAAATCTCATCAAATTAGAAAAACATAAGCAGTCAAGGCTGGTGCCCGATTAATTGTGATAAAAAAGAAGGTTGATATGATCATGGTCGAATAACACAAAAATTGATGATGATAGTAACAAAAACAAAACAAAGAAAAAAGGTTGGAAAGTTGAGATGGTTGGAATTATTCGGACTCCACGTGCTATTTGGTAGAAGCGGGGACCAAAAGGGCAAGTGGACCATGTCAATAATACTATTATGTCATGAATGGAAGAGTTCCATTTAAGTTGCACCCCACAGAATGTGTACTTTTACTTGTGTTTGTTGCTTTCAATAAAATTTTCAGTGCCGGTGGGTATCATATTGTGTTCGTTGGGCGCATTCGAGTTGCCCATTACGTTTTCGGACGACTTGGATTTGGAGAAAGTGAAAGGAGAGAGGAAGTGTTGGAGTGAGAAGAGAGAGAGAGTTTCAATTCGAGCCGTCCAAAAATGTATTGGATAATCCGAATGTATCGAACGGATATCATGTGGGATACACCTACCCGACAAAAAAAATTTCTTTTTGCTTTCTGATTAGGGCGATGGGCCAACCCACTCATGGATCCAAGAAAGTTGAAAAGCTAGTTTTGTGGGGCTGCTTTCTATCCAATTTTTTTATGGGGCGGTCTCGCATGTCTTTCATTGGTATAGTTGTTCACGCGGCTCCTAGTTAGGGATTTCGTACGCTATTTGCGCGAAGAATCTCTCACTATAAGTTTTCTAAACTCACATAATTCACTTTGCGAACGTAAAAACGTCTTTGACATAAGAGGCTCCACATGTGTTTATACGTGGTCAACTGGACACCCTAAGTTTTTTTTTTTAATTACATGTAAAAAAATTATCTTGAATTTTGTTTGATCTCTTACTCCTATACTACGAGAATCCATCCATTTAGGTAATTCGCAATTAAACACCTAATACATTTAGCTAAAAAATAAGGTACACATTCTTAATGACAAAAAATAAAAAAATAGAGGAAAAAAAGTATCTATCGGCCGGTATCGCTATAATACTCGTATAAAGAGGTACGTCATATACTCTACCCTAACACTTCCTTGCCTCTCTTAATTCCACATCCAGTCACATACTTAACAATCAAAGTGCCTTTCCAATCACCACTGGCCGGTCAGGCACTAACAATGGGTGTTCTTTGTGCAGATCATGTCGAGCCGCACTTGGCACTACCTGAGTCCAAATCCAAACCCTGAGCTTCACCTGAGTGTTCACCGATTATTTCATCTCACCGCATCTTATATATACTTTTTCCAACTTTGAGCTATTCTTTTTTACTTTTCTGGGTAATCTTATCGAGCTGAACCACGTGATGTAAAAAATTGACTCAAATCTAATGGTAGAAATAATAGCTCAAAGGACCCTAGCTCTAGGCCGAGAGATTTTATGATCCGTTCAGCTGTGATTGTTACGGGCTTGGGGCTGCATAATGGACTTGATGGGCTTTCCTTTATTAACGACCCATTAGAATCAAGTGACCTTCGGTAGGCCTTGGGCTCCCATTATCACTAAAAAATAGATCTGCTAATAATAAATATTTGGGCTATTTATTCCTCACTGCCATGATAGAGGCATGCCCTTGGTTGCAGATATTTAGGCTAGCGGTGTCTAACCATGCAATGCAGTACTTAAAAAATGGATGGCATGACCCCGGACATTTGAGTGATTGTTGGAAAAGGGTTTCGAGAAGAAAGCCAAATAAGACAGATACGTATTTTAAAGGTGCTGATCCAAACTTTCCTCTGCGTTCAAGACACAACCACCGCAAACAAAGTTGTCGGTACAAGTGCCTTGAGACGACGGTGGAACTTTTTGGTTTTTCGATCTGGGCATCCGGCTGAGCTTGAGCTTGCCATATATGCTTGCTAGAGAATGCTGCCTCGAGCCTCAAAAGGATAACTATTGATCCTCACATCCACCATCGCGCTGTTCCTGTTGATTTTATGTGTCAAGAAAAAGTGGAAGCGGCTAGAGAAAAGCGCGAAGCAGCTGGAAAGAAAACTACCTCCAGCAGCTAAATTTGTGATAGTTTAGCTACCAATGTACTGTATTTATTGAAGATTGAAACTGGTATGGGTGTGCATGAATGGATTCCATTTTGCTTTCATCTGAGGACTCCAAAAATGGGGTAATATTTTGAAAATAAAATAGACCCTAAAGTTGATGGCGAAGCCATTTTGAAGGCATGCAATATTAGCCTCCGGACCTCCGTAGGGCACGTCCCTTGTAAAGTGGGCATCGCCAAAATGTTTGTCTTCGCAACGGTACAAAGGGCGCACCCTACGAAGGCTCGGAGGCCATTTATTCTAGACCTTCAATAAGGCTTGTTGATTAACATAAAATAAAATATACCGTAAAGTTGATCGTCGTATGGCACATAGCGCCAATTGAAGTGGCGCTACTCATATAGTGTGCTTTGAAATGGCGCTAGAGATTGGCATATAACGCCAATCGAAGTGGCGCTACTCGGATAGTGTGCTTTCAAATGGCACTAGAGATTAGTCTTAAAAATAAGGGCAAAGTACGGATTACCTCCCTATGGTTTGGTCGTTTGGCAGATGACCTCCTTGAGTTTTACTAATGACCAATTCACCTCCCTATAGTTTTGGAGTAAAGTGCTACCGTCAACATTTCCATCCAAACTAACGGAATGTGTAAAACACATGCCCATTATGAGACTGGGATTGAAAAAAAAACTAAATAAATGTAGATTTCAGTGTAAAAGGACAGGACTACCCTTCTCCATCAGCTTTTCCAACACCATTCTCCCAAACCACACAACCGCCTATCCAACTCCCCTTCATGCGCCCACCATCGCCGGATTTTTTCGTTACGCTTCTTTTTTGAATTCAATTTTTAAATCAAATATCACCATCATCTGTACTTGCAAATCTTCCAAGCCCATCCAATGCCCCACTCCTCATAGCATCACCAGCCGAACCCCCAAAATTGCACCAGCACACACCACCATGTCCACCACAGTCACCCCCATGGAATAATTCAACTCCGGCAGGCCCTAAATCGACACCGGAAGCCTCAATCACAGGAATTCCATGTGTAATCAATTTTTTTTTTCGATCAGCTGCGTAATCGGAATTTTTACTCACATAAAACTTTCATTTTTTTTGAAATAGGATATACAAACGGTGTGTTTCAGTAAACACATCCTCTAGGGATATATGATCAGATCCACATTTCATACCAGGATTCAGTTTTTGTGGTTTCTTTATTGGGGAGGGAGAGAAGGGGAGGGGGAGGGAATGTTAATGGGTGGTTATGTTTGTAGGAGTTCACCAGAAATGGCAAACATTGTCGGGATGTTGGTTGGATTTGTCGAAGTTGAAGAAACGCCGATATGGAAGACCGAAGAAGATGATACAGTATTGCGTATTTGTATGTTGTACCATATTTTATTGGAGAAGATGAACAAAGGGTACCTGAGTCATTTAGCATTTTTCTGTTAACGGTGTTAGCAATGCACTTTACTCCCAAACCATAGGGAGGCAAATTGGTCATTAATAAAATTCAGGGAGGTCCTCCGCCAAACGGCAAAATCATAGGGAGTTAATTCGTACTTTGCCCTAAAAATAATGTGAAAAGTAGAATATTTTGGCCAATTATTCAAAATATGTAGTACTACTTCGAAAAAGAAAAAACTAAACTCAACTGTCCGTTTGAAATTCAGAGAAAAGAAAAGAAAGGAAAAGAAAGGGGATCAGGGACTGTGCTGTGCAGCATTGTGCTGCACAGCGTGCTGCACAGCCTCCGGCGAGGCTTTTCCGGCATCGGTCCGATGATCGGAGACGTTCATCGCGTAGAGCTCGTCGAGTTCTACGTGCACACCAAAAATCAGCTCAATCAAATATCGTTAAGGGCCTCATCGGAACATATATAACTTGGAAAAAAATGGATTTAGTGGTTTTGATCTAGTGTTTCGTATCCATTAGGATTCATTTTTTTCCAAGTTATATATGTTCCGATGAGGCCCTTAACGATATTTGATCGAACTGATTTTTGATTTACACCTAGAACTCGATGAGCTCTACACGATGAACGTCTCCGATCGTCGGACCGATGCCGGAAAAGCCTCGCCGGAGGCTGTGCAGCACGCTGTGCAGCACAATGCTGCACAGCACAGTCCCCTGGTCCAAAGAAAGGAAAGGAAAGGAAAGGAAAGTGAGGAGGTCAAAATTGGGGGAAAATTCTTCTTTTGTTATTTTTTTATTGTTTCCTCTCAAATCAAACAAAAAAAATTTATTTTTCCTGTTTTTTTTCCTATCCTTTCTATAGGATTCAAACAAAGCCTAAAATCGAAGGAGAACAATTCACTCCCCTCCTCGACGTATCGAGAATGCAGTTTCCAGGTAAGCCCTTCACTGCTTCGCACCAGCATTTCCTAGGGTTTCGCGGTCACAGCTCTCTCTCATCTCCGTCGTTACTTCCGTCATTCTTCTCCGTCCGCAAGTCCTACGCCTGCGTCTCGTGCAGGTTAAGCGACGGGCGAGACCCGAGCCCCGGCCGCGAGAAGCCTAGAGAGAGAAAGAGCGGTGAAGGAAGAGAGAGAGTGAAGGCGAGGGGCAAGGACAACGTGTGGAGCGTCGACAATGAGATGGCGAAGGCGGCGGAGAAGGAGAGGGAAAGAGTTGAGCGGAGGAAGAAGAAGGGGAAAAGAGTGAAGAGCGCGAGGAAGAGGGGAAAGGGCGGTGATATGGTTATGGTATCCGGTTCGATGTTGATGGAAATTGAGACTGTTCTTCAAACTCAGGTACTTGCTTTTCGGTAGAAGTTATTGGGCAAACGAACCGAGCAGTTGGCGAGCAGCTCACGTTCTAGTTTTAAGTTAGTTTGTTAAACGAGCCGAGCTCGAGTTAGTTGTAACTCGGCGTGATTATAAAAGTTCGACTCGTTTATAGAGGCTTTTGTAGTAAACGAGCCGAGCGCGAGTTAGTTGTAACTCGTCGCGATTATAAAAGTTTGACTCGTTTATAGAGGCTTTTGTAGTAAACGAACCGAGCTCAGAAACCTTGATAATAAAAAAGCCAAGCTCGAGCAATACGAGTTTTGAACAAGACAAGCTTGTGTAGTAAATGAACCAAGCTCGAACGACTTGATAATAAACGAGCCGAGCTCAAATATATGGGGTGGACTTGAACAATACGTACGACATTTGACGACGAACACAGGTCGAACGATACATACGACATTTGACGACGTGGGAGTGCATAATAAGAGCATCCCCAATGGGGATGTAAAACTGGGTTGTATACTTATAATAGCACCTGGAGGCAAAAAAATCCCCTCCAATGGGGATGTAAAATAGCAAAAATCGGGATGTAAAATAGCATAGATGGAAAGGGAGATGTATATTTCCATCCCCTTTTGACTACAGCTATAAATTACAGGTCATCAAACATCATCAATTCCAACTGCAATACCAGAAAAATGGACGGCCAGAATTACCTGTATTCGCCGGATAGTTGGCCGGAATTGGTTCCTCATCGCCGGTTTCTGCAAATATTCGCCGGAGTGACCAAAAAATGCTGGAATCGAGTGAGAGAGAGAGAGAAAGAGAGAGAGAGGTGAGAGAGGGATCTCACCGACAAGAGACGGGAACAGTCGGTGATCATCAACATAGGGGAGTTAGGGTTTCATCTCGGTTTCAACGGGAACGGTCGGTGAGAGAGAGATATGAACGAGAGAGAGAGAGAGAGAGAGAGAGAGAGAGAGAAAGGAGGCAAGGGGGTTTCATCTCTGGTTCGGAGAGAGAGAGAGAGGGGGGGAGTTGGTTTCCCAGTCCACCGACTGGTTTTGTTCTTCGTAGAGAGAGAGAGAGAGAGAGAGAGAGAGAGAGAGAGAGAGAGACAGAACGTTGAGAGGCAGAGAGAGAGAGTAAAGTTGAGAGGCAGAGAGATTCAGTGTTTCAGCCGACCGTTGATCAATCAGCCAACGGCTCTTTTGGCCGTTGATCAACGGATCAAATCAGCAACGGGCATTTTTTTCCTTTACCTATAAATGGATGTTTTTAACATGATTTTCACTACAAAAAATTCCTCCATTCTCCACAAACACCCTCCAAAAAAAATATTGTATCAATTATGACAGATGGAAGTCGTAGTGCGGGAGGAAAATCGTTCACCTCCGATCAAGATGAAGCAATTTGTAATGCTTACTTGTGCGTTAGTCAAGACCCGATTGTCGGTACTAACCAGTAATATTCTTTGGGTTAGACTACTCATGATGATTTTTTGTGAAAGAGGAAACTGTATATAGATTTGAGTGTGAGAATGAATAATGGAGAGGATAGTATTTGAGTGTGAGAATGAATAATGGAGAGGATAGTATATATAGATGGTAATTAAATGGTGTAGTTGAAAGTAGATGAGAATAAATGACTGCAGTCAATTATGTAGTTGAGAGTAAATAATGTAGGTGAGAGTAGATGAGAGTAAATAATATAGTTGAGAGTGGATGAGAGTAAATACTGAAATAAATGATGTAGTTGAGAGTGGGGAGTAAAAGTAAATGATGTGGTTGAGAATTAATGGGAGTATCTAGTGTAATTGTAGTTGGATGTAAAACAAAAAAAAGGGACGAAATTTTTTTTTTTTCGGATTTTTTTTTTTAAATCTTCGATTACCGGATACCAAAATTATTTATCAACGGAAGTAATACTTGAATTAGGGTTAAGAAAGTTGAGGAAAATTAAGGAGGAGAGAAAATTAGTTAATTATCCATCCTTTTTTTACATCTCACCATTGGATAGGAGGAGGTTCTATTTTACATCTAACTAACTTTTAACCACTTTTTACATCTAAAATAACTATCCAACCTCATCTAAAATACATCCCCATTGGGGATGCTCTAAATGATCCAACTTCCGAGCTCGGGCTTGACTGGTTTGAACAAGCCGCGCTCAAACACATCAAAGCTAAGCTCGGCTCATTTGCAACCCTAATTTGTAAAATAGAATGTTCACATCAAATGAATCTTAGCAGTATAATTCTCTTTATGAGAAGTTTTCGTTGTCCAATTCTGGGACCCTTAGAATTACTTGTGTGAAGCTGTCTATAATTGGAGGTGAAATCAATGATGGGCTGGTTTTGCTATTCTTTGTTATTCTCAATTAACTAAATTGGATAAATTTGATTGACATTGGGATATTAGGCTCGTCAATGATTTTTGGACGTTATGTAACTTATGTTAGGTGAATCAAGGAAGAGGCAGTGAAAGTCTCTACTTATTGTTGGAATTGTGGTCCTGGAATTTCTTTTACCAAAGTAAATGGGTTTTGGTTATGGCGATTCATGAAGCTCTTAATCATTGGACTTCTCTGTGATATTTGCACACTTGTGGGTAGTTGTTGCAGGCTGGCTGCCGCTAGCAGTTGAACTTGTGGCACAAGCTGATTATTTAGAAGCAAAGTAAAAGCATCAAAATGGAGCTTCTCAAAAATTTCGACCTTTTTTGTTTGGCCCTGAAGCCTAAATCCAAACCTGTACAGAATATATTGACACAAATTGTGAGACCAAGAAAGCAACAAGCTTCAGCTCTAAGCCACTGCAAACACTCCCTATCAAGTCTTCAATATTTTGCAGCTATTTGGAGTTAGTCTTGTCCCTAGATATAGACGGGAATCCAACATTGTTTTGGTTACAAATTTAGAATTTGGACGGTATTTTTTTAAGATTTATTTCTGGCATTCGGAAAATCAGAGTTGTTCTAAGTTAGCCAGACATGTGGAACTAGGAGAAGTCAAATTTAATCGAGAAGAAAAATAATGCATTACTTCTACATGTCGTTGTGCATGTGCTTGTTTGGGTGCAGCATATATTTGTGATATCGGTTATTCTGCTTGAATCTGGTTGCATTTCTGAGGTCTTCTATACCAACAGAATGGTTATGTTGGCTTTCTTTCAGGAACCGGTTATTCGACCGGCATGGAATACCTTTGCAAGTAGTGTTAGTGGGATATGGAAGGGAGTGGGAGCAGTTTTTTCACCCATAACCGCAGAGATGCAGCCAGTTGATATTGGAAATAAAAATGAGAATCTTTACGACTGCTATACCCTTTTACGCATTGAGGCTATGGCTTCTCCTACTGGAGGGCAGACATGTCAGATCCAAAGAGTAATAAATTGGGTGTCGATGAATCCTTCTGGTGAAAACAGACTGCTGAATGGAGGGAGCAATAGCAGCAAAGGTGATGCATTATTACCCAAATTTGAGTCTTTTGACTTGAGTACGACTAGTGACGTGATGGAAGAAGATGTAATGGGCATGGAACCTGGTCTTGTTTTCTTTGAGGTAGGACTTGCTCACTTTTTATGCATTTCTCTGGACTTGTTTATGGATGACCTGAAAGAAGTTGGTTGATGTTTCATTAATAATGTGATATAAACTGCCACAGGCTTGTATCTAGCGGTTCTTAGACTCATTATTGTGTTACTATCTGAAGCATACAGAGCTCGTAATTTTGAAACTGAACTATTTGTGCAAGTTCCTCTGTCCTCTTTAGTTTGTGCTTGTCGAATGCATGATGCTCTTTTTTTTGACCGGGTTTCATTTCTACTGCTCAAGATGGTTGTTTTTGAGTGCATGTTGTATTCTACTTAAAGGATGAGCACCTATGTAGCACGGACACGACACAACACCGACACCCCGACACGCAAATTTTCAAAAAATGGGGGACACGTTATATATATATAAAGTTAAACAAATATTCACATAAGATAAAAGTTTAATAATATTATAACAAAATAGCCCTAAATCTGATCTCAGAGAGAAAGAAAGAGAACACATTCAAACAAAGAGAGTGTCCCTCAAGTGTACACTTTGATCCATTTTAAAAGTCCTTATAATTGCATTTTTACCCCAAAGTGTCCTGAAAGTGTCGGACCCAAATATTGGAAAAAAAAAAAACAGGACACTCTGGGAGAAGTGTCTGACACGTGTCCAGGTTTGTCGGTGTCCGACACCGGTACGTGAGCTCCAACGAAGTGTCCGTGCTACATAGATGAGCACCTACCAAAACGCAAGATTTTTGAAACAATGAAATCCATTTGATAGGTTACTTTCAATTAGAATATAACCTCAATGAAATTCATTAGATGGCTAGAGAAATAATTACTAAACCAGTTTTTTGTTATTTGATATCATCAAGCGAAATCTATATGCGTGATTATTTCCTATGTTCTCTTAAGATCTCTGCTTTTCTCATTGTTACCTGACAATTAGAACTAGAAGGATCAAACTAATATTTTTTATTAACTATTGGAGTTAGTAGTGATTTTTATCAAAGAGTCAGAAATATAATGAAGTGATCTTTTAGTCCTCATTGGTATTTTCAATTTTGCTTTCTTTCTGATTATGCATTTGGTTGACTTGCAGGATGGTTCTTATTCCAGAGGTCCAGTTGATGTTCCCATTGCTGAACCTGATGAATCTATGTACTATCTTAACCCTATTTTCAAGTTTGAACAGGTAAGTCAATCATGATGTTTTGTTTTCTGAAACTTTTCTCCCTTTTCGTATTATCTTAAGCATTTGTATTGCAACTAGGGTTTACTGATAAAGAGAACAAGTATAGTTAGCATTGTTGATGGACTGGGATTAAGGCTCTCTTTCAATTAGTTCAATACTTTAATGCTGTGCATGACAGAGGTTGTTGTAAACTTAAATAAGTATGAACAAAACGTGCTTATCTATATGGAAATAGACATAATCAAAGCAAAACTGCAAAAGCTTTGAGTAGTCTTGTGTCATTGGGGCCGTGCATTTGTCTTGATGGATGTGAAGTTTGAACTGCACTGGGCCAATTTTTTTATATCAGAATATCAGCGTTATGCCATGCCAAAAGCTTATTTCCCATTTTGATTTTGTACTTGCCACACTTGGTGAGGATTTGATTTTACTGTTCATGCCACAAAGTTATGTCAATTAAATTTCTGAAATGATGCATTTTGAAGAGGTTTCATAAGTGGTCATGGAAAGAAAAGGGCAGGTATATTGGTAGGGATGACTGAGCAAAGAACTAATGACCCGACCAACTTGTCCTCATACAACCAATGAAAAAACTAGCAGAGAACTAATGACCCGACCACCCCCGTTCCATTTTAAATTTTTTTTTATTTTATTAATGGAAGTCGATTTGGTACTTATTGGGACTCGAACAACTTGATTAACAATGAAAAAGTAGCAATTGAAAAAATAAATGGTATGGTTTGGATTATGTAAATTCTATCTCAATGACGTCCATTTAAAGACCAGGACATAGTTGAACTAAAAGTCTTTGTTCTTTTGAACAAAAGAATAAAACTCAAGGCTTGATTTTACGCTAAACTTTTCCTTTGTAATTTTACGAAAAAAACATGCAACATTTATTAGTGGACTTCCGTTGAGAAGTGCCACCCCTTGGCCAAATCCTGGCTCCGCCACTGCCCCTCCCTAGCTTAGTTAAAGTGCATGATAATTTTTTTTGATTCTTTTCTCTATTAATTAGATCTTTCGATGAAGAAAAAAAGAAGTGTTATTCATTAGTAGTGTTCCCTTGCTCAGTGTTTGGTGAAAGGTTGCCATAAAAGACTGCGTATTGTCCATACCATAGAATTCGGTAACGGGGGTTCGGACATACAGATTATGAGGGTTGCTGTTTATGAGGAACAGTGGGTTAGCCCTGCTAATATTCAGGACCAAAGGTATCATTTTGCTTATCTTCCTTTAGCTACCATTTGATTTTGACATGATGTTCTTCCTGTTTTCCATTACTGGACAACATATTATGGTTTGGATTTCTCTAGTGGCTGCAAGGCTTTTGCTCAAACCACCAAAGAGAGAACAAATATAACAGCGGACCTGATATCCATTTTGCAAGTTGATCAATGAGCTCAACCTAATATATTTTCAAGTTGATTTGGTTTCTAAGACCCCATCTAACCTATGAACTTTCAGTAATGTATTTATAACCCTGAATGATCCTCTCTCTCTCTCTCTCTCCGGTATTTATTCTAATGAATGCCATGTCCAGTGGTTTACAAAAGTTTTTTTTCTTTAGATGGGATGGTTCTAACTCTTCCAAGGAAACCAAGACATAACTTTTGTAATCTTTCCCTAGGTCAATGATTCTCTCTCTCTCTCTCTCTCTCTCTCTCTCTCTCTCTCCGGTATTTATTCTAATGGATGCCATGTCCAATTCTCGGCACTGATCACTTAAATCTTCAAAGATAGAGTCTGGAGTCTCTGGACACTTGGCCTTCTTCCTCTAGATTACTTCTTTTCTCACATGTCTGTTTATGCTGCTCTTCCATTTGCTGTTTTCTGAATTATGCCAAGTTCTCTTCTGGGCCTCCATATGGATGTAACAGGCCTGAAAATCTTGGTGCTACAAACTATGGTGATTGCATACTTGCTTCTTGCTTGCTGTTCGCATATAGACATCTAGTTTTAGGAATTCTTGCATCTGCTTAGCTTGCTATTAGCCTATTACGTTTCAAAAGATTGTACGGGCACTGAAACATTCATCCGGTTTGTACAAGTTATAATTGGTAAAAAAGGTCTACAGAACAGTTATGGCTCTGATTTCCATAGGCTATCAACCTGAATGGGTCATTCATCTAAAGATTTCATAACTTACCCCCATGTGTCCGTAATACTCATTCTCTGCAGATTCATCTGGTTTGTATAATTTATAATTGGTAAAAAAGGTCTACAGAACAGTTATGCCTCTGAATCTCTGATTTCCATGGGCTATCAACCTGTATGGCTCATTCATCTACAGATTCATAACTTATCCCCATGTGCCCATAATTCTCATTCTATACATGCGTTATACTTATCCTATGCAGATGCTATTCTTATCTATAGATTTGAATCATAATATTTATAGGTCTCCTGTGCTATGACAACCGTGACCTTGTTTTGGTATTAAGTATTAGACCTGATGTCCTTTAATACTCCTCCTTTACCCTGTAATAGAAGCGAATTTCGTAACCAAGAAACAAATTTCTTGTTGTTTCCACCGAAACGACCTAAAATCTCTGTTTCCTAGAAAACCGAAATGAAACATTAGTGTAACGCACCAAATCATGTCCTAGCACTAAGAAATACACTGAAATATGAAGTTTCTTTTTACACCAATTAGAAATATCCAAAAATAACTTTTGCATACATCCATAATTCTTCTGTCTTGTGGCCTTCTTTTGTATATGTGTGGCATTTCCTTAATGCCTTATTTAGCTCTTTCTAATATAATTATTTACTTTATTTAAAAAAGCCCATCCCTCATTCTTTTTACATTTCCATTTCTGCAGTTTTTAGAAATGGTTCTGAAATATTGCCAAAATGTTACCGAAACATTTCCGTTTCCTAGCTAACCGAAATAACATTCTGTAACAAGATTTGTATCCTTGATGTTAACTCTTGTCCGATCTTTGCCACAGCGACCCAGAGTTTGATTTGAAGCCATTTTCCCAGAGAAAGAGAACGCAGCCATCAGAATTGACCGGGTCATGGAAGGTGTTTGAGGTTAGTGCTATGCCAGTATATGGTGAAGAGACAATAATGGAGCAAACTAATGGCACCCCTTATGTGTACCTTTGCACTGAAACCCTAAAAAAGAGAAGCTTGCCCGAGAATCCCGTTCACTTTAAAGAGGAAGAGATGCTAGACATGCAGGATGTGACCGTACTTTGGCTGCCTGGTGGGGTCACCGCGTATGTTGACGTGAGTGAGGATGGGATACTGTGCATTGGAGTCGGGTGGTATTCGGACGAAGGGATCAATCTAGTTATGGAGAGAGATTATGGGGTTGATGGAAAGCTTACGGAGGTTCGGTCCAAATCTGAAATAAAAAGACGGTGGTCCGACTCCGACTCGGATCCAGTTCCCTTGTAGATTGTTTTATGACCGGCTTTTTTGGGTATCTGCTACTAGTTATTATTTGCATAATTTTGTAGTGGAAGAGAAGTTAATGAACAGAATGGTCAGTTGTTACCCATATTCAATTTTTGATAGATTATGGGCCAGATTCAAGTATAGATCTGTAGAAAATGTAAATAATACTAGTCACGTGTATTTTTTACTAGCACTGCCTCTTCTCTGGCCCATATATTCAATCAGGGCAACCATCAAGAATGAAAACTCAACCAAATAGATGCATCCTTCCACCTGAGATTCCAGTGGTGGCAGCCGAGGCATGGGGCGGTGGCGGTGATGAACTAGCGGTGGAGGTTCCTGGCGGCAACGAGGAGCCACTGGGGCGATACTAGTGGTTGCTACTTCACCATTGGCGGAGGTTCCTGGCGGCAATGGGGAGCCGCTGGGGCGATACTAGCGGTTGCTACCGAGACATTGATGGATAATTTCATGCTGCTTCGGCAGCGGCTGGGGGTGGGGCTTATGATATGAAGTACATTGGACCGAATGGGGTGAGGGAAATGATGATGTTGCTGCCGGAGTAGGAATTGGGAGGGCTGTTGTTAGTGAGATTGGTATTCTGAAATTAGTTTAGGTGCGCATAAACTGGTCTGGACAAAAGCTTGTTTGTTTTGGTATTTGGGATAGTGGGATGGTGCCGAAAAGCGAAATTTCCTCTTCGGATTTTAATTAGTGCCAGATCCACAATAAGTCAACATCTATAGAAAATTAAAAAACAGTACCACTAATCACGTCTACTTTATTACAAAATCACAGTACCATAACGCTACGTCTCACTACTAATTGTACAGAAAATCATCAACGATGTCTCATGCCACAGGGAAAAACAAATACACAAGGAATTCAAAAAAAAAAAAAAACAATAACAATTGCACTGCCTCTTCTCTACGCCATAAATCCAACAAAGGCAACCACCAACGATGAGAACTCGAGCAACAGAGACATCTTCCCACCGAAGTTTCCAGTGGTGGCAGCCGAGGCGTGATGTGGTGGAGGTGGCGGCGGTGACGGGGAGCCACCGGGGGCTGAGCCATTGGTTGTTGCCGAGACGGTGACAGCTAAATTCATGCCGCTTTGGCAGTGGCCAGAGGTGCCGCATATGAAGTACATTGTCCCGAGGGAGGGGAGGGAGATGATGGTGCTGCCACCGGTGTAGGAATTTTGAGGGCTGTTGGCGTTGCAATTGTTGTAGTCACTTTGACTTACGACATCCACGCTGTGGCTCGAACCGTATGAGAACACTATATATCAAGATAGTAGAAATTGAAGTCAGTAATTAACTTTGAATCTAGAAATTTTTAATTAAAATTTCCAATTACGTATATGAGTACTCCATGTCAGTAAACCGGGACATCAAAATTCGACTATTTCAGTGACAGATTACATTGGATTCAACTAGTCCAATTTAATTGAAAATTTATTCAATGCCTCGACTCTCAACCATCACACGACTTTGTGACGTTCACAATTAAGTTGATGAATCCCACCAAAATGTGTGGTGGCGAAAGATTCCGGGACAATATACCTCAGACCTAGACTGAATAATTACTCATCTAATTATGCTTATAAGATTCAAAATCTAATACAATTTTTTTTTATGAAGGTCAAAAGGGTAATTCACTTACCAACTCACCTAAGCAATTGCTGACTAGGAAGAGACACAGTGAACCCTTTAAACAGACACACCTAAACCCAAACTCCCGATGTGGGAGCTAGCTCAACTGACGCAGGCCCAAGAGCCAAGAGGCCTGCACCAAAGGTCGGATCCCACCACAACGGATAGGCACGACTTAGTTTTTTTAACCTAATACAATGATACAAACACTACTATTATCTTCGCAGGAAGAGTTCAAATTATGTAATCGTGTGGCGATCACCACGTCATTAAACCATCAACGGTTTACTTCATTTACTAACCGGGAGATGGTGTTGTGCGGGTGGTGCATGTACAACACTGTGCTATATATGTACCATCCGAGCCGTCCGTTTGGCAATCTAACGGATCAAATATCATCTCCACCGTGTAATATCTGAACCGTTCATTGTTGAGATAAAATCTAAACTGTAGAAATGCCGAATAAGCAGCTCAGATGGTACCCAGCGCCATCCTATTTTTTAGTTGTATTATGTATTGGTAGGTTTTTTTCCCGCATAAATGGCAACAAAGATACTGTAGCAAAAAAAGACTTAACTTTCTTAAAATCTTCAAAATCTTTTTGGTTTGACTATGGTAATTATTGTTTTAATGGATTGCTTGTATTGTGGGGTTCAAAATTAATGCGGATTAAATTCAACTTAGCGCAAAAGTAGTGAACTCGTGAATACATCTTTAATATAAACTTGCATACATGTAGCGCACGCATACATATCGAGAAAATGTTTTTCTTTACATAACTAAAGTGTCTGGTCAGCTTACGAACATCTTAACCAATCTTAAGGGATTAATTCTACCGTTCACTAACGAGGACCAATCAAAGCCAAAGCAAAGTCCTGTATGGACTGTCTGCGATAAGAGTAGAGAAGACCTAGAGTTTCAAACTTGAATTTGTACTCCTATATCACTAAGTTTTAATTTGTATCCTGAAAAGAACCAATTTATAAGAAAATTTGTACTATGACAAGCCGCTTTTCTAGATTTCAAAAAATTAAATAGTTAAATGCAATACGAAATGATTACCACTACTTGCGTTTTAAATAAAATTCTAAATAATTTGTCGTCAAAACTACCCTATCTATAAACTGAAACACACATACATCTTGGTACAACGGTGAAAAAGCCAGTGATATACAAGACTGCTTTTACCACAGAAAAAATAGTAAAGACCGATAATATATGATAAAAAAAAAAACCCCGGTTATACGTACAAAAAACAAACGGGAAAGTCTATTGACACAGCATTTTTTATTCCATAGACACAAGTGTGGTGGGGCACTCTTGGAATAAAAAAAACTTGTGTCTATGGAGTAAAAAAATGCGGTATCAAAATGAGCGCGCTCGGTGTAAGTAGAATTGCTCAAAACAGGACTCAACATATCGATGCCATGACTCCTTTATAAAAAATTACTCACAGAGTGTGTCACCAACAGCGAAAGTTTGACTAGAAGCCCAACTGGCGTAATTCACCCCTTGGGTCCAGCCGGAGCTCCCCCCGACGACGTGCTGCGTCGCGAAGGCCGCCGGAGCAGCCACCGAGAGAATAAGCAGAACGAATGCCACAGCCATATCTATGGATTTTGAGATTTACCTCCCCCAAATGAGTCAGTGACGATGGAAAAGAAAGAAAGGAAGAGAGAGAAGAAATCAGGCACAAAAGTGGGGGAATGGTGCTCTCTCAAAGGGTGTTTGTTATTGTTATATAGGCAGCTGGAAGTCCTGAAATTAGGTAGTGCAACTGCCAATGTGTGTCTGTCTCAGTTGCTTCTCAAACTCACATTTGTTTATAGAACTGTTTAGATGGATAGGTGTGGTTCTAGAACAAAGCATAGATGCATGTTTTGTATTCAAACTCCAAATTAAGGTGTTAGGCAGAAAATGGACGTGTTCCCTTAGATTTATCTGTTTTGGTATATCTTCGTGAGTCATTTTCCTGCCCTGGGTGTATTTGGGACCAAATTAAAAATGAGAGACACAAAAGATTCGGTTCGTTTTATAGACACATCAAACTTGAACAAGCTTTTACCGAGCTCGTCGAGCCTCGAATAGTGCCCGAACGGCTCAGTTCATCTAGCATCCTAGGAAAAGGTGAAATTGCTAAGTATGCGTAAATGCTACTCCATTTAGAGAGTGCTGAGTATATATATATATATACTAAATATGTTAGTATTATGTTACAGAGGTTTTACTATACGAGTAGTTTCCTGGATAGTATATCTTTGTAGATATGGTTGAAATTAAAAGAGAGTGTACAAAGTAGGAAATGGTCACAATAGTCGTGATAGAGACAAACTGCAGTCCTGAATTATTTAAGGGGGAGAAACTCATTATTTATGGTTCTACGCAATTTCAGTCGTTCAAAAATGTTTTGGGCGATCTGAATTAAAAAAAAAATCTATTACTGTTAATAGATTGTTTTTAATCCGGATCATCCAACATACTTTTAGACGACCGAGATTAAGCGCCGTAAATATTATTCACGGCTCCTTTCGTGAATAAGACTTTTTCTCTTATTTAAGGTATTGTGATTTCAAAAAGCAATAAGTTACTTCTGAAACTAATAATGCTTGTTTATGCCTCATAGTTAGTTCTGTCTGGAGTAAATACTGTTGTATAATAGTGGTTGGCTCGCATGTCATACCTAATGCATTAGACTTTTGTTCCTCTCTCTCTCTCTCTCTCTCTCTCTCTCTCTCATAGGACTGATCAAAGCTATTATGGCAGGGGTTTGGTATCAAAACGGTCAAACAAAACTCCAACAAATTAAAATGGCTTCAAAAGTTATTTGAAACTCTCACATCACATTTGTCAAACTTCCCATATGTTTTTTCCATAACTTAGGTGTTCGGATCAATTTACGCAAATCTCGACTAATCTTAGAGGCCCGATCACACCGCCTACTAATTGTGGGGAGCCCAAATTAAACTAGGAACTGGTCCCAAAGAAGTTATCAACACCTAAGAATATTCAAACCCGAAATCATAGGAGAGATAAAACCCCTAATCTCAGGCATTAAGTCATTCACACGTAGCTTTGTTGAAACAAGAAGATTTTAAACCATAATTTCCAGTTAATTAACTGGTGCATGAGGGGATGAAGTCATGACGAGTTGAAGTGTGTTATTGTAATATTATTCTTTCAGTGGCGGTAATTAATTTTAAACAGCATGCGTCTCCAACGTCATGAAAACGGTCATGAAAACAATCAGGTCATTTTTTTTTAACAACATTAGAGTTCTCACTTTTATCTTTTTTTTATCGAGTGATGGAGTCAAGATTTAGTTCGTGTGGCATTTTTATCAGAAAATTCATCTTACTAATTGGAATCAAGTTTTTCGTAGTAAAGACTATTGACCAAGGAGGCTTTTTTGTTTTTCTTGACAAAATAAAATTATTAATCGTTGAAAGTAATTTACACAAAATATTATAAAATAAAAATATAATTTTATACTATTATATTTACTAATGATTAGCGAGCAATTTTAATGGACATCGCCTGCCACTTCTTAGAGGCAATTCCCTTGGGCAAGGCGCTCAATGAGTGATCCTAAAGTCGGCAGTCCGAAGTCAGCAAGTCATCAAAACCATGCACATTCTCTTCTGAATTCCGGTCGGGTGGCTGTAGGACGGACGATATGCTTCGCCGAAGTCAGAAAGTCATCAAAATAACATTCTCTTCTAAATTCCGGTCGGGTAGCTGCAGGACGGATGATACACTTTGCCGAAGTCACAAGTCATCAAAACAACATTCTCTTCTGAATTCCGATCAGGCGTATGTAGGACGGACGATATACTTTGCCGTGCCCCAGCTAGGTCTCCTCCACCGGCTGGATCTGGCCCAATCTCTGTCGCTCTCTCTCCACCATGATCCTACCGGTGCCCGTGTTAGGCATCATACTTGTGACTATTTTTGTATTTTTAGTTTTGGTCTTTATCGCGTATCATAATGGCATGGTCCGAACTAACGGGCCCCAAGAGCCGGACCCGGAGGATGGAAAGCTTGAGACTTGATTAATTAAACAATCCAACCTTGTATTGAGCTCAGCACAAATGATTTTCCCACCTTGTATTAATCTAACTTTACTAGCATACTAACGTCTAAAACGGAAAAAAAAAAAAAAAAACCTATGTGATGCACACATGACAAAGTCGATACAGGTTGAATTTTTTTTAACGTAACACTCTTTCAATCTCAGATATTTTTCTTGAGAGTAGAGATCATGAAAATAATGGCCTTGTTTGTTTTACATATTTATTTTGTTTTAACTTTGTTTTCAATCATTACCTTATATATTTCTTCAATCATTATCCTATTTTTTCAATTATTAATTTCATTTCTCTCTCTATCTCTCTCTACTTATTACCCTCGTCTCTAATCATTTACATTATTTCTCTCTCCACCCACTACCAAAATTAAAATACCGAAAGTTACCAAACGAACAAGGCCAATATTGTTGTCACATCATGTTTTTGGTATACAACATCCCGCAGCGTTAGAATTCACCCCACCAAAATCAAGATTGTAAGTGTACCCAACAAGTGATCGATCAATCAACTGAAACAACTCTATTAATGGTACTTATAAAAAAAATCTCTATTAATGATCTTTTTATTCAGAAAAATCATGTCAACAATGTCAAAATCCCAAAATTCAGCACACATTAAATTCCAGCCCAGAAAAAAAAAAAAAAAAACACAATATAGCACTGACTCTTTTTTTTTTTTTTATAACCGGGTGTCTTGGCCAGCTTGTGTGCACCTCGACTACTTTCGGAGCCCTGAAGGTAACGACCGGACATAACTCCCAGTGACTACAAGATTTGAAATGTTTGACTTCCGTGCAAATGAACCTGTAACTTCATAGAATAACACTTATTGCTTTCTCACTACCACTTGGCCAAACCCGTTCGGGTTAGCACTGCCTCTTCCCTAGCCCATAAACCCAACCAAACCAACAACCGAAAACCCAATAACCACCAAAGAACCCAAATTTCCAATCATACCCCCTGCTCCACTTGACGACTTCGGTGAGCTGGCGGCAGCGGTGATGACCGGAGTAGTGCTGGTCGTCGGCGATGGACCGGAGGAGGGGGAACCCGATGGTGACGTGACGGTTGGCGATGGCGAAACGGAAGGGGAGGGGGATGGTGTCCACGTCGGGGTGGTGGTTGAGGCGGGGGGTTTCGGGGTGGTGGTTGAGGTGGGGGGTGGCATCACCGTCGCGGCGGTGGGTGAGGCCGATGGTGTCGACGTCGGGGTGGTGGTTGAGGCGGGGGGTTTCGGGGTGGTGGTTGAGGTGGGGGGTGGTGTCTTCGTCGGGGCGGTGGGTGAGGCCGCCGCCGCCGCGACGGTGATGCCGAGCTTCATGCCGGCCTGACAGTGGCCCTCAATGGGGCATAGGAAGTACATCGGGCCGGGGGTGGCGAGGGGAATGGCGGTTTGTCCGCCGATGTAGGTGTGGAGGGCATTCCAGGAATTGCAGCTGGCGTACTCACTTTGATCTACGACGTCCACCGCATGTTCAGTAGTGTAAGTGAAGACTGGTAGATGATCATGCATGGAAAATTGAATTCTTGGTCAGTAATTCCCACTTGAATTATTATAATGCATGAATTTACGGTTGACTAGTTTTCTTTTTGTAGAAAATAAAACATGTAGAACGAAGAAGAATTCAGAAAGAAAATATTTTATAGATCCCCTTTTGAGTGTGAATGACCAGAGATCCCATGTTTGTGAATTCTAATTTTTTCTCGGCGTAATACATTGCCAACCACACAATGATGTCTAGAGATTTCTATATACGAATCAACATTCTAACTGTTAGATTTTTTGAAAGGTTCTAACATAAAATCAATTGGCTATAGGTAGAGTAGTCTCTAGATTTTATTAACCAAGCTTGGGTGTCTTGGATGAGCGATGTGAGACAAGTCTAACACTCCTCCTCACGTGTAGCCCGGATGCACATGGAGGTACGAATTGAGAAAACCAGGAGATTTGACTCGGGCAACCCCTCACGTGCAGCCCGAATGCACGCGGAGGTATGAATCGATAAGTTGACTCGGGCGACGAAGACTTGACCACACGATGTGAGGCCACCAAAGATCTAGCTCTGATACCATGTTAGACCTAAAACCAATTGGCAGGTGGAGTAGCTTGTAGATTTTATTAACCAAGCTTAGGTGGTTCAGATGAGCGATGTGAGACAAGTCTAATACTAACCATGAAGATTCATATATATGATTCAGTATTCTAACAATGTCGCATCACATGAAGACATATGGAGAAAATACTAAGCTAGGGACATAGATACCGTGCCAAGATAAACCAACTTACCTAGGGTGTCGCCGACGGTGAATGTTTTACCAGCGGCCCAAGAGGTATAATTAATCTCCAGGTTCCACGTAACATTGTACTGCAGGGAGTGTACGGCGGGAGCGGCAAGGACGAAGAGGAGGAGGACAGCGGCCATTGCCATTGCCATGTCTCTTCTAGGCTTTTGGTGTGCTCAGCATTGGGGAAAGATATCAAGGGGAGAAGAAGAGAGGCACACAAGTGTTATATAGACGGACTCATGTTAGCATGCTAATAAATAGACTACTAAATTTGGCAACATGCTTTTTTATATTTCAGTTGGATGTCCGAGTTAGTTTGCGTGTACCAATTTAAAATATATTGTTATTAAGTTTTATTTCCGTTATCAATGATTTGTTTACTCCTATCTAAATCAATGTGCAGGGATTAATAATGCATAAGTATTTACTCTGCTAAAAAAAAATTGAGGGAAGATGTTTTTGTTTGATATTAGCATTTGATTATTCAAATCTACTGCCGATCGAGCTATACCATGTGGAATAATAATCACTGGATGGACCTCCGGGAAAAAAATATAAACCACACATTTGCTTTGTTTAGTTTAGTTATTTTTTCCTTTAAAAAAATAAAGTTTGGTTGACAATTTTCAAAACTCGAGATCTAAGATCTTTAATTACTTATTAGAAAAAGAGCCCATCTTTCATAAATCAAAAAGACATTTCAAATTCTTGAAAATCAATTCCGCTCATTGGGCATCTCAAAGTCACAATCCACGCCCTTTATTTAATAGTAATAGAGTACTTTATAGAAGGAATTTTAAAAGGCAATTTAAAAAGAGTAAAAAAACAAATATGATCCTCAGAATTACACACACTAATTGAAGAGATTATTTACTGTCCCATAGCGGTGCCTCAGGACCCTTCACGGATTGATGTGGCCGTTCTTTAGTTTGGGTCTCAAATCAGTTTGCGGGGATGGAGAGGCACCGTCACATAGAATAAATTTCTCATTTCAAAGTGAAAGACCCAATGAATTAATTAGCAAGCCAAGTTAACTTATATTCTTTTCCTCGTTCTTCCATGAATTATTGAAAGCAAAAAGAGGTTTTTCAAAATTCAAATGAATAATTCATAATGACTATTCAAATTGATTAGAAGGGCTATTGATACGGTAAACTATTATACATTCAACCCTCATACATTGGAGTTCTTGACTTTTGCCAAAAAAAAAAGAGAGAGAGAGAGAGAAAAGTATACAGATCCCATTTCCACCAAATGTTTCATTCTCTAAGCTTATTTTAATATGAATGCCACCTAACAAAAAGATAGTAAGAAATATAAACATGCAGAGATTATGTTGGAGTACTCAAGGATGGTTTTGAACCTGAAACTCTGTGGTGTATATATATGACGAGACAAAGTCAATACAACTTATACAAGCTGAAAAAATTGTTACCCTAACAACATTTCAATGAGATTAAATTTCTTCTGCAGGCTGCGGAAACCATATATATATGGATTTTCAACCACCAATATTTTGGTCACATAGAGTTTAATTGTTGATCGGCACCGTTTATCTTGTAGGGTCCACAAAGTAGCATTCTCATGTAGAAAGTTAGTTTCAACGGACATCGATAGGTTTATTAAAATTAAAATTTTGGATTATAAAATGGATGGACATGGACAATTTCAACTTTTGATTTATCTATCGATATCTAATTAAGCTAATTTTTTGCGTGAATATACTACTCATGTACAAGCTCATAATGATATTTTGTGGTGTATGACGAGACAAAGTCGATACAAGCTGAAAATTTTGTTTCCGCAACAATATTCCGATGAGATTAAATTTCTTCTGCCGGCGGCAGAAACTATGGATTTTCCATCACCATCGTTTTGGGTCATGTGACGGGTTAATTGTTGATCTGAACTGTTCATATTGTAGGATTTGCAGAGTAGTATTCTCATTCAGAAAGTTAACTTTACTGGACATCGATAGGTGTATGAAAAATTAAATTTCGATTTGTAAAACGGATGGTCATGGACATTTCAACTTGGCAGGATCACACCGTCCATTTTATAAACTAAAATTCAACTTTTGATTTATCTACCGATATCCAATCAAGCTGATTTTTTTGCGTGAATATACTACTACATTATGAGCCCTGCGAGATAAATGGGCCGGATTATAACAAATAAACGCATGGTGGGGTCCACAATGGGCGCTGGTGGAAAACTCGGGTATTTTTCTTGGGATAAATCACCAAATTACAAATGGAAATATTGTTGGCACATCAATTTGGTAGACGTCTTCCGTAACATTAGAATTTCCCTCCTCCAAAATCAACAATTTTGAGTGATCCCAACAAGTAATCAATCAAATGAAATTAACAACTCTATTAATGACCTTTTTTATTCATGAAAATCATATCAACGTAAACCTGTACTTACAAGCTCATAGTTGATACATTAAATTCCAACCAAAAAGAAAAAAAGGAAAAGAAAAAAATAAACGAGAAAATTTTTTTTGACAAGAAAAATAAAACACAAGATAGCACTGCCTCTTTCCTAGACCAAGAACCCAGCCAAACCTGCAACAACAACCGAAAACCCAATTATTACCAAATGATTCATATCTCCAAACATGCTCCCTGCCGCACTCGACGACTTCGGTGAGCTGGGGGCGGTGATGACGACCGGAGTAGTGCTGGTCGTCGGCGATGGACTGGAGGAGGGCGAACGCGATGGTGACGTGACGGCCGGCGATGGTGAAACGGAAGGGGAGGGGGATGGTGTCGACGTCGGGGTGGTGGCTGAGGCGGGGGGCGGTGACGTCGGGGCGGTGGTCGAGGCGGGGGGTGGTGATGTCGGGGTGGTGGTCGAGGCGGGGGGCGGTGACGTCGGGGTGGTGGTCGAGGAGGGGGGTGGTGTCGTCGGGGTGGTGGGTGAGGCCGCCGCCGCGACGGTGATGCCAAGCTTCATGCCAAGCTGGCAGTGGCCCTCCGTGGGGCAGATGAAGTAGATTGGGCCGGGCGTGGTGAGGGGAATGGTGGTTTGTCCGCCGGTGTAGGAATGGAGGGGATTTCCGGTATTGCAGCCGGCGTAGTCACTTCCATCTACTACGTCCACCGCATGATCAGAAGTGTAAGTGAAGACTGGTCGATCGATCATGGAAATTGAATTTTTGGTTAGTTTCCATGTGGAATTTTGTCTATCCGGCGTAGTCAATTCCATCTAAATATCCACCATTTTGCAATTAGCATCATTTTGAAGTGTATTTAGTGAAGATTTCTGGTACGATTTCTTATCTCGATACATGGAAATTGAATTAATACAGAAAGATTGGTTGGATGATACAAATCACATCTAGTTGAACTTTAGTCTGATCCATAGTAATCCTAAATCCTAAATATACCTTAATGTCGAACTTTGCAATTAATCATCATTTTGATGATTTTTTTTTATAGGAACTTTTCACTCTCTTTTGATAAATATACTTGACTTCTGGTCTTTTAGTGAAAAAATTACCGATACAAATTTCACTGAAGGACAAAACATGAAGTGTATTTATCAAAAAAATGGAATGTGAAAATCACTATTTTTTTTCTGCTAATCTAGGTTTTTGTAATATATATATATATATATATATATATATATTCCAACGTTAACATGTGATTGACAAAAAAACCGTTGAAAAAACCCAAACAGCCAAAACACCTAATAGAGGCACAAAGATTTTGTGGTGTTTTGGGTTGGCTCATTGCCTTCCTTTGAGTTTGGTGCTTGATTGGCATTTACTGGTGTGTCTTTGATCTTTTAAATCATCGTAATCCTTTTCAAAAATTTATAAAATATTTTTGCTGATAAAAAAAAGCACTTGGCTGACATAGTAGAGGCAGCCTAGCTAGATGGTCAAACCATTCCAAAGCACTTACAGTAATCACTAAATCAAAAAAGAAAAGGTTTCATTGGATATGGTTGCTACATCTAACACTTGGAAGATCCAAAATTTTAGATCCAACCCCAAGAATAGAATTTAATTTTATTGGATGAAAATGTCCCCATATTATGTCAAGTAATGGCCCATTCCATGGCCAAACAACGTGCAACTTTTTGAATATTTAATTATACAATTTTTAGTGTGTACATTATTGCGCGACGTAGATTGTTTATTTGTGAACAAACAAACCAAAACAATTACATATATATTACTAAAATTATGTTACCGTCACGTAAAATTATGTTACCGTCACGTCATCCTCTCTTCGCACACCGAATTTTATACGTGAATAATTTTTCTACCTGTTGGTGAGCATAAATCTTTCATTAACTTCTAATCGAGGAATACGAGAGGGAATTTTATGTGACACCAAACCAGTAACAAAAACTCGAAAATTTTCTACAATGAAGCTTTGAGCAGATCGATAGATATGGAAACAATCCAAAATGCCAAGTTTTTTGTAAGTAGCATAAAAAACAATTCCGAATCAGCTTTATCTTCATAATGTATGTGAAAACTTAATTAGGCGTAATACATTACAAGTCACACAATCGTGTCTCGAGATTTCAATGTATCAACATTCTAACCAAGAAGATTCATATATATGGTTTAATATTCTAACAATGTCGCATCACATCAAGACATATGGAGAAAATACTTAGCTACAGGGACATAGATCCCGTGCCAAGATAAATCAACTTACCTAGGGTGTCGCCGACAGTGAATGTTTTACCAGCGGCCCAACTGTTATAATTAATCCCCAAGGTCCACGTAACATCGTACTGCAGGGAGTGTACGGCGGGAGCGGCAAGGACGAAGAGGAGGAGGACAGCAGCCATAGCCATTGCCATGTCTCTTCCAGGCTTTTGGTGTGCTCAGCAATTGGGGAAAAGATACTAAGGGGAGAAGAGAAGAGAGGCACACAAGTGTTAATATAGACAACTAAATTTGGCTTATTTATATTTCGGTCGGATGTCGGAGCCAGCTTACTGGCAACATATTGTTATTAAGTTTTATTTCTGTTACCAATGATCTGATTACTCCTGTCTAAATCATTGGATGTTCTGTCTCGATCAATAACCTGGCTTTGCAGGGATTAATAATGGCATAAGTATTTACTCATCAGCTAAAAAAATATTAAGGGAAGATGTTTTCGTTTGATTGAGTATTTGATTATTCAAATCTACTGCCGAGTTATACCATTTGGAATAATAATCATTGGATGGGTCTCCGAAAAAAAATACTACATAAACCACATATATTCTTTATTTAGTTTAGTTATTTTCCTTTTTAAAAAAATAAAGTTTGGTTGACAATTTTCAAAACTCAAGATCGAAGATAGAGTTTATCGGGCATCTCAAAGTCGACAATGCACACCCTTTATTTAATAATAGAATACTTTATAGAAAGTTTTTTAGAAAGTAAATTCAAAAAAGCAAAAAAAATAAAAAAATATGATCCTCAGAAACACCCGCCCTATATATCACCAAGGCCATGACATCACGAGTTAGGTTTCAAAGGAGAGATTATTCACAGTTTTCCATAGCGGTGCCTAGCCTCAAGAGTACCCTCCACGAATTGATGTGGCCGTTTATACACTTTAGTTTGGATCTCAAATCACTGTGCGGTGGTGGAGAGGCACCTCCACGCAGAATAAATTTTTCATTCCAAAGTGCAAGACCCAATGAATTAATTAGCAAGCCAAGCCAAGGCCATTCAAATTGATGATTAGAAGGGCAACTGATACGGTAAACTGTTGTGCGTTCAACCCTCATATGTTGAAGTTCTTGCCTTTCGCCAAAAGAATAAAAACTATACAGATCCTATAATTAATTTCCACCAAATGTTTTCATTCTCCTAACTTATATTTTAAGTACTAATTAATATGAATGCCAACTAATAAAAAGATAAGAAATATAAACGTGCAGAGATTATGTTTGCATGATCACCACGAGCTCCCTTAAGAAATGGCAGCTGGCACTTATTGACTCTGTTTAAAATGGGGAATTTTGTTGGTGGTCGATCGTTAAATCGTGCAAGTAGTTTAACAATTTCCAATGGGACAATTTGGATTCGCAATTAATTAAAAAATGATTAGCAGGTTGATTTTTCCAGCAGTGCTACGGTCACCGCATGTGTGGTGCAGTGACCGGCCACCGCACGGCTATTGGGGCCTATTCCGGGCCCCACAAAAATATAGAAAAATATTCATAAATTTTAAAATAATATTTTATGGGACCCTGTGAAAAATCAGCTCTAACGGACATTGGTAGATATGTTTTTTGAATTTATAGGAACGAAACTGTAAAACTAAACAGTTTCGTTCCTACAAATTCCGAAAAACATACCTACTGATATCAGTTAGAGCTGATTTTTTACAGAACCCCATAAAATATTATTTTAAAATTTATAAATATTTTTCTGTATTTTTGTAGGGCCCATAATGGGTCCCAATAGCCGTGCGGTAGACCGTCCACCTCATGGGATGCGGTAGACCTAGCATTTCCGTTTTACTTTTGTGTTTACCATAAATGCAAGAAACCTGCCTTCACTAACGCAATTAATTAATCTAAGTGGGTGGGGAATGAGGGATTACGTACGGTGAGAATTGAATCAAAGACCTTTTTCCGGGTAATTAAAGGGAGCATATATATTGGCCCGAAAAGGGCCGGTTGATGTTGTTTAAGGTCAACACCTTGCTAACCTTCGGTTGAATCTCAATCGATGGAAGTTGGTATCAGTGACAAACCCGCGTACTTCTTGTTGTCGATCAAAAACAAAACCCACGTACTTCTCGTTGTCGATCAAAAAAAACAAACCCACGTACTTTCGTTCAAGAAATGTCATCTGACAATTACAAAGGGAATCCATAACCTACGTACGTAAGTACTTCCTGTCATGGAACTTGACATGGATACTTTGTTTAATTTGTAGCCAAATCTTTTAAGGGTTTTGGGCTTTCATACTTATTATTGATAATTGAATGAAACTTAAACTGTTTGTTCGGTAAAATGTCTGTTGTTTATCACGCAATTATCACGAACGTGCACTTAATTATAACAAGATATGCTATGAAACATGCTTTATAGCTCATGAAATACACAATCAATTAATAGAAAAACAGAGTTAGGGAAATAACCGGGGAGATTGATTAGATGCACGTCATTCACGGTTTCTAAAGTCATATTCGTCTCTCTTCGTACAGATTCTAACGATTGAATCAATGAAAAACGGAGAGGACAAGTTTGAATCGGATTAAAATTCCCACATCGTATAGAAAGTAGTAGTGCAGAGAGAGAGAGAGAGAAGATTTCAAGATGGAGTTTATTAAAGTATTCATTGAGATCTTTTAAACATTACAAAATAAAGTCAAAAATTAATTCTGAAAATACTTTATTTTTCGAGGTCAAAGTTACACATTCTTCCATAGGGAGCATTTAAATTGGGATGGAGGGAGTAATATTTTGGGCCGGAGAGAGTTGTAATTTTGTTTAAATCTCAAATTTTCCTTACAATCTACATACAATCTCGTACTCTCTTTTTTTCAATCGATAGAGGATATCATATATGTCATATATGAAGGACATAGCTAATATAAATTCGAAACACCGTATCAATTGTGGGTGTATGTCCATGAGACGTACAATCAATGCCAACAACTTTGGATTTCTCATTTGTCAGAGGATGTGTTTCTTGGGAAAACAATTTTAGATAGGTTTTGTGGCTTTGTATATGATCTGATTGAAAAAAGGTCAATTTGCTCATTTGGAGTTCTAAATTGGAGTATTCTGCATTTTTTTTTCCGTTTTAATTCTGGTCTCTGTGGTGGTGGCGGCAAGGGAAGAAAGTAGGGAGAGGGTTTGATTTGGTGTGGAGGTGGAGGTGGGTGGTGGCGGCTTTGGTGACGGGGCATGGCGGTGGTGGTTAGAAATGGGTTTGGACGGAGAATTTGGGTTGGAATACAGGGATTTCTCCCTCCAATGGAGGAAGGGAGTGAATTGGCGATTATACCCTTCCATTTGGTCATGTGAGTGGCACATGTGCTTTTTCCGTCAAAAAAAAAAACGGAAGGCAACGGAAGATTCACTTGGAAACTTAATCCTAAATCGAAGGTTAGAACTGTCCAAAGTGAAACTAGAAGAACCAAAGTGAACTTTCGTGTAAAATCGAAAAGATATAATCGAAATTTTCTCCAAACAATATAAGAAGTAAACCCGTTGTATAGTAGAAATAAAGAAAGAAAAGAAAAGCTTATATAAAGGAAGAACACCGACGTGCAAATCCTGACCAATTGAGTTAGTCCCAATTTTTCGGTGCAAAGCCCCAATTGGTTACATTCAATCTCATACTTAATCCCATAATTCACACAAATTAAATTCAAACCGAAAAAGGGGAAAAAAAATAAAATTAACAACATAGCACTGCCTCTTCCCTAGCCCATGAACCCAACCAAACCTGCCACAACAACTGAAAACCCAATTACAACCCAAGTATTCATATTTCCAAACATGCCCCCAGAGGAACCGGAGGAGGAGGAGGCCGCCGCTGCCGTGACGGTGATGCTAAGCTTCATGCCAGCCTGGCAGTGGCCAATAGTGGGGCATAGGAAGTACATTGAGCCGGGGGTGGTGAGGGTAATGGTGGTTCGTCCGCCGGAGTAGGAATGGAGGGCATTTCCGTAATTGCAGCTGGTGTAGTCACTTTCATCTACTATGTCCACCGCATGGTTAGTAGTGTAAACGAACACTGGTGGATCACGGAAATCAAATTTTTGGTTAGTTCCAACTTGAAATTATCCAAAATGCCAAATATACATAAGAAGAATGAAAAAACAATTCTGAATCTGCTTTGTCTTCTCGATAAATAACTCAATAATGAATGTAAATGACTAAAGATCCCGTGTTTATAAGAGCTGTTTTTTTCCTCATTTTAATGCATTAACAGAATGACAGTCACACAATCATGTCTTGAAATTTTTCCGTATTGATATTCTTATTAACCATGGAGGTACAGTATGATATTCTAGCGATGTTGTGTAGCTGTCATCGCGTTAAGACATATTGAGAGAATACTTAGGGACAATATATAGATCCCATGTCAAGATAAACCAACTTACGTAGTGTGTCACCGACGGCGAATGTTTTATCAGCGGCCCAAGTTGTATAATTGATCCCCTCATTCCACGGAATGTTGGTTTGCACGGAGTGTACTGCGGGAACGGCAAGGAGGACAAGGAGGAGAAGGGCGGCCATTGCCATTGCCATGTCTCTTCTAGCTAGGCTGTTGGTGTGCTCAGCAATTGGGATAAGAAATAATTAAGGGGAGAAGAAGAGAGGCACACAAGTGGTATATAGAGGGACTCATAGCATGTTATATATATAGACAACTAAATTATCAACACGTTGGTTTTTTGATAACTCAGCCAGATAGATGATCAGCCAGCTTACACAAATTGGCAATATATTGTTAATAGTAATACCTTTTATTTTTCTTACCAATGATTTGTGTACTCCTGTCTAAATCATTGGTTGCTCTCTCTCTCTCTCTCTCTCTCTCTCTCTCACACACACACACACACATATTCTACGATGTTCTGTCTCGATCAATAACATGGGTTAAGACAAATTAATACAATAATGAGTCCATTCCGTTTTCTTTTTAAACTTTTTTTTTCAAAAACAAAGTAATTTTAAGCTCAAAATAATGAAAATAAAAAATAATTTGTAAATTTTTTTCGCACCGTTTAAAAGAATTCAATGAGATCTATCAAATAAGATCCATATTTATAGGAAAATTATTTGCATAAAAATATGATTTTTGAATTTAAAATTACCTTCTTCTTTTTTTCTTCTAAAAGTTCCTTTTTTTAAGAGGTGGAACACCCCCGTACTCGGCTTAAAAAAAATGTAACCGTAGATGTTTTTGTTTGGCTTTAGTAGATGATTCAAATCTACTGCCGAGTTCTACCATGTGGAATAATAATCATTTGATGAACCTCCAGAAACCAAAATATTTTACAACCACAAACTCGATCATTTCACAAATAAATACACATTCACATTCATTTGTGGTTCCCACGCACTGAATATGTACGTAATGTGTTTGAATTCTCATGTGAAAATGAGTATGCTTATTTAAGTATTTATGATTGTAGAAGAATTGCCTCCGGACAAATATATAAACCATACATTCGCTTTGTTTGGCTTTAGTTATTGACTTTACATTGGGATTTGTTGGGGTGGTGGTTAAAACGTATAATTCTTTTAATAATTTCCAAAGAGACATTTTGAATTCCTCACTAGAAAATGATTAGCCAGTTGGTGTTTTCTTTTGTGTGCGTACATAAATGCAAGAAACCTACACCAACCTACTCTAAAAGTCGGCGGGAAATGAGTCTTTACGATGAGAATTAAATCCATGATCTTGTCCCGATAAAAGAAGCACATTACCATTTCCTTTGGGTGCATACGTAAATGTAAGAAATCTACGCTAACCTAATCTAAGTTGGCGGGAAATGAGATTACGGTGAGAATCGAATCCATGATCTTGTCCCGATAAAAGCAGCAAATTACCACTAGGGCTACTCTTTCCTTACCGGTTGATGTCATTTAAGGTCAACACCTAGCTAACAAGTGATCGATCAAATGAAACAACTTTATTCACCACACATTAAATTCCAAAATTCACCACACATTAAATTCCAACCCGGAAAAGAAAAAGAAAAAAAAAAACACAATATAGCACTGCCTCTCCCCTAGCCCATGAACCCAACCAAACCCGCCACAACAGCAGAAAACCCAACTACAACCAAATTATTCATGTTTACAAACATGCCCCCGGCTCCACTGTACGATTTTGGTGAGCCGGTGGTGGTGGTGATGACCGGAGTCGATCCGGTCGTCGAGGATGAGCCGGAGGAATCTGATGGTGACGTGACGGCCGGCGATGATGAACCGGAAGAGGAGGGGGATGTCGGGGTCGCCGGGCTGGTGGTTGAGCCGCCCGCCGCCACGACGGGGACGCTAAGCTTCATGCCGCCCTGGCAGTGGCCGAAAGTGGGGCACATGAAGTACATTGTGCCTGGCGTGGTGAGGGTAATGGTGGTTTGCCCGCCGCTGTAGGAATTGAGGGCATTTCCGGAATTGCAGCTGGAGTAGTCACTTTGACCCACTACGTCCACCCCATGGCTGCTACTGTAAGTGAACACTGGGTGGCCATCATGGGAATTAAATTTTTGGTTAGTTCCAAACTTGAATTAATAGTGTATAATTCACTAATTTGCCGTTAGTTTTTTTAATTTAAATTTTGCTTCTTTTCATCATCATTTTTTCTGCCAAATTTTTTTACGTTTGAATTCTTATTGTCAAATATAAAACAGAGAAATAAAGAAGAGTTCAAAAAAAATTGGAACATGTGTGAAAGGGTCCGACAAAAAAGAAGTGCTTAAATTAGTCCAAACCAGCTTTTTGCCATAATCTATTTCCCAATGGTAACATTGCAGACATATTAGAGGCAGCCTAGATGGTCCAACCCCAAAATGTTGAAGCTATCAGACGGAGATGTCCCAATATTTTATTAAGTGATCTATTGCATGCCCAAATAACGTGGGACTTATATTATCTCAAATTTTTTCTCACTTGTGCTTTTGAAGTTTATCTCGTATAACTTCTTTTTCAATCTATAATCGTGCAACTTCTGTTGGGTGTATTTGGGTATACATATTTATAGTGGGATGTGAATTGTTTATTTGTGAACAATGACATATAACTAAAATTATGTCAATGTCACATTATTTTTCTCTTCGCGTGCCTAATTTCATTTGTAAATTATTTTTTTCTAGGTACTGATCGATGAGCATAAATCTTTCGTCAACTTCTAATCGAGGAATAAGAGTGTGAACTCTATATTGTGATTGTAATCCAGTAACCAAAACTAATGTATCATGTCCAGAGAATACTGTCCTGAGGGACAGTAGATCCCATGCCACGATAAACAAATTTACCTAGTGTGTCACCGACGGTGAATGTTTGGCCAGCGCCAAAGTTAGAATAATCTGTCCCTTGGTTCCACGCAACGTTGTGCTGCACGGAGTGTACTGTGGCGGGAGCAACAACGAGCACGAGGAGGAGGAGAGCTGCCATTG
Source organism: Rhododendron simsii (assembly GCA_014282245.1). Lineage (NCBI taxonomy): Eukaryota > Viridiplantae > Streptophyta > Magnoliopsida > Ericales > Ericaceae > Rhododendron > Rhododendron simsii. The sequence goes on along the minus strand of CM024959.1, from coordinate 3,862,295 downwards.
CCATTGCCATGTCTCTTCTAGGCTTTTGGTGTATGCTTAGCAATTGGGAAGAAGAGATGCACACAAGTGGTAGAGGGACTCGTACGTAGCATGTTATATAGACAACTAAAGTTGCCGAAGCACATTATTGCCGTTAAGTTTTATCTTCATCAGCAATGATTTGTTTACTCCTGTCTAAATCATTGGTTGCTCAACAATCCCTACCGAATGCTCTCTCTCTCTATCTAATAATTCACTATTTATTCCATGTGGAATAGTAATAAATCTCTCTCTCTCTCTCTCTCTCTCTCTCTCTCTCTCTCTCTCTCTAATAATTCACTATTTACTGCCGAGTTATTCCATGTGGAATAGTAATAAATCATTGGATTTGTTAGGTTAATTATTTTTATTTTCCAAAAAAATAAATAAATTTGGTGACTCGATTTCTAAGATATTTAGATGATCAAAAAAAATTCTAAGACTTTTAGTTAGAAAACGAGCCAATTTTTCATACTAAATCAAAAGAAACTTCAGATTCTTGAAGACCAATTTTGCTCAATGGTGAATAAGATCGATGTACTACTAAAAACAATGAACATCTTTATTTTGAAAAGATTTTTTTCGAAAGTTTGTAAAAATCAATTTCAAAAACAACAGACAAATATAATTTCAGAATTACCCTCTCTAACTGGTCATGAGACCTAAGCCATGACATCACAAGTAATTAGGTATCAAAGGAGAGATCATTCAGTGTTCCGTAGCAGTCCTCAAGCAAAAAGAGGTTTATCGAAATTTAAATGAATAAATCAAAATGAGTATTAAAATTCTTGCCTTTTGGCAAAATAAAAAAATAAAAAAGCCATACAGATCCTGCTTCCACCATATGTTCCACTTTCTAAGCTTATTTTAATATGAATTATATATGCCACCTAATGAAAAGATAAGAACTTTGAACATGCAGAGATTAGGTTTGCAGGGTCACCACCAGCTCCCTTAATTTTGAGCATACAATTGACTAACTACAAATAAATTAAACAGGAAATGGTTGTCACTTATTGACTTGTTGTCTATTGGGATTTGTTGGTGGTCGTTAAACATGAAATTAGTTTAATGATTAGACGGTTGATGCTTTCTTTTGCGTGTAAATGCAAGAAACTTACACTTATATATCTACTCTCGGTGTGTGGAGAATGTTCAAAATATGGGCCGGAGAGGATCCGAATCCTTTGGGTTCTTACGGTGAGAATCAAATCCAATGCTCAAAATGGCACCGTTTAGAAGTGCAGCACCCTATCAAGATCAAGTTGCTCACGACAGATTTCCCGAGTTCTAATGAAGGAGCACCTTATAACTTGGGCTACCTTTTTCTTGTGGGTTGATGTTGTTTAAGGTCAACACCTTGCCAACCTTTGGTGGAACCTCAGTGGATGGAAATTGGTAGTACAAATAACAACCCCACGCACTTTCATGTCTCGGAATATGACACTTTGTTTAATTTGTAGCCTCATCTTTTTAGGGTTTTGGACTTTCATGCATGCTTTTTGGTAATCTAATGAATTAACCTTAAATAATATTTAGTAATACATGCATGCAAAAGTTTAGTAACAAACCTGTTTTTTTTTTTTTTTGGGGTCAGAGTAACAAACCTGTTCGGTAAACATTGCAGTTTTGTTTATTTGCCTATTTTGTATATTTGAATTTTTACTTATAATTTGCTTCGTGACTCTGTTGGGGATTTATCTTGCAATTATCACAAACACTTTGTGATGATTAAAAACGCCATGAAACATAAGAACTCGAAAACATGATCAATTAAATATATAAGATAAATAGAGTTAGGAAATTAAATAGCCTTGCTAGATTGATGAGAGCCAAGTTATTTGTTGGAGAAAGTCTACAATATACATTCTTTAAAAGTGTGTACCATATGCACATATTTTATAGTTTATTCATAACATTTTTGTGTGTTTCGTAATTTTTGTCCTAGTATTTCAATAATACGAATCGTAACATTTTCATTATAATTTATAATATTTTGGTGTATCTCGTAACCTTTATACGATTCGTAAATTTTTAGCAATACGATTCGTAACATTTTATCTATAATTCATAACTTCTAATGCTCCGTTCTGCTAATTAAAATGAGTACTATATTTATTTTTTGAATTAAATGTGATGTATTATGAGATAATGACATGTCTCGTAAAGCGAAAAATAAATACTTAAGAAATAAGAACCTTAACGGAACGGGACTTTTTGTTTTTGGAGTGGTTTTCAGCATTTGAGATTGGCACCCAGTGTAAAACAAAACAGATTCTCATTGTAATAAACAAGAGAAATACAAACCAACATGCTTTAGCACCTTCCACAAAATTTCAACTTCTAAATGGTGATTAGTGATAGAGTGAAAATGGGCTGGGCCTGGAATGATTTTATGGGCCTGACTCCGCTTCTTTATTCTGACTTAAGAAGCTTTAATTTGGACCAAAGCTTGTCCATTATGAAAGGAGTTAGGATCCATGGCCCGATCCACATGACTCGAACCGATTTACAACATTGATTTTCAACTTTAACCGCCTTTCCACTTGCCAAGAAAATAACAAACAGAAATGATATGCGAACAGCAAAAGTTGTACATACAGCTTGCACAGATTCATTTTGGACCCGATTCGGGTCCCACGAAGATGATTGGAGTCGCTCATTTTGTCCAAAATTTGTTTTTTAGTGTCCCTGTAAAAAATCATCTCAATCCGATATCGGTAAGGACGTTTACGAATCATCCAACTTTGCTGCAGAAATTTTTTACAGGGACACTAAAAAACAAATTTTGAACAAAATGAGTGATTCTGATCATCTTCGTGGGACCCGAATCGGGTCCAAAATGGATTTGTGCAGCTGTATGTACAGCTTTTGTTGTGCCTCTAGCACCGCTGAAATACAAATAGGTATCCTCCTTTAAGAGTAAATTATCAAAATCACCCTCAAGGTTTCTATAAATTACAAATTGCCCCCTCACATTTGATAAATTATAGAATATACACTGTCTCGTACCAATTACTACCTTGTCATGAGGTAGCCGCTAGGAAAACCGACGCAATCTGCCTTACATCGTCAAATGCTATTTACGGTGGACTAAATTATCTTCTTTTAGCCTTTAAAAGACTATTTCCACCCTTTTGCAATCTTTCACATGCTATTAAAGGACAATGTGGTTCACTATAATTAGGATTGAATGATGTCAGACAGATTTCGTTAAATTTCCTTCGGGGCACATTAAGACAAGTGAGCAATTTGTCATGATGTAGGGGGTATTTTGTAATTTCCCAAATATGAGAGGGCGGTCTATAATTTACCAAATAGAGGAATTTGATTCAAAATGATTTGTCAATATTCGATTCGTCGAAAAATTATGAAATGTCACACGATATATTCTTGTGGAGTTTTTGCACGGTAATTAATTATGTTGAATGAATTATCAATATTGAATTTGTGCTACGACACAGCGTATGTAGAAGAGATTGCCTGATATACATAGATCTCATGTGTGTGTGCATGTCTCAAGCATGCTCTTTTCAATAATTGGAACTTGATAGCCATGCCAGTTGATGGGTTTAAACTAGAGTAATTTAATCAAGAGTCAAATTAAAATTCTACTCAAGTACTCATTCAATTTGGGTGTCTTCTAGGCAAGCCTGGCATGCTAATTGCAATTCCTTATTTCTATTCCACCCATCGCAGACTGATAAATAAATAAACACCCAAGAATTAACCCCTAACAACTAACAAGTACTCAAATAAAATATTTAGTACCTTAGAGAAAATACTAAATTGAAGTCGAAAAAACAACTGATAAAAGCATCCACAACCCATCTCTATTTTTATAAAATAGAAAATTAATGTAACATATTGATAATAAAATTTTTAATTTATCCCATCTTTTTATATTTTTTTAGAGAATCTTGAAGGGACCCATTGAAATAAAAGAAAAATAACTATATACTTTTATAGTTTTACTCGAATAAATCCTGATTTCTCTAAGGCCATGTCTGGAACTTTTAGTGAAAGAAAATGAAAAGAAGAGTGTAAAATAATGACGGAGGTAATAGGAGGAAAATTTGAAGAGAAATTGAGAGACAAACTGAAAGAATTTTAAAATTTTATTTCTTCTTTTAAGAACCAAACAAAGAAAGGAAAAAATTTAAGATTTCTTTTCTCAAGTTTCAAACAAAGCCTTGTTCCAGAAATATTCTTAAAAAATAAGCAGTTTATTTCACATTTTTAAACTCAAAAATAATATAAATAAAAAATAAGTAATTTTTAAAATTTTGTTTACATCACATAAAAGATCTTATTAATATCTTTTAAACAAAATGCATAATACATATTTTTATATTTTAATAAATTTATAATTTTTAAGTTAATAATTATTTTATTAAAAAATAAAGGCTTAAAAACCGTTCAGGCAGGAGTTAGATGCGGATGAGATGTCAAAGTAGACAAGGAAACCGATTGCACGAATATATGGACTGTACGTAACCTCTTCTCCTCAGCCTGTCAAATCTTCCCTTTCCCTCTTTCCTTCCTTTCTTCCTCTCTCCCCCGCCAATCTGTCTAAACTTTCTCTCTCATCCCCACAGCCGACTTACCCGCGAAGATTCGTCAAATTCCGTCCATATTTCGCCAGAGGAGCCTACAATTACCGGCTATACTTCACCTTCCTCGATCACTATCACGATCATGAATCCAGACTAGTAAGTTCCGCTACGTAACCTCTCGTTCTTTTGAAATTTGAGATACTGACCGTACAATACATGAGAATTATACGTTTATGTTTACTTCCTATGTGATTATTCATTCTTATTATCAATTAGTTCCGGGCTTGATATGATTCACTTGTGAACCCTAGATTTGGCAAAGTCTGGTCAAAATTCTATTTTTAGGGTTTCGTGTTGGTCTTTCGGTTATTTTAGTTGCACGCATCTGTGGTTTCTCAAAACCGTTTGGCATTAGCTATGTTTCTAACGATGGCGGAGAGGTGAATATGAGGGTCGACATCTAAGTCACAAAACTTGCTGCGTGAAAAGCGTCTTTGAAAAATCAGAGCGAGTTTTTGAAAAACATCTCAAGCTACTATATTTTGCGAGAGCGAGGATTGAAAGCGCGATCATAAAGCGGTGATTGAGAGTGGGAGTGCAAGGCCCTATTGAACGGCTACGTGACTAAGATCCACGTAACCAGTACAAAGTTGCATTGCTATTGGGTATTAGGGCTTTGCCCTCTAGGTGTTTTGGGTTTGGCCCATTGGGTGTTTTGTGCTTTGTCTCAACTGCTGTTTTTTTTTTTCATCCAACCTTTTGTTAGATTCCCCATCTACCCCTTCGTCAAGTTTGTTAATAAAATGTTACTTTTGCCGATAAAAAAAAAAAAGTGTATTGCTATTGATATTTCCTCTCCATAGTGATAGTTTCAATACTTCTTTAGATATCATAACCAACAGAGGTTTTTATTATTCTTGAAAATATAGGCAAAAAGTTCCTTGGATTCTAGCTGACTAGCTGAGCTACAGATATGTTCAAATGGTCGTCTATGAGTTTCAATGGGGAATAGTTAGTAATCTCTTTCCGATAGGTTTAGATGGATCACCACTCACACGTGTTGTTGAGGTGGCCTGTCAACCTACTACAGTGGGTGGTTGTCAAAAAGTTCCATAGGCCATAGTTCAGTAGTGATTTAGTGGTTGTGAGTTCCCTAAGGATGAGATTCAATATGATGACGAGCTTGTTTTGGTAGGTGATTGCATAGATGCAGACATACTGTACTTCTGAGTTCTGACCCTTTAGAGTTGAGAAAATTTTGCTAAAAGTTAATATGTAGACACGTTTGCTATTCGCATTTTTCAGTTCGCTGCTACGGTTTGGTTGCATGCGTTGCCGTGATTTTCAATGGTTGCACCACTGAACATGGTGGTAAAGTATGTTCGCGACTTGGAAAACCTAAGGAATGTGTGTGAGTGTAACGTCATCGTCAGTGGCAGAGCTACTGGGGGCATCTGACCCTATAGTTATTTCTTTACTTAACCTTTACCTACTAGGCTACTATGGTATTAGACTATTAGCCTTTTGCAATTTTTCCCGTTTGAAAATTCACATAGCCTAGTAGGTAAAGGTTAAGTAAAGAAATAAATAGTTTTTCCCCTCTTAAGTTTTAATAGTCTGTTCTTACCAAAAAAAACCATGCAATTCTCCCATGTATTGTTATGTTTGGTGAGTTGATTTCCAAAGCAGAAAATGAAGGTGACAATACAGGAAGAAATGAAATGAAAGATGTTATTTTTTTATGTTTTTGACTGGGTTTGGAAAGTTATAGTCAAATCCAATGTCTTAAATAATAGTATCAGGACATGTACGGCAACGGTCATGGTGTAACGGTATCGGGAGTATCGAATGATACGAATGATACATAACGGGAAAAGGTTGTTGCGGTCGTGAATTTTTTGAAAAACATTTTTGACAAAAAGAAATTTTAGTGCTTAAATCACCTGTAACAGTTGAGTGTCGACCTAACGGCCGTAAATTGGTCCGTGATGGAAAACGAACCGATACGTAATGGGAACTGTCCGATACGCATGTGACTTTCCATCTCACCAGTATATCGGTGGTAATAGTATTGGTAGGCTGAAAATCCGTCGCGCATCGGCCGATATCTAATCCTTGGTCGAATCTCATTCGTTTGTTGACCAAAGATTAAGAATTTTGTAAAACTTGGACTTCACGTTGCCCTCTCTGAACCGCAGTTGTAGCTCAGCTACTGTTCATGCCGATTCAACAAGCTACTTTTTTCTGTTTACTTGTTGATGGGTATGGCAATGAGTGCAATTTAGAAAACAAGTGCTATATCTTTGCTATTTACTTTCCATGAGACTGAGAGTGAATATTAGTAAACTCCTTAACCTCCTTTTGTTTCTAGTCTCTAATGTTTTAGACCCTGAAAGTGTATCAGCTCATCAAGCCCTTTGTTTAGAATTGTAGAAGATATCTTGTGCTTCATGATATTGTTGAGAAATAAAAATTTTATTTCATTGCAATAAACATGTCAATGATCAGATGATTTCTTAGAAAGTGCAACTGGAAGCCCTAGGGGCTGACTTAATTCTTGGCAACAAAAGTAATTCGCGAATATAAGCTCTCCCTGTGCTCTCATTTTGCAGTGACTATCTGTTCAAGCTTTTGCTAATTGGAGATTCTGGTGTTGGCAAATCATGTCTACTTTTGAGATTTGCTGTAAGTTCTTAGGATCTTGCTTATCAAACTTTGTGATTGGAGGTTTGTGGAGTTTACTTTTTTTGTAACTATTTTTCCCACTTCAAGGGGCTAGCACTTATTTTCTTTGTCTAATACATCTTTAGAGGTATTGTCCAACTTTGCAGATTCTCCATCAAGAATTTTTAGCTGTCCTGAATTTCATGCACTTGGCAAGGAACAAAATTTTGTTTCTTTCCCGTGAAAATGGCTGAAACATTTCTGTTTCCTAGCAACCAAAACAAAACATTGGTGGAATCCAAAATTTTCTCGCTTCCAAAGAAATGCGCCTAAACTTTGATCTGTGAAACTCACCGAAAATTTAGTTGTATGAGCAACTAATAGAAAATACAACGACAGTTTTGCACATTTTCAAGTTCATTGTACATTTCTTATGCCCCGGGAATGTATCAAATGTTTCTGTTTCGTGGAACGCTTCCAGATCAGGCAACCTAACTACCCTACCAGATGAAGTAAAAGTCTGGTGTAACAATGTTACTTTTCAATTCCATGCTTTGAGCTAACTTCCTTTTGTCAAATAGTGGTCTAAGGAAAAAATTTGCAGCGAACTGTTCCTGATAAAAGTTGGTTTTGTTGATGATATGGTTTATCACTTATTACTGAAGTTGAAAGCAAGGTTATGATATCTACCTTCAGGATGCATATCCATGTAGCTTGGCTTTCTGTGTTCATTGTGGAAAGTTGTTTTAGTATCATTTCAATTTGTAGTTACATGCATTACGATGGTGCTGTATTGTTAGATAGTTAATACTCTTGCTTGATGATTTCTTTGTTCATTCCCTGTGTGTAGGATGATTCTTATTTGGAGAGTTACATAAGCACCATTGGAGTTGATTTTGTGAGTAAATTGGAGCGTACAGGTAAGAATTTAGCTTTCTTTTGGCATTTCTAATTTTGCTAATCTTCTGTCATGATATCCTGTAGAAAATACGCACTGTGGAGCAAGATGGAAAGACTATCAAACTTCAAATTGTAAGCTGTCAATTGATTTTCTGTTGTCTGATTATCTCTAAATATTTGTTCCGTGACATGGGTTCTTCTAGTCTCTGGATGGCATTGTCCCTTATCTTCCACACTGAAGGGAAACTGAGCAGGCTTTAAGCTCCATATTCTTTTGGATGATTGGCTTCATTTTAACCCTCTTCTAAAAAATTCATTCGGAACATAGCTATATCTGACATAATGGGGTTCTGATAATTCATAATCCCATTTTTCGTGAATTTGGAATTGAATGCACCTTTTTTTGCGGATACCATATTATCCTCCTGTGTTAAGAAGTTCTTAGTGTGCTCCTTCAATTACATGTACAGTGGGACACTGCAGGGCAAGAGCGTTTTAGGACAATCACTAGCAGCTACTACCGTGGAGCCCATGGAATTATAGTGAGTTTTCAGCTTTCGCCAATCTCACCCCCAACCCCCCCCCCCCCCCCCCCCCCCCCCCCCCCCCCACCCCCACCGAATTATAGTGAGTTTTCAGCCCCCTTCCCCCCCCCCCCCCCCCCCCCCCCCCCCCCCCCAAATTCTGCACAAGCTTTTTGCTCTCTGACACTAATTTCTCCTTGCGTTGGATTCTTCTGTAGGTGGTTTATGACGTTACAGATCAAGAGAGTTTCAATAATGTCAAGCAGTGGCTTAATGAGATTGATCGGTATGCAAGTGACAGTGTCAACAAACTTCTAGTTGGGAACAAGTGTGATCTGACTTCAAAAAAAGTCGTGTCTTATGAAACAGGCAAGGTAAGATTACAAGGAGTTGCTATTAAGAATACCTGTGAAACGTAGCATAGTTGGGCAGATTAGAGAATTATCCGTTTATTTAATCTCTTGTAGGCATTAGCCGATGAAATGGGCATACCGTTCCTGGAGACTAGTGCAAAAGATGCTACTAACGTGGAGCAGGCGTTCATGGCTATGGCTGGTGCAATAAAAACTAGGTCGGTAGCACGTAAACAATCTCTTTGTTTTTGTAATGCAATCAAAAGACTAATCATGTTGTCCAATGATGTGGCCCGTGGTTATATGACATTGCTTATTGGGTGGTCATATTGAAAGGTTAATATTTTGTTTTTTCCACTTCACAATACAGGATGGCAAGTCAACCAGCGACGACCAATGCCAAGCCTGCAACAGTGAATATCCACGGCCAGCCTGTTTCACAGAGCAGTGGCTGCTGCTCTTAAGGAGTACTTTCCCTTGCTGCCTTCGTGTTGGCTGCCCTATAGCATGTAAAATTATATCCTTCACTTTATTTGAAGGAAAAGCATTCTCCAACTCACCCTTGTTTAGATTTGCTTTTTCCTCAGTGCTTTGGAAATATGTTCTGATTCTATTCTTAAAGTCATCGATTGTGAGACCGTGTACAAATGAAGATCGTAATTAATGGTAAAATTGTTTGCTATTCATTTTGTTCTCTTCAGTAACAGTTCCATATTTTATCCACAGCAAAGCAGTTTTTTTTGCTGACTACCTCGTGAATCGCATGCTCTCTTTCTTCAAGAGTGTTGATAATAAAAGGAGTAAAAAAAAAAAAGGTAAAAAATGCAAACCCACTGTGATTTTACTCTCTGCATCTGTCTAACTCATCCTTCCCTAATCAAGCACAACCATTTTCTCTCATCACAAAACCTTTACTTTCTGAAGTCAAGGTATGAAACGAAATTAAATATTGCGAATTTTTCTTGCTATGGTTATGAGTATCTGATAGAAAATTGGGGAAGTTGGAGAACATTAGGAAATTCAGAGATTCAGTCATGCACAAAGTTGTGATAAATTTTTTCACATTATCCAATCAAATAAGACATGGTGTATGAGAGAGTTCAGACCTTTGAATGTTCCAATTTTATTGACAGATGCTCGTCTAAATTAACAGAAACAAGATGAAATACTAAAATCCATGCCAAAATCCACCTCACCCAAATCAAGGACAAATTGGATTCAAGGCATGGAGGAGAGACTCTACAACTACAAGCCAAGTTATATGCTTTTTGTTTTCTATTTGGTGATGTAATAGTTCGTGGGTTTTCTTCTTATTGTAACTTACAGTATTTGAAGAAATTGGTGGAATATTTTGAATGGATAAGAACAAGAAGACACCCTATTCTAGCGAAAATTACCTGATCAAGCCTCCACGGCTCAGCGCGAGACAGTTGGATTGCAAGGCATGGAGGACCGAGCAGCTGCCCTACAACTACAGTACCAAGTTACTACGTCGGCTTTTGCCCTTCACCATTTGAGACGATGTACCACGTAGACTACGATGAGGATCGTCACAATCATGCCACCGAAAGCATCACAGAAAAACCAATAATAATAATGACAACCTTGTCGACGGGAAGTGGTTGGCGTGGGGGTAGGGATAAGAGCACCCTATTCTAGCGAATTCCTGGAGGGGGTCAAGCGGTGCGTGGTGGGGCAGCGCGAGGAGGAGGGCTGCGGTGAGGACCGGCATTTGCTTGGCCTATCCTCAGTACCTCCCGTCGGGCTTCAGCCCCGACCACGAGACGATGCACCACGTAGACTACGATGAGGATCGTGAGAGTGCGCCCTCGAGGAGTATTGTATTTTGTATTTAGGTGGAGAGACTTCTAGTAGCTGATGGTGAATGTCACCTTGTCGACGGGCAAGCATGGTTGAGCGTCGGGAGGTAGAGGATGTTGTCGCCGTTACGTGCGGCGACGTCCTGGTGGTGGTCCAACTTCGGTGGCGGTGGTGGTGGTGGGGCAGCGGAGGAGGAGGGCTGCGGTGAGGAGGTGGAATTTGCTTGGCATTGGAAAAGGAGGAGGAGGAGGGCGAGAACGTTGAGTGTTGAGGAGGAGAGAGAGAGAGAATGTCGTGTTGTGCCGTTTCCATGCCGTGCTATTGTGTCGTGCTCGTGCAACTTCCGTGCTGGGGGGAGGGATGCGGTGAAGGAGGAGATGGAGGGGGGATTTGGGGTTTCGCAGCCTGGAGGGAGGGGGGGCGGCGGCGGTGGTGGTGGGGCAGAGGAGGAGGAGGGCTGCGGTGCCCGTGCAACTTCCATGCTCTCTCTCTCTCTCTCCTTTCCAATGCCTACCAAATTCCTCCTCTTCACCTCAGCCCTCCTCCTCCTCTGCCCCACCACTATCACCACCACCACCACCCCTCCAGGCCGTCGCCGCGGCGGCGGTGGCAACCATCCCCACCCCGACCACTTCCCATCAACGAGATCCTCATTATTGGAGTCGTTATTGTTATCGCATTTTCGGGGATGCTTGCTTTAGCCGTAGTTAGATTGTATTGATCGTAGTGTACGTGGTACACCGTCTCCAGGTCCGGGCTGAAGCCCGATAAGTGGCGGTTGACGCTGAGCTGATGAGGATAACGCAGTGGCCAGCACCCCCTCCCCCCACGATCATCCCGCGCCGAGCCGAGGAGGCTTGATGAGGATAACGCTGCGAAAGGCTTGGATCCTGTCTTTTTTTTTTTTTTTTGGTGCAACAGAATAGATTAGATTAAAACGAAAGAGTTTTAGGCAGAGTTACAGCAGACATAAACATACAACTAGAAACTGACATTGGCACAACTACTAGTCCCTATGATGACGGATGCCCATGGCATCTTCTAAAACACAGAGTCTAACCGACGAAGGAGTCTACAACAGACATAAACATACAACTAGAAACTGACATTGGCACAACTACTGGTCCCTATGATGACGGATGCCCATGGCATCTTCTAAAACAGAGAGTCTAACCGACGAAGGAGTCTACTCCGTTACCACCAAATCTGATTCTCGTTCAGCCCCAAGATGGGCCAGATTATCTGCACTTAGGTTGGCTTGCCTGTAGAAAGAGGTTTTATTTGTTGGTTTGACAGTCACTGGTTCGGCCAGATTACGCGCAACTCAATTAATTGCTTTTCGGTTTGATCATCTCTAATACTAATACTTCCTGCCGCTGCCTTACCATGACGGTCGAAAGCTTCGTCGGTGTTGATTTTAACAAAGCCCATTGTGGCTCTGCCAGTTTTCTCATGGCACGGGCACCCTCCAAATCAATCATTTTGCAGCTATATGAGCATAAAAAATGCGACTTTTGATCGAAGTTCTCTGAGTGGAATCGGCCTTTATGCAAAAAATACGGGGTTACTATAACTAGAGCACTGAGTTACTTGTGTAATCGTATGGATCTACTTTTGATCTCTGTCTCATGAGTGGAATCTCTGTGTTAATGAAAAAATTCGAGTTTTTGAGAATTGGCAGGACAGATGAAAATTATTGATGTTTACTGGTTATGTGTACTATTATCACGATGTAATTTGTTCCTAGTAGGAATAGGTGTTGACATTAGGCTTTAGTAGGTTTGTACTGGTTAAGTGCTGTAAAAGTCTTCGTAGTTAGTTAGCTTTGTCATATGTAATAATTGGTGTAATACTGTTTGACACCAATTATATATGGTACTGTTCCTATGATGTAATCAGTGATGTAATCACCAGTGTCAGTATTCCCTCCTTTCGCCTATAAAAGGAGGGTTCCGCTTATTGTAAGGCAAGTCAGTTCCAGTTAATACAAGTCGGTGTTTCCATAATATATCCTGTGTTCTCTACAATTCTCTTCTCTCTTTGATCATAACCTACTTTGTATTTGTATCCACTTCGCGTCTAATAATTTGACTAATCTGACTGAACTCACGTTCCTACCCTTCTTTCTTGGTTCCCTCGAGTCTGGTTTCCGGTTGTTATCATTCCTGGTCAATGGCATTGGCTATTGGTCATCAGTCCACAAAAGAATTTGATTGCACCCCAATGTATTGCAAATTCAAAACTGCGTAATGAAAATTTTAAGTCCAAATAAAATGAATCTAAACTAGGTCAAAGTACTTAATTAGTAACAGGTTCAAATTAGCAAAAATAACAGATAAGAGACAGAACCATAGATAAAGAGTAAAGACAGAGACAGACAGACGCGAGCAAAGAAGGAGAGAGAGAGAGAGAGAGAGAGAGAGAGGGATTAACGTAAATCATTTTCATTATTAGTATTAAGACAAGATCTGATTCCAGGCCATGGTGTGTGGGTTGGAAACAGCATTAGCTACAAATCAAAGCCAGCAAATAAACCACATGAGGAGGAGGAGGCGGAGGAGAAGAAGGAAAAGGAAAAGGGTTGTTTCGTAATTCCACCAAAACACTACTCAACCCCACCACACCACACCACACCCACCCCCCCTTCATTACAGACTCTACTTTCACAAACATTTTTATTTCCTCATACTCCTAACAACAAAAGAGAAACAAGCCACCACTCTCTTGCTCCAAATTCCCAAAACCCGCAACTACCAAATGCGAAAAAAAATTCAAATAAGAACAAAATTTCCAAATTTAAGTTTAAGTTAAGTTCAAGATCAAGAACGGGAAAGTCACATTCTAGTTTAGCTCTACACTATAATGGCCGAAAGTACTACCAGCAAGGCATCAGTAGCACAACTCCTCCCTCTCATCTTCTTGTAAATAAAGGAATAGGTCTATCTCAATCGTTAATTATGCACAAGCAGCACCTTGAGAAAAGTCGGAGAAACACGGGTCTCTGCCTAGATCTTCCAACAATCCTATTTGTGCGATATTGCACCAACAGATGCCTATCAGAAAGAGCTTGAAACAAAACATATGCGTGCGCAGTATAGAAAGTCTTCCATCTATAGGAAACAAAACTGAGCTAAAACTTCCAAGCCATAAATTGATCTCTCATGTGCCCCAAAAATTTCAAAAAGAAAGACCACAGAATCCAGTATGGGATGAAGCTACAATGGGAACACGTGAAGAAACACCTGAATTTACATCTTAAAACGCATAAGCATTGATACAAGAACCTCCATTATTGTATAGCCAAATTAAATTCCAGGAACTTGAGAAGAGTCAGCAAGGAAAACAAGACAGTACGGATTTGATGGCAAGGCACATGATTGCCTCACTTGGCACCTAAGGTAGGGAACTGCCCAGGATCTTCAATTTTAGGGGCTGCCACATTCCTGCTCATTGGGATACTGGTATCTCCTCCACCATAACCTCCTCTCGGACCGCGTCCACGCCCCCGGCCACGATTGACGTACCGATCCCCTTCAGCAGGCTTTAAGAACTCATTGATGCTGACAGGCTAAAAATAATTTTAAAAATCAGTTGACAAGCCAACATTCTGAAAACAACATACCAAAAATATTTTCCTAGTTGGAAATGAATACCTTTTTGGATTTCTCCTCCTTGTCGGAAAACTCTTTTCGCTTATCCTTATCAGAACCCTAAATACAGCATCACACAATCAATAATTATCATAAACGTGAGTGTAGAAGCAAGCAGAAATTACAGAGTGCCAATGAATTTCACCAATTTGACAAAGACATCGTCATTGTTCTTCTTGCTTGAGAGTTGTTGCATGGATGCAAACTCTTTGACATCCACCTTCCTTTCCTCAGTCTTAAGGGCCTGCAGTGCTTTCCTCTTCTCTTCCAGCACCTTCTCGTACTCTTCAAGTGTCATCTCCTATTGTTTTTCCCATTAAACAAATACCATAGCCATACTTAGAAATACAGAACAAAGCCATCAGTGTGCTAACTAAACAGATGAAGTGTCTTTAGAGGACTAGATAACTTCCTCTTCAAAAAGCCGTCTCATTATGATAGTACAAGTATCACCGATCAATACTCCAAAGTGTTACACATTTGATAAAAATCTTTACGAGGAACTTAGGCTACCGCTCTGACAAAAAGGTTCCGCATGAAGCTCATTTCGTTATTAAGGGCTACCCAGTGCACGAAGCTCCCACTAGTGCAGGGTCTGGGGAAGGTTGAATGTATGCAGCCTTACCCCTGCAAGTGAGGATCTGCAGACTGGTTGAATGTAAGCAGCCTAACCCCCGCAAGTGGATAAGCTGATTTCGTATTCAAGAAGATGTAAGTTCACATACTGTCCCACAAAAAAATTTGCTGTGTTCCAAATTACTAGGATTTTTAGAGGCTTGTGAAAGAAAAGTCACTGTATTAGATTTTCTAGGTTAGGCAGGCTTCATTATAGATAAATTACGTAGACATATTTTGCGTTCTATCAGGTCCGCATATAAGCTTTCATTGATTCAAACAATATTAGTTTCCAACAGATTCAAGTTGACGAATATCAGAATAGCTTCATCTCCCCCTCCTTTCCCCCCCTTCTATGATTTCATCTCATCATTGCTTCTCTTCTTATATAGTTCACTATACTCATCGTCACTAGTAGCCCTTCTCATCTACCTTCTTTCTCCTCTGTCTTTTTCTGTGTGCTATTGTCTCGTTCTCTACTTCCATTCCAATAGCCTTTCCACGGGAGTCAGCATCTAAGTAGAGCACAGACACTGACACAACACGATCTAAAGAAGTAACACATGTGATTAAAGATCAAGAACAAAAACCAACTAAGCAAAACAATGATAGCGATTTAATGAATAGTAAACTTGTCGAAATTGAAGCTCTTAAAACAAATTTCTCGATCATGGATGTAGAACAAACGGAATCCACATTCTGAGTGCACCAGCGATTGGCTTTGAAATGAAGAAATAAGAAACTGCAAATTACCAAAGCTGAAAGGTACAAGCTATTCAGGCAAGTAGAAGATGTATCCAAAGAGATATATGAAGATATTTTCTCATCCATTATTAACATCTGCCTACTCCTATTAACTCCCTTCAAGTGATTGAAACTTGAGAACCTAGAACGAGAAGGGATATTCTGGGATTATCAATCTACTGTAATACGAAACATAAGACATTCACCTTATCCTCAGGTTCTTTTTCTTTTTCTTCCCCCTCCTTTGCAGGACTCTCCTTGTTAACATCTGTTGCATCTTCCTCTCCTGACGGCTTCTCAGCACTCACATTTTTCTCATCATCATTCACAACTTCCTCAGTCACCCTGAACAAGGTAAACATGATTAGAAGAGTCGCAACACACACTTAAAGCATGTCTTATGCAATAAGAAATAGACTAATATCGTCAGGCAAGTTGAAGCAGGCAACGAAATACTAACGGAGCAATTTCATCAGTCGGAGTTCCCCAGTTCCCTCGACCAGCTCCTTCGCGTTTGTACTCATTTCTGCAAAAGTGACGAAAGATAGACAATAAATAGCACACTTCTGAACACCAGAGGTCAGAACCATTAAGATGTCTAATAAAGATGGAGAATTATTACAGGCACCAAAATGCGGCATACATCCAGAGAAACTAACAAGAGGAAAAACTTACCCTCGGCCAGTACCACTGTGGCGTTCGTAAACCCGACGAGGGCGTTCCCCATCTCCTGCATCATCTCCATTACTGAAAGCACCTCGGCGACCACCGCGGTAAGAACCGCGTGGCCCACCATACCCACCACGCCTTTCAGAGGCCCTCCCAGTATCTAGCTCTTCAGTGGAACCTTGAACACTGGAAATTCCACTGTTGGTAAAGGAGTTATCAGAGGCAGCCTCTCTGTTAAATCCACCCCCACCACGGCCACGGCCACGCCCATATCCACGTCCACTACCTCGGCCTCCTCCACGCCCTGGTTCACTCTTAGCCTCCCTCACTGCTCAATAGAACAACCAGGTGAATACTAGGAAAGAGAACAAAGGAGTAGAAGAACTATAGCATTGTTGCGTTACAAAAAAAAAAAAAAAGGTATCACATTTGTATGAATGGGTAAAGATGAAATGATAAACAGAGAACGAACAATGGAAACCCGTTCACAAATAATTACGGGGAGAAAGTAGTAGACTAGGAAAGAGAACAAAGGAGTACAAAAACTATAGCTTTGTTGCGTTACAAAAAAAAAAGTATAACATTTGTATGAATGGGTAAAGATGAAATGATAAACAGAGAATGAACAATGGAAACCTGTTCACACATAATGACGGGGAGAAAGTAGTAGACCATGTCCAAGGAAATGCTCTAAATTATGAGACCGGCCAGTGTATGCATAAGTGAATAATGTTTCCTTTTCCGTCTAATACGTATTCAACTACAGCATACTAAAGGAAATGCATCCATTAATTTATGCAAGAAATTGAGACAAACCGGTGCAGAGTACAATAGAATCATCACAATGGGATAAAGCGGAGGGGTAGTATTATCCATTCAGCACCATCTAGCTACATCATAGAATTTCAGAGATGAACAATGAATTGATGCATGATAAAAGGAATTCAAGTCCACAATCAAGGAATGCCTAAAGGGGATCTTGTAAGGGCCAAACTGCACGCTCTAGCCTAACATTATGGAGGCAGAGGACCTTACTCACTGTTCACTTAAAGGACTCACAACAGTTAAGCTAGCGACGACTGTCTTTTCCCAAATTTGTCGAGAGCCCTTTATGTGAGCAACAGATAAGGTCATCCACCTCTCCGAAAATGGGTCATTCCATTTCGTGCGTGTTGTTGGTTGAAACTTAAAAAAAAAAAAATCAAATAGTGAATACAAATCCGCTTCTTCTTGCCCAACAAACAAACTTACAAAGAAGCACAACCAGTTCGATCACCGTATCAACCATTTCAAACCTTGTGATAAACTTAACCCTTCAACGCATGCATTTGCTGTTTACAAAATCAGTTTTTTTGAACACTTTTGAGAAACTGACCTCAAAAACAACTGCTTTCAAATATTTTTCATTTCCCATTTTCCTCAAAGCAGAAATACTATCCGAGAAATAGAAAATATCTCTTTAACGTATTTTGACTCTCAGAACACCTGTAAAATTGATTCTAAAAACAGCAATCCAAAAAAATGTTTGACTCCCTAACCCACATGTGCTTGTGAGCCCCACCACCCACAAGAGAAACATGGAAGTGGTTTAGGTACTGTCCCTAGCACCATAGCAAGTTTCACCATACTAATAACAACCAATATCAATACACATACAGATAGCAATACATATAACAAACTAACACAATCACATATCAATATAGACAGATAGCAATACACACAACAAACTAATACCAACGCATATTTATATATACAGATAGCAATATGCATACAAGTATGTATGTATGTATATAGCTCAAATGAATGGATGGCTCACCAGCCTGAGCTGGGGGGAGAGGCTTAGAGGGCAACTTAGCAGCAGGCTTTGGCGGCTGGGCTTGGGCCTGGGCTTGCGTTGGAGCCTGGGCCTTCTTCGACGCGACGATCTGCTGCTGAGCAGCGATCAGGTGCGACGGGTCATCGTTGTCGTCGTCCCCCAGCAAATCGAATGGGTTTCCAGTCGCCATTTTTTCCAAATAATCCGAACCCCAACGCAAGCCCCCCTACTTTCAGTGGATTCGAAACCCTAGCTCCAGTTCATAGTCATCCTGTCTGTACAGATCTACGACCACTCAACACGCTCACAACCTGAGAGAGAGAGAGAGAGGGGTGAAATGGAACCCTAGCCGCAATGACAGAGAGAGAGAGAGAGAGAGTGAGAGTATGTGAGAGAGCTAATCTGAAATGCGGATTTTATTTGTCATTTTGTCCAATGGGAATGAAGCTCGTGCGCTTTCTGTGTATTTTAATGGACAGTGGGTTGTCAATTTTGGTGCTGGTACGGGGAGAATATTACGGATGTGCCATTGGCTGGAAGTGGGAACGGAGGAGGGGGTTTGTGTTTATCTTCAAATCGCCAATTTTGGCCACGTGGCGTTGATCCGGCCGTCCATAAAGTGCTAGTAATGTACGGTGGCGCACCTGTATTCCCCTTTCCCCTTTTTGTACTCCATTTTTTATTATCTAACAGCATTTCTCGAGCCCCGTGTTCCCTTTTAGCAATATTATGGACACTCCTACCGATCATTCTTCGACAATTCTTTTCTTACAAAAAAAGTAGTGGTCGGTAGGAACGTACGTAGGCTAATTGCTTTTCCATCGAGTTGGATCTACATTTGGCTCACCTTACATTAACAAAGTCGTATGTTTCATGAGGTCATAGGTTCTATTTCCACAGAAGCTAAACATTTTAAACCTTAGAACCACTAGAGGTTATATCTGGTCGTTACCTTTAGGGTTGCAATTAGTTGAGGTGCGCAAAAACTGAACTGGACATTCGATTATAAAAAAAAGTTTGTAGGGTACCATGTAACGAGGCAATTTGATCATTCTTCAACAATTCTTTTCTTACAAAAAGATGAGTGGTCGGTAGGAATGTACGTTGGCTAACTGCTTTTCCATCGAGTTGGATCTACGTTTGACTTCACCTTACATGAACAAAGTCGTATGTTTCATGAGGTCATAGGTTCTATTTCCACAGAAGCTAAACATTCGAAACCTTGGAACCACTAGAGGTTATGTCTGGTCATTACCTTTAGAGTTGTAATTAATTGAGGTGTGCAGAAGCTAAACTGGACATTCGATTATAAAAAAAAGTTGTAGAGTGCCATGTAACGAGGCAATTTGAATAATTCGTAATCATAGAACCGCCGCAAAGGAAAAACATTAACAAAGATTCATCGGATCAAGAAAAATACCAAAGTGAAAAACTTGTTCAACATGTAACTGAGAAGGGTCCTCATCTCAGTTCTTACCATTTCGGCAAGGGTCTAGTTAGAATTTAATTTTTTTTTCGATCGTCAAAAAGTTATATTTTGAATTTGTCACTGCAAAAGAAAATGAGAAGCAGAGAAACATAGAAAAGAGGAGTTTGGGAAGTGATTTTCACGAATTTTTCTTCCAGGTCCCACAAAGATAAGTAAATATTTATGTGAAATTAAACGGCTGCATTTGTTATCAAGTGCAAAACTATTTTCTGAGGAAAATTTGAGTTTCCGACAAAGGATGAGGTTAATTCAGAAGCGGAGTTTGTTCAGACAGATATTACTATATCCATAGCCATCAGCTTGACGTGAGCCCCGCGAAATAATGATGGACCAAGTTATCGACACATCTGTGTAACTCTTTGAGAAATACTCTAATATGGCAGAAACGGAGATTTTCCTGAAAACTGCTCAATTGCTGTGTTTCCGCAATTGAACTCACACACACAATGAACACACAGCATGGCAAATTGAGCTAATGATTTGATCTTCAATTTATTCGATAACAGCATATCAGAACTAAATCATCGAATGAACAAATATTACGAGTAAATTACACATAAAAAACATGATAAATAAATTAACTAGAAAAATCTTGCTAGGTATACAAGGCTATGAATACCCAGAAAACAAGAAAAATGGGGTGTTTCTCATCTGAATGTTTTCAATGAACTAAGACTTGCTTCCTTTTTAAGTACCTTCTACTGTTCTACAGATAAACAAATGGAAAACAAAATCTAAAATCCAGGCAAAACTGAGAGGTCTGCTATCCCTCTGGGAAGGTCTGCAATTTTCTTGAGTAGCGATAGCCTATTCTTTCTTATTTTTTCATCTTCCTGCAAAACGTAATTTAACCCAAAAAGCACAAGTTTAAAAAACACCGAAAAAAACCTTCTCGTGCGGCTCAAACAGTAAACTGCACATAAACAGAAGCCTAGTTTTTCTCGTCCAGCAGTAAAAAGAATTGAAGGAACATACCACCATCACAAAAACATTATTGAAAAAGTCCTCTAATGGTTGTAATAGTTGAGCAGATGCTTCGACAAAATCCTCCACCTCGATAGCTGTGGAGAGGACAAATATGGCAATAACCGGGCGGGTTACCAAATGTAGTAGAAAAATTACTAGTAGTAAACAATAAAGAGAAACAACTGTTTGACCCAAGTTGGACATCGATAAGTTGGAAAAGCATCATGCTCTACAAAGCAAAAAATAATAATAAGACAAACGGCAATGCACAGATATATTAGATTATGTTTACCAGGATGAATTTTGCTTCTTAAGGACAAGAAAGAGCTCCACAAAGCTCTTTCTTCATCCGTTTCAAATGCAGCCTCGTCCACCTGATAAGAGATCAGTTGAATCTGAGGTAAGAACCAGGAATAAAGCAAGATCCTAACAAAAATGGAACTACACATATCAATTGAAGTCAGAATTACCAATTATCTCTAAGATATCAGCAAACACAGCGATCACATTATCTATGATGGTTCTAATTATCATCATTTCGAAATTGGCAGATAAGTGATTGTAATTGAAGTTGAAAATAGGGGAGGGGGGGAATCAACAAGAGTATTCTATTGCAGGGCAGCAAACAGTCACCCAAGGTCAAGTAAGGGGTATGGGAGGAAACGTGGAGGTCAATGGAGTGGCGGCCCAAAGTTATGCCGAAGGCGGTCCATTCCTCGCTATAGCATAACATTGACAAACACTTGGGGTTTGTTCTCTTCGGCTCTCAAAACCTTTCTCCCTCTTTGTGTGTACGGTTTACAATAGGTTTCTTGGCATTTATTACCCCATCTTTCTATCTATCTTCTCCACTCATTACCCAATCCCTCCACCACCCACACCCCACCCCCCCCCCCCCCCCCCCCCCCCCCCCAAAACCTTTACGAAACAACCCCTTCGTATTCCGTATCTTAAGTTTATGAAAGGTTGGTCGGGCAATATCCAAAAACATCAGCCCATGCTCTGATAAACCATGACATGCCAAGCCAAAAATGTGTGTGTGTGTGTGTGTGTGTGTGAGAGAGAGAGAGAGAGAGAGAGTACCTCCATGTCAACATTCACATCCTTTCCCCGAACAATTCTTGTTGGACGAGAATACGCTTCAACCACCATAGGCAGCAGCTCACCCCTTGACAAGTCTTCCATCTGAAGACAGTTAAATGAATTAATATTTGACATCCAGGATCAATAGCAAATGACCAAGTCTCTTAATTCCCTTTTCGCAGTATAAGCACTTTAATTTACTGGACAATTTCTACCTTGACAAGCAACAATGACACTGCATGAATTACTTGCTAAAAGCCTCTCAGAAACTATACGAGACAATACTACTCACACCGTAGTTCCACCACTCTCCTGTGATGGAGCTTAAACTTTCTGGTGTTTCAAGTTAAGAGGACAATAGTATGGGAGAAGACTTGATACAAACAGAGAACAAACATTTTTTGGTCCTAACTGTCCAGCTAGAAAAGCCATGACACTGGAGTTGGGAAGGCCAGTAATGCACGACCAGATCAAACTTTTTCATGTGTTAGAGAAGCATGATCTCTCAACTGGGGAATCATGTCATCTCTCATAATAGGAATGTGGTTTCCCGTCCACCCAATCTTTAGTGATTTTAATTCCTAGACCACATAGACACATATAGTTGCATAGGATGACATTTTCAAACATATATATAGTCACAAGTGCTTCAGCACTGTCATTCTTGTTGTAGGCCACAAATTAAAATAAGTTACAGAACCTTCATGTGAAATTGATTGATAGACCAAGTAGTCGTCTATCGAATGACACACAAATAGGTAAAAAAAACTAAGATCTTCCGTAGCAAAATAGATCAAGAGAACCTGCCATGGTGACAGGTAGATTGATTAACTGTTGGAATGCGCAACAACAACGTGAATTACAAGTGCCGTCCAGATAATAAAAACTAGAATTACTCACTTTATATGAAGATTTTGCTGCCAGACAAGGCCAGTTTGCCCGTTCTGTGAGAATTGAACGGACAACCTCTGAACTAATTCCCTTGTCAACCTGTAACCAAGACACAGCAAATGTGAACATATAAGTACCAAGGGATATGGTCAAAACGTGTATGTGCATTCACTGGGATCACAAGCTTCGTTATGTGTCCCTACTGATCACCTGTCCTTTTTCGTTGTGCAAAGAAAAAACGAAAAAGCAAACTCAAGTTTCAAAGAAAATGCACACTCGGTGAAAGCAATCCATTTGTAGAAAACCGTACTCACCAGAAATTGCTCCAGCCGCCGGGTTACAAATTGATGTACCTAACAAAAAAAGCTCAATAAATAAGTATACAATTCCAAAATGTTGCTAAATATCAACTGGACAACAAAACCTAATCCAATGGATATTAACATGCAGTGAACAACATCTAGTTTTATCAGAGACAAGTTACTGCCCAACTAGACACAAGTTACGATCCAACTAGACAGTTCCCAACCAGACGGAATACGGAAGGTTATATACTTATATGCTGTGGTACAAAAGGACCATGAAATTAGATACTGAAACTTGTAGCAGTATCAACGGGACATGTATATGTAAACGCATAGATTTAAGTTGACTCAGTATAGCCTCAAATTTCAATAGCTTACATACATATATGAAGTTATAAACTGAATACAAGAGAGAAGATGAAATTACTTCATCAATGGATCCAGCATCTATTTTCAAGGGTTGGACAGCAGCAGCAAGTTCCAAAGCATGTCTCAAGTCTAAATTTCTGTTTTGCTCAACCAACACTTGAACCTGCACCATATAAAGGTAGGATTACGCCAATGATATCAAATAACCTTGACAGAGTTTTTTTTTTTTTTTTTAATGATCATAAAACGTACAAGGCCATAAGATATTCTCCGCAGGCCAAAAGGGTCACTATTGGAGCTTGGCTGACATCCAGCTCCAAACAAGCCAACAAGGCTATCTAACCTGAAAAATAATTAAAATGATACGAAAAAATTCACTATCATTCTCGTTGAAGGAGAATATAGGTGCAATAAAGATTACTCATCACAAAATGTACGCATACATGTCCACCAAAGATTTATGGTAGCAAAGGCAAGAACCATTCAATAATCAGGATGTCAGAACCACTGCTCTCTCCGCCTCATAATGCTTGTCCATAAGGGCATTTCAAATTTTAGATAGAGATGTAATAATTGCATTTTCTAGTTGAATAGGCAATTATCAACATTGTGTGAATATATATTCTGTATCTTGAATATATATTCTGTATCTTCTTGTAATATGCTATTTTAGAACATGTATCGTAATCAAATCCTAGCATAATCATAGGGTAATCATATCGTGATCAAATCATAATCATAGGGTAATCATATCGTAATCAAATATTGTAATCTTCCTTTCTTAGGTGTAGCTTTACTCTATTTAAAGGCGTACTCACCTCATTGTAATTCATTTAGAAATAATATCAGTATTTTCCGTCTCTGTGTCTCTGTTTACTATCATGGTATCAGAGCAGGTTCCGAAATCCTAACCCTGTTTTTCGATCAGCCTTCTATCCTCAGATCTCTCTCTCTCTGTCAGCTACTATCGATCCCGCTCTCTCTGTTTTTTAGCAACCCAAATCACAAGAAACACCCACAGCAGTCAACACCCATCCTTCTCCAACCGCCGGTGACCTACCCACACTCCGACAACCTCCAGCAGCACTTGCCGACACTGTAGCAGATCCGGCGACCTTTGTTACAGCTCCGACTAACCAGTCTAAGGCAAATTGATACTCCGGTATTCGGTTTTGTTTTTTGTTTTCGAGTGAGTTTCTTTGCTAGCATGATGTCTGGCAATAAAAATCAGGCTATTAGTGTTCGTTTGACCGGTAACAAATACTCCTACTGGGCTCATGTGATGAAAAATTTTGTTGTTGGTAAAGAAATGTGGGGATACGTAGACGGTTCTACACTACCTCCTTCTGATCCAAAAGACACAGGGTATGCCACTGCCTTGGGAAAATGGAACACAGGGAATGCACAGATTTTAACTTGGTTTCACTACTCCGTAGAACCAAGTATTGTCATGAATTTTTCAAAATATAACACAGCAAAGAAAGTTTGGGATTATCTACAAACACTGTATCTTGAATCAAATTTTGCTAAACGATATGAGCTTGAAATGTCCATCCGAAATACCACCCAAAACATTAAATCGATTCAAGAATTTTATAACGAAATGACTACATATTGGGATCAGTTAGCTCTCATGGAACCTTCAGATTTGCAGCTACTTGATAGTTATGTCAGATTTCGTGAGGAGCTACGACTTGTTCAGTTTCTCATGGCCCTTTGGCCTCAGTTTGAGCCTCTTCGTGGGGCTATCTTGCATCGGTCTCCATCGCCCTCAGTAGATGGTGTTGTTCATGAGCTTATCGCTGAGGAAACGCGGTTCAAAGTGGCTAATCTTGCACCTCCCTCATAGTCTGTCTTTGTTGCTCCATCTGGTCAGTGTCCGGCACATCACTCGCCCACTCCAGCATCTCATCTTGTCCAATTTGCGGCCAAGCCAAGGCCTCAAATTCCTGAAGATGAGTGTAAGTATTGCCATCAGAAGGGTCATTGGAAGCATCGGTGCCCTAACCGTCCCAAGCCAAAGGGGCGAAATGTTACTCAGTCGACTGGTTCTCATGCCCCACATCAGTCTCGGGCACCACAACAGTATTCTCGCCCTCCTGCAGCCTTGGCAACACCTGCCTCCAGTAGTGCACCTCCAGAGTTTGATTATGAGCAATTTCAGCAGTACCAGGCTTACATGGCAGCCATTCGAGGGGGTTCCCCCCAAGCTTCTGCCATGACTACCACTCACTCAAGTTTGCGCGGTTCTCCCACCTCAGGTATCCAACCCACCACTTGGATCTTTGATTCTGGCTCTTCTCACCATATGACCCCTGATCTGTCTCTTCTCAGTAATTGTGTGCCACCTGTTTTTCCTATTAGTATTGCCACAGCCAATGGTTCTCTCATGCATATTGCTTCTATTGGTTCCATTCTATCTTCTACTGCACCGTCACTATCTATTCCTAATGTCTTTTATGTTCCTCAGTTGTCTTTGAGCCTACTTTCAATCAGCCAATTATCCGACTCTGGTTTTGATGTTGTTTTCTCTTCCTCTGGTTGTGTTGTGCAGGATCGGAATTCCAAGAAGCAGATTGGGGCAGGCCGTAGAGTTGGTGATCTCTATCTTTTGGAGCACTTGCATCTCCCAATAAAACCTTCTTCCACTGCTGCGTCATCTTTTTGTTTAGATCATAAGTCATTTCCGTTTTATCTTTAGCATTCTAGATTACGACATCTGTCTAGTGAACGTCTAAAACTTTTAGTTCAGTCAGGTCATTTGGGTAATATTTCAGTCAGTGATATTTCAGAATGCAGTGGTTGTAAGTTTGCAAAAATGTCAGCTTTACCTTTTAATAAAAGTACTTCTGTTTCTACTTCGCCTTTTCAGTTTCAGCTTGTTCACACTGATTTATGGGGCCCTTCTCCGGTTGCTACTAAAGGTGGTTTTGTTTATTATGTCTCTTTTGTGGATGACTTTAGTTGGTATACTTGGATTTACTTAATGACACACAAATCTGAGTTCTTTACGATTTATAAGAATTTTCATGCCATGGTTCAAAATCAGTTTTCTACATCGGTTAAAATTCTTCGGTCTGACTTGGGTGGGGAATATTCACTCTCAGAGTTTCATAAATTCCTAGATTCGCTTGGGACTATCCACCAATCGTCTTGCACTGACACTCCTGCACAAAATAGTAGAGCTGAAAGAAAACATCGTCACCTTCTTAATACTGATCGGTCTCTACTCCTGTCTTCCTCCGTCCCGTCCTGTTACTGGGGAGAAGCTATTCTCACTGCAGCCTATCTCCTGAATCGGATGCCCACCCCTCTTCTTTCTGGTAGCTCTCCTTATGAGCGGCTTTATGGTCAAGTTCCTAATTACTCTCTTCTTCGAGTGTTTGGTTCTACCTGTTTTGTTCTCCTCCCCAAGAAAGACCGCACTAAGCTCAGCGCCCGCTGTGTCTTAGGTGTTTTTTTGGGGGTATGACATTAATCAAAAAGGGTATCGGTGTTATGATCCTGTGACCAAAAAGCTTTATGTTTCAAGGCATGTTGTCTTCTTAGAGCGTCTTCCCTATTTTACTTTTCCCCCCCGCACTACTCCTGTAGCCAAAGAAGAATTGATCCATATTGACCCCTTTCCTATGGATATGGATGTGCCTCCCGAAGAGTACACCTCCACTCTTCAGGTATCTGATATTTCTACGTCCCCCTCAGCATCACCTCGCCGTGCTCCGATCACCCAGGTCTACACCCGTCGTCCAACTTCTACAGCTGCTCCCC
This sequence comes from Rhododendron simsii, assembly GCA_014282245.1. Taxonomy (NCBI): domain Eukaryota; kingdom Viridiplantae; phylum Streptophyta; class Magnoliopsida; order Ericales; family Ericaceae; genus Rhododendron; species Rhododendron simsii. The sequence goes on along the minus strand of CM024959.1, from coordinate 3,835,094 downwards.
AATTTGCCTCCACGGATCCTGATCCGCCTGCCCGCCGGTATCCCCTCCGGGACAATCGTCAACCACTGGTAAAATATGGCTTTACTAATACTTGTTTCTCATCCTCTTATCAATCATTCCTTTCCCGCATTCACACTTATTTTGAGCCTAGGTCCTATAAAGAAGCTTGCAATGATCCCAATTGGGTGGATGCCATGCAAGCTGAACTTACTGCTCTTGCTCACAATCAGACTTGGGAGTTGGTTTCTCTTCCGGATGGTAAGAATCTCATTGGTTGCAAATGGGTCTACAAGGTTAAGACTCATTCTGATGGTTCTTTAGAACGGTATAAAGCCCGCCTAGTTGCTAAAGGATTTTCTCAGGAGTATGGGATTGATTACGAGGAAACTTTTGCCCCTGTTGCCAAAATGACCACTCTTCGCACCTTGATCTCAGTGGCCGCAGTGCATCAATGGCCTCTTTCTCAGTTGGATGTAAAGAATGCTTTTCTTAATGGCAATCTCTCTGAAGAGGTTTATATGCGGCCTCCTCCTGGCTTCTCTCATCCTTCCGGTATGGTTTGTCGCTTGCGTCGTGCTCTCTATGGCTTGAAACAGTCCCATCGCGCTTGGTATTCACGCTACCAGGATGTTGTTCTTCAGATTGGCTTCACGCCTAGCATGCATGACTCTGCTTTATTTCTCCGTCGCACCTCTCATAGCTTGGTACTTCTCCTACTTTATGTTGATGACATATCATCACTGGTTCTGACTCTGCTGCTATTGCTGAAATTAAAAGTCATCTCTTCCGTGAGTTCAAAATGAAAGACTTGGGCCCGCTCCGTTATTTCCTTGGTATTGAAGTTGCTTCCTCACCTCAGGAGTATCTTTTGGGACAGTTCAAGTATGTTACTGATATCCTCCACCGTGCTCGTCTCATGGATACAAAGACTGTTGATACTCCCCTTGAGCTTCATGCCAAGTTCTCTGCCTCTGATGGTGTTCCCCTTGGGGATCCTACGGAATATCGCGAATTGGTGGGCTGCTTAGTTTACCTTACGGTTACTCGGCCAGATATTTCTTATGCAGTTCACATTGTTAGTCAGTTTGTCTCTGCTCCTCGGACTACGCATTGGGCCGCCCTCTTACGTATTCTCCGTTATCTTTGTGGTACCCTTCATCAGTGCCTTCTGATTTCTTCTACATCAAGCTTAACCCTCCATGCTGATGCTGATGCTGATGCTGACTGGACAGGTGATGTCAATGACCGCAAATCTACCTCTGGCCTGTGTTTTTCTAGGCGATTCTCTTATCTCCTGGAAAAGCAAAAAGCAATCTGTTGTTGCTCGCTCTACTGCGGAAGCTGAATATCATGCCATGGCCCATGCTACCTCTGAAATCGTCTGGCTTCGCTGGCTTATTTCCGATATGGGGGTCTCTGTTACTACTCCTACGCCTCTTTACTGCGACAATAAGAGTGCTATTCAGTTTGCCCACAACTCGGTCTTCCATGAGCGCACGAAGCACATTGAGATTGATTGTCATTTCATACACCAGCATCTTCAGTCTGGCACCATTGCTTTACCCTTCGTCTCCTCCACATTGCAGCTGGCTGATTTCTTAACGAAGACTCATACCGCTGCTCGTTTCCATTTTCTCCTTGACAAACTCTCGGTGCTCTCTGCCCTCGCACCTTGAGTTTGAGGGGGGGTGTGAATATATATTCTGTATCTTGAATATATATTCTGTATCTTCTTGTAATATGCTATTTTAGGACATGTATCGTAATCAAATCCTAGCATAATCATAGGGTAATCATATCGTAATCAAATCATAGCATAATCATAGGGTAATCATATCGTAATCAAATCTTGTAATCTTCCTTTCTTAGGTGTAGCTTTACTCTATTTAAAGGTGTACTCACCTCATTGTAATTCATTCAGAAATAATATCAGTATTTTCCGTCTCTGTGTCTCTGTTTACTATCACATTGCCCATGTATTCTCAGTGTTGAATGCATCCACAAGGACGACGACTTCTGGGGGTGGATTTGAAAAACAACAGATTCAATATTTTGACTTTCTAAAGAGGACTAACAATTTGGGACAATATGGAATGATAGTTCAAGAATTTGGGCAGGAGGGAGAATTCTATACGGAGGTCGTTTGTGTTTGATTTTAATGTCTATTACAGAACAAGAGCCAAGGGATGTCGCCGTGCACTACAGTTATACACAAGGAAAGCTACTATCCAGAAACCAAAAACGAAATAAACCACAAAACTACTCATGGTATGTGTGTGCCAGTAAAAGCCAGATCATCTAAATTCCTTCTCAGCACCTCAAACATACAGCAACTCCTCCACGCCCATGTAACTACATCCAACACGAGTGCTACCCAAGAAGGCTCCCACACTCTCTTTAAATTACATCTCCAAGACAGGTATACAAGTTTAGGTGGCATGTCCACTCATTGCCCTTTGATTTTTAGTGGATGCTATCACTTAATAGGGTCGGTTGGGACGCTTTTGGGCAAGACCCTCTAGATTGATTCTCTCTTTGTTTCCACAAGTGCACTTTGTTTCATTGCAATTCCTAAATTCACCATCATTTGTTATATCTCTCTACGTGCACGTTGATGGGTCACATGTGCGGGCGAGTGTTGAAAGTCGTCCCATAATTGTTAAACATCACTTCCAAAACTAGAATATGAGCCTCAGCGGCCTATCCATTCATTGCCAATTGATTTTGAGTGGACGCTATAACTACCCAAAGATTGCAAAAGCATTAGAAGACTCTAGAAACAACACAAGTCCACATCTAACTAAAGAACTGAGTCCAGTATTCCAGGGGAAATAACAAATAAAAATAACCACCTTTAAAGGAGTTGTTCAAAATAAAGATCAGTGCACGCTGTTCTAAATGTGACTACGTTGAAATTTCACAATACTGACTTCCACAAGATAAAATCTCATAGATTAATAAACCTGACTGTCCATTCCTATTTGCTTCCATAGGAGGCCCACCTAAACTCTTTCAGTACAAATTTACCTTCTACCACTCTTCCCTCACTACTCTGATTGGAATATGTCCATAACTTTTCCCTAGCAAAGCTTCTTATATAGGATTTGGATCACAATATCCAACGTAATAGTTCTTTTTTGTGGCCTCGGTACAAGTAGTGGTGATGGCAAATCGTTAAACACAAAAACATATATTACATACTGTTCTGGACAGGAATGGCAGAAATTTCGAACACACTGTTTCTGTAACAACTAAGGTAAAGATAAGCTTGAGTTCTATTCGACCTGTCAGCAATTGACAAAACAATCCCCACATCAGTTTTTGGAAGCATATCTCCAGAAAATCTTGGTAGTGTGATTTCAAATAGTGCCTCTGAAATCTGCAACATGTAGAACACAAGAAAAATGCAAGAGCTGACTTAGGCAAAAGAAACGAGAAAAAAAGTGAAACAAAAGGGAAAGGAATGCAATCCAACACAGCAACAAACAATCAAACATATGAATCACACAAATAGAAAAAAAGTTGAAAACTTGTCTACTGTCTTGTCCACTGTACACTGCCCAAGCAACAGTTATCATCTTGTCGTCAAATGAGGGGATTCGTCCCAGAGCAAACGGAAGGATTAGTACATCCTAAAGCTACTCAGGTAATGCTTAACCCCATCAGTCAGACGATAAATCACAGTCAATTAACAAATTAGCAAAACAATAGTTCTTGGTAAACAGGGACTAACATTCACACAAATCATGACAATAATTTGTTGTGTATTTGACAACCTGCTCTGAGTAGCCATCTCTAAGGGCATAATGTCGTGCCATTATGCCTGCGAGGGAAGTGAATTCCGTAACAACAGCAGTAGCAAGATCAGACATGGCCAGTGAAGCAGCATCCTCAACACTTTGGAGCTTCTCTTCACTAATACCGAGAGCCAAGCCAATCTGGGTAGCTGTACTTTGAACACGGCTCATCTTGTCCAGCATTGTCCCTAGCTTCTCCTGTTTATTTTCCCATCATTTGCCACATAAGAGGTATTAGAGATCATAAGATATTTTATAAACAAGAATTGCATCGACTTCAAGTATAGTACCATTATGAGTCCAGAGACTAAGAACAAGAAGAAGAAGATCAATGCCATCAGAAATCATATTGTAAGGGCATAACCAATGTACTTGTGCCAAAACGAAGAAGAGCAATGTAGTTCTCACTTCTCTCAAATGCATGTAAGGGAGCATCTCTCATTTCCCTTAGATGCTAAATCAAATGCAAACTTTTGATTCGCTTGATTATAACCTTCATGACAGCTAAAACCATAAACCCACTCATAGAACGAACAAACTTACATGAAAAAGAATCCCATTTAGTTGATTTCGAAATTCAGAAAACTTTTTCCGCGTGTCCATCTCATAGAAAAACTTAGCATCTTCATATCGAGCTCTGCACAAAACGGATGTATTAACTCCCCTAGACTGGAAAATAGAACGAGGAAAAGAAAACACAGCCGAATTTTAGAAATGAATAGTTAATACAATAACATACGAACACCGCAACATAGACTGATGTCCACAGATTATGATGAGGCACAGAAAATCCGTCTTCAAATTAGTTAGTAATGTTTCAACTGAGACTGGAGAAAAATATTTAGCTTCTCAAATGAGGGGAGATGGTCCCTTTTCCCCTTGATAATTGATATCACATAACTACATACCTAAATTGTAATATCTTTTGTGCTGACATATCCAATAATGAAAAAACATGTAACATTCAGGACGCATCCTCATGCCTGGACCCAATTTATTATGCATATTCCCCTAGTCTTTGATTATGAGTTTAGGGACATCCGACAGTTGATTCTCATACCCAAGTCCATGTAACATTGCATAATAGTAAGAAGTAAAAGTAACTGGGATCCGAAGCACATTTATACTCATAGCTAAGTAATCAATCGAATCTACATGGGTTAAAGTGTGATATATTCTTGTAATTCTCTTGGTATATTCATATGAAGACTTGTACAAGCAAGTTAGCTCTTCCCTCTCTTTTTCTCTTGCTTTTATTTCTCTGCCTCTTCTTTTCTGCAAACCCTAGATCCATATTCTAAACCGTAAGCCTACGTATCGAGTAAAGTTCTACAACCATTCCAATACACATAAAGCAAAAATGACGGAGGTCAAAATCAACCTGAGTACAGCTTCATTTCCTTTCTTCACTTCCATCTCATTGATTGCGCCATTTGCAACCTAAAATGACAACTCATGAGTTATAACTAATAACAAGCTCCCCAGTTTTGAGAACAGTTCCTAAAATTTAACCACTTGATAAAAATGACTCACAGCAATGAAGTGCGGCAATAGTCTTCCACCCTCGTTGGTTATTGCAAAATACTTCTGGTGCTTCTGCATAACCTGCATGATTTGCGGTCATAACGTATCAGATGGTGGCAGAATTGGCGTAGACTACCAAACACTATCTACTTGCATGTTGTAACTCTTTAGGAGTGGTTGTAATAATCTATTTGGCTTTTTTCTTTTTGTCTCTATTCAAACTTTTTTTGCCTTTATCACTTTTGCGTCCAATTTTTGTGGATTATTGGTTCGTCTCAACTACAGGAATATAAAATGGAAAAATTATCCAAAACCTTAAAAAAGTTCAATAAAGACAAATAATCCAAAATAGACAGTTTTTTTTTGCATTACTTTTGGCATGTCTGAACTTTTTTACATTTTGGTTTTTTTCTCTTTCGTTGAAATAAATCAATAATTTACAAATTTTGATGCAAAACTAAATATTTTTGAATAAAGACGAAAAGTAATCAAATAATAAAGTCATGCCAAAACACCCCTAGGTACCGGATACAGATGTGCATCTGTACAACTAAAGCATGACACATTATGAAAGAAACAACATTACTCGGAGAAAATCACGGTATTCGTTTATATTTTTATCTTGCAGGGCAAACGTTCTGCTCAAGCACTAGAACACAGCTTAATGATTCACATGGAAGGGGTTGAACCATCAAGGGCATCGCATGCAATATCAGGAACTGACATCTACTGTTGATGAGTAGGCAGAATTTGCAAACTGCACATAATACAAAGATGCCGACTGTAGCAACTACAAATTATTCATGTTCTCTTGAATTACACTAAGACATATGGACATAAAAAACTATTCGTGTTTGGTAGAATTCATCTTTCATTTTCGAGAATGAAACGGTGTCTACAGTGACATAGAGAGCATTTCATGCATTACAAAAAAGTTTCATGCGTAATTACATGCCCACGGTAAGATACTTACAATTGATAATCTGTTTCATAGTAGGAAATTTATTACTCGCTAACGTTGTTGCTGTAATTTGTACGCAGAATGGATAGGTGAATTATTAGCCAATTCATTTGCTTATCTTACTTGAAACAAAAAGCAAAGTGATGCAACCAAGTGAGAAAGCCAGAATAAAAACTTAAAAATCCCTGCAAATTGAAAACCATACCATTACTAGTAGATCTTTCGGAAGCTCTAAGAACGACTCTTTAAAATTCCCCAGTACTGGAACAGGCGCCTCAACGAGATTTGCAACCTATATTTCATAAGGTGGGATTTTTTATCACTCTAAATGATGGCAAAAATCACAAAATCCCACTGCCATATTGTTACCTCATCAAGTAAATCACTTTGCATAACAATACGCCCACCAACACTTTTTGCTAAGGCATTGGAGCGTTCCAGAATTGTACTCTTGCGTTGCTGAAAAAGAACATTTTCTTTTGATACTAGAATTTCCTGCTTTTTTGGGGTAGTTCCCAAAATGACTAGAAGCAGTGAGCAATAATAAATATCACACTTTAGACCTCAATTTCAACAGATATCCCAGCATGCTGCATTAGGTGGGAGTACGATTCTGCACTTTCAACCTGGGACAATGAATGTTACAGTTATTTTATGGAACCAAGCTCGAGACAATAAGAAGAAAACACTTTAATAGAAGATTGGTGGAAAAGGACTGCAATCAAGAAAGTGATAGTGTCATAACAAAGAGGAAGCCCAAAAACAAAATCAGAGAGTGCGAAAGAAGGGGAAAAAACATGCCTGGCCACAGTTCCATAACAAAAAAGGGAAGACAGTAAAAGCAAATAAAGAATGCTTACAGATGACTTAACAAAACAGAAATAAGATACCCTTCATCAAATATTAGTCACTCCAAAAACTAAGAGAATAAAAATAAGTTGGCTGTTTGGTAATAGAAGTTTCATGAACATACCCTTACAGTAGCTGATGGAGTATTCCGAAGACCATAAGATAGGTTTCCACTACATAAAGAAAACATTATAGAATAGAGTATCAACATCTAACTTAATAAATGAAAAAGAAGCCACAAAGCTAGATCTGTGTTATTGATAAAGCCATGACAATCATGTGGTATAAATCAAACATCTCAAAACTAGCCATTTTAAGTTAGTTAAAAGGTAACAACCTAGAAGACTAAGCAGGAACATTTAAACCTAACCAATTTAAGTTAGTTCAAGGATAGCAACCTAGAAGACTCATTAACACTAATATAATTGGTTTACTAAAAAGTTCCCAGCTGATATTGGCAGAATCTCAACAACTGGACCAATCACGTCTGACTGGAAGTCTCTAATCCTCACCATCCGTATTCATACAGAACTCAAAAAAGAGGTTAACATGGCCGTAGGTTCTGATACTAACCTTAATACACCAGCAAATGCAAAGGGAATAACTACATCTCCATGGAGAGCCAAAACCCAACGAATTGGCCTACTAAACATGACCTACAAAATAGTATGAAGCAGACAAAGATCACGTTCAGTAACCAAAAATGGAAATTGGTATATTCCCGCCTATTTAAAACAAGTTAGTTTACCACCTGTTAAAGCATCATAGCCAAAGAGCATTAACAACTCAATTTATGGAGCATGAAAAGATGAATAAATAATGATAACTGTTATAACTATCCTCCGCATGTATGATCTGAAAATGGGTACAGAAGGAACCCGTAGACAATCAAGCATCCAAGCTAAGTCGTTAACAGAACACACCTGAGAGTTCCAACGCATAGACTTAGGGAATGATATTCTGGCAACAGTAGAGGGCAAGTCTTCAGATAAAACCTATCCAGCGGGACAAACGATATCAGGCACAAAAGAAACTAAAAGCTCCTCTCTTGAGTTTAAGCATGGTCATTACCGAGTAGGATGCTTATTTTAGACGTGAAGAAGATTCTTACAATCCACAGACCAAGCATACAACTATCCAACTAGTAAAATCACAACAACATTACTTAAAATACAATTTCCTGCGACACGAAAGTACCAAATGGGGAAAGTATAAGGCAATAACACTAGCGAATCTATGTTTATCAACACTTAGCAGTGTCCAAAATAGATAAAGGATGAGTTCAGCCTCCATATTCACACAACAACTAACATGCCCCAAGAAACTCTTTCAACTTTTCAAATGGCTCTTTTTTATCTTGAATTGCCCCCAAAGTTTGATCTCTTCGAAAATGGGTCCAACAATGTATATAAAGCTATTAAACAAACTCCCCACGTCGAACTCCATCTTGACGCGGAGCTACGAACATCCATACATATACCGGGATATACACTATGTAGGCCATGCACTTAAAATCAAAGTAATTCTTCCATCCAAACAAACACAAACAATTCTTCCCAGCCAACCCAGTCACATCTCATCCAATTTAATTCCAAACAATTGGCATTGCTCATTCAAGGAGGCATAGAACAGTACATAAGTCTACCAAAAACGATGGCTTTGTTCGGTTACCCATTTAGTTTTAGTTTTAGTTTTGTTTTCAATCATTACCCTATTTCTTTCTCCAATCATTACACTATTTTTTCAATTATTACTTTCTCATCTCTCTCTATCTCTCTCCAATCATTACCCATATCTTCAATCATTACTCTATTTCTCTCTCCACTCACTACCAAAACTAAACTAAACTAAACTCCCAACCAAACACAACCGACGTGTTTTGTCAAGAAAACTACCTCACATTGACGTACTACCTACCTACCCCTCCGCCACACCAAGAGAGAGAGGACGAAGAGGGAAAACATAATAAATTGTGATCAATTGACAAGGAAGCCTTCCAAATATAACCAAAAACAAAAACAAAACTTTGTCCACACACTAGCAAAAGAAGATGTCTGTGAGTATACCTCCAACGCAAGTCTCGCAGGCTCCACTATGCGAGCATAAACATATTCCACTTTTCCTGCAACGTGACACCAATAAAGTGCATATTGTTAAATCTCTGCACTACAGATAGTTGCATTCCCATGAAAAAAATGCCAGCAACTAATAATGCTCTGTTGTCATCACACACAAGTGTTTTATCCTACCAAGCTTTGCATGATGACAAAACTATGCACTAAAAGGACATGAGAGCAATGGTGAAAGACAACAGGTGTGACCACATGGATTTACTGACCCATTTAGTCAAGAAACAACCATATTCAACGGATTCTTGTTTAGATGTTATTCGCATGGGCTAATACAATTGTCCATTTTTTAGAGGGTCAAAGCATAGACAGAACAAGCAAATCCACAAAAAGAAGAGTTAGAACAAATGAAAACAAATGCATCTGCTATATATACCTTCAGCCTTCCTATACAAGGAATCAAGAGGTAAACCATATCTACGGCAAAAACCATCAGCAGCCTGATAAGCAAAACGAAGTCATAATTAATTCCAAACCAAAATTCAATGTAAAGTTATTATGAGATACGGTAAGGCTAAAATTTTGAAGGACATGTAAAACACTATAAAATATGTGTCATAGCAAGTGAGGTTCAGACAGCGTTAACCCGTCCAAAATACAGAACAAGATTGATGAAAACGAGTTCGAAGAAACAAACCCTCCCTGGAAGAAATCTTGTAGAGATATTATCAAAGATAATGAATTACATACATGTACATGTTAAATGCACAGGAAAAGACAATCCTAGGCATCAAATGGCTAGGAACCATAACAGGAATGGGTTTGAGCAGGGAATCCTGTCCAGATCCCAGGTGCAAAGGGAACAAGTGCAGCCCCTCCCATCACCCATCTCAAACCAAATCAAGGCAAGGTCCTGATCCAGTAATACTTCAGGCTCAGTTCACCACAGAATGAAAACCACAACATTTAAAAAAAAGCACAAGATGTTTGTGCATGAACAAAATGTCCTTTAAGGATGGAAAGACCTTTGTTGGACTTCCTTGATGATCAAATGCCTTAGAAACTGGAGGGCCTCGAACCTCAACCTCATTTTCAACTTGCCTAGAGCATAGGCTCTCAACTTGAACCTGCGAATCACATACACTCCTTCATATGTGTAGAAATAAAATCCAACAAGTATGCAAACAGACAACATAAAGATATTTGGCTCCAAGAGAACAATTAAAATTCATCTATGTAGTTGGTTGACACTAAATCTCTAGAACCCCACCGCCAAAGAAAATGAATATTGTTATTCTAAGCTTTCAATTGCAAAGAGGGATGTATTCTGGAAGTTGGGCTGTGGAGAAGTATGATGGTTGTAAAGCTAGAAAATAGCTGCTCACTCTGCACAATTATTATCTAGTGCCCAACCACTATGTCCACAAAGATAACAATTCTTCGTCAGCATAGTATTGGCTAATTCACACACTCACAAATACAATGAGACAGGCAAGCAGCCCACTAGTTAGGTGACATGTCAAAAAGGATATATATCAAACAGGAAAATGAAAGAGGGACCAGACTTTCTACTTCCAATAATCCTGTCCTAGATTTACAATTGAGTATTATAAAGAACATTGTCAATGTTCAAACCAACATAATCAATGCACAAACCATCAGCAAGACCCAACACAAAAGAGAAGAATGGCATACCACAAGTCTACGTGGTGTGCAAAATGCTAGCACTTTGCCATGGCTCAACCGTTGTTTCTCCAATAATTGCACAATTAAATCTTTAAGCTGCAATGAACAGCATGATCCACGGAAGCGATCAGATAACAGACAAGTGGAACAAAAAAATTTCATTAGTAACCTACTCAAAGATAGCAAATAAGTGCTGTGATTCACTAAATGATGCTAATCCGATGTCCACCCCGCCTCATATTGTGCCGGGATGGTACTTCCTGCCGATCTATGCCAATTCAGAAGCCGTTCCAGGCGCCGAATCTAAATTAAGAAGAGTTTCATCCACTGGCTATATGAAAAAATAACTTGACAAAATTGAAAAGTTATTGAATAACCTCCATAAGCTGATCGGTAAAGGAGAAAATTAAGAAAACAGACACGGTCACCTCCCTAGAAATTAAAGACGTACTTGTTGACTTGCATTAACTACATCTGCGGGAGGTAACTCTTCTGTCCCTATTTCAAGCACAAACATCCTTGGTTCCATGGGTACCTATGAGACAAATATAACACATCCAATCACTGCATAAGAACATAGATATGTTAAAACAGAAAAGGGGAGAGAAAAAGGGAGCTCCCCAAGAAAACCTTTCTAACTGCTGCCTCCAGAATGTCTTTGGGACAGCCAAGATGATCAGGTTCAGAAACAACACCCAAAGGATGCCCAAGAGACTCCCTTGTCTTTAACCATAGTTGTGCACATTGACGAGCTAAACTGGAAAGGTAAAAAAATGCACAACATAACAAACACATTGTGAAACTTGACAAACATAACAAAAGTTGTTTAAACATAGATTACTCGCTAGCCAAGAAAACATATTATAAACCCTTGCAAATCAACAAATGATTGAAAGCAAGAATGAGAAAAAATGTTCCTTGACGTATCTTCAGGTGTTTCTAATGAATGACGGTGGAAGGGTGCAGCAATTGTATTGATCTTATTTAAGAATGATTCGTCTGTTTTTGCTTCTTAATCCAACTAAGGTCCTGCCAAACTAGAGATCATCATCAACAATTAGAAGCATCAACTGGTTTCCCAAAAGCCTATGCTCTCATATCTGTGTGTCTAATACAAGGCAAACAATTCTTGCAGCAATTTCTCTATGAAATTAGGCAAGAATGATGTGCTCACCTGCGCATCCGACCAAAATAGCGAGCCCGTTCTGTCACCCCAACATAGCCTCTAGAGTCTAAAATATTAAAAGCATGAGACGTCTTTAAAAGCTGATCATACCTAGCACGTTGTAGAGGATAATGTTAATAAAGAAAATTGACTAAAAACTTCTGGACCGAAAAAAGTAATAAATCTCAAAGGACATCAAATTCTCCCGAACGTACGCAGGTATTGCAAGGCCTAAATCAAGTAAAGAACGTGCTTCTCCCTCAAAGAGGTCAAAGTGTTTTTGAAGATGAGCAACACTGGCATGCTCCAAATAATATCCACTCATTTCCTTCCTGAGACAGAGGCACGTGACAATAACCTCTTTTAGTCAATATCCCACATAAGCAAAACAAAAGGTCGAACACCTAAAATACACATCACGATTTTTAAAAGAGGCATTTGCATGTATTAGAATTTAAGCTGTATACCTGGGGGGAAGAGAGAGAAGTTATGGTAGTTGCTCCCAGCACATGAATGTAAACACTACATACACTAGTTTATTACCCATTATAACTTGGTTACCTAATGGCACTAGCAAAGAAATTGAAATAGCAGGGCTGAGGTGGCACCTAATGAAGAAGAGCAAATGACGTTTGAACCAGAACATGTCCGTCTCACTAAGAGCAAAGAAAGAGATGATGGTGCTTCCTTTACAAGATCTATTGAGGATATGTATGGAAAGAGAAGGAGAAAAAAAGTGTCTGCAAGAACAAATGGTGTGGGGAGGCAGTGGTAGACGACAACATCCAAGGGTATGTGAATTTCATGACCCACTTGAGTAGCTTGTGAAGGAAAATAAGATTTGAAGTAATCGGCAATCAGTAATTAAAGCTAGCATATTGACTATTCTCCACACACACCCAAAAAAAAACTTCCAAAGGTAACTTTGGTACTGTGAAATACTTCTCGCTCCCTGATCTTGCCAATTTTAGTTTGTCCTCCAAAACTACGAAACTGGTACACAGTTCCAAAGTAAAGCAGTAATGTACTTCTGTAGAGATTGCAAGCTATCTTAATGAGCTGGTTAAGTAGCTAAATTATAAAATTACTCATTCTCTAGAAAAAGCTCTCCATATGTAATTCCATTCGCATATTGGATTTTCTTGAAATGATCAACTCCCTGCAAATTAATTGACCACACTTCAGACCGACATATAAGAGAAATCAAGTGGAAAACAAAGTTTATGCCTCCTTATTGGCAATTGGCACCAAAGAAAACTTTGGTAAGTTGTTTGGAGGATCCGAAGACATGGAGCCTTACGGTTTCTCTCTCCAAAGTTTTCTTTGATATGTGCAGTAAGGGGCCCGGCACCTCTCCAAAGTCACCTGAAGTAACATGAGGATACGTTCAAGTCCATAAGTTATCTCAACAGATACAGGCATCAATTGCAAACTTCCAGCCTGGAGAAAAACCAAAAAGGAAACCATGAATAACAAAATAAATCCACAAAGGAAGCAAGCAAAGTACATAAAGGTAAATGCAAATTTAGGAACTTGAGTGTCAACCAGGTTAACCCAAAAAAATCACTTCTCAATTTAAGGCTCATATAGCCATGAGAAAAAACCTGCTGGAAGTAGGTGAATTGCGTGATTTCCATCCCATCCATCCAAATTTCCCAGCCCAATCCCCAAGCGCCAAGTACCTATTAGCAATTGAAGTCGAGAGAAAAGAAACTAAGCATGAAAACTAATGCATATGCAAGTTATATCAATTAAACCCAATCAAAAATAAGAAGCAAGTTATATCGATCATTTGAAATGGGAAAGGACAAGGAACGACTTAATATAGTTTTATGTTTTATGATCCGAAGTTATGCAAACCAAACCAACATGCGTGGATGGCATCCAAATAATTTGGCATAAATCTCTATTGCGTAAACTCAACCCCAAAGTTAGACAGATCCACAGCGGCACACCCAACACACATCACAGGCCCTAAAAAGACCAGATCTTACCGGGCTTTCCCAATTGTCCTCCACAAAACGTATATCATGCTCATTGACATTAATACCTGTCAAGCATTAGGCCTCAAAATCTCAAACCTGGGAAGTAAATCAGGGAGGAAATGATATATGTGCATTGCGAAAACTAGTATGAGATTTAATTGGTGGAAATAAGCATTAACAAAAAACAAAAGCAAACAATTATGACTCAAGATAAATATCCAAGAATTTGGATCACTAATAAGACAATAATTCCAAACCGTCAGTTTCCAGTCTCAATAAATGAAAATTTGCAGCGGACCAGTTCATTTTCACGTAATCAAGTAACTACTGAGCAAAGAAGTTAGTATCATGGCTAAATTCCAATCTAATAATAAGCCTATATTAACTCAGCAATTGGAGAGGTTGGACTTCAAGAAAAAAAAATCTCCCTTTTTACTCAACAATAGAAAGGGCCACAAATTACTGGCATAGTCTCACATGACATGCTGTACTTCAAAAAATGCATAATATTCAGGCCCAAGGGTGGGACAACATTAAGAATATCATGTTGCTCAATAGTCCTTACATTTACTATTACAAATTTGGAAAGCAAAAATATAAGGCAGGCTGTCTGATGCATGAGGAATAAGTGGGAGACGGATATATTTTATCTCCTCGGACCAGTATAAGAACCTTAAGAGGCACTGTCTTGATGGGCAAACATAGATTAACTTTACCTTGCAAAAAATTTTCCTTCTCCATGCTAGTTGACATTTTTGGACGAAAGGAGAGATCCACTTGTGTGCGCACCAAGAAACACTTTTTGACAACTCATGCAAAAAAGTGAAAAACTGAAGACCCCATTTGTTTTGGGATTTTGGGTTTATAGGTAACGAGTGTAGAAAGAAATAGAGTAATGATTGAAAATAGGGGTAATGATTGGAGAGAGGAAGAGAGAAAAATGAGAGTAATGATTGGAGAAAAATAGGGTAATGATTAGAATCCAAAACCCTTAAACGATCGGGGTCGAAAAATCTAAAAGTAATAACATGGCATAGACGAGCACAAATAATCAAGAGAAACATTGGCATTAGCGAGTTGAAAACCATTCCAAAAAGTTTTGCTTGAGAAATAGCAGTAGTAATTTGAGACGCTACAACAACTAAAACAGCAATAATAGTGAAGGTTCAATCTACCTAGCGCTGATAGGCTTCGGATAAATAGGTCTTGAGAATTTCCAGGATCAGGTTTCAATATTACCTGAGAATAAATTGACAGAAAATAAGAAGTACAAAAATACAATCAAAAGTGATCCCCAACGAGCTTTAACCTGAAATTGAGTGTGGCGCTGAAGCCTATTTGGGTTTTCACCATAGCGACTGTCATCTGGCCGGATGCTAGGCTCCACATACCTTCAACCCGTAACAAACTAATCAGTTGTCGCATTAGCCAAATTACAAGGTACTTATATGCTTCCAATGATCAAAAATGAAAGAGAGGAAATATCAGATCAGTAGCCATCAAATTAGGTCAGACTATTCGAAGAACTGCTATCGGTCCATAAAATCTTGTACGCTCACAAACTGAAGCTAATCACTATTTAATCTCCAGCGCGGCATCACTTCCAAATTCCAATATGTTTCGATTTATACCAAGGATCTTTAAAGCGTAGTTCTATCACTTCGATTTAAACCGTACTTACAAAAGAAAATCTAAATCTATTGGTGTTTACAACAGATACTTGATTAGGCTGAAGTAGTTTAAATCTATTGGTGTTTACAACAGATACTTGATTAGGCTGAAGTAGTTATCAAAATCTAGAAATTGCTCATGCTATCAAAATCTAGAAATTGCTCATGCACAAGATACCTAATCAATTGGAGATCACTGATCAGTGCTTAAAACTTCTAAATTTGACCTCAAATAGACCTTAGAAGCATGCCACCTAAATTCTTAGGCCTCAGCAAACATTTAGTTTGTTGACAGTCAGTGTAAGTTATCTGGGAAATCTTACCATGAAAGCAATACACGAATGTCAGAACTCAGAAGTCGATAGGATGTGAGGCCAAAATGTGTGGAAATCGGGCAGCCAGTAATCTTATATCATATACGAAAACAATTATACATGCCACAACTTTCTTGAGCCGATTGGTACAATAATATGAGGTAAAACAATTTTCCTTGACAAATGCGTGAAAAAGTGCTCTTGGCCCATATCACATATAAACTAAAATACTATGAATCTGCAAATATCAGGACTGAATTATCAACTCACTTGTGTCAGTGTGTGTGGTTCAGCATCTCATGTTAATAAGTTTAACAAACAACAAAGCTTGCCAGAGGATATGTTATACTCCATGATCCATGAAACTTGATCAGAATTGAGTTCAAAAGGCATGTAACCAAACCAAACCAAACCGAGCCTTATGTCCCAATCACTTGCGGTCGGCTACATGAATCCTTTTCCTCCATTATGTTGGAAGAAAAATATGTAGGCTAATGTTGGAGAGTCTTTGACTCATATCCCTGGTTACTATACAAACTGTTTTAACAATAGGAAAAGTGTCCTTCCAAAGTTCATTTAGAAAGAGTATCCCATCATAACCAAAGTCCTTGATATCAAGAAAGTATGAACAGCTACGGTGTATAAATATACTTACGCAACATTCCAAGGTTCTGGACCAAGTACCCTTAAAAAAGTTAGAGGATTCATAGTCCCAGCTCCAACCTAGACAGCATGATCAAAGCCCAAATTAATCAAAAGTGCATCATAAGAGCTTGATTGTCAAAATTCAAACAGGCTTGTCTTGCATCCTTTCTTCCATAGCTAATGTATAATGAACTTCTCATTACAACGAATACTCATAAACAAAAACAAAGATAGGGAACTCTCAATCGAACTTAAAATGCGTTATATACGTGTGTAATGTGTTGTGCCCGCATCTCAAAATATTTTCCTTTGGCTAACAGTATACAAGAATTGATGACGGGTACCGATTATGTTACAGGCTATTCCCAGTAAGCATATATATAGGATGACATTACTCCAGCAAAACAGAAGACATGCCAAGCATTAAGCATCGTAACAACCATAAAAGTCGAATGAAACTTTAGTGAATACAACATAAGGACAGGATACCAGAGATGGGAAACTATAGATAGAACACCTCCAATGACCTCTCTACATTTATCCGCTAAAAGGGAAATTTAGTGATAGGTCTACTATAGACATTTCATAAACCCATAAGTCAACCTAATAGTTTCGTAAAGCCACAAGTCCACACAACCTAAACCATAGGGTACCTATGAAAGTGCCTAAAACCCTAAACCCTATGAAAGTGCTTAAACCACTAAAACCCTATAATAGGAAAGTGCCTAAACCCTAGGATACCCTACCCAATAATAGGAAAGTGCACCCTAAAATCTTATGAAAGTCCCTAAACCCTAGGGTACCCTACCCTAGAGTAGGGTACCCTAAAATGGACTTGAGACCTTACAAAATTAATAGGTGGACTTGAATGGACCTATGACTAATTTTTTATATATACTATATAGCACACCCATCGGAGATGCTACTAGCGCGTATTACCTTCATGCTGCTGCACTGCAATACGGTGCTTCTTTTCTCTCTTTTTCTTCTTTTTAATACAAAAATGCATTACACTAAAACAGGGCGAATGACCCCGTATTTGGTGGGGGCAAAAAAAATAGAGCTAATGCATCTGATTACCTCGGTGTTGCTGCATTGCATTATCGCACATCCTACAGAAGCCCAATATTCCTACAACGTCCATAAAGGAGAACAGATGAGAAAAACATTAAATGGTAAAGCATGGATGATAAATCTACAGCGCACCCAATTCAAAGAATTAAAGGTACTGTTCAATTGTCTGCCCTAAACTGGTGGAGCTATAGTGGGGGCGGAAGGGCCCCAGCCCCAGCCAATTTCTGTCCTTCGAGTATAGTTTGCATAATTTTGATAGATATTTATAAATTTTAAACCATGATTGTATAGTAAGAACAGTTTTCTTACAGCACAATAAATTATGGTGAATGATAATGTGCGGTATTGATACTCCATGTTGTCAGAATGATATGATAGCAGCAATACTCAGAGATTTATTCTTCAATTTATCAAAACCATTCCATAAAAACTCGAATGACTGGATTCTTGAAAAATCATCAAACCAATATTCTCTCACAATTCGGCCCCCTCCGACTCCGTTTCCTGGCTCCACCACTAGCTGCCATTGATTGCCTCTCAAATAACAGTGAAAAAACATAGAACTAAATAACCGAACGATTCAAAGTTGAAACGAACTACTTTAGACATCCCTAATTACACGTGCAATTCCTTCCTTCAGATTAAAACGATTTTCATGTGAAGCAAACAGCGAACGCAGAAACAGGGTAGGGAGGAGCATTAGTGAAACCTGGAGACGCTGAATGGCTTGTTGGAAAGTGAGAACCGAAGAGCCTTCGCTATTGTTGTTTTTATCTGGGTCTGGGTTGGTTGGTGATTGCTTAGGATTGGAAGGAGTGGTGATTGCAGAGACTGCGGTGGTGTTAGTGAGATATCGCTTGCGGAAAAGGGCGCAGGTGGTGCTTGGCGTTCTGGTGAGGAGGAAGGAGAGGTGGGGTTTGTGGCGTTTGAGGAGAGAGGAGATTATGGGTACGGAGAGAATCGCCATTGGTGGCGCGGAGAAAGAAGAAGGGGAAAGGGAACAACCAATCCTTAGCTTTGGCGGGTTGGGCCTATCCGATGATGAATGACAACGGCATAGTATCCCAACGCCAGATAATTAGGGCATGCACTGGCAGGGTTAGTTCGGTTGCTTCTTACATGTGGCTCCCAGCACAATCGATTAGGGTTGGATTCTTGGATCAGACTGTAAAAAAAAAAATTGGATTAGTGTGGATGGCCTATTTTGACCGGATCGAAAAAGAGATTCATCAAGAATCCTGTAAGTTGGCGTGGACAATCGTGGAAAAAATGAAGAAGCATTTTTTTTTGTTTTCTTTAAAGTTTTTATATAAAAATTGATGAATTTTTACGCCACGTAATTTGTCATAAAAATTGAAAATGTACGAATTGTTATCATTTTAGATTTCCCCAGAGCAGAGAGTACACCGATAGGGAAATACACTTGGGCCAACAATGGATGCAAACAAGCCAAGTCAAGCATTATAATGATCCAGTTCGATTTGTTGACTACATGAGCCTTAAAGATGAGCTTGAGCTCGGCCGAATCTGATTTATTTACTAGACATCCTCTACAAGCGAGCTGAGCTTTAAAAAGTATTGAGCTCAACTTATATAATACAAACAAGCTAAGCCTAATTTGTTTACTAGAAGAACCTTTATAAACGAAATGAGATGAGCTAAACTTTAAAAAATATTAAGCTCAAACTTATTTACTACACAAAGCTAAAATACGATTGCGAATGTGACTCCATTGCAAAACTGAGTCACGGGAGTTGAGCTAAAAGTCTAAAAGCGAGATATAAGCCTGGAGCTGCTTTCCTTTGCAAGGCACACTGCACACCTAAAATGGCGACATAAACTATTACGGTAATTTAAACACATTACCAAAAAGACAAAAAAAAGAAACTAATAAAACACCTCTCCCTCTCTCCCCACACCCCCGGCTCTCTCCCTCTCTCTCTCTCTCTCTCTCTCTCTCTCTATATCGCGTGGGTATTACGGAAGCAAATCCATGGCCGAAGATGAAGTGCTGATCGAACTAGATGCGGTGCAAGCAGTCTACGGCGACGACTGTCTCGTTCTTGAATCTTACCCTCCCCATATCCAAGTCCACATCAAGCCCCGAACCGCCGATATCTCCTCCCAACAGGTCCCTCCTACGTTCTCTCCGCACGTGTCAAATACCACCCACATACCCATACCGTCTTTACGTGGTTTTGTGTAAACTAACAATCTCTCTGATTCTCTTCTGGGTATGATGTAAATTTAGACTGCGATTTGGTTCCATGGTGGATTTAAAAAGGGCTTAATTTATAAGTTACGTGTTGGGTATTTGCTTTCTTGGTTGTAGTTTGGCTCCATGGGTTTAAAAAGGGCTTAATTTATGAATTATGTGTGCTGGGTATTTGTTTTCTTGGTCTGCATTTGACCATGTTGTGGGTATTGGGACTACATCAGCTGTCATTGACTGGGAACTCTGTAGCTCTTGCACTCCACTAGAGAAATTTCTAGTTATTCAATGGACTAATCTAGCTAGTACGAAATAGAGGAAACTGATAAGGGGGAATCCTAATTTTGTGATTTGTCGCAATGCTGCTTTATATTGATTTTGAGGTGTTTTACTTAGATTCCTCCTTATCCATTTGTTAGGCGGTGACGATGACGAAATTGCAATTTATTGTTCTCATTGCAGTTTGTGGAAGCCGTTATTGGAATACGAGCTGGTCAACAGGTAAATTAGCGTAAACCTGTCGAACCTGCATTGCATGTTGTGTTCAATTAACTGAATATTTTGAGGTAGCTGGTTACTTATGCGTCAGAATGTTGCTGTTTGTGGGTAAACAGTTTATGGTTTTCCTACTGACATTTTGTGAGAAAAGAAAAAAACATAATTCCTTCTACCGTACCGGTGCGTATGTATACTGCATGGGAAGGGAGGTACTATTTTGTATATAAATAAAGAGAGAGGGTTGACAGAGACAAAAAGCTGCCCTTCATATTTCTCTAAGACTAAAGAAAAATGGTTGGTTGAGTGGATTTTTGCTGAACCCTCTATTTGGCTTGTTCCACTTGCACTGGAATGTCAATCGTGTTTCAGTTTAGGGCAAGTCTCATCAGTAGTATCTTATCTCTGAACTTTGCACTATTCTTTTTATCTATTGTTGTGCAGTATCCCAAGGAGCCACCTCATATTAATATTTTGGAGTCAAAGGGTCTTGATGAACAAAGGAAAAATCATCTTATAACTGGTATTCAGGACAAAGCTTGTGAACTATTGTCTTGTTTAATGCTTGTAGCACTTTGTGAGGTAATTATTGCTCTACACTTGTACTCTTGTTGATATGTTTGGCTGGTACAATTTGCTTTATGTTTTCAAAATCGCTAGGAATGTTTAAACATGACTCATACTCAGCAGCATACTCAGGGTCTATATCCAAATGTAGCACGTAGCACCTTAGTTGGTATTGATTGAATGTATCATAGAGGAGAGGCCATGTTCAGGGGCATTTTTTTTTTCAATTTTTTCTTTCTTCAAGGGTCTATTGACTTTATTCATATAGAGCATAACGCAAGTGAAAAAAACAACCAGTAGGATGAGATAGGGACGAACGAGGTCCCATATAAGCGTCCTCATTAAGATGTCCATTGAGGATTTCATTCTATTAAAAGATGGCCACTAATGAATTGCCGCAACACAAATTTAGGTGTGAACAAAGTTCATCTTTGCAACAGGACCAAACATTTCCAAATAGCCAATCTCATACTCCTGAAATTATGTTTGTTCCAAAATTGCGAAACTGGAACTTTATTTTATCCTTAGATATGGATATCTAGAACTTGCCAGATTTTGACGTACTGTTATTAGTAGGAAGCAGTGGAAATGCTCTCTAGTATGAATCATCCAGAAGGAAATTGTCCGCTATGTTTGTATCCCTTGGTTGAAGAAAGTGCAGGAAGTAACGCATTGCCATTTATGAAGTTGATGTCGTGTTTCCATTGCTTTCATTGGTAAGCTTTCAATCCTATTCCTCTTTTACTGATATGGTTGTATGCATACACATACTTCTTTTATGGGAACATGTGTTTGGTTTAGGATTTACTGGTTTATTCATTTATGGCAGTGAGTGCATTATTAGATGGTGGAATTGGCTCCAATCACAAAAAATAGTCCCGTCAAATTCATCAGGTTCATCTGTGCGTGGTTCCAGGGACATGGTAAATTCAGAATGTAAGCTAGAAACTCTTCATTTGAAAACTCATGTATGCCAGCTGCCAGACACATTTTTACTTGGGAGATATCCAAACTCTGTTTTGTTTTCAAACTCTCTTGGTCATGTCTACTCTTCTCGACAGATGACTTAGTAGTTAAGTGATTGTAATTTTGTTGAGTTTGCTTTGTGAACTTATTTTGTTCTTTTTATTTAACATACTCTTGCTTGCCATGCTGGATATGAGACACATTGAATCTTGTTTTAGTGCAGTTTTGCTGAAGAAATTCTTGCTTTATGTGTTTGAAATATTACAGTAATGGAGGAAGGCATTTTGCAATGTGGTCGTACACCCTCATCTTACCAACTGCACATTGAAGTACACATGTAGCACAAGCACACGTAGTATGATGTTGGGATGTGAGGGCACTATATGATGTGATAGCATGTCACG
Source organism: Rhododendron simsii (assembly GCA_014282245.1). NCBI lineage: Eukaryota > Viridiplantae > Streptophyta > Magnoliopsida > Ericales > Ericaceae > Rhododendron > Rhododendron simsii. Next base: position 3,812,711 of record CM024959.1, on the reverse strand, counting down.
GATGGCGAGATACTGCCCTTGTTTTTACTATGGGTAGAGTTTATCCTTAATCTTGTTGTCAAGAATACTCTTTAATCTTGTCTTTATGGTTTGCTTGTTGCTTAGGGGTGCATGCAATAGCAGAAGAGAGCACAGGTAGTTGCCCAGTTTGCCGTAAGGTTTTTCATGCCAAGGATATTGAACACGTGCTTCACTTGGTTGGGGCTCATTCTCATTTGGTAAACCTCACCTATCAAACTCAACTAAAGTTTATTCTTAGATTTCAATTTGTCATTTGATGAATTGATAATTAGCTCTGTTGTATTCAACTAGATTCTGTGTTTTCTCAATGAGGTGATGGCACTTTCTTTGTTTTGTGCTGTGTAAATTTACTTGCTTCTTTGTTACCTGAGTTTAATCGAGTTCTTTTATTTGGTTATACCTTCAAAGGTAGGTTGATGACTTCAGTGCAAGTTCACTTAAGTTATGCACAGCTGTTAATAACTTAATACAACTCATTTGTCCTTAATTGAAAACTGGAATTGTTAGTAAAGTAATCGATGTGTTACCATAGCGCAAAGGGTTGTACCTATAGACTCACTTATATGCATTCAAACAAGCATCATACCGATGCACCAAAGAAAAACTGGAAATGAAGAAAGACAGAAAGAAAGGGAAAACATTCAAAACCTATGGCCTGTAATGGGGTGAAGAAGAGAAGAAAGGCTGTTAATACAACCCATTTGTCCCTCGCTTCTTTCTCGCTGTGTCCCTCTCTGGGATAGCTGTAGATTGTTTTCATACTGTTATTTAGTTAAGTGGCATTCTGTTTTATGTAATATTATTTGATGTAATATTATTTGTGTTCTAGTGGTTCCATTGTCACGAGGAGTCGAGGACAGCTGGTGCTTCACATGTATTTTGGTGTTGTTTTTTTCTGTCATACATTCTAGTCAATTTGTCATTTTGAATCTTTGCTAATTTTTACGCAAAAAGACATTATTGTAGCAATGAAAGATGACTTGCAAATTTTACAGAGTGATTAAAGGCTTGTTGTAAAAGGAACGGTTGACTCTACGTATAACAGTATAATGATTACGGGTGGTTCAGTAAAAGGAAAAAGTATCTCATCAAGTCCTCTGAGTTATAAGTGGTCCTGTTTAAGCTTAATACTATTTTGCATTCCAAACTTCTTGTGGGAATCTGCTTTTTATAGTCATACCCATATCGAGCAATCTTGAATGACTTCTTGCGTCCTAACTTTCAGAGTTCCAGTGATGCCAAGCTCGACGACAATGAAAGCCTTATTGAATCAGATTCAGAGAAATTCAGAAGAGAGAAATTTGAATCCGTATTAAAACTGCAGCAAGAGAACAGCGGCTTAATAGAACCCCCAAAGAATGAAGTTCTATTGCCGGGTATGTTTCTTCCGCTTCCAATCCCAGAACCCACAACTGTCTCAGTCAAAGAAACCGCTGATCCACAAAACACTGAATCTAGCGTTGGAGCAGTAGCAAATTCTAGTGGTTCTTCAAACAGGCCTAGAACCAGTGGGCACAAGAACTCAGGCATGAGGAAGCACAGAGGAGGGCGAAACCCAAGAAACCAAGGCAGACAGTGGATTAAGAAAGAGAGTGGAAATGCAGATTAAGCTGTTAAATAGAAAAATTATGATTTTTTTCCTTTTTCTTGTTTTTTAATTTTTGTTGAAATGCTCCCTGAAAGTAAAAGAAGAAGTTTATAGCAGTTAAAGTAATTGCAAAGGCAATGTATTTGGGTGGGGTTATAAACTTATAGTATGTTGTTTTGAACTCTGTACAATTCCGAAGGCAATGTATGCGTGCTCCGCATGCCGTTGTACATTTTCGGTACGCTATTTTTCTGGTAATAGCATTTTTTTTTATGACTGTATATGACTATGCCGCCAATGGATGGCTTTGTTTCTTCATATTTGCTTTTGTTTTCTTTTTCTTTAACCCTGCATTTATTATGCTAATATGCTTAGAGTCTTCTCTGCCACACAGTCAATCCAAGGCTGTATAAAGGAGAAGGTTTGTCTGTTAGGTATGTGATAGTCAGCAGGTAAAAATTCCGATTGGATTTTTTTTCTTTAAGGCCGAAAGTGACACATTATTCAAAAACGCTTCTATCAAAGCATGCAATTGTTTTATGTTGATGCATGACAACAAGATCCAATACTATGCACAAAAACGTGGCTGGTCTTGGATGCATTTTCTGCCTCAAATTGGTATGCAGTTTCTGCCTCTAAGCAAGATGCAATGGAACAGTACGGAGGAAAGTGAATCTCTCTCTCTCTCTCTCTCTCTCTCTCTCTCTCTCACACACACACACACACATGGGGATGATGACAGTGGAGAAAAAATTGTCACATTTTAATGGTTTAGATGTTGCCTATGATATGTGTCATCAATGGGTCCAAACTCCAAAAGTTCATCATTTTAACTGGAGTGCCCTTGCTTCTTTTGGCTTGGTTAATTGATGCCCCTTAGAGCTGAATTCACGCGGAAGTGCTCTGTTTTTTCGGATAATGATTGTGAAAAAGGGAGAAAATCACTACTACAGCATAGATTTTTCTGTACTTACGGAGGTAATTATTCAGCGTGGCAATCTACCACCTGGCAATGCCACGAGACAAGTTTGAATTTTTCCATGACATCAGAAGCCGTCCAATGCGCGTGAATCCTACGAACCCACGTATATTGAATGGTTTTGAAAGTAGACATTGCTCGAGTTTTACTCATTGGCAAGCCAGTGTGTGGACTCCACAAACCTATCAACATCAAGTTTTGCTATTGGGTTGTTTCTTTCCAATGCAATCAGTGGGAGAGAGAATGCACTCTCAATAAGTTACCAAATCTTCAAGATATACGGCACTGAACAACGAAGGTCACAGTACACATACAGGAGCACACTCTCAAAATCCTACTGTCAAAGTGACGATCTGCCAAAGTGACTATTTCCCAAGTTTTGATCATTAAATATGGTAATGTGGGGCAAGTTGGGAACAAAAACATTATAGAGACTTTAGCAGAATAAAAGTTCTATTTTTTTTTTTTTAATTTTTGGGTTTTCATGGAATTTCAAATTAGAATCAGATAAGATAATGACCTTGTTAAGGATAATGGAGAAAGATGGGTGAACATCAGCAATATGAGAAGATCAAAGGGACCAAAGTGCCAATTGTTCATTTTTCTTTTTTGATAATCGGATTTTTGACCCACCTTGCGTGCACCTCAACTAATTCCGAAACCCTGAAGTAAATGATCGGGCAAACTACCGCAGGTGCCAATTGTTATTTTGGTGTGGTTCTCAAATTTATGGGGAGTTAGTGGAAATGAGGGGGCAGAGGAATTGGAATGTGGTTTGGGGGAAAGGATAGCCACAAGTCACAACTTTGTATGGCATGTCAATGTCAAATCTCGTTGCCGCAATTCTCAAGTTATCAATGATGGTTCTCACTTCTCATTGGATAAATCTCAGTACTTTCAATGCTTCAATGACTAGTTTTTTGATAACTTGATTTCATCTTTGAAAGTGTGTACCACGTAGCGATGTAATAGCATTAAAATAAGCAGAAGTTACTCCAAATAAGCCAAACCGACTGATGAAAAGGAATATGTGGCATGGGAAAGAATCTCATAAGGTTACTACTGATGTCACAAGTTAAAATGACTGCCGAATGCCATGACTCAATATGAGCTTCTGTATTATATAACAGAATTGTTCTACCCAGTAATAAAAAAAAAAAACAAATTAAAAGAAAGAAATGTACTGGTTCTTTGAATATGAACACAACCAAATTCATTGGTGCTTCTGTCGCCGGCTCTTTTATCAATACGTCTCCGACTTCTTTCCTTTCGCCTAGTCTCATACATGGTCATACATGATCGTAGCGGACTAATTCGATTTTTTTTACAATTTCTAATAGTTTTAATTTCTCAACGGTAAATGTCAAGTTCAAGTGGCATTTCGATGCTAATCTCTTCCCAATGGTGGTTTGATCACTCTCTATTGTGACTGATTTTCATGAAATCACTTCACCTTTTTTGGTTAAACGATGTACTTTCCCATCAAATCCTACTCTGCTAAATGCATGCCATTTTTTTTTTCTTCTGCCAATATTGGATACATCGGCCGACGTTAACGAGATGTTAGTATGTTAGTTCACGTGGGGTTCAGAAGTTATCCATAGCCCTGAACCACAAACCACTCCTCGCGGAGCTCGGACCATGCATTGAGAGAGGCGTACCAACTGAGATAAGAGCTCATTGGTACCATTGAATGCATGCCATGACAAAAGTATCATTTGTTGAATTTCTATCGGACTTACACGTCGATGAAATGCTAGTTCAGGACTTTGTCCGTGTTTAAGTATTACGATTAGGCTCCTGCTAATGAACGACGAGTTTAATTTCTCTAAAATTAGTCTAGGAGCGCATCAGATAACCCGAATACCTTAACCACTTAAAAAATCATAAAGGGTCAAAATAAGCAAAGGAGCCCTTGCTTTGGGTGCTAGATTGGTTGATCAAGAATGGTCTCCTCATCTTGATGAAGTGCAAGCAGTCGTGCTTAGGATTGGGAAAAGTTGTAATCCATTAGTTCAAGTGGGCTCCAATTAGGTGATGATGGTAATCTATTAGGTGAAGAATGTAGCAAAAAGGATACATTTGAAAGTGTGGAATATTGAAACAGAAAGTACTTTTTATTTTTTTGCCAAAAAGCAAAGCAGAAGGTTGGCCATATTGATACTGATCATAACTGCCGCTAACAATCTCGGATTTCTTCATCATTTTTTGGAGTAACGCTTTGGTAAAGCATATTTGTGTACTACAATATTTTAACTGCTCCCTTCATTCTAAAAAGGTTGTCCGGTTCGTAAAATGAGAACATAAAAAAAATTACATTTTGTCGAGAAAATTTCAAACTTTTCTTTGATAAATTAGAAGAAGTTAGTGGAACCTAGTAACTTTGTGTCTACTAAGTATGGGTTGGGGTTGGACTTGGATTCTTAGTCGAGTGATCAAAATATTTTTTTTTGGGGTGTAATGTAGGGTGTCTCGGGCCAGCTTGTGGCAAAAAGTTTAAAAAAAATTCGACAGACTTGCATTATGTTGTTTAAAGTCACATATATTTTTATTTGGTTATTTTAATTTGCGGTAATCTTTTTGGGATGGAGGTATTAGGTAGTACGTACCATACTAATTGTGCCTTACATGGCACTTAAGATATGTCTCTTATGTTATGTTTTGGACAACTTTCATGTTGGTGCCTTACCAACTCCGTTTTAGAATTGTTGAGCACATGATTAGTCGGATAACCCAACCTGACTAATCATGTGCTCAACAATGACTCAGGTAGTATATCTCAATCTAGCTATTGGAGCAAGTCCACTCCATAGCCATTTATCTTGCTATTGTCCTAATTTGGCATAATTGTGGCAAACTCTAGGTTCACCCATTGTTATATGTTGATGTCAAAAAATGGTTATGCCATCGTTGAGCACGCCTGGTCTCCACCACTGGTGCTAAAATGGTTAAAGCCACTTCAAATTTTTTTTTTTTTATGGTATTGCGTTAAAAAGTTAGAAAATATGTTGCTGCACGGTTCGGTGCCATTTGGCACAATCTAAAATCAAGAGACCAGTAGATTAAACACATATTTCAACGCAAATCAAATGACTTGAATAAAGTTGGAGAACTGATAATGTCATCTTTGGTGTAAAATTTGGCAGCTAAAATTTGGACGTAATAGATGATTCCATTCTACGAGTCATTTCCACCGACCCACAAATGAGTGCGATGCCCTCAAACTCACGTACTTGGAAGTTGAAGGAATCCCACATTTTTGGGCAAAATATCAGTAACTATTTTAGTACAGTATTAGAGAAAAAGTTCTTTCCGGTTGATCCGGACAAGGGGGACAGTCCCGTGTGGGCCCTCTTCGCACATTTTTTGGAAAATCCGAACTGTGCATTTTGTGGGGCCCGCAAAATAATATATTTACGCAAAAAATCAGTTTGTCCGGACATCGATAGATATGTCAAAAAATGAGTTTTTACACGGAAAAATGGACGACCGTGATCTGTCAACTATTTTTAAAGTTAAACTGTTCACGGTCGTCCATATTTTCGTGTAAAAACTCAACTTTTAATATACCTATCGATATTCGGACAAGTTGATTTTTTGTGTAGTTACATTATTTTGCAAGCCCTACAAGATACACGGTTTAGATTTTTCAAAAAAATACGCGAAGAGAACCCACACGGGGCTGTCCGGACAGCCCCTTGTCCGGATCAACCGAACAGAACTTATTCTCAAACTATTAACTACATTTAAAACTAAAAAGGCAGCTATTAATTAATTAAAAAAATTTCCCTGAAAGAACACTAAATTTAGCATAGTATTCTCCCTAATCCACTCACTTTTTAAACAAAACAATTTCGGGGGGAAAAGGTAGAAGATGTAATGAATGATGCAATCCAAAAGGAAATAGAGTCGTATTGATAGAAATGACCCTTTTCTCTTGCTGATCAGGATTCTTTTTGGTGTTAATCTTAATTTCTGCATGCCTTTTCTCAAGGGTGAAGCCGGGATCTCCACTCGGGAGGGGCTGAACTCAAAAGAAATTATTATTTTGTGAACAAAATGCACGTGTCGAGTTTATATGTTTGGAGTAGTGTTTTTGTTCCGCGTATCTATATTTGGAGCAATATTTTTGCTTGTTTTCTCTTAATTCTTATCAGATTTGGGTCATATTTTTAACATCACATCGTATGTCTTGATGAGAGGAATCGAGAATGTATAAAAATATAAACCAAAATAATAAAAAAAGTTAGTATAAGACGACATAGAAGACTGATATATGTAACGTAAGAATTCGATCTAAATCTGGTAGAAATTTTGTAGGAATTAAAAGAAAACAGCTAAAAAAACTATGCATAAAAGTTCCGGAAAAATTAAACTAAAGGGAGCCTTACGTTATCTTACAATAGGCAATACATTTTCCAACATTATTCACATAATACAAAGAAAAACAACAATACTACAACCATATCCAAATTTACACACCTCAACACACATCCACCCTAAAACGCACCACATGAGCTGTCTGTCCGCTTCGGCAATTTAAGGATCCAAATCTCATCTGTACCATGTAGTATTCGAACCGTTCATTGCTGAGATAAAATTTGAACCATTGAATTGTCGAACGAACGACTCAAATGATGCACAGTAAGGTGTTCTGCACCACCTGCACAACACTATTACGAAGGGCCCCAACTATGCTACTTATTTCAATTTGACAACAATAGTGTCACTGGTTACCAATATTGTCATATGTACATAAATCGTACATACATACCCCTCATACATGCCAACGAAAAAAGTGTCAGATTTGCGCGCACTCCAGACTAATCTCTATAGCCCCTCATAGTTATTTCACATGCTTATGCGCGAGGAGAGGCGAACCTAAGAATGTTTTTTTTTTGTGGTAACGGAGGAACGGCATAGTCAAGCCACTATATGGATCCGACTACGCAACGCAAACCTTCAGGGAGTACCCTCAAAGCCTGATCTGCCCAAACCATTGTGGCAACCCCTGAGCATGTAGGTTGCCCTAAGAGCTGCTTATAAGAAAAATCGAACCTGAAACCTTAAGTGAGAACCTACTCTTGGAATACTAGGCCAAAGGAAAAAGTAGTACTCCCTCCGTCTCAAATTGGATCTTAATTTTTGATATTCGTGTCAATTTCAACTCCTTATATCTTTCGATTTCAACTCCTTATATTTTTTATAGTTCTCGATTAATTTTATTATACAAAGTTTTCAAACTCATGAAAAACATTAAAAATTGAAAGATATAAACGATTAAAAATTACATGAATTTCAAAAATTGTGATTCTTTTTTGGATGGAGGGTGTAGTTGACAATTCTCACATCATCACAATATCCCCAGATTCCCCAATTGAATGTGGGATTCATCCATAGAAATCTATCGCTGTTAATGCTGTAATCCGTGATCCACCTACTTTATTTAATACTTCGGATTGCTCTTTTGGAGGATTTCGTTTACAAAATTCAGTGTCAGAAAACAGATTTTGTCTGGATCCCCCCCTTTTGTTTTTAGTAGCAAAAAATAAATTCCAAAAAATAAGTAACAGCACGAGTCAAACTATATCTCATCTACTGATTACACAAATCAGCACTCCAAGTGGTAAATACTACTAAATAATTAGGCGTTGTTCTCATAAGGGTCTTTTGGGTTTCTTTTTTCTTTTTTAGCTTTTTGGCATTTTGTTCTTATTAAGAAAAAAAATTGCGTTCTGCAGTTTTGCGTCAAATTTTTACGAATAATTGATTCGTCCCGACGAAAGGAATCGGACAAGTAAAAATTTTATACTCTTACCCAAACGTTTTTGGAGATATCGAAGATAAAAGCCCAAAAGCCAACTATTGAAGCTTTATCTTGGATATTTCTAACATTATCTAGGTAATAGAAAAAACTTTAGGGTTTTTCGATTTCTCTCGTTGAGATAAATTAATAATCTACAAAAATTTAGCACAAAATTAACGAAAGCAAAAAATTAAATCAAATAAGAACAAAACATCAAAAAGCGAAAAAGCCCCAAAAGCCCTTAGGAGAACAATTCAAACGAAGCAAAGAACCAAATGAAGCCTTAATCATGGGATATGCCCTTGTTCGGTTGTGGATTTGGAAAAAAAATTCCAAATCCAAATTCACTAATTTCCTATGTTTTCAATCATTATTTTTATTTCTCTCTCCATTCATTACCCTTATTTACAATTATTAATTTCATTTCTCTATCCACTCATTACCCCTATTTCCAATTATTATCATATTTTCTCTTCTCATTCATTATCCAAAAATCAAAATCAAAATTTTTCCAAACTCACGCCGAGCAAGGGCGTGTACCAAGTTTTTTTGTGTGTAGTACGCTATAAAACACGCGGTCTCATGAATTGCACGTGTCCCCTCTAAAACACCAGCTTTGACCTTGGCCGCTTTTTCTTCCTTTGACATATCAAAAACTTGGGCCCATCTCAACCTTTACCAGTAGGGTTGTGGTGGCCGGTCCTGTGGTGGCCGGTCTTGAATACCGTCCCTTGGTGTCACAATACTTTTTTTTATTTTATCGAAAAATTTAGTTATAAGTATATGGAGGTAGCTAATGAAAAATATGTTGTGGATAAGAGTTTCGGTTTTATTTTATTTTATTTTATTCGTATCAATATTTGAGCCCATCTCAACCTTTGCTAGCATGGTACCACTCTCTTCTGGGTTTGGCTGTGATGCCCCCACAATGATATTGGGGCACCGATGCCGCCACTTCTCCTGAAATATTGGATCTTTCTTATCTAATTTTAACGTTGGATCTTTATGCCTCTTTTGCTACTGGACTGATCAGTCGGCCATATTTTGTGGTAAGTATGATCGTAAAACATATAGTACGTATAATCATTTTTCGCGATAAGTAAAATACAATTTTTGGGGGAAAAAATCGCAAAATCACCTCGTTTTTAGGAATTTCACCTCACTTTGTGTGTGTGATTTTCATTCAATGACTAAAATTCACCCATTTTTTATCTAATGACTGAGATTTACTGAAGTATCAATGGGCCCAATGCTACACTGGGAGCATCATAGAAAAATTCCTCTCTCTTCTGTCATCATCACCACAAGATTTCAATCCCAATATCATGTTGGGACCCATAGCCGTTTTTCCTTCTAGTTCTTTAACCTCTTCTCTTTCATCCATTCTTCCGCCGTCCACCCCCCCTCTCTCTCTCCTCTCCCACCCTCTCTCTCTCTCTCTCTCTCCCTTCTCTCTCTCTTTCTCTCTCTCTCTCTAAGATTCTAGTACTATAAGTAGTTCTCCACCCAAAGTGTGATCAACTTGCTTCACCAGAAGCCTCCATAACCAACATTCAGGCATCTTACATCATCATATACTATAATCTGCATACAGAAAATATACACATACATATATATAAGGAAGAAATGAGGCATGCCATTGGAGTTTTTAAGCCATGCAAATTGCATGTTTCAAAGCAAGTGGGAGTACTCACACTGACTCAGTGCTATGGCTCAGCTAAACCAAAGAGTCACGGCAAGAGGATCACGAGGATCAAGAGCTCGTGGAACCCGCTTGGGACCGGGTTGGACCGGTCCCAGGTTGCTCCGTGGCGGACCGAGCTGGGCGACAGGTGGGCGGAGTATCAGGGGAGGAACAACTGGGAGGGCCTGCTCGACCCGCTCGACGACGGCCTGCGCGAGGAGATCCTGCGGTACGGCGAGTTCGTCGACGCGACGTATCAGTCCTTCGAGTTCGACACGGCGTCAACCGACTACGCCTCGTGCCGGTTCTCCAGGTTCTCGATGCTGGCCCAGTGCGGGCTCGGCGAGAGCGGGTACCGGGTGACAAGGAACCTGCGCGCCACCTGCGGAGTCCAGCTGCCGCGCTGGCTCGATCAAGCCGGGCCAAACTGGGCCTTGAACCGGTCCGGCTGGATCGGTTACGTGGCGGTTTGCAATGACAAGGAGGAGATTGCCAGGCTGGGACGCCGCGACGTGGTGATTGCCCTTAGGGGCACCATCACGTGTCTAGAGTGGCTCGAAAATTTTCGTGCCACGTTGACCTGCCCGCACGATCACGTGGGTCCCGAAAACGATGAGGCTATGGTGGAGAGTGGTTTTTTGAGCCTGTACACCTCGCGGACCGCCACTTGTCCTAGTTTGCAAGATATGGTGAGAGAGGAGGTCACGAGAGTCATGCGATCGTACGGTGATGAGCCGCTTAGTGTGACTATAGTGGGTCACAGTCTCGGCGCGGCTCTAGCTACGCTTGCCGCATACGATATAACCACCACCTTCGATCGCGCACCGATGGTGACGGTTATTTCGTTTGCGGGGCCACGAGTCGGGAACCGGAGCTTCCGATCCCAGTTGGAGAAAAGTGGGGCCAAGATTCTCCGCATTGTGAACTCCGATGACGTCGTCACTAAAGTGCCTGGTTTCGTGATTGACAACAATGACGTGGCAGAAGGAGAGGCCATCCAAGTGGCGGGACTTCCAAGCTGGCTTCAGGAGCACGTGGATTACAAGCAGTGGGTGTATGCTGACGTGGGAAGAGAGCTTAGACTCAGTAGCAGGGGATCACCGCTCCTCACCAATGGAAATATAGCCACAAATATTGCCACGTGTCATGATCTTAGGACATACCTCCAGTTGATCAACAGCTTCGTGAGCTCCACGTGTCCTTTGAAGGCCACCGCAAAGAGTGTGCTAGGAAGAACGCAGCAGGAAAACCAACTACTGTTCAGATGATTTTAATGGATCTGATCACTGGGTTTTTGTCGAAATAATTTTTTCAATTGATATATTCAATAGGAGTATATGGTTGACCAAACCATTTATTGTCCAAAAATGGATAAAAACTTATTTGAGTATTGTTGTGAAAATGTGTGTGAAATTTTTCAATGACCAATGAAAAGTATTTTTGTTGGGAGGGATACGAAAGTTGATACTTTAACCGTCGACGGTCATAGGGGACGCCGAAATTTCTCATAAGTTTTTTAGTTATTATTGGCTTCATGGGGCCAGTATTCACCTTGTACTCGAGACGCCCCCTGCTAGCGTAAAAAAAGCACATAGAGCACTAACCGTTTGCACCCGTCGGTGTTGTATAGCAGCAGTATTGCGAAGGACCTCGTGTCCAACTATTGCTCAGTGCAGGACTTTGCGCTGCTCTATAAAGATTAAGTTATGCATTCCGGACTCGGCGTCCCTGCCGTGCTTTGAAAATGCTGGAAACAGCAGCCAAAAGGAAAACGACACCATTTCTTATCTTTTGCTCTGATTCTCTGTATCACTCTTTATCTCTTAAAGCATATACACCTTTATCAATAAATAGGTAAAACAAAATCATGAACAATGCATATTTTTGTTTTAGCTATCAATTTTTTCTTTCACAATTACACCAACACCATCTATCTTATTTAACACCAATTAAAACATAAATTTTTCTTCTTTGTAATTTGATTTAGACTACTTACTTACTAAAAATTTAGGTGTTACAATTTTCAAACCGCTTGAGTCAACGTGAAGATCATATTTTTTGATTATTTTATCTTAAAAAGAGTCATAATTAATTTTTGTCTCTAAGGCTTTCATAATTAAGTATCGGCTCTTTATTTGGGACCCTATAAAGCAAAAACTTAATTATAAGCGCCCTAGAGACAAAAATTAATTATGACCCTTTAGGCTAAAATGATCAAAAAAATATAATCTTCGCACCAGTTCAAATAAATTAAAAATTAGAGTATTGAATTTTTTAATATATAAAGAGGTCTAAAAAAATAAGTGCTTCAATTTTCAATCTGGTTGAACTGGTGCAAAAATCTTTTTTTTTATCATTTTATCCTACAGGGTCTATTTTTCTTTATAGGGCTCTCATAACTAAGTTTCTGTTCTATAAGGTCCCGAATAAAGAGCAGATAATTAATTATGAAAGCCTTAGAAACAAAAATTAATTATGAATTTTTGGAATAAAATTATCCAAAAAATTATGATTTTCACATTGGTTCAAGCGGATTTAAAATTGGAGCACCTAATTTTTAAAATATAAACAATCTAAATCAAATTAAAAAGAAGGAAATTTTATATTTTAATTGGTGTTATGTTTAAGTAAAATAGACAGCGGTGGTGTAATTGTGAAATAAAAAATTGAATTGATAGCTAAAACAAAATTTTGCATTGTTCATGAGGTGGTTTATTTTAATTATTGGTGTACATGATCTGAGAGAGAGAGAGAGAGAGAGGTGAATGGTTTTGTCATACTTGGCACAAACGGGGTCATTTACTATGACTGCTGTTTGCAGTGCTTTGAAAGCACTGCAGGGACGCCGAGTCCATGCATTGCCCTAACAGCAATTGCCTTCTGGTGAATTGTTTAGCACCTGATTCAACAGTTAGATGCCTACGAATTTTTTAGGTAGTAAATGGTCCTAGATTTATTGGGCAGAAATCAATTGGGGAGTTTCACGAATTCATCGCGCGCACCCTTTTCATTTTGCCGCATTTCAACGGTCTCATTTGGTTATAAATTGATCAATCCCGTTATTTGTTTTGCTCACAAGTTCAGCAAATTCTCTATAGCAACACTCTGGAAAGTTCTTGTGTGAGAGAGAGTCAGACGCAAATTAGTTAGCCATTCTATCCTGAGAGACAGATGCCTTCAATCTCCAACATCCTTCGGTGAGGAGGTGAATATGTTTTAAGAAGGCCGTTTACAGAGTTCGGTTTAGTTTTTCACGATTGTCTGTTTAGTTTTTCATGATTGTCTGTAAGGCGTCCGGACCTTAAAACGACTGTGTATGCACAAATGTTCAAGTCTACACCTCTTACGGTCCACACCGTCCACACCTCTCATTTTTTGATCGATTTGTGATGATCCGAGCCGCTCAATGTATTTGGAACGTGACTTTAAGGGTACCCCTAAGAAATCAGCAAATAAAATGATAGGGAAGGCCTTGATCTGAGCAGTTCTTTACTGAACCGTTCAATAAAAAACTGTTCAGATCAAGCTCTTTCCGATCAATTTTTTTTTTTGTTGATTTCTTGAGGGTACCCTTAAAATCACATTCTGATCACATTGAGCGGCTCAGATCATCGAAATTCGATTGGGAAATAGGAGGTCCAAACAGTCTGGACCGTAAGACGTCCGGACTTGAAAACAACTGTATATGTACATATATAAATAAATAATTTTCACCTATAAATAAAAATTTTATACCAATTTTATTATTTTACTTAATAATAATGGAATATAGTGTCGGTCTACATACAATTTAGGGGGTAAGTCGTAGTTATTCACTTCTTATCGGTTGTCGTGCTTTGCATTTTGATGGAAGATCTTATTCGGTGTTTTTTTTTTTGGTTCCAATTTGATGTGTTTTTGGTTGTTTGGTTTTAATGAATGTCTGGAAGATTGAAACTACATGTATTGCTTTCATTTCGTGTTGGTGTTTGCTTTCATTTTGTGTTGGTATTTGCTTTCATTTGGTGTACGCTCTGTTCTAGAACTGCAATACAGTTAATGCTTTGGTCTTTGGTTTTGAATGGATATATACTGTTAGTCTACGAGATATATGCTAGTGTTTAACTTTTGCTTACTTTTGTAACAAAATCTGTGATCCGCGAGTCACGGATTGGATTGGAACCGAATCGTAAGACTTTTGGTCCAAACACAGAGAGAGAGGGGCAAAGAAGCAAGTAATTCCCTTCCGACCATAGCAAAGAAGCAAAGTTCCCCTCCGACCATAGATATATCATCATCCACTTAAACGTGGAATATATATGTAGGAGAAGTATATAGCATGAAATAAAGGCCTGTTAAATATAGTCCTATGCCCTATGGTCCATGCATATAGACGGTGGCCACACCCTACATCTGCAGAGTAATTTTCAAACCGACACGTACTGGGTTTTAATTCCCAAAAATACTAGAGGCACATCATCTCAACCGCACTTCAACCACACCCCTCTCACATGCAGGCGGGGCACCCACCAGTATATGAGAGGAGTGTGGTTGAGGTGCCCCTAGCACCTCCCTCTAATTCCATGTTGAGATCTGATCTGATCTGATATACCAGGGCCACTTTCAAGTCTTCGGTGACTCATGATCGATCACTACTCAAAAAAAAAAAAAAAAAAAACTCAAAAAGCTACTCGATCCTAGTTACGCCATTACCCCACGCATGCACCCATAGCTATCATGCACCAGTCCTACCTACACCTCCTTCAATCCTGCAGATACATTTTACTACTACTTTACCTCATTGATCTGCTTTTATATAGTTGTGTAGAATCTGTGATGCATATTAGTCCAACTGAAAAAAAGTGATAGTGAAATAACAGGGCAGAACGGATACGTGGGCAGGGGTCGGCGCCTGAGCTTACTTTGAGACCAGCAAAATTGATTGCACCTGCTAATTTTGTTTAAAATACTTTATTTTTGGGAACCATGTAAAAAAATTAAGCCCGGTCGAAAATTGATCAAGGCATTTACGAAAACGTTTAACTTTGTTTCAGAATTTAAGCACGAATTCTGGGACAAAGTTGGGTGTTTCATAAACGCCCTCAACGATACCCAGTTAAGAGACCCGAGACAGAACCCGAAGTGATCCGTGCACGCAGGTACAGATTTGGGATATGTACCCATGGTAGAGCTGCAAAACAAAATTAGCAGCCATCGATGGTTGGTGACTAATCCACGGACGTTAAAATCAATCATAGGGGGAAACGGACAATAAAACCTAGCTAGTAATAATTAATTAGCTTGAATTACTAAGCTTTTTGCACAAGGAATTCAACCATATTACAGAATCTGAGTGGAATGATTTGAACCTGTTCGATTAAAGTTAAACTCCAATACGGGTTTCACTATACTTTTGATTTGGTAGGTTTGTTCTTTTCCCCCTTTCTTTTTCTTTTTCTTTTTCTTTCCTCTGTTTTTTCTAGTACTTCAATTTGGGAAGCAATTAAACTTTGTTACATTCAATGAATACCAAACTGATCAAAGTTAAGTCATGGTCACAAAGGAGAATAACACCAACGATGTGGGGCACATCGGTGACAACCAATTCTCCAGAGGTACAAGAGGAGAGAGAGCACTCAACTTGGGTAGGCTTGCTACTACTAATTTAATTATATGCTTTCAGCAGTTATCTGCTCCGTATTTGACTTATCCGATTTTTAGCGCAGGCATGATAATTGGTACGCACGGATGTACGTCCTTTTTTGAGTCTCGAACTCAAGAAAGGATCTCTCACATGAACAAGCTTGAGCCTGAACAACGAAGAATGCTCAAAATAAGGGGCAAGCACGAAGATGCTTGGGCCTGGGCAACGATTGCCCAGACAAAAAAAAAAACCCCCCTAAACACGAGTAAGTTTATGCTAACGACGAAAAATCTTGGATGGTAAATGTGCAGGGGTAGGTATGAGCAAACCAGACCCGTGGTGAAACTGAGTATGAAAACTCAGAAATCTGAGACCCACGCTGGATAAAGGACCAAATGTGCACACAAAAACCTAGATAATATACGCCTTTTTGATATCTTTTAGTTACTAGTTAAAAAGTTTAGTTGAACTTTTGATGTGTTTTTCGTTGGAACTAAGATTATTAATTGTCCATAGTACTATGGACGTTTTCTTGGTAGGAGTATTTATGTTTATGATTGACCTCATGTTGATAGGTTTACCGAATTTATTTGGTGTCAAATTAGGGAGATACGAGCCTTCACGTAAAGGTTAAGATTTTGTTTTTTTATAACAGATACAATGTGTGTGCAAGTGGTTTTTTTTTTTTTTAGAATTTCCGATTTACCAAAAAAAAAAGAGTACATTTTTTTGTATGACATGATGCCCATTTTCTGGGTTTGAAGAGCACTGTAGTAATTGGTTCTCCTTCTTTCTTCCTCTTTTTATTTTTCTAATCTACAACTCCATATTCTGGTTTTATAGACCCCTCCAGGCGATCGGCTTTGGGTTTTCCGGCAACCAATGATGTGTACTCCAGCAATCAGAGTGAGCATCTGATGACGGTTTGATACACCACTGTTTATTGTGATCCAAAAGATGAAGACGACAACGGGAACGGGTATGTCGACTATGGCGGCAAGAAACGAAGACCGCGGTGCGAAATATGAAGACTACTTTGTAGATGTTTAGATTTTTTTTTTTGTTTCTTTAGTTGGGCTTTGTATTTTCCTTTTCCAGCTTTTGTTTTGTTTAGATCTTTGACCGTGTAGTTTTTACTTGAATTTTTTTTTTTTATCAATAAAACTGTATCTGATGAGTTCTGAAAAGAAAAAAGAAGTTTGATAAAATTTCATCTTCTAACTAATTAAACAGTTGACATCACTTTCCTCTCTCTGTAGCAATTGCGGCGCCAGAAGAATAGGAATGTGGTAAAGGTGTATGCTAAAAGAGGGGAAAGTGCACATTTTGGTCATTAACAGTTATTTGACTTATTGACATTTTTGATAATTGACTTATTGACATTATAGAGGTGAATTTCAAATGCAAGAAGTTTGACAATAATATCCAGAGTCAATAAAGGTGAATTTTTAAATGCAAGAAGTTGACAATAATACCCAGAGGGAGTTGGCTCAAACTTAGACTAAATACGATTAGTTTAGGAGCGCATTATAATCATGGGATGCGAAAACTTGCACTCCATCCATTAGAACAAGTTTGAAATCCCTGAGCAAATGGAGAACAGACAGGCTCTTGACCGCCTTGTCCTTCTTTGAAACCCAAGCCGGAGATGCACCGGCCACTTTCAGGAAAATCACACCGTCTTGTCCTTCTTTGAAACCGAAGCCGGAGATGCACCGGCCACTTTCAGGAAAATCACAATAAGCTACGAAGATTCATCTACCACTAATTCACAAGCCATCTTCCACCCTAGCTTTCGTATCACGTATAGCTAAATTACTGATTTACTTACAAATTTTTAGCATAAAACCCATTTGTAAATTTTCCCTACACTGCGCGATTTTAATCTACACTTGAATTATTGGTCAATACATCCATCTATATAACTATATTTCCTCGGCCTCAATTCGATAATGTTATCTGTGATATTTGCACCGTTTTGTTGATTTTTAGTACGAAAGAGATCTTACAGATATTTCCCATATATCCACTGGAGTATTTCCAGACATTTAACATTCCTTTCGCTTGATAATATCTGTGTGCGCTCTCCATACCACAATAGGCATAAGCAACTTCGCATCTATAAATACTAAGGTGAAGGTATCTGAATCTTGTTCCACAAAGCTTTAATCGCACAGGGCTGCATACGGACATGCTTGCAAACATAGATATTCAAGACAATGATCCGGACACAATGTGTTCGAATGTGTTCATCCCCAAGTGGATTGTAAGACTCTGGACAGCTCTGTGTCTCTGTTTGGATATCTGCACATCTGGACAGCTCTGTCTGAATCTGTTGGGATATCTGCATCCCAGCATTGATCGGGTTTTATAACATTATTATACCAATTCCATTCCATCCTCCCCCTTACATCTCCAAATTCTAAATGAGCCAGCTCTTGATATAACCTCAATTATTAAAAGTTCAACCACCAAAATAGTCACAAGCTGAAATCAAATAATCAGTTTAACTTTGTATGTTAACCATATATTAAGCCCAGGCCACCAACGATGTTCTGAACGAATTGTGAAAAGCTGAAATCCAGGGTCTACATGCGCCTTTTCCTATCTTCCTGATTGGATTACATTCTTTAGATATACAAAGATAGAGTGAAATAAGAAAGACGCAAACGAACATTTATCAGCAAACTGAAGAATGATCATATGTACAGTTACCTATCATCTTCGCTGCTTTCTAAAGTGCTCTAGATCGTTCAATTGCGCTTTCAAAAAAGTGTGCTCGTGCTGCATCTTTTCTAGAAGAGTCTCAATCGTGAGCATCTCATCCTTTAGATGGTGAATCCGCTTCTCCAGCCAAGCCATCATCGTTTCAGGTGTTTGTGCAATTACACCACTGCTGGCACCAGTATAATCTGCTTGAGTTATCAACTGGATTTGTTGAGGTCTAGTTAATAGCACGACTATGCTTAGCTGCAACAAATACAAGTAAATCATTAACGTAAGAGAAGGCTATGCAAAATGCAGAAGTAACTATAATAAACTGTTATTATCCTCCCTTTATTTCTTTTTCTTTTTCTTTTTTGTACTTCGGCCCAAAGTGGACAAACACTCCAAGAACAAGGAGAAATGATGCAATTTAGCTAGATGAGAAAAATGCCAAACCAGCTCAAAAGACATAAAGTGCCACATAACATGATGAGAACTAGAGTATTGACGTTCTTTATTCATTCATCAAGCAAATCTGTGGGAAACGTGCCACTTGGCAATTCTATGATAGACGATATCGAGAAAGGGTTAAAACAATATCAAGGAATCCCAAAGCATTTATGTAGTTTGCGATTCTGTGTTCATATCAAAAGGTATACATTACTTTAAACTGGGGGAAAAAAAAGCAATGGTATATCAGTTTCCTAGTAATTCAAACTGTTTTTGCCAATCCTTTTGAATCCATAATTCAATCATGTCTCACATGTAAGGACTGCATTCTCCGCATACATTATTAATTGCGCAAATTCAAATTCCGAATATTGATAATTATTATTCTATTTCAAATTTAAAATTAGTAAAATGTATTCTTCATGACTAATCGTTAATTTAGTTTATTAGATGATTTTCGTTGCATTGCGTTGTTAGCCGAACACCCGTCAAGCATCACGACCGGAACGAGCCATAATCCTCCTACACATCTTATTTGACCTTTCAATCTTCCATGAGCTTCTGGATTTTTGGTCTCTATATCACCACCTAAAATGCCCCCTAATTTGGCCCTAGATTTCCCTAATCATAACATTCACCTTCCATTCTCCAAACCCACACTCAACCCCACCTTTTTTATCCATATGCACACTATATACTTGCTTTAAACCCCTCCTCACACACTCCCTCACACCAAGTACGAATTGCAGCAAGCATTGCCTCAAATCCCACCCCATTTGGCCTCCAAAATTGTTAGTAATCATCACACCATAACCCCACTGAACCCTTGTTCAAGTTCATACTCCAACTCTCTTTTTGGCAGAAAATCACCATTACACTCAGTTCTAATTCCTCCTCTCAATCACGCTCTCGCATACTCCTAAAACACCTTCTCCTCTCACTCTCTAAGTCAGAAGCATTCCCCTCCCTCCTTCCTTCTTCATCCTCATCTTCTTCAACTCCACCATTAAAGCTCTCTTGAGCTCAAGCTCCCAAAAACTCAACCACACTTCCACCAAGAGATCCCAACCATTCAACCTCCCCTCCTAGCTCCAAAACACTCACCGGAGTCCAACCGATGATTTCCAGCTGCTCATTGATCAAATTTGGAGTTTGTGGTAAAATATTTGTAAAACTTGCTTTTTCACTCGACACATTGGATCGAAGAAACTACAGACTTTTAGGTTTCGGTACATGAAAACTGCATGGCCAGCAGTTTCCATCCATACAGCCAAGCTTGAATCTGCCCAGAAATGTCGATCCATCAGGACGCCGGATGGCCTGCCAAGAAACTGAACATGGACCTTGCTGGAGATCTCGTCCAAACGCCCAGTCCCGACCATTCAGACAGGCAAAGCTGCGACATAACCTTGCCATGTTTTTTGCACGTTTTAACCAGTTCGAACCCGGGAAGTCATTTGAACATTTCATTTTGGCATGTGTGTGTATCCAATACTTGGAACTTGTTATGTTCAATCGCATGTATTATGTTCTTTGTTACAAATCAAGCTTTGTTTAACGTGTGTTATGTGTTGTGATCACTTACGTTGACTATCGTTGGATCCCAGATTAAATGATGTATTTGATCGACGTTGTCGATAAACAGATTTGGAAACCATTAAGTGTAAAATGTTGGTAATTCAGGACAATAAACCTAGCGGTTAGTCAACGTAGATTGAGGGGTTTTTTTTTTTGATCGGCAAAACGTAGATTGAGGTTACAAACAGATTGATGAATCACGGGCATGTAAAACGATGTCATGAGGCGTGCTATATCATGAGCTATACAACTTCACGAGCCATGACATAGTCTCAATAGATGAGTAAACTTGATGTATGGGAACGTAGGACAGGAACAATTTGGGTTTTCGTAATTAGACACGATACTCCGAAACTTGTCATGTATGCGTATCGGATACAGGATATAAGTATCCTATATTTAAATTTAAAAAAAAAAAATCATTTCGGATATGCGAGGATACTTGGGAGATACGTTGGGGACACTTTTCGGGTACAGCAAGGGTGAAAATGAAATTCTTTTAAAGTGGAAAATTGTAAATACAGTACATGCATATGAAAATACTCGATAGATACACAGATTGAGACATAAGTAACCGATCAATACTTATAGATAGAGACGTAACCCTAGGACCATACGTTCCTTCGAGTCAAAATCGATCGATTCAACACCCCACCCCCCCCCCCCCTCTCTCTCAAACACAGAAACACGGGAACCATACGTTCCTTCGAGTCAAAATCGATCGATTCAACCTCCGCGCCCCCGCTCCCTCCCTCCCTCTCCCTCTCTCAAACACAGAAACAAAGAAATTGTCCACCATATATTTTTATTGTATGCACATCATACCCTGTACTACATTTTTACATATATATACATACGGAATCGCCGATGTATACACACATATTACATATACATCTTTTTCTTTCATTTTATGCCTAATAGATGACTGTTTATTATAGACATATCCCTGAAGTATCTGTTTCTTATTTTGTTGCGTTTTACCATACCACCGTATCCATATCGTGTTGTATGTGTATCCCATATCTGTATATGTCTTCATAGGATGTCATGAGCCATATTATGTCATGAGCTACATTGTCCTACCATATGAGTCGGACTTGGCATATAGGAACGTAGTGAATATGAAACATAACGTATTGGAACACCCAGTAATGTTTTAAGCTGTAAATAATGGAATGGAGAACTGAGTATTAAGCA